>HG995299.1:3878944-4488532 GCA_905332915.2 Hecatera dysodea
CATACTAATTACATTTACTAACTTCTGCCAACGGCTTCATCTGCGGGCACATCTGAAATGATTCGTATCCCAAGGAGACATACTCCCTGTTTAAAAAGACTATGATCTTCATATTGCACTCTCAACATGGTGGCGGATGCCATAGATATATTCACCAGGGCCTCAAGTCTGGTATTACAGTAGTGTCAGAATGGTCTATCTTTGATTTCATAAAGGTTGATTTTTACAAGTCAATGGTCAACCACTGACACTCCATTGAAAGAAATGGCAAAGAATGCTAATCTCATACATAATGCCAAATGAATGACAGACGTATGCGGTAATCTGCAATGACAGTTGCTTTGATCAGTGACCTACCATTAAGTAGAACGTCATTGTGCAGTAATCGTTTTAAAAGCTCGGTTATTAAAAAGTATTTCGAGACCATTGACCGACCAATGATCGACCATTATGAATTTAGTAGATTACGAACTTTAAGCAAAATGACAATGGGATCATGTTGGAATGACAAATTTATAAAAATAGCTTAGACTTGGGGCCCTGTGCCTTTGTGAACTCACCCAGTGGTGAGTTCACAAAGGCCACGTACTGTGTAGCATGTAAGGTACAGTTAAGTGTATTTTATGTTACTTTGTCACATTAGATTGTACCTGTAATGGCAAGTAAAACATGTGATGTGATAAATAAATAAATAAAATATATATCTGTGCCCAATTTCATCCAGATCTCATCCAGTATCCTCTTTCAGCCGCTCCACGTGATTGAGTACCAAAAATCCATCCATCCAAACTTTTACATCTATTATATTGATTTATAATTCAGACAATCGCTGGGCCCAATCAATCTTCAGTAGGTATGTACATATCTGTATAGCGATATTTACAATATTGCAGATCTAAACTTTAAAGCTATTGGAAAAAACTACTCCATTTTATTGAAATGGGTTCGAAAACAAATAAAACTTCGACCCTCCTGATGGTAAGTAAATAGTGACACCTGAGCACCGTCCAATGTCGATGTATTCCCGACCATTACCGACTCTAAAGACTGAGTTGGAACATCCCTAACTGTCGATCGAATATTTCACCAATAGCAGCCTAAATTTTAATACATTCAACCGATAGATGTAAAAATTGCAAAATAAAAAACAATAATGCAAAAACGAATAATAACAGTAAACGCGGGTGATACAACTTACGAATAACAGACTAAATACATTCAACCAAGGAGTGCGAATATAGGTGACAAACAAAAAAAAAACATTAATTTGAAAATAGAACAATAACAGAAAATGCGAATGCAGTGTACCTAATTTGAAAAAAAAAAGAACTCATAACGCTGGTCCAGTGACGGATTCAACAGTTTTGCGCGCGCCTCGAACCCACCCCCTCAGTGTACTCTGTGCTGTCGGACCGCACGCACGTCCCAGCCCGAACCCATCTTACCGATGTTCTAATTTCAAAAAAAAACGCGCGCTCTTTAATTCAACGGATTTTTTATTAAATATTTTTGAGTGTCGAGTGACAGTGCTGACGCGAATAATGTGGTACATTTCAGATGTGGGGTAGCAGAAATGTCATCGGCCCGATGATAAAATGATTGAAGATATTAGGATTTGAACTGTTACTGCCAGGTATTGTGCGCTTTTATTATTATTTTTGAACGTATTTAATTAAAAATGAATTATTTAGTTCCATAAACCTGTCTGCAACTCATAAGACTTTTGAGTCACGAAGTATTACCACCTAATCTTTAAAATTACGAAACATCACAATTTACAATTAGAATTTAATCTCTTTTCGCATAAAAACGCATCAACTGGAAAATTAAATCTAAATAAGCCTTTTATCACTATACATACATAAAAAAAAACTGACAGAAACTTTTCAGTATAAAAAAAAGCTCTTTAAAAATAATTTATTTCAGGTTTGTTCCCCTATTTATTAATTCTCTTACCCCCAAGCTATTTCCAGTAAGTTATGAGACACTAATAAGGGTGGCTTACAATGTGTGACCCTGCAGCAGCGAACAAATTATGAACGCACCTTTTTACTTATAAGCTGAATGATTAAATACCGAGCTTCAATTTCAGACTCTTTAAAAAAAAAACACTGGTTTTTTGTAAGCAAGGACTGAGCCGTTTATTAGGGCTGCCTTTGCCTAGTAGTGGACATCGATGAAGTATAACAGAATGAAAAAAACTGAACTAAATATATACTACACTTATATCATAAATGCGAAAGTTTGTATGTTTGGATGGATGGATGTTTGTGACACACACAGAACGACTGAGGGAGATCTTGATGAAATTTGGCACAGAAGCTGATTATAGTTTAAAATGAAATATATAGGATACTTTTTATGCCGGGAGTATGTTCCTTTGGGATATTTCGGCATTCACGCGGGCGAAGCCACGGCCGCTTATTATAAGTTGAAAATCGCCGACCCGCATTTGACAAAAAATGTGATGATTAATTCGCGTAGCTTTGCTGCACAAGAAGAGAACATCGCTCGCAAAACAGTTTTGGGTGATATAAGTTTTTTTTTTTTAATACATGCTGAAGTCACTTAAATTTTCAAAGTGTTGCTTGAATTTTTATTTTCCGTTGATTTATTTTTCGTTTCAATAATAGTCTAGGTGGTTTCTAAGAGTAGTTTGTAGTAGACTTACTACTGTGATAAGTACGCAAATATGTGATTAAAAAGACCAATCATGTTTTGTTTTTAAGTTCGCAAAAGTTACATAATATGGCGCAAAAATACATAATGAAAATTATAAACTTAAATGTTTAACCTATTATTTTTGTACGTGGAACTGTCAGCAAATTAATGTTTTTTCTTTATATATTTGTTTCTTGATATCAACTGAAAATTATTTATAAATAAGAAAAGAAATGATTTTTGATTTTCAAAGAATATCCTTCTTGGGTTCTCTAAAAATGATTGTTTGTATTATGATCATGTTTAAATAAGTTTTCATGGCAATATTATTCTCGTGAAATTTGACGTAAAAGATTTGTAAAAGGAATTATTACGTAGAAAAGTTGAAAATTACAACAAAAACGTTACGCTTTTTTGTTACTCATGTTTTGGACAAATAAAACATTATCTTATTTTATCTTATCTTATGAGAAAATAACAAATTAATGACAATCTAACATAAGTCATTAACGGACTCAAAGGATTATCCTAAAATATTTTCAAGATCCAAACTTACGTATAATTCTTCAAAATCTCGTCTATTTTTAATGATTATATCACTATATCTATATCACTATGATTTAGTTGCAGTACCAACAACAATAAAATTGAAAAAAAAACGAAAATGAATAGACCTGTAATTTTATTATGACTGCAAAGCAAAACTAAAATCTTTTCTTACGCCAATAATCGCATTATTGGCGTGAATTTTCAATGACAAACTAACTGTACTTCGATTAAACAAATGTTACTACTCCGTATCGGATTTTCTATTTGAAAAATTTTAGTTGTGTATCAATGTTTGTAATTTCGATGGTGAACTGCATCAATGTTTTCATGCCAATAAATGGTACTATGTACAAGGATTCTAAAATATTATCGTAACCATCTTATTGTTAATACCGAAATTATAAAATCTATTATATTCTCAAAGATTTTCGTATTCGTTTTTACAACAAAATAAAACTGCTATACAATAAAACTACTAAAATGGGTGTTTAATTATGATAAAACTACTAAAATTTATATAAAAAAATTAACAAAAAAAGAGGTAGAATTATAAAACACAGAAGAAGAAAGATTGCCTATCATTCATCTCCCCTTTTAGTTTTCACTATTCGTTATTTAAATATCAGTTTATTACAGTTAATTTTTTTTTTGTCAAAATATTTTGTGAACTATGACTGTTTTTATTGTAAACAAGCAACTCATCTGAGTTTCGAACGGGTTCGAAACTCGGATGAGTTGCTTGTTTAATTATAATACTTTTTACATCTTTCTAGTCGCAGCTGTGTCTTAAAATGGATTTTAAATTAGTAATTCGTATCCAAACTCGACTCAAAAGACTCGCAAAAAGTTAATTTTACAACAGACTGGTTCTACCTTTTTCATCTAGTCTGTTTGTTAATGTTATTAAATCTTACTCAGGCTTAATTTTTTGGAGCTGTGCAGTGTAGTGGGTATCTGATTCGGTAATGAGGTACACAGGGATTCATGTAGCGATAATAGTAAGTTTTTACTATAATTGAAGTAACATATAAAAGATTTACTGAAAATATTATAATTCAAACTGTATTTTAATTATTGCCACCCTTGAATTTTAAAAGTATGGCATTGTTATTTCTAAATTTAATTTAAAAGACTGAAATTGAAAGTTGACGCTAACATTGTTATTTGTAAGTGGTTTACAATTAAATATAAAGGTCGCAACCTTCTACTATTTTCTTCAATGTTTTTTTTATGTCTTAAAAAAGTTTAAGCCCTAGATTTGAAGGCGTTTTTTTGTGTATTTTTGTGCTGATTTCAACCAATTTAGTTTACGAGTTTTGCAGTTTTCACTAAAGAATCGTACATATTGCACATTAAATAAATTAAGAAGACAATGGTTTGAAAGTAACATGTAAAAAACGGATTTCATCTGCGGGCACGCTTGACTCGCAGTTGGCTAGTTTTCAAAAAAGTCTTTGATTAAATTTACTCTTGAGCCTTGAACGAATTAAAAAATATATTGGAGCCATTTTGACTGTTTAACCGAAATACAAACAAGCAACACATCATCTGCCTGGCCTTTTACGCTAACAGCAATAAGACTGCCAATGGCCCCGTAGAATTTATTTTGGGTGAAAGAGTTGTAACATTATTTAAAGAATAAAAAAAAAAACTTTTTAACAAAAAAAAAGAAAAACACAAACTATAAAATCACTTTATTTTTGGAAGTCGATGTTTTCGGTTGTTTCTTCGTTTTTTAAAACACTAACTTTCGAAAATAAAACTACTTTTTGACGTTTAGAAGTCGGTTGTATTTTTTTTTTTCACTTTTTACTTGTGGCACCTACCTATATACGCATCACAGTGTACGTGTTATAAACAGGGGTAACCAATAAACAGACACGTGATTTCAGCAATCCCGAAAGATTTTGTCTCATTTAATGAAGAGTTCAGTTTCCTATCTCGGTTCTTCATCAGATCTTCAGCAAACTAGAAAGGGACCACCTCGAAATGGTAAGATGCTCTTCCAAACCATCGTATGCGGTTTTTTTTTTCATTTTACATCGACAATGACAGAATAAAAACATCATCTATGTAGTTGAAGCCACAGCTTATTAGGGATAACTCAAATACTAGTAGTCAGATCTCACTCAAAATGGGACCACATGACAAGTACCAGCTTTCGAATATAAATAGAATCATCAAAATCGGTACACCCAATAAAAAGAACATACAGTCTATTTTAGAACCTCCTCCTTTTTGGAAGTCGTTTATAAAGTGAAATATCATCGTCATCTGTCTAGCCTTTTCCCAACTATATTGGGGTCTAGTCAAAACAGATTCAGCTTAATATCAGTAGTTCACGTGAAATGTCTACTTACCATATCTCCACAACCCATTCACCGGGTAACACGGTACTTCTTCATACGATTACGAGTCCGATATTATTGCTTCTGAAAATCCGTAACGACGGCTAAAGATTAACAAGACAGTCAGAACAAAGGGCTTGACGTGCTTTCCGATGCCCGGTGGAGTCTCGGTAGGTATATTAAAATGGTCACCCATCCACATACTGACCTTGGCAAGCGTTGGCTTAGCCTTGACGATCGACCCGTGCGGCTGATTGGATTTTTAGAAAATATAGCGTAACTAGTAAATTGTTTTAGTTAGGCAGCCAGAGAGCTAAAAAAACAGGGTCAAAGTCTTTTATTTTGTTTTTTATGAAGCCCAGACCAGAGTTTTTATAAAAGCATACAAACATGACGAGTTTATTGGAACAGTAACTTAGCAATCGGTTTTTATGTTACAAGTTTTATATTCCGCATTCCTTACAGAAGTCGAACACACACTTGAGAGAAAATAAATTGGGATTACAATAGGAAGATATTGGAGTCATAGATTCTATGACTATGATTCTACTATGCGTATCCGTTATATGTTGGGTGTTTAATTATGAGAATTAAATCACATCATTTGCTTTCTTTTCTTTTAAAGAATCATCTACTTCATCATTATGATCATCATTCACAGTCCGACCCCTCCCACCGCCAGCAGTGGCGTGCAGTGGTTCGAGTTAGGGTAGGCCAGAGAAAATGTCCAAAAAAAACACACCACGTTATTCAGAGTTGAAATTTGGAGGTTTTTTTTTAAATAGGCTATTAAAAAAAAAAAAACTCATTTCATTAAAAATCAACCCTGAATAATGTGATTTTTTTTTTAAATTTATTTGGACATTTTCTCTGGCTTACCCTAACTCGAACCACTGCACGCCACTGACCGCCAGGCATCATTATCATCATTATCATATCAGTTGAAAGACGTCCGCTGCTAGACACAGGCCTCTCCTAAATACCACCACAACACCCGGTCCTGTTCGTCTCGCATCCATCGGCTACCCACGACCCTCACCAAGTCATCGGTATACCTTCTAACGCTGCGTTTTTTTAACTCGTCTTACAAAAAAGCGACTTCAAACTAGTAGACCATTTCCATTGAGGAAGGCTATAGACTATAAAACATCACGCTACGACTAACAGAAGCGGAGCATCAATGAAAAATGTTGCAAAAACGGTTTTCTTTTTCCTCTCGCTTATGTGACGCAGCCGAAGTTGCGCGGGTCAACTTCTTCTTTCTTTCTTTCTTTTCTTTCTTACAGTCAAAGTCCATCCATTTCTTACAGGCAAATCTCATCAGACACTCGGCTTTTATCAACTTACCGCTTCTTTTTCGTGTCTTTGGAATGAAATCAAGTGTATAAAACTAAGATAGTAAACTAACAACGATACATTGAATTGTGTCAGTTTAAATAAGACACAGTATTAGAAAACTCGCGGAGGTACCCAACAAACTTCCACCTCATATTGTAATGTAAAGCACAAGTATTCCATCGTTAGTAGCACGCGACTGGTAAATAAATAATTTCCATGTTTTCCTTCACTCTCGGAGGGAAACTTAGCACAAATATTTATCAGTTGATGTCAGCCCACGTTACCGCGCAGTTTGACTGAGAAAATGTCTGACGTCCGTTTTACATAAAAATTGACGTCTCTTTTTTTGTTACATGTTTTTTCAGTGGCTGTTTTGTTTTGCGATTTTCATTTCATTTTCCGAGACATAGATATCTTTTGAACTACCTGTGAATATATTTCCCATATTTCAAATTTGAAAATGAAAATAATATATCTAGTTTTAATTTCCGCGAATATTAGTGGGTTGCAGGTATGCACCTCCCTCCCGCCCGCTTTATTATGCACATGCAAGATTACAAGGCAAATGCAAGGATTTTAAGCACATGCAGGAAGGCAAAGCAAAACCCAACACCATTACCGACACGTGTTTCGCCTCTCCACGAGGCATCCTCAGGGGACGTGTTGACTCGCTGACCGTTGAGTTGCGACAAAAAACTAAATATATTATTTTCTAAGCACTACTTAACGAGCCATACACATTAGGTAAAGTAAAAGATGGTTTTAATTTATGAAGCGCCGCTCTCCTTTTTTATTTTTTCAAATTTTCACTAGCCTGTGTTACGCGAGATAACTCAACGCTTCTAGCGATTACACATACATGCTTAGATACATGAACCCTGAAAACATAATACTCCATTTTTTGGTCAGTCGCGTAAAAACACATTTACGACAGCAAATCACTACCTTTTTTTTGGATGGGAAATCATCAAATGACTTCTCCAACTCTGGGCGGAGCGGAAGTGTCAGACTCTTACTGAACCCCACCCGTGATCCTTCTAGTGCCCTTTGCGTTCCAGGGCCGCGGTGACTCTTTCGAACAAATTCCGCAACCAGCAAATCACTACTGTGTTCCTTTTAATGTAATCTAAAAGTTTTGAATATTAACGAGATGGTTGGAAAAATAGTTTTATTAGGTACACAATCTGACGTCACAATCACATGACCTTGAGTGACCTTCGATGTGTTGAAGTTACCGAATAGGCTCTCAAGCGGAATATCGCTAAACTTTACTCGTGAGAGAAGATAGACATGATTATTCCACTTAAATCACAAAAGCTTAAAACTTATATTATGTAGATACATAAGTGTTATGTAGATAAATACATTCTGTGTGGTAGTTAATAATATCCCGAAGGTTGCGGATTTTTTTCCAAGAGTTACCGTGGCCGTGGAACGCAAAGGACATTTGAAGGAACACGGATGGGTTTTAGTCAGTAAGAGTAAGACGGAGCGGAAGGGATTCCGCTCCGCCCAGAGCGGGAAAAGTCATTCACATCAAAACAGTATTAATCAATCAGTCTAATATATTACCTCTAGATAATAATATTATCTCTGGTCTTCATCAGGCCTTCACCAAACTAGAAAGGGACTACTTTGAAATACTAAGATGACAAACCATCGTATGCAATGTTATTGTTAACCGACTTCCAAAAAAGGAGGAGGTTCTCAATTCGACTGTATTTTTTTTTGTGTGTGTTACTTCATAACTTGGAGGAGGAGGTTCACACTCCTCCTGTTTTGGAAGTCTGTTAAAAATGAAGAACTTCCGTTGAAACGATTATTACCTTTTTCCTCCATTAAAAACTTCGCTTAGTGAAGAAATATGTAGCTTTTGATTTAGCAAACGATTTCCTGATGCAGCCTTTTGTTCAAGAGATAATAAATGTAAACGGTTCCGTTAGTGGTTTACTGAACTCCCATTTAATAAGTTTACCAACTGATGCGATAACACTGTTACTATGGATCATCTATGAATTAGGTTAAAGAAAAAAGAGATCTTTTGAAAAAAAAGAAAAGGAAATAAAAATTTCAAGACTGTTCTTTTAGTAAAGATATAACTTAAAAAAACAGTTCAGTAGTTTAGGCGCTAGAGTGGAACATACTTACATATATTATACATACATACTTACATAGACGGTCAAAATCATTACCCTTCCTTTTGGCTTTGCCGCAGTCGGGTAAAAATATTCAAATTACTTTCTCTTCCGCTCCGTCTTGAGTGGAATTTGATGATTTCCTTAGATCCAACAATTATTATTTTTTTCATAGATATAGGTACATAGAGAACGAGACCGTTTGTTAAGAATAGCCTCGCATTACAAAAAGCCAATGTTTTTTATGAGAGCATCAACGTTATTAAACAATATTATTGCATAAATGTAATCGCGTTTGGGTGTGGCGATTATGCGAATAGAATGGGCAAGGGGGTCAAGAGTGGTTGCGGAATTTGTTCGAAGGAGTCACCGCGGCCATATAACGCAAAGGGAATTAGGAAGAACACGGGTGGGTTTTAGTCAGTAACAGTCTGACACTCCCTTCCGCTCCACCCAGGGCGGGATAGAAGTCATTTGATGATTTCCTCACCCAGAAAAAATAAATAATCATCTTCGACCACATCATCGCTTACCGTCAGGTGAGATAGTTGTCAAACGCTTGCCTACCAATAAGTAAAAAAAAAAGTTCGTATATATTTTTTGCCACTTATTTGATGCATACCATCTTATCTCTCTAGAATTTAATATATAAAAAAGAGTCATGTACTGCACCGCGCAAGTAAAAACTGCTATAAAGGTGTTTGCTATTACTATATTTCGATAGAACTTCTAAATATTTCAACTTTTCAAGTAACAAAATCAATTTACTAGTAACAGACAAAACTTGCCGAAACAGCCTTTATTTAGTCTTATTATCGTCGTTTACTCTGTAATTTAGTAGGATAATAATTACCCAACAATCACCCTTGGAAGTTGGCTAAATTGCCTCCCCCTCTAAATAATTATTGAGAACCCCGGATTGAAAGACCTGGCTTTAGAAATGCTTAGAACGTAATTAATTTGAGCAAGATTTTAACTTCTGTTTGGATTTGGCAACAGGGTATTTTACTGTAAAAATCTAATTAGTCCGTCTGATAGATTTACAAAAAATATTAGACACGTATTTTTTCTTTTTTCACGTAAACAAAAAATGAAGCCGATACAGTGCGTTGAAAACTCACGTGACGACACGTCGCTGGTAAAAATTGTAGCAACATAGTGACGTCACGTGAGTTTTCAACGCACCGTATCGTCTTCATTTTTTTTACGTGAAAAAAGAAAAAATACGTGTCCAATATTTTTTGTAAATCTATCAGACGGACTAATTAGATTTTTACAGTAAAATACCCTATTGCGAAAAGTGATCTCGGGGATATCTTTTGTATTATCCGTCTATTTTTGGAAGAATTGCAAGAACACTTACATATATACCTAAAAATGGGCACTACGTTTTATTAATATTTTTCCTTTTAAAACAAAGGATATAATTAAGTTACGCAATCAAAACTTTTGTTAATTTATAAATAAATTACACAGGTTATTTTTCCAGAAAAAAAATCTTCATTATGAAAATTAAAAAGAAAAGAAAACTCCGTTTGAAACAAAAAAAAATTGTGAAAATTAATTTTAAATCAGTAAAATACCTCATAGTCGTCATTAAATTATATTACTATGTAATTTAAGAATGAATAATTCCACAGTAACAGCTGTCAGTAATCTCTGTACTTGAAACGAAAAATAAAGTACAAAATACTGTATTTGTTAAATACTTGTAATTTGAATCACCTTGAAGAATTGAAACAATTTTGTAAGTTCATTTTAGGTTAAATCTATACTAATATTATAAAGCTGAAGAGTTTGTTTGTTTGTTTGTTTGAACGCGCTAATCTCAGGAACTACTGGTTCGAATTGAAAAATTCTTTTTGGGTTGAATAGACCATTTATCGAGGAAGGCTTTAGGCTATATATCATCACGCTTAAGCCAATAGGAGCGGAGCAGCGATAAAGAATGTTTTAAAATCGGGGATTCCACGGGGACGAAGTCGCGAGCAGAAGCTAGTATCTTCTATCCTATTAATATTATAAACGCGAAAGTTTGTAAGTATGGATGTATGGATGTTTGTTACTCTTTCACGCAAAAACTACTGAATGGATCTTGATGAAATTTGGCACAGATATAGATCATAGTCTGGAATAACACATAGGATACTTTATATCCCGGGATTATGTTCCCTTGGGACAATTTCCGACATCTACGCGGACGAAGTCGCTGGCAGAAGCTAGTTGTTTATAAAATAAAATTTAATTTTCATTTTAATTTTTTAGAAAAGGGAACAATAAAGAGTTACATTATACAATATTACAAACAGAAATGCCAATTACTTAATCAATAATGTACCCCACAGCGCTGTTCACAGGTTACCATTAATAATAGTACTGTATGTCCCTAGGGAGTAAGCTGTACATGCATGACAGATACACCAATATAAAAATATAAATACAATACAGAAAATATAAACAATTTAGAATATGTATAAAAATTGTCCAAAAGTGTCTCGAACAATAATCTACGAGACTTATGTAAGGAGCATGTGAAGACATCAATATGTTCGAACTCATTATTGTTGGTTGCTGCCATTCGCCGAATTGGTGAACGCAGACCAATGTTAGATCGGCAGGAACCCACAGCAAAGCGTTGGTCCACGCGCACTTGCCTTCTATGGACAGTTCTGGGGTCTGCATAACACAGTACATTATTTAAATCTAAGTAATCGAAATTCCCGTGAAGAATGTAACACAAAGACACTGCTTCTAATTGTTTGCGTCTGGAGCTGAGCGTCTGAAGTTTGTATTTACTGAGTAACCGGTTGTATTTCAGATAAGTTTTATGACATCTGAAGTGTATCGCCCGAAAAAAACTGCGTTGAACGTTTTCTATCGCGTCGATGTATTTATTGTAGTAGGGGTTCCAAATTCATACGGCATATTCGAGCTGTAAACGGACCAAGGTCTTATATAGACATACATAGATACGAAGAAGTCCGCTTAAAGTCATGGGTGGCTCGCATTATAAATCCATATATCGTATATGCTTTATTTACAATTTGCTCGATATGCAAATCCAGGCAGAGTTTCTCGTCAAGTAATATGCCAAGATCACGAATTGAGTTTATTTTGTTCAATGAGACATCACATAAGGAGTATGCGAACTTTATGATGTTTATATTTTTGGTCAAATTTAGGTAGTTACACTTGGGAATGCTTAAATAATAATAATAATAATAGTTTATTTTCGGAACAATAACACAAGACTGAGTACAAAAGTGAACGATGAATAGCTGCAAAAGTATAAACTGTAGCGCAGCTAACAACGCCCTTCTCCAGATACAGTATGGAATGATGTTCCACGCAAAAAGTTCTTAATAGGTAATTAATTTAGATTTAGTACATTGATATTTAACTACAAAAATAGAAAAAGAAAAAAATTAAATAAAAGTAAACAGTACGGGACATTTGATTTGGGATGTATTTAGATGTTAATGTGGTGAGTGTAGGGTGATTGAATGTGTGTTAACGGAGTGTGGAATGTAAGTGGTATGTGTGTGGAGTGTGGTTTTGTTGGGGTGTGTGAGGGAGTGATGGGGATTTTACACTTCCACAAGCTTCTCTGTTTCACAATAATTCAGTGATTTTAACCAGGAGGTAAGTTTCCTCTTACATTTGCTCTTGGTCAGTGGGTAGATGTGTAAGCTTTTGTTTGTTTTATTGTAGATTTTAGAACTTATGTGTCTGTAATGACGGCGGGCAGCTACTGTTCTACGAGGCTCAGTGTTACAAACCCTATTTGATCGGCGTGCAGAACAGCATTTTGGATTAAAAGTAAGTAGGCTGTGTTTGCGAAGAATAGTTTTGAGGATAAATAGCTGTCTGACGGTGAGGACCTGGCAGAGGCTATATAGGGAGGATGTCGGATATCGGATAGGTTTAAATGCAGTTTACTGGTGATAGTAGTCCGTCAGTCTATCCAGGTCCTCTTGGAGAAGATGACAGTCTTGAATATACGAATAGGTCTGTATACCTTGAGATCATCAGCATATAATAAAAAATTGGAGTGATGAAAACAGTTACTAATAATATTAATTTGAAAATGAGAACAATATATCTAGTTTTAATTTCCGCGAATATTAGTGGGTTGCAGGTATGCACCTCCCTCCCGCCCGCTATATTATGCACATGCAAGATTACTGGGCAAATGCAAAGATTTTAAGCACATGCAGGAAGGCAATGCAAAACCCAACACCATTACCACACCCCCCTTTTATACACTGGGGGGGGGGTGCCTTGTACTAATTTCTCAGTCGCAACTCAACGGTCAGCGAGTCAACACGTCCCCTGAGGATGCCTCGTGGAGAGGCGAAACACGTGTCGGTAATGGTGTTGGGTTTTGCATTGCCTTCCTGCATGTGCTTAAAATCCTTGCATTTGCCCAGTAATCTTGCATGTGCATAATATAGCGGGCGGGAGGGAGGTGCATACCTGCAACCCACTAATATTCGCGGAAATTAAAACTAGATATATTGTTTTCATTTTCAAATTTTAAATGGATTTCCGCAAAGTAACGCCTGACTCAATCAATTATAATAATATTAATGAAAAAATCTCGAGAAGTCTTTGAGTGATACAATTTTTTCTGCTTGTACTTGGAACACTTAATGTTCTGTTGTTATTACGTGTTTGATGTAACTGAATTGAATCGAAATGCCTTCTGAATTTTGCATTCAAGTACGCTGAAATTGTTTTTCACCGACTTCTAAAAAAGGAGGAGGTTCTCAATTCGGATTTTTGTATGTTTTTTTTTTTATTTTTTTATTGTTTGTTCGCGCATAACTCCGTCGCTTGTCAATCGATTTGAAAAATCCTTTTTTTGTTGGAAAGCGTATACTTCCCAAATGGTCCCATGAAAATTTTATCGAAATCAACCAAGCGGTTTTCGAAAAATCATCAAAAATCTAAAAAAAAATATCTACATTGTCTACATTGACGACCTCTTAGTTTACTCTGCAAAGGAGCAGTAGGTACGTTTTTTTCTTACACCAATGTGATTGGTTCGTTTAGGTGGGGGAGGGGGTGTAGGTACCACTAAAAAGTGAAAAATAAAAAAAACTTTTTACAAAAAATAAAACCGACTTCTAAACAAAAAAACCAAAAAGTATAAAATAACTTTAATTTCGGAAGTCGGTGTCTTCAACAACAAAAAAGCAACCAAAAACACCGAGTTCCGAAATAAAGTTATTTTATACTTTTTGGTTTTTTTGTTTAGAAGTCGGTTTTATTTTTTGTAAAAAGTTTTTTAATATGCAAATTATTTTTTTGTTTATCTGCGATTAGTGTAGTTTTTTTTTTATCAATTTAACTGTTTTTCTAATCATTTTACAGCGATGAATTATCATCTCGAAACTAACTACAATTCAAAAAGGACGGTATTGAATTAAACTTTTATAATGTTGTGTTACTCTTAAATATTCGAAAAAAAATCATAATTAATCGAACAAACTATTCTTTTACATGCACCTTTCATAAAACAAACATTTTCCAAATACGTAATATTCACATCATTAATTAAAATAACGAGTACACTTCGAAAATATGTGACATTTTCCCCAAGCGGGACTGAAATGTCATTGAGAATTGCTTAACCTTTACATTCCGTGACCACCACCTCACCTCATCAGTTATTACTTATTGAAAGAATCCCCCACGTCCAACAATAATATTATCTGTAACTAGCTGCTGCCCGCGACTTCGTCCCCGTGGAATCCCCGATTTTAAAACATTCTTTATCGCTGCTTCGCTCCTATTGGCTTAAGCGTGATGATATATAGCCTAAAGCCTTCATCGATAAATGGTATATTCAACCCAAAAAGAATTTTTCAACTCGAACCAGTAGTTCCTGAGATTAGCACGTTCAAACAAACAAACAAACAAACTCTTCAGCTTTATAATATTATAGTATAGATGAGTATGTCCTCGCTGAGATAGGTCGTGTCAGCCTGACATTGGACATGACCTAGGAAAGGCTATGAAGTCACAATGAAAACATTTTATCAAACGTATTTTTTTAAGAATAGAGTTTTGTGAAAAGGCGTTAAATTGGGCTCAGCTCGCTGTGTATTTTTTTTAAAAAGGTCTGCTATAAAATAGTGTGCTTTAATACCCTAAACTTCTGCTTTTTTTGTAAATTTTGCATGCAACAACAATATTCAATTAAAAAATTTACACTCCACAGAATAGCCACACCGCAGATAAAACTAAATTCATTGAAAACGGTAGAAACTTCATTTTTTTTTAACATAATTTTGCTGGGGTAACTACTAATTTCAAAAGACACTTGATAACAAAAAATCGAGTTATACCATTTCCTTTAGTTTTTATTAAGCTTTGTATTAGCAAAAGCAAAATAAATCACGTGGATACAGACGTGTCATTTTTCATTGAAATAAAGTACCTTTTTATTTTTAATTATTTTTTATTTATTTACGAATTTTTATTTTATTTATCTATACTACTAATATAAAGAGGAAAAAATTGTTTGTTTGTTTGTATTGAAAAGGCTCCGAAACTACACTGAACCGATTTGAAAAATTCTTTCACTGTTTGAAAGCTACACTATCCCCGGGTGACATAGGCTATATTTTATCCCCATATTCCCACGGGAACGGGAACTATGCGGGTGAAACCGTGGGCCGCTGCTAGTTCAGTAATAACACAAATACACTAACAGATAAAAAATAAAATCAACGGGTGGTAGCTAAGCCCGTAGCCCGAGGGGCTTGTACACGACAAGGTCACAGCGATTATATGACTGTTTCCCAATTAATTAATTACAATTAGTGGAGTTTACTAAATTTAATTCTCACCTCATTTGTGTTTTAGCGTAATCGAATTTTGCTTTTTATTACTGTGACCTAAATTTATGTACTACTAGCTGCTCCCCGCAGCTTCGCCCGCGTGAATGTAGGAAATTATCCCAAGGGAACATAATCCCGAGATAAAAAGTATCCTATGTTACTTCTAATACCTCCAAGAATATGTGTACAAAGTTTCATGATGATCGGTTGAGTAGTTTTTGCGTGGAAGCGTAATAAACATCCACGCTTTCACATTTATAATATTAGTAAGGATTAAACTGATAAATACTAAAACTATGTAGGTGTGTGAATTTGAAATGGCATGTCTTTTTGCTGAAGTGTGTTTGTATTTGACCTGTATGTAACAGAAATTCCACAACACCTGTAAAGGGATATTTGTACTCATCATTATGAGCAACTTTAACTTTACTTCAACCCTGAAATATCAAAATTCAGTCGATCCTCATCACAATTATGAAGAAACAGCAGTTTTGTTTTGCGTTATTTTTACCATAGCTCAATCGTTCAAATAGATTTAGACCAAACAAACAGACAAACGTGAAGGTGATCCTTTCAGTATTACATTTTTTCATTCACACGTACGGAACCCTAAAACAAAACAAACTCGACCGGTGATGGATGTGAATTAAATTCGAAGGAACCGATTAATTAATGTATTGATAACACTTTTCTATAATGGAGCTCGTAGCTAAACAATAACAGCACGGATCGATCTTTAAGGTTAAGCAACGCTTGCCGAGGTTAGTATGTGGATGGGTGACCATCTTAACATATCGAGATTTTTCCTTGCCTCGGAAAGTACGATAAGCCGTTGGTCATTTGTAGATCTTTCGTTTTATCTCGTTACGGATTGCCAGAAACCAAAATATCTGACACCAGTCTTGCCAAGAAATACCGTTATACTACACTGTGGTGTGGGTTGAGGAGGTCTGGAAGGCAGCTGTTCCACATAAAGTCCAACTGAATCCTGTTTAACTGGATACCTACCCCAATATAGTTGGGAAAAGGCTAGGCAGATGATATTGACATTTTTCTTATTTAGGTACATTTTCGGATCACTCTCATTTACTGAGGCACACTGAGGTATATATTGAAATTTCCATCTCATACTTCCTAATGGAAAAAAATCCAGACTGGCACGAGCCTATGATCAAAAGATTTCTTTCAAACGTGACGCGTGCGTTAATACTGCCTCTGCGTTAACAGAAAAAAAAAAAAACAGGTGACTGCACCCTAAATTATCGAAGCTCTATGGAATCAAAAAGCTTCCGTTTAAGTAAAGATCTTCATTTAATTGGTGAGTACTCGCGAAGGAAAATAGGTTTTCACATATTTGTATAACAATCTAGATACTTCTGAAAAATAAGTGTATTTTGTAATTTGACCAAATTACAAAATACACCACCCACCCACCTAGCTTAATCCCTCTTAATTATCACTTCTCACTGATGTAAATACAGCTGTCACCTATTGTCCGGAGTCTGGAGAGGCTGGTTATCTGTCATGTAGGTCTCCTAGTACGGAAACCAGTCTCTCACATAGATCACAACAATAATTATCGTTAGTGTTTTGTTTGTTTTCTTTTTTCTATTGTTGTATATTTCTATGTGAGAGAAAAACAATAAACTTTATTTTTTATTTTAATTAGGATAATAATTAGGAAAAAAGTTATGTTTATTTTTCTTGTGTATCATTTACATTCAAAGCGTTAATATGTTACGAATGTTTTCTTCAATTCCCTTTGCCTCATAGCAGACCGGGCTCTGGCAGACCCATATCTTTTTTTCAGAATATGGAAATAAATAATTACAATAGCATTCTGAAGACAGTTGTAGAGAGTCCTTACTTCCCTATTCTGAGGCACTATTTGTGGGGATAACGGTCAAGTGACTTATTCCTTATGTTATCGTTCTCTTCACTTCCTCCCTCAAATACCTACTTTGTTGTTATCTTTGTTTTTTATACTACTAATTGTAGGTATAAGTTTTACTAAAAAAAATGGACTATACTGTTGTCCGGATTTTGAATAAATTAAATAAATTAATTATTAATAATGCTGGCAACACACATTTAGGCAAACAATAAAGGTTATCCGCACATTTCTGGTCGTGCCCGGGACGTGGATGCACCGTGGTCCGTCCGGAGCTCAAACTAATATTGGTACGTACATTTAACATGAACTTGTTCACACACGTCCCTGTTCGGGCCGTGCCAAACCAAGGGATGTGTCAAACTAAGTTGAGATGTCCCGGAAACGTCCCAGTCACGGCCCTGATATTTGTGTGGGTATCAATCTTAAGGCGCTACATTGATGTCATATTTTTAACTATTTTTTTCAAATACAGAGCTTTAATTTGGCCATAGTGTAATGTGCGGTTTGTTTTTGTGGCACAAACTTTTTTTTTTTCATTTCTGTTATTGTTTACTCATTTTTAACCGACTTCAAAAAAGGAGGTTATCAATTTGACCCGTATGTATGTAATATTTCCAGAACTGCCCAGTTTTCGTATATGTTAGTCTATATCAGCGTCTGAACAAATGTGCCAAAGGCGAATGGCAGGCTTGTATGGGAACTTCGTACAGCTAATAAATTTTCGTGTTTTGGGATACTTTTTGTTTTAATTGATAACTACTATGATAGGCAAGCCTTTTTCAACTTTTTAGATTTTAAGAACTTGGGATATAAAAGTTATAAGCAGTTTTATTTTTAAGGTTATGTAGGTACTAGTGTTACAAATAAGTACTCATAAACATTGTTTTGGTGATAAAATAAATGTTCTAGATTACTTGTAGTGTTTTACTTACCATTAAATAGGTATATTGAGTCTAGTAATCGTTTCTGCTCAGTGAGATGCATTAGGAGATACCTACATAATATGTTCAGTAGCGGACTGCAACAGTTTGGTAATGACGAAGTTCTGATGGGTGTCGAGTGTCAGTAAATAAAACAATACTTTGTTTTTGAAAGTACATATGTACATTTATTATATTGTACGTGACAAGCGAACGTTGTAATTAACACATTGCACACACATACACACACAGCACAGCTTAAAGCGTCCTTTCGCAAAACTACTATCAAGAGATAGAGAACGGAGGAGCAGATGCTCAACTCAACGTAAAAACAGCCAGATAATTCGCTAAATTGCTCAGATGCAGTCACAAACCACAATCCAAAACAACAGCAAAGAACTGAACTGAAGTCTGAAATTGACAACAACAAAAAAAAAACAGATTTTCTTTACCTGTCAATAATTAATTGCCATATGAACAAAACATTATTGATGACAAAAATCATCTTTTTCATTAAATCGTGACTATTATGATTTTATACAACAAGAATACACTCTCAGATATAATATATAAGTGTTCAATTATATTTAATGCTATTTCTATTTCTAAATAATTAATTATCGTTTCGATATTTGTGTTATTTTACATATGGCAACCTAACAAAAAAAAAATAAGTGCGTTTAGTTTACCTTTTTTTACGTTTATTTGTTCAAATCTTTTTATTGATATTATTCATGAATCCCAAGTTCTAAAAATGCTGCACCTACACGAAATAAAATGGTTTAATTGACTTAACGAAATCTGCCGTTCACCTTTCAAAAGTGTATGTATGTATGTTTTTATGTTTGTGTTCGCATATCTTTTTTTGTTGTAGGTACTAGATATTGTTCAACTTAGGGAATACTGCAAGTTTCATCAAAATCGGTTCAGTAGTTTTTGAGATAGGGATTTTTTTCTATGTATGTACAGCGATTACGAGGAGATTTCTGTTCCGATTTACGTGGTTGTTTTTTTATTCGATGAGTAATACTTAGTTGCCATTTGATTTTATAAGAATTTAGTTCAGTTTCGTCGAGTAGTTTTTATTTCATGAGCATTTTTTCTTGCCTCGACCCAAAAGTACTTCGATCCATATCGGCTGGATACATAAAACCAATATCCACTTAGGTATTCCGTTATATCAAACACGTTTCCAGTATTGAGCTTCTTATCTGCATATTCAAAATAGGATAAGGTAATTTTATCTGTTAAGGTAATTTTATCAGCAATAACTTACCGTGTCACGTAACGATAACTTATTGCCTGTACATAACTGGAATTATAAATTAACAAACTGAGTTTCCGGTTAGATTTTCTAAAGAAAAATTCTGACCAAATGCTGCCGTGCTATTCTGAAAAGTTTATTTGCAAAATCACTTCTGAATCCGCAGTGAAATCATGAGAAACTCTTTAGTTTCACAAGATTTCACTGCGGATTCAGAAGTGATTTCGCAAATAAACTTTTCAGAATAGCACGGCTGGTCTCAAATTTAGTTGTTTATATAATCGATTATATTTTTATTTTAGAAAAAAAAGATAAAGAAAAGAAAGAAAAATATTGATTTAGGACTGGCACAAAACAAACGACAACAAAAAAATACATAATTCAAAATAGCCTTTTTTTTTTTGTTTTTTGATATGGACCACTCGCAGTTCAGCACACTAAGGCTGGTTACTGCTTAACCGGACAATAGTACAAAATAGCCTTTAAAATTGTTCAGATTTAATTCGAACTTAGTCTTGTATGATAAATAGTTTGTAAAACATCGTAATGTTATATTCGAATTTGAAAGATTTTTAAAGGAATTTAAAAATGGAATAGATTTTTAAAGCGGATGTTTAACTTTTTTTTTTTTTTTTTTAGACATTTTCGGACATAACTCCGTCAAATTTTAATGTAGCCATTTTCTTTTTTTTTGTTCAAAACAATTTTTTTTTTTTTTCTGGAAATCCCATTTTAATTTTGAAAGATCTGATGAACTGACGGACTGACAGATCGGAGAAAGACAATTCAGTTGATATGGATTGTTTGAAATTTTTGGAGAGTATCAGCAGCTTAGAACTGAAAAGTGAAAAATTAAAAGTTCTTTTACAAAAAAATAAAAAATATAGTTAACTTAAGAATTTCATTCATTATTACTAAGTGATGGATTTCCGGTTTGGTAACCGGTTTTTTAACTATCAAAAACAGGTTATCAAACCTGAAAGCCATCACTTCTTAGGAAGAGATGAAAAACATCGTGGAAACAGTTCTCTTATACAACTAATAGACTTGTCAAGTTATACATTTTGCATTTCTGCGTTTGGCAGACCAATTAAGCTGCACTGGAGTGGACAAGCGAACGAAAGCATTCGTTTTAGTTTTTTTTTTCTATTTTCAACGGTTATAATTATTTTGAAGCTGGAATCCCTTTAATCTTCATTTTCATATTTTTAACCTAGTCCTTATTACTTGGGATAGGCGCAATGCTTTTATTCAACCTTCATTTTATTAGTGACTAGCAGCGCCCCGCGGTTTCATCCGCATAGTTTCCGTTCCCGTGGGAATATGGGGTTGAAATATAGCGTATGTCACCCGGAGAGATAGTGTAGCTTCCCAACAGCGAAAGAATTTATCAAATCGGTTCTGTAGTTTAGGAACCTATTCGACACAAACATATAACCTGTCCTAAGCTAACTTATAAAGAAGGAACATGATAAATAAGACATTGTCTTGCGTTCAACACAGCGACCAACTATTCTTATCGTCTAAATATTCATTAATACAATAATATACCTTCGAACAAATAGACAACAGATATTAATTGAACAAAATATTGGAACGCAATTTTACTTCAATATAATATCAACCTACAGTAACAGTAAGTATATAACGACTGTAATTTGATAACCGTGTAACAATAACAGACATATAAGTGACCGCATTATGTACTGCGGTTACCGATCGGTCTGCCAAGCCGCTGGCACCCGATGTGACTGCCGCTAGGTTTTTAATTAAACCACGCCATCTGTACTGGACATTATTCAGAGGGCAATCAAGACAGTCGCAAACTGGAAAGTCTTTACTAAAAGTACGGGTAACAACTGTGATTTTAGCAGTTACCAGTTCGGAGTATCGCTCTCCTGGGTCCCTTTTTTTTTTTTTTTGATGGGAAATCATCAAATGACTTCTCCCGCTCTGGGCGGAGCGGAAGGGAGTGTCAGACTCTTACTGACTAAAACCCACCCGTGTTCCTGCTTGTGCCCTTTGCGTTCCAGGGCCGCGGTGACTCTCGAACAAATTCCGCACCCTAGCAGGCACTGACCCTATGGGGCCCCGTCTTCTTTGCTGACGGCTCTTTGAGGCGCGCGTGGAACACGACGCGCCGTCGACTCGGGCCTAGTTGCTATCGGACGGCGAGCCACCCATAGCTCGCTATCCGCAGGCCCGCGCCTACGGTGGCCGGGAATCGCCCTGCGTTTCCCGACGCCCGGGGCGTCTTCTCCTGTTGCGGCGGCTGGAGCGAGGGGCTTCCCTCTCTCGCACGCGCTCCGCCTCCTCCTTCGCTAGCATTACTGCTTCGCAGAAGGAGGCGACCGCTTCCCATGCCTCCTCGCTCCGGACCATGGCTTGAACCAGAGCCGGCCGCGAGAGGTCGCCGCCGCCGATCGCCTCCACGAGGACACGGCGTTGCTCCGCCCAAGCAGGGCAGAACTCCACCGTATGCTCCACCGTATCCTCCGGGCGATCCAAACAGTGATGACTCTCCTGGGCCCCAAGTCTGCTATTACAATAGTGTCAGAATGGTCTGTCATTGTTCTCATAATGGTCGATTTTGACAAGTTTCGTAATCTACTAATATAAAAGCGTCACTATGACTTTCCAGTGGTCAACCACTGACACTCCATAGAAAGAAATGACATAGAATGGTAATCTCGTACATAAAATGCCAAATGAATGACAGACGTATGCGGTAATCTGCTAAAATTTTGACAGTCCCTTTGATCAGTGACCTACCATTAGAACGTCATTGTGCAGTCATTGCTTTTAATTGTTCGGTTATCAAAAAGTATTACGAGATCATTGAACGACCAATGATCAACCATTATGAACTTAGCAGATTACGAACTTTTAACAAAATGACAGTGGGATCGTGTTGGAATGACAAATTTATAAAAATAGCAGACTTGGGGCCCTGAAGTCCTGTACAGTTGTGTTCACAGAATAATTACTAAGAATCGTCTGTTTGGTTGTCAAGTTGAAGTTAGATACTTGTTTGCCTGAACTGTTGATGGCACGGTTAACATTCTGATAAATGATTTATTAGAGCTGTGTAACTATGAATGATTGAACCTGAATCATTCGGTTTCATATATTTTTATTATTCCTTAGGAACTGTTCATTTTCGGGAAAAACTCAAATACAAATTTGAAATCTTAAATACCTACTGCTGATATGATACATATATAAACGTACATTCGGAAGTTGGATGAATGTATGGATGTTTATTCGTTAATCACACCAAAACAGCTGAACGTATCTGTATGAAACTGATAGATAATAGTAATATCACTGTCTGCCAATTCATTTTGAGTTTATGATTAAACTAGCGACCCGCCCCGGATTCGCATAACAATCTCTGCGTTAAAAATAATTTTGGTTTGCGCAAATGTGCTTTAGTTTATTAAATTTAAATAAGCCAAATATGTACATAGATTATTATATGACTAGTACTTTTAATAGTCACTGATGATTTAAATACACGAATTATTTCCAGTTACGCATGACTAAGATATATGCCTTTGGCTTTCAGAAGCCAAAAGCTAGATCACGTCATGCACGATCAGTCAACTACTATCACATAGCTTGGGAGCTTTGATTGGTGGACCGAAATATCAACTGAAAATACGATATTGACACAAATACAATACAGATATGCTGGTAGATAAATATAATTATAGAATACTAGCAGCGCCTCACGGTTTCACCCGCGTAGTTCCCGTTTCCGTGAGAATACGGGGATAAAATATACCGTATGTTACTCAGGGTGCATGTAGCTTTCTAATGGTGAAAGAATTGAAATCGGTCCAGTAGTTTCTGAGTTTCTTCGTTACATACAAAAATATAAAAATACAAATCATTCCTCTTTATTATATCAGTACAGATATGCATTTCTTGACACAATAAAAAAAAAAACTTTTTACTAATATTCACATTACAATATTTGACAACACAGTTGGCGCAGTGGTTGAGCGTTTGGTTGCTGCACTACGTGTCGCGGGTTCGATTCTCGCACGGAACAAATGTTTGTATGGCCTACAGATAAATTGTTCTGGGTCTGGGTGTCTTGTGTATGTGAGTTTTCATGTTTGTGAACGCACTCACGACACAGGAGTAAATCCTAGTGTGGGGCAACGTTTAAAAAAAATACGACTCGCATTTTCAGGTAATTTTTTATACTACGATATTAACAGCTATGTCAAATATTTTTTACCGTATCTTTTAGAACTTAGGCGAAAGGTATGACACATCGAATTATTCAATGATACGAATATTTTCTCACAGCAAAGGCGACCCTTTACAAATTCTAACATACATATGTTTGAAACTTGGGTACGTTTATTCACAGTCTTCTTTAAATCTAAATCTTTTCCATTTGCATTCCATTTAAATTACGAAAACTCTCATTGTTTATACGTAAGCACCAACTAGGCACTCAATATATTACTGTCGCCGTTTATAAACTTTCCCACGCGAAATGAAAATAAACAGTAAACACGAAGACTTTAACTTCGAGTGCAGTTAAACTGCTTAACAGATTTTAAGGGGTTAAGTGTAGGAGTTTTCTTGCACAAACTTGTAGTTTGAATAAATATGTAGATTTAATTATGTTTTGAGAGGATGAATTAAATAGCAAAGCATATCTCTAACTACTACTCTGAGGAGCTCATGGCTAAAGAATAACAGCCGCACAGATCGGTCTTCAAGGTTAAGCAACGCTTGCCAAGGTTGGTCTGAGGATGGGTGACCGTCTTAACATACCGAGTTTCCTTCGTGCCTCGGAAAGCACGTTAAGCTGTTGGTTTCGGCTGTCATTTGTAAATCTTTGGCAGTCATTACGGATTGTCAGAAGCCAGAAAATCTGATACCAGTCTTGCCAAGAAGTACCGTGTTCCTCAGTTATTGGGTTGTGGAGGTCTGGTAGGCAGCAGCTCCACATTAAATTCTAGTATTCAGCTGAATCCGGTATGACTGGAAGCCGACCCCAATATTGTTGGGAAAAGGTTAGGCAGATGATCTCTAACTACTATCCGTTAATAACTTTCAGGTACTTGGACTGTACTGTAAGCGTGAATGTAAGTTTGCCAAACAGTAACGTAATCGAACGGTAATAATATAGCTAACCTGTAATGTCACCACAATGCAACATAAAAATTACGAAGCCGAAAACAACATAGCTGACATTTCATCATAATGATCATCGGCTACCCGCGACCCTCTCAAGGTCATCGACCTGCCTTAAGGCAGGACTTGCAACGCTGAGCCTTGTGGCACGTCGTTGCCACTCCAGAACTTGTCAGCCCCATCGACCAACTGTTCTGCGAGAATGTACCCTGTACGCTGCCACTTTAGCTAGGTGACCCTTTTTTTTTTTTTTTTTTGGATGGGAAATCATCAAATGACCCCTCCCGCCCTGGGTGGAGCGGTAGGGAGTGTCAGACTTTTACTGACTAAAACCCACTCGTGATCCTTCTTGTGCCCTATGCGTTCCAGGGCCGCGGTAACTCTTTCGAACAAATTCCGCAACCCTAGCAGGCACCGACCCTATGGGGTCCCGTCGTTGGTGCTGACGGCTCCTTCGGCGCGCGTGGAACACAACGCGTCGTCGACTCAACCTGGTATCGGACGGCGAGCCACCCACGCTCACCGTCCCCAGGCATCAGCCACTGCGCAATAGCACAGCGGCCGACTTGTCTCTGGAGGAGGCCGAAATGGGACCATTACTGGCACTCCATCTCAGCACCCTCCCGAGCGTTGGGAGTCGCAGCACCCGCAGCAGAAGCGGCAGAAGCGACGACGGAAGCCGCGGCGGCGGCAGAGGCGGCGGCGGCGGCGGACCTCTTGCCCCTGGTCGGGGCGGATGGCGCGCAGGCCCTTCCCCCAGCCCAGTGCTCGGCCGGCTTGCCAACAGCCGCACATGCACTGCAGTGCGGCGTGGCCTCGCACGAGCCGGCCCGATGACCGGGCTGACCACAGCGGAAACAAAGACCGCTGCGATCCACCTCCGAGGGGCACATAGCTCCCGTGTGGTTGCCCACATGGCAGCGGTAGCACCTCAGAGGTCTGGGTTCCAGCAGTTTTACCCGCGCAGACACCCATCCCACCAAGAGCCTTCGGCCCTCCGACACAGTTCTGGCCGCCGTCACGGGGCAGCTCACCACAAGGGTTTGCATGCCCGTGTTGTCAGGCCGGAGGGTGCCCGCCTTGACGAGCTCGGCAGAGCACCCCCCAGTCCTGGCGACGGCGGCCACAACTTCCTCCTCCGTCACGGAGTCATCCAGGCCCACTATGCGCATGTCGATGCGCTTAGTCGGCCTGGACACCCGGACCTCGTCCGCGGGTAAGACCGCCCTCAGCCTTTCGGCCAGGGCGTCCGCGAACGGGCCACTCTCCGCTCCGGCGAGCTCGAGCTAGCTAGGTGACCCTGCGGGCTATTTCTATAACCTCTCTTGTGGATATTATCATTCCTGATTCGATCATGCAAGGAATCTCCAAGCATTGCCATTTCCATTGCCTTTTGGATTAGGACTGTAATTTTGCTGCCTTCTGATGAGGCCCATTATGAGTGACCACGTTTCAAGACCGTAAGTCATCCGTGGCAACACGCGGTCATAGACTTTTGTCTTGAGACACTGTGGTACGTGAGACGAGAAGATACAGCGCAACTTCCATAATGCCGCCCAGCCGAGTCGGATTCGGCGGTTGACCTAAAGGTAGCATTACCTTACTGGACCATTTGTCCCACGTAGTCTCTGATCTTGACAGGAGTGGGTGCTACATGGGAGTTTACCATGACCTTGGTCTTGTCCATGTTCATTATTTATTTATTTATTATACAGTATGTTGAATAACAGAGCGTTCCCTTAAACTCGTTAATCTATATCATTAATAGATTAAAATAAAAATATCAGAATAGAAAAATAAGCATAAAATAATCCAAATTAAAAAAAAAATAATTGACAATATATTCGAAAAATCTTGTTTAAAATCAAAAGAGTAGCGCGGAATGGTAAGTACTCATAGTAGCAATGCCCAAACCAGCAATTACGCGTTTACAGAGTGTTTCTTTAACGTATCAATTTCACATTTTGAGTGAATATTTTAATATTAAAAAAAAATAAAAACATTTTTATCATAATATGGATGCTATACTATTGCGGGTTAAGGAGAACGCCCTCTGTTAGTTAACATACTGTATGCTATATTGTACACCAAAAGTAACACAAAAAGTAGACTTAAAACTAAAACACATGGGCACAATGGGCGGTCTTATTGCATTCCGCGATCTCTTCCGGACAACCTGGCATGGACACGAACAGTGTATATTTGGACATGAAATGGGACTATCATTGGTGTAAAAAAATCCAATTCAACAATAATTAACAAAATTAATAACAAGATAACATACTCATACATCATTTCAAGACCCACACTTTCAAAAGCTCTACTGACATGAACGTTACCAAAATTTAACTTAGCGGAACTGTAAAGTTAAGGACAGCAAAATGTAGAAAGCGAAACCAAATTGAAAAGCTACGTAAATTTTAGTATTTTTACCTTTAGATCAAAGATAAGTGCTAATTTGCGTAGCAGGCAAACAGATCAGAGTTTTAAGTATAAGACTGTGCATGTATGTGTATTATGTGCAAGGGAAATTCACCTTTTTTGTGAGTGGGAAATCGTCAAATTAATTCTTCCGCTCTGGGCGAAGCGCAAGGAAGTGTCAGACCCATACCACAGTAGAAATATGGAACAGTACAGAAACTACGAACAAACTGATCGAAACGGCACACTCACACAGACGCGCGCATCTACGAGGCCCCTAAGGGACCTTCGCGGTGCTCTCAGTGGCGGGTGCCGTGTTCATAGATAATACCTACACTATTATAATGGCTATAGATGGGCCACTCAGGTTTTCGTTTTGCAATACTGATTGTAATTTATATTGTATTATCTATACTAATATTATAAAGCTAAAGAGTTTGTTTGTTTGTTTGTTTGCTTGAACGCGCTAATCTCAGGAACTACTAATTCGAATTGAAAAATTCTTTTTGGGCTGAATAGACCATTTATCGAGGAAGGCTTTAGGCTATATATCATCACGCTTAAGCCAATAGGAGCGGAGCAGCGATAAAGAATTTTTAAAATCGGGGCTTCCACGGGGACGAAGTCGCGGGCAGCAGCTAGTAATTTATATAACCTATGGAATAAATGAAGTCTTATGAGTATGAAAAAATAAATGACTATAATTTGACGACAACATTATATTCTAGTCTTGGCAAAGGAAATCTACCCTTCGAAACATACACATAGGAACTTACTTAGGTACTTCACAAAATAAGTAACAATAATTGTTCAACATACTTACAGAAATCCTTCATCAAATAGGGCAGATATTATAATTGAAACGGAATAAAATGGCATAGAAATGATAAACAATACCTATTCAGTTTGTAAATATATATATTTTTTTACAATGGCATTATTTACATTTTAAACAAAGAAGAAAGTCGCATGGAATAACATGCACTACCGCATTTTTGCGTGAGTATTTCTCCCAGTCAACTCCTACCGCAAGCCGTGAACTTCGTTCCAATAAAATACTTGTCTTATTACAAACATTAGAAGTGACAACCCTAACTCTCTACTGGAGCGTAGGTAATTATTTCAACAAATGGGCTTAGTTTCCATACTGTTCCATACTTTTACTGTGCCCATACTGACTAAAACCCATCCGTGTTCCTCAATGCATTTTGCTTTCCAGGGCCGCGGTGACTCTTTCGAACAAATTCTGCGACCCTGAAGAAAAATCCAACTACAAGTAAAACAAACCAAACGTCAAACCTGTGTATTATGTATAGTGCGTTTCACGAAAGAATTCCCTTCGTCCTATTGTTGGCTGCCCTGTCTGTCTTAACGTCAAAACATGGAGATGGCTATCAGTGCCGCCAATAAAAATTTCTTGATTCCCCGCGTCAGTGTTGTAAAGGGTATGTTTATGCCGTGGTGTAAACTTTAGCTAGTCAACAAACGTATTAAGACTCAGTCGAGTCTTAATACGTTACGAAACCACAGATTGTCCTTTTATCGAGTGCTGGAGCAGTCGCTCCAGCACTCGATAAAAGGACAATCTGTGGTTTCATTCGGTGAGTGCCTACTCCAATAAAGCTATGAATTTTTCTGAATTCCTGTGCAGTAAGTTGTATATTTTATTAAAAAATAGTTTTACAGTTTCCAAAAGAAAAAACAAATTTAAGGTAATTTGTAAAAGTAACGGAATATTAGTTAATCTCCCTAATATTAAGTAGTTTTATTGCTAAAAATATAGCAATACTGATTTTCCGTAATGCCAACATTACGGCGAAGGGAATTCTTTCATGAAACACACTTTATCTCACTGTTCAAGTATTCAACAAGGCCACAGAGCATTCAAGATTCAGTCAGACGCTACATCTAATTGTATCGATAGATTGCGTTTCGATATCGTTCAAGGCCGCAACTTGGTATGCCCAGACCCAAGACCTAATTTGCAGTGTTCTTTAGACTCGTTTTTTTTTTTAATCAGTTTGTTGTTTTTAAAAGGTTATTTAATTGTAGCGTTTTGAGGTACTTTGTCGAGATTGCGAGGATATCTATATCAAAGCCTGTCTTTTAGCGATGAGTTTGAGATTGTGTCACGCTATATCATATTGTCGTTTTCATTCTTGTCAGTTACTTAATCGGTGTAATGAGATATTCTATTAAAAACCATTTTTTCACCTAACTCATTTAAGTAGCTTTAACTTTACAATGGTTTTTCAAAGATTTTCCATTTCTACAAGTATCCCAAATATGATTCGCATCGCGTATATTAATAAAACTCCACAAAAAATCTTGCCATTCGTCACATTAACACTATAAAAATTCTTAACAACAGACAAACAGAAACACTCGTGATCCTAAAAGGGTTCCGTGTTTTATAAACACTGTTGTTTTCATAAAAATATATCACCAGAGAGAAACCGCGAGTAAAACCAAAAAGCAATTTTACAAGCCCAAACGGCGTCATATTTACGATAGATCATTAACTTCGCATCCGGTACTTTAAATTCCTACCTTTTAAAATCATCCTATATTTTTAAAGGTCAATGTTTCAGCCTCGGTCACCGGAGAACTCCCTCAGCTTATATACCTATGTATCAACGTATATTCAATATACATGGTATACGTACAATAAAATTGCTTTTCATGACTGTCCGTTTGTGTGTTCGCTTAGTTTTTCTAAACAGCATAATGAATTTTGGTTTTCACCATAATTCAGTGACTTCAGTGAGAGAGCAGTGTCGGCCGAGTGGTAACGGCCGGGCTGCCTTACGAATTGTAGGTCGCGGGTTCAAACCCAGCCAAGCGCATTGCTTTGTGTAATTAACTTCATCACCACTGCTCTCAAAACGGTGAAGGAAAACATCGTGAGGAAACCGGCATGTCCTAGAACCAAAAATTCGAAGACATGTGACATTCACCAACCCGCACTGGGCCCGCGTGGTGGATTACGGCGCATTCCCTCTCCTAGAGAGGAGGCCTGTGTCCCAGTAGTGGGAACATTGAAACGCTGATTATGCTTATGCTGTGAGTTTTTGGAAGGTTTTATATACCGAGACTCCTGAGCCATTCGCTGTCATTTGATAACCGTCTAGAAAGAAACCCAAAAGTCCGACGTCCATTTTACCCAAGAGTGTTAACCAGTTACTGGGTTCTTGTTATCAGGAAAATTGACCAGCATGTTTCTTTCGGCGTAAGCGGCTGGCCTTAGCCTCCCCGCAAGTGATGGTATTTCAAAAGCTGGTCCAAGATGCTCGGGAACCACAGCCCTGGAACGCAAAAGGCACTAGTAGGATCACGGGTGGGTTTTAGTCAGTAAGAGTCTGACACTCCCTTCTGCTCCGCCCTGAGCGGGAGAAGTCATTTGATGATTTAGCATCGAAAAAAAAAATGTTCTCGGGAAAAGAATCGGCTGCCCCGAAACCCCGTCTGGTATTCTTTGTGGGACAATATAGAAAATATAATTATTGGTCCATTTTTAAACTGTCTGGAATCAATATTTGCTTAGCTTTTCCTCAACTTTGTTGAGTTCAACTTCTTCAATATAAACGAGGGTAACTGAATAACATGATTTATTATGGCACAAAACTTTCAATCTTTTTCCATGTTGCCATATCAGCAGATTGCGATCGTGCGACGCAGGGGTGGTTCACTAGTATAGTCTACATACATATAAGGTATATGATAGTATAGATAGAGGACATATTTTATAGGGGGAGACTGGGGGCAGTCAGCTGTACTGTTGCCAGTGACCGGCAAATGCGGTTGTGATTCTATGCATTTATAAGATAGTTTGATGTTATGTTGATGGTACACGGATAATGTAATATATGGTCGTCTTGTATAGTTATGTACGTTAAGTTTATTTGCGTTCATTTTGAAAGTCAATGTAGATGGTGGTTGTTGTTAGCTGTAGGTTATTACAGGCGTTGTCAGGTGCCATTGCGTTAAAATTTCTAGGATTTCACCATCTGTGTTTAATTTAAACGTCTTTTTTGTTAAACTTACATAGCTTTCATCTTCGGTAAAAAAAATACAAAAAATACAACGGGCTTGGTTTTTTTTGTGTAGAAGTCGGTTGTATTATTTTATTTTTCACTTTGTAGTGGTGGGGAGGGGCACCTAAACGTACTAATCACATTGGTGTAAACAATAAACAAACATGCGATTTCAGCAATCCCGAAAAAATTGCTATCATTTATTGAGGATTATTGAGGATTTCCGTTTCCTATCATTTCTGTTCTTCATCAGATCTGCACCAAACTACAAAGGGACCATTTTGAAATACTAAGATGCTTTCCCAAACCATCGTAATCAATTTTATTTTTTCATCGACAAGAGGGAATGAGAACATCATCAATGTAGACTAAGCCACGTGTTATTAGGGATAACTGGAGTACTAGTAATCAGATCTCAGTCAAATGCAAATGAAACCATACGAAGAGCACCAGCTTTCGAATGTAAAAAGAATAATCAAAATCGGTACACCCAGTACAAAGTCTGTATACTTTTGTTGAGTGCCTAACGAATGAAAATATATGCACTGTAAATTTATAACTGTGTAATGTTCATTATTTTAATCAATTTTGTAATCATATACTCCATCGATCGTTACTTTCCATCATCAAAGAATCCGACAACATACTATATCAAGTAGTAGTCTGTTGTTCCCAAGATTATGGCGAAGTGAACGCGTACTCGTGACAAACGCGAGTGAACGCGTACTTACAATGCACTTGCAAGGAGCCAGCACGATTATTAAGGGATTTATATGAACAAACACTGCTCACACGAGCGTTTTAGAGTTTAATAGATGATTCAACGTGAATATTAGTATGAGTATGTTGTTGATATTTGTTTGTATGAGCTTGGGAACGGCATGTTGAGTATCGGAAGCGAATTCTGGAGAGATGTGATGTCTATGAAATAATATTGGTTCTCCTGATCCTGATTAGTAATTGCTATTTATATATATATATATATAAAAAACCATGCCCCACGCATGCGATCTACAATTTGTAAGTCGGGGCCGTTACCACTTGACCACCACTGCTCTCAAAATTTCATAAAAATCGGTCAAGCCGCTTCGGAGGAGTATGGTAACTTACATTGTGACACGACAATTTTATATATAAGATAAATCTGTAACTGATCACTTCGCGTATATGGAAGATATATTTTGAGAAAAACTTTTATTTTTAAAGCGAACCCTAAACAAAGATTGTAAAAATTAAAGTCTATTTGTCGGTGTGTTTGTGCGCGCTAATCTTTTAAACGACGTAACCAATTTGTATGTGGTTTTCACGAACATATTGTGTTAAGCTTTCCTTTTTTTCGTCGACTGTATCGTCATAAAATATCAAACAATTTATGGGCAGCGTTAAGTTGACGAAATATTTTGCAATGACAACATTAAGCGATGTTGAAAAACTCCAAGAAAGAATAAAAAGTAAGTAATTTTGTTCCAGATTGATTCCATATGGATCTTGCCGACCAATAAGAGCTCAAAAAGTTGGTCGTGTAAACGTAAAGAAAATAAAGAAAGAAAAATGTTTATTTAGGATCCACACAAGACAAACAAATAATAATTAAAAGCTTTTATTACTAACTAGCTGCTGCCCGCGACTTCGTTCCCGTGGAATCCCCGATTTTAAAACATTCTTTATCGCTGCTCCGCTCCTATTGGCTTAAGCGTGATGATATATAGCCTAAAGCCTTCCTCGATAAATGGTCTATTCAACCCAAAAAGAATTTTTCAATTCGAACCAGTAGTTCCTGAGATTAGCGCGTTCAAACAAACAAACAAACTCTTCAGCTTTATAATATTAAGTATATAGATTATTAAAACATTTTGTGCCTATAAGTGGGATTTTCACCATGTATTGGATCTTACTAGGAAAAATAGTACGTACGTAATATTATATCATTACGCTTACTTGGTGTCAGTTGATGATTTCAAAACAAACATTGTAAGTTTATGTAAAACCGTACAAAATTTCGCTTGTTTAAAGGATCGTCACGTTCCAAACACGTAACTTTTTAAAAGCAACCCGTTAAACACGTAAAGTTTTAGCGCAAGCCATCATGCTGTCGCTTATTCGCGTCATGTCACTCGCGTCATTTGTCTCTGTCACGCTACAGCGCGTATCGGCGTCACGTCATGTCGTCATAACACGTCATAACAAGTTGCCTCTGTGACGGAATTGCGTGTTTATTGTTTCAATTGAGACAGTTTAAGGACTGTTTCTAACATAAGTTGTATTATGCCACGCTGCTTGAAATTTAGTTTAGGCCGTTCTGAGTTTAATTTAATTCGTGTGTAGAATTATTATGCGAAGAGAAGTTATACCTCCAAAGTGTTGAAGTGTTCTTTGACATTTGAGAAATCTTGCCCGTGTAAATGCTTGTTTCGTAATTGGATCTTATGAATTTACTGAAAAGGTAACCATAATTATTAAGTCTTAACGTCTTGTTGGTCATTTGAAAATGATCCGTTGATTACCTAGCTTTCTTATTTGGAAAAAAAAAACATATTATCAGCCATTCGCTGTTGCGTAACTAGCAAATAACTTTGATATATATATAATATCTAAAAAATCTATAAAATCGATTGTTTGTTTAGTGTGGGTACAATTGAACAAAATTCTTAAAAATAGTAGCACAACAATCCCCACAATTAATCAAAAATATAAATCTATAGTAAATATCTACATATTTGACTTAGCCAGACTAATAAACTAAGGAACATTTGCGCAATCCAAACTTATTTTCTAACACAGAAATTGTTGAATTAATGAAACTAAATAAGAAGTATTATACTAATATATAAAGTTGAAGAGTTTGTTTATTTGTTGAACTCGCTAATCTCAGGAACTACTGGTCCGATTTTAAAAATTATTTTTATAGATTGGCTATAGGCTATAAGACTAATAGGAGCGAAGTCATGAAAAATGTGACGCAAACGAAGTACCGTAGGTCAGCTAGTAACAATATAAACTAAAAGAAAATGATAACCGATCGTAAAGAACCTCGAGAGAATACAGAGAGCTACTTTATTGAAATAAAAATTACTTCGCGAATTCTTCATAAGTTTCAGTAAAGTTTTTCATGTCCATTAGTGGAGTTATATTGTACTGGCACCTGTGCTGTTCTTGCATGAATATTGTATTGTAGTTGGAGTTTTTATTAAAAATACCACATTTTACTGAGTAAAAAACTGTATAGTTTTTGTTCCGGTTCTTAAAGACCTTTAAATGTTTCGTTTGTTTACACATCGTCTCATTTAATTTGATATTTTTTATATATCTCTCAGTTTGTACCAAATATACTCGTACCTCTCTAATGTATGTACATACATATGTATATTCACATTAGCTGACCCGCACAACTTTGCTTGTGAACTTTTCATGACTGCTTCACTTCTATTGGTCTTAGCGTCATAATATACTTCCTCGATAAATGGGCTATCTAACACTGAAAGAATTTCAAATTGAAGCAGTAGTTCCTGAGATTAGCGCGTTCAAGCAAACAAATAATCTCTTCAACTTCTAAATGTACTAGCAACCCGCCCCGGCTTCACACGGGTACAATGTTGATGCTAAATCTCTACATATTATGCATTTTTTTTTAAACGTTGCCCCACACTAGGATTCACTCCTGTATTGTGGGTGCGTTCACAATCATGAAAACTCACATACATAAGACACCCAGACCCGAAACATATTTTGCATGTATTATACATATAAACCTTCCTCTTGAATTACACTATCTATTAAAAAAATAACCGCATCAAAATCCGTTACGTAGTTTTAAAGATCTAAGCATACATAGAGATAGACAGACAGCGGGAACAGGGCTTTGTTTTTTGATTCATATTTATTCAATAAAAAAAATATTTGGATTGGGGGTAGAATTGGCTATAAATTCATTGACCATACTTATTTATACCATGTTTTATGGAAAACATTTTGTTTTTAATTATTGATAGGCACGAGTGTGACCACTATCTCACTTGCTAGTAAGCGATGATGTGGTCGAAGATGAAGCATGCTTGCCTAGAAGTAACCCATTCAATCTTGACTTAAAGACCAGCTTGCAGCTATCAGGATACATAGACTCTAGCAGGGAATTCCACTCCTTAGCTGTACGCACAATGAATGTGTTTCTAAAACGTTTTGTGCGTGTGGGTGGGATATTCACTATGTAACGGCAGCGCCTTGCCGTACATCAACATTACACATATACATATTATGTAGCATGTACATATAATTTGATATCTAAGCATGTTTATAATCAAAATATTTCCGCTGTCGTATAATATTCTCCAGCGATGCAATCCGGAACTTACATTAGCCGCGCTCCGATCTGTTTTCTAAACACGTCGACTCGTCACGTCTCGCTCGTCCGTATTGTGTTACGCTACGGCTAGTAACTATGCTATATGGTTTGTTAGCAGTATGCATGTGGGATAGTTTGAATTCAACGGACAGATATTAGTTTGTCAAAGAAATAAATCACAGCGTAGAAAAAGAACTCCTTTATTTATTTATTTAATACTTTACGCACACAAATGTACAGAGGCGGACTTAATGCAAGTCTGAGAATAACCGTCCATGCATCCATTAACCGTACCTGCTTACAGCATCTTTTATGCATGACGTAACATATATATTATTCTGTAGACTTATATTAGCAGCTTCATAATAAAAATATCTTTCATGACGTACAATATTATTCAGGAATGCCATCCGGAACTTACATTAGCCGCGAACCGATCTGTTTTCTAAACACGTCGACTCGTCACGTCTCGCTCGTCCGTATTGTGTTACGTTATGGCTTAAAAACATGCTACAGAGTAAACAGTTTGTTTGTGGGGTAATTTGTATAATTGTACAGTTTGATATGACATTATAATGATGTTTGATAGTTTTTTTTTTATTATTGTTTAAGGTATTTTAAACGACACTGATGATAAAACTCAAAATATTTTGTTTAGATACGCCTACATTGGCACTTATATAATGTAAAAAGCTAGTGCATAATTTCATACAGGTTTTAACTGCAGAGGATTTTTTTAATTTATATGTAGAGAAAAAAAAATACAGTCCCTTTGTTGATAATCGCTTGAAATTGTTTTTTTTTGCCATGCTTAATTTTATAAGTATCTCTTTAATTGTATTAATTTTATTTCCAAGATTAAGAAGTCGCGAGTTTGTATGAAACACTGTGAAGAGTACAAAATGTAATCACTGATTATGCACTACATTTCTTTAATAGTTTGACAATGCTCAAGTCTTTTCGAATCGCACTTATCTTTTGCCGTGGCACCATCTCTCACAACGTGATTCTTTCACCAGCAATTTCCCTAGCTAGATTGATTGCGGGGGCTACGTGAAAACTCTTTTATTGCACCTCACCTCGTCGATATACCCAGTGTACGTGCTATGTGCATCCGCGTGAACGTGTCGTGTTAACGTGTTTAGAGAATAGATCGCTTTAAAGTTAATATAAGGCCGTCTTTAATAATATTTATGTATGTATCTATTATTCTGTAATTCATATGGTTTACATTTAAAAAACCATTGTATTCTATTCGACAGATACATTATGTATGTATATTTGTACTTTACTTGTTGTACATGAATGAATATAGTAATACAACTATTTCACACAAAGTTAATCCTATGGGGGACAGTGGCAGTCTTGTAGCTATCAGCGGTATAAACCAGTCAAGTTGTGGACGGAATGAAAGGACTTACAATAAAAAATTATAATCTTTAAGTTCCGAAGTCGGTGTTTTCATTGGTTATTCATTTTTTTACACCGAAAATAAAGTTGTTATATATTGTTTAAGTTTTTTTTTTGTGAAATCGGATGTTTTTTTTATGTAGAATCGTTTTTACTATTCACTTTTTAATGGTGATACCCCACTGCTAAACGTACCCCATCACAGCGTGTTATAAACTGGTGTAAAATAATAAACAGTCATACGATTTCAGCGATTCCGGAATATTTGCTGTCATTTATTATAAAGTCCCGTTTCCTGTCTCCAAAGTTCTTCATCAGATCGACACTAAACTAGAAAGACACCTCGAAATGCTACGATGCTCTGCCACATATACATAATTTTCACTGACATGGATAAGTGAAAATGAGAACATAATCAATGAAAAAAATAATACTGAGAGAGCGACAACAGGTATAAAGATACTGGTTGCGGTATTTATTCGAAAGTGTCACCGCGGCCCTGGAACGCAAAGAGCACAAGAAGGATCACGGGTGAGCTTTAGTCAGTAAGAGTCTGACACGCCCTTCCGCTCGGCTCAGAGCGGTAGAAGTCATTTGATGATTTCCCATCGTAAAAAAAAGTATAAAGATACTGAATGTGACGTAACAGCGTGTTTGGTAAACAAATCACCGTGCACGGCTAATGCAAGTTCCGGCTTAGCAATCCTAGACACGCGACGTAACACAGCGAAGAAAATCTAATAACTTCAAAATGTCTAAACGCACTCTCGTCTCCACTTACTTTAAAGTTAAAAGGCTGGTCTAAGTTGCTTTCTTACCAAACATTTTAAAAGAACGTGACTAACTCCACTTTTCTCTCGTACAGCATTTACTTTAGCATTTGAAGACAAATAGTTAAGCGTCACGTGTGCTAGTATTGTGGACATACAGTGTACACGAATGTCAAAAAACCGACCCACATTCACGTGATGTTGTAAGCATTACATTGGCGTGCAAAGAGACGAGGTATTAAACGCTTACGCGTACAGCTTGGTTGATTCTTTTATTTTGTTTCAACCTTTATTTTCTTTTTTTTTATCTACCGACCAATTTCAACATAGAATTTGAGTTGGTTCATTTGAGATTTCAAAAAAATATTCAAATCTGCAATATTGTTTTGTTCTAATAGTACTTAGCACCATCTGTTTAACTTCTACCCTCCTACCAAGTTATTTATATGCCATCATGATTTTGTTGTAACAAGTCTCTGATTAAGCAAATCATGATGGTATTTGCATTGCTGTAATATCAAGAGACAAAAATCAACTTTTCATTTTATTTAAACGCGTGAAAACGGCTGTAATAAATCAGAGCATACCGTGGTCTAGTGTAGTGTAAATCTAAGGAATTACCTCTTTCTATTTCGCACTCAAAATAATGGCGCTTTGTTGCAAAGTTACATAGTAAAATAATAAAAACTCGCAGCGGTCCCTCCCGGGCTATCTGCACAGATAATCTTAAAAATTACGGCTTAAAATAGTACTATCTGAAGCCTGGGGAGTGCTATAAAACTTATCGCAAGTTTAAAACTAGTATAACATACAGATGTAACTTTATGGATAAGAAAGAACGAAGTAGGTTCACTAACTTTTATATCGTTGAGGTACTAAAAAGTTTGTTTTATCTTGGTTTTGGTCCTAAATCTAAAACTGAGTTAAGGCCATATTTCCAGGTCTAATAAAAAAAAAATATAAAAATCTTTGTCTGGTACTACTATTTTGAATACCTTGAAAATTGGTATCGTAATTTTGGCTTTGAGTGTACTAAGTAGACAGAGTCGGTCGTACGTTCATAGTCATTATAATATTTGTACGGGATGTCTCATTAAAATGCTGTTATTGGGTCTGGTTTCCCATTAATGAGGATAGGTTCCGCCTCAATTATGCGTTTGTGAGATTTGAAAATAATAGGCGGGTGGTACATATTGAAACAAATACTAGAGTATCAATTATTTGCTGTGGAAATTTGGATAATTTCACTGGCTCTCTTTTACGTCAGTGTTTTAATGTTATTTTCGTAAAAAAAAACATTACCAATATACCTACAATCGCTTCTGTGACTGATTTTTAATATGACAACGTACCTAATATAGCTGTCGAAACATTTTTTTATTTGTTAAATTAAATTTCGATTTGTCCGTATTCATTTTTTTTTTACAAAAATGTGAATATTAATGAAGAAATCATTAGATCGTTTTATAAAATAAAAATCAAATGCCAGTCACGAAAGAACTAACCTAAAAAATTATATCATCAGTACACGTCAGTCATTACGGGGCATTTAAATTGCAGCGCGAAACGGTAATGACGCCTCAATTGTGATAATATCCCCACCGCAAATACACGGTACAGATAAGTTCAGAAGATCTGCTTTACATAACGAGCGAAAATAATAATAAATAATAATAATAATAATAATTTATTTTCAAAAGGTTGTACAATAACACTAATTAAGACACTATGCATTACAAACAACAATCTAGGGTGTTTTCGTTGAACTCCGGTACCCAGTATAAGATTTAACTTGTGTTTAGGGCACCGGGCGTTCTCACAGTAGGTTGAACACATAACAAAAGTTGTAGGACGAGCACAGGGTGTTAATAATAAAGATCGCTTAAAGTTAGGTACTAATTATCTATAAATAAACGCAACACATAGATATGTAGAGAAACGGTGAAGCTCACTTTTTGTAGTATGACTTCATACGTCCGGTATCACCATTACAGACACACGTCTTTTGATTTTTTAAATATACTAATAAAGATGTAAATTTTGTGAGTTTGTGAGGCTGTAGGAGGTAATCCTGCACTTTGTTTTTTTTTTGTGTTGCGGAATTTGTTCGAAAGATTCACCACGGCACTGGAAAGTAAATTGCATTAGGAGGAACACTGATGGGTTTTAGTCAGTAAGAGTTTGACATTCCCTTCCTCTCAGACCAGAGCGTAAGAAGTAATTTGATGATTGATTACCCATCCATAAAAAGCCCGCTATGTAATGACACACTTCCATCTGCGACCATCAAGTTGCAGATGGAAGTGTGTTTCTAGAGAAACTGCACACACGACACGTGCCACATGCCCGTACGACTGTGTCTACATGTTCTTTCGCTAAATTTCAATCGTTGTACGGATCTGACTTTCTGCTATCTATCTTTTCTATGGCAAACGATTCCAAGTCATAACTACCGTCATTTTCATCACCATACCTTTATTTGATGCGGCTTTTATTGTTTATGAACCGCATATGTGCGGAAAATATAGGTCACATTAAAAGGAATTATTGTGAAATGTGCTGATTGTCTTTGCGTATCTGTGTGCAAATGGAGAGTTTGTCATTCTTCAAGTGTGAGTAGTGCCAGCTTAAAGACTTAATCGGTGAATAACGACGCAACTTTACTACTTTCTGGGTTGTTATGAAGTGGCGCGAGTATAAAAACAGATGGACTAGGAAGAGGCTTCTGCCCAGCAATGGGCTATTAATAAATAGTGTTTTTTATTTAAAACGTTGCCCCACACTAGGAATTTCTCCTGTATGTCGGATGCCATTACAAACCCATAAACTCACATACACAAATATCCAGGCCCGGAACAACTATCCGTAGGTCATACTAATATTTGTTCCGTGCGGGAATCGAGCACGCGACACGTAGCGCAGCAGCCAATCACTCGACCACTGCGCCAACCGTATTGTCGAATATTATAAACAGTTTTTAATAATGAGGAGCATAGTTTGTCCCATCCATAAATCGGTGAGCTCTTATGCTATATCTTGTTAAATGTGACGTCACCAACAAATCCATAATAATTAGTCATAAAATAAAACCACACAATAATTCAACATGCCACGTATAAGGCTTTTCATACATTGCATCAAGCACCTATTCCATTATTACCTGGCACCAGTGACGTAACAATCTGATTCTGTCATTTTGTTTTTCTCCTTGTGTTTTACTAACATACTTTTTAAGTACATTTTTGCTAACACCTGTGAGTCTTTTTGCTCGAAATAAATGATAAAATAAATAAATTATTACTCCACCTGACATACATCTCACACAATTTAAAATCCATCGTGATGATATTTAAATTTTCCTCCTACCTACCTCCAAAAATATTGTTAAAATTACATGGTCACAATTTTGCTCCGTAATTAGTCCCAGCTGTGTCTAAAGAGGGAATGTGACATGAAAATGAAGCCGTGACCAGAGTAACGATAATTATTTTAACACTAGCAGCGCCTCGCGGTTTCACCCGCGTAGTTCCCGTTCCCGTGGGAATATGGGGATAAAATATAGCCTATAGCCTTCCTCGATAAATGGGCTATCTAACACTGAAAGATTTTTTAAATCGGACCAGTAGTTCCTGAGATTAGCGCGTTCAAACAAACAAACAAACTCTTCAGCTTTATAATATTAGTATAGATGAAAGGTTTTTTAATCATTTTAAAACTTGGTAACTGGCAACTGGCTTTCCACAAGCAGAAGAGCATTCAAACTTCCAGTCAGCATGATTTTTACAATCACCGTCATACTGCAGCTAATTTACACAAAAGTATAATCAATTTTACACCTAAACGTTCCTGATGCTTGAATCATTCCTCCCTTTTGTAAAAACCGTATGGAATTTCGTACAGTAGCATTTGAGATTATCGCGTATTTCGTCGTATTGTCGCCGCCGCTGTGGAAGTTACACCACAGATTACTAAATAGTTACGTTACACATATATTTACACAAACATGACTGTTTGTATAATTCAACATATATAAGAAATAATTCACTTGAGTCCAAAGTATTTATTTCAGGAGCAACCAAAGAGCTTTTACATTCAGAAAATGAAAAGGATGAAGTTGACAGTGATAGTTAAAATCACACAAAAATGATGGAAAATATTAAAGAAGAAGTTAACGGAATTAATCCTTGTAATAGTAACTCGAACCGTAGATAAACATTTAAAATAAACAACTAGAAAGGAAGTTGTCAAGTGCCAAATCCTACAATATTTTGAAGTAATAAAAAGGTGCTATGAAATTAAATACTTATAAAAATCCAACAGGAATTTACAAAATTTATTTTAGGGTAAAAAATCTAATAAGTCTTCCGTTTTTTCACGTAAACAAAAAAAGACGATCCAGTGCGTTGAAGACTCTTGTGACGTCACTACGTGCTAGAATGTTTACCATAACTTGATGTCACACAAGCCCCACTACAAAAATATTGACGAAGATAAAAAGCATCAAAGATCTTGAAATGCTTTTTATCTTCGTCAATATTTTTCGATAATTTACATAACTGACGGACAAGATAGAGTCATATTTTTTTGTAAGGAAACATCCATATTTAAAAGGAAATTGTCAATTAAACCTTTATAATTTTAACAGGAAGTTTAAAATAAATAAAATTAAAGTGATGAAATTAAAACCTTATTAAAATCAAACTAGGTGTTACAATATCTGTTTGCTAATTAGGAATAATAATTAATATAGCAATAATTTAATTAAATATAAAGGAAGTGGTCAAGATGCATCCTTATAGAAACTAAACTAGCCATACAATCTTATATATAAAATTCTCGTGTCACAATGTTAGTTACCATACTCCTCCGAAACGGCTTGACCGATTTTTATGTTAATTTCAGTAGGTCTGAGAATCGGCTACTATCTATTTTCATATCCCTAAATGATAAAGGGGACCAACGCCTAATTTTTATTTTATTTTATACGTCAAAACTACGTTTGCTGGGACAGCTAGTATATTTTATACTAGCTTCTGCCAGCGACTTCGTCCACGTGGAATACTCTCAGCCCGATCGGTTTAAAATTGACAAAGTTTCATACAAACGTTCATCCCCTATTTTATCCCCTTGGGGGTAGAATTAATCAAAATCCTTTCTTAGCGGATGCCTACGTCATAACATCTACCTGCATGCCAAATTTCAGCCCGATCCGTTCAGTGGTTGGGCTGTGCATTGATAGATCACTATTTGTGTGTGTGAAATATGTACAACTTACAACAAAAAAATAAATGAAAGTAAACCTGAAATGTCTGTGCAAAATTATATTATAATAACCTATACCTACTTCACTTATAAATAAATACCTATAACTACGTATGACTAATTAATAAAATAACTACTAATTAATAAAAGTATCTACACTTTTACCTACTTAATACATCTAAAAATCTATGCTCCTACTTCTACTACTACTTCACCTAAAAAGAAATAAAATTGAAACTATTAATAATTTTGTAATTTGAACGAATATTTAAACACTACCAAAATAACTAATAAGTACCTATTTTATAAAATAGCAACAAAAGTTACACAAAAATAATCACAATAACATCTTACAGCATGATTCGGTATTAAAGCGCGACGGCGCGATGGCTTATTATTGTATTCATGTATAAGTTTGGTGTTTTTATACCGATTTCTATGATTCTTTTTTTTTTGAATAGGTAATAATGTTAACTTTTTTTAATTAGGGATGAGTGAGAGTATTATAAATGTAAGAGTAAACAAATATAATCAGAAAGCTCCGAACTGCTAAGCTATCGGGAGTTACACGTGTTATTGTGAGTCAACCATAAAAGATAGACATACGCTGTAGTGGGATATTTTTTAGATAATTTTATGTAAAACATTTCCGTTATACATGATTTCTATGTAACTTTAACCATTAAGGCTACACACGCAACGTAAGCTTAAAAAATGGAGTAACTTCTCCCGTTTTCCCAACATTTTCCTTCACTGCTCTGCTCCTATTGATTGTAGCGTGATGATAAGTATACTATAACCTGCCCAAGAGTATGAAGAATAATTGCACCAAGTTTCGTTAAAATCGGTCGAGTAGTTTTTGTTTCTATAAAGAACATACAGACAGACAGACAGACAAACAGACAGACAGACAGACAGACAAAAATTTTACTGATTGCATTTTTGGCACCAGTATCGATCACTAATCACCCCCTGATAGTTATTTTGAAAATATATTCCTTGTACAGAATTGACCTCTCTACAGATTTATTATAAGTATAGATAACACGGAAACGCTAACATATCCAATTCAACAAGGAAGTTAAATTAAATACAGAACGAATTATAAGCAAAATCATAGCATTTTTTTAATTGAAATTGAAATTGAAAATATTTATTTCAGACTAAGCACATGTAAGTTATACAAGTCCATATTATGTTAGTAGGTGAAAACTTATAACTATGTTAGTAAAATTTAAAATTAGAGTTGTTTTGGACATGCATGAGTGACCAGTGCGTCAGGATTTGGCTGTCCACTCTGTCCGACAGCACACTCAGAAGCGTGTTGGTGCTACCCTTTACGCGAGACCACCAGGGAGGCCGTTCTTTTAAGAAGCACCGCCTGGAAGCCGTCCGTACTGTGCTCAACGAACATGCCGGAAGCACTGCACCGCCATGGGAGCCCCAACAGACCCCTGAACGCGTTGTTATACTGGACGCACAGAGCATTGTAGGCTTTTTTAGTGTAACAGCTCCACAGGTTGCACGTGTATAATGTTTGGCAGTAGCTTTTGAATAGCGTAACTTTAACGTCACGAGAGCGTCGCGCAAACCTGCGAGAAAGCATTACCCCTTACCGACAATGCTCTGCGCTCCCTATCCATGTCCATATTATCGGTTAGTTTCTCATTGACCCAGTGACCCAAGTACTTAAACTTAGACACTTGCTGTAGGATTGTTCCATTTAGTGTGGTTGGAGGAACAGGGTAGGTTTTAGTACCAACCTTAAAAACTAGCAGCTCACTCTTCTGAACATTGTACTTGAGCCCATGGGCCAATGCATACCTACCGTTCACATATGGTTAATAGTGTCCTGACGGAACTGATTGAGGGCCCCAGCAGCACCATGTCATCAGCATAGCTTATGTTATTCTTAAAAACATCATCCACTGAGCATCCGACACCAGCACTGCTAAGCTCCTCAATCAGTCCGTCTACATACATATTAAATAGAGTAGGTGAGGTCAACCCCCCTGCCTTACTCCACACTCCATCCTATATTCATCCGAGCATTCGCCCATCCATCTGACAAAATTGTTCTGGTTATCATACCAATATTTAAATAAATTAATTACTTCCACAGGCAGCCTGGTGTTTAGCCTCATCTTCCTCCACAGGACATTGTATGACACCATGTCAAATGCTTTTGACAGGTCCAGGAAACAGGCGTATACTGGTGTTCCTCTGTCAGTGTAGTACCGGACAGTATGCTTTAGACAAAGTACTGCAGATTCAGTGGACAGCCCAGGTCGAAATCCAAACTGAGCCTCATGCAGAGAGATATGTTGGCTTAAATGTCTGTTAAGCACACCATCCAGCACCTTACCCATGGTCGTAGCCAGAGATATAGGTCTATAATTTCCCTTATCCGATGCGTCACCAGTCTTATTTTTAATAATAGGCACTACTATGGTTTTCATGAGATCGTCTGGTAGGTTTATAAACGTCGCACCAGTCTAGGATTTGCTTCTGTATCGTGGGTGCGTTCACAAACATGTCAACTCACATACCCAAGACACCCAGACCCAGAACAATTATCTGTAGGCCATACAAACATTTGTTCCGTGCGGGGATTGAACCCGCGACACGCAGCGCAGCAGCCGAATGCTCAACCACTGCGCCGACCGAGTCGTCAATTCAATTCTTTAATGTTACCTCAGAATTTTATTATAGACTCAATAAAAAAGAGATACTCGTCACTGTAAAATCTGTGGTTGTTATTTTTTCTCAGAATAGAAACGTTACCTAAAAAAAACACTTTCGCAAATTACGATCCAACGTAAGAATATGAAGCTGCTTTTCTTATAACTCTACTGTTTTACATAATGCTTATAAAATAGCAATGTCATGCATTCAACAAGATTGTGAACGGATGTTTTATTGCACGTTGGGATGTAGAATAATATTGCTTTCTAAAATAGGAGTGGAATGGAGTATCAGACTCTTACTGACTAAAACCCATCAATGTGCCCATCAACAAATTCTGCAATTCTGGTAGTGAGTGGCCCTTGATCCACATATCTAAATTTGTCTTATAGCTAAATCTCTTAATAACCTATCGTATAGTTTGTCATGTAGTTTGATCAGTATAAATTATTTGGACTTGAAAACTGATTTTGTACTTCTGAGTGTATTTTGGTGTTTTTTTTTTCAAGGTTTTCAGCTAGAAAACACCGGTCTTTTTAGTTTAAATGCCAATTAATAATACTTGTTTTTGAGCAGTTGTGTAAACACAATATTTTTGAGTGTAAGCATGATTGGCAACTTACAAAATAAATATCATTTTCATAACTAACTGCTTCCTACCAAGTATAGAAGAAAACGACTTTACCTCGGCGATATCACTACCCTATTTAATAAGAAATACGCGAATAGGAGTATATATTTTCAAAAACACGTACAATCCGCAATACAAATCTTCAAAACATTTGCCTCTGGAATTAGTCACATTTACACACAATTTAAATGTAAAAAGGTAATCTTCAGTAAACTTGTTCAATCTTTCTCCATTTGCATTTAACCAAGAGCAAAGCAATAGGTCAGTACTCAAGTACCCGTCTCATTATCAGCACCGGTTGCCCGAAACTGGAGTGTGACACGGAAATGAGCCTGCCAAAATTACGATTATATGGCCGCGGACGTTCCTCAGTCATAACTCAAAACATAGAGCTCCGAAGCGGCCCCTCGGCACTGCTAGATGCGGCATTGTCAAAACATATTTATAAATATGTATATAAAGTTGAAGAGTTTGCTTCTTTGTTTGCTTGAAGGGGATAATCTCGGTAACTGGTCGGATTTCAACAAATATTTTACTGTTAGATAGCCCACTTATCGAGAAAGGCTATATATCATCACGCTAAGACCAATAGGAGCGGAGCACCAATGAAGAATGTTTCAAAATCAGGGGGTTACTAACTGTTCCCCGAGGTCGAAGTCGCGGGCAGAAGCTAGTTTACATATAAACCAGCGCGTCAGTAAGCATCACCATCAATCAGAAAATAAATTTACAAAAATTATAAATTAAATCCTTACAATAAGACCTTTTATTTGTAATGTCATACGGCACAGTCTGAAAAACTTTTTTTCTTGTTTATCCTCTAAAAGAACCCCCACACTCAAGATTTATTTATGTAATTCGTCCTTGTTTGGGTCACGGAAGTTCATATGTCTTCTTTTCAACAGAACCAGTCCAATAGATTTTATAAGGGTTCCGTTATCAAGGATTTTTGGATCCCTAAATATACGAATATTAAGACTAAAACTCAATAAAATTTGCCTCTCCTTTTCACAACTATGTTGCAGTCTGCTTCCAACCTGTTTAGTATTGCTATACTAATTTATATAATATTTACATCCATCTCTTTCTCGCGAGCTCTCTCTCTCTCTCTTTCTCTCTCTCTCTCTCTCTCTTTCTCTCTCTCTCTCTCTCTCTCTCTCTCTCTCTCTGGTACAGCCATACAGAATACATGCGCTCTGCACAATAATTTATAAAACAGTGGAAATAATCGACATATAATAACATTGTGAAGTGTCTAATAATAAGCGATATAAAGTGTGTTCGTGTTCTAAAAGCTTTTCTATTATATAACCCAACACCGATAGCAATCTCAAACACAACCTAACCAGAGGACTGTGTGATGATGACCCTTCGGATCTGAATAACCAAGTAACTGAATATCAAGATACTCCCTAGGCAAGCCTGGTGTAAATTTTTCTGGTTTCTGTCTACTAAATAAGAATCGGGACCCGTTTGTCCATAACTTATCGAGCACTTGAAATGCTTAAAAAAATACCAAAGCACTGAGGAGTCTCGATATTATTAATGAATGGCCATCCATCCACGGAACGACCTCCGCAAGCTTTTTTTTATGTGAGGTTTCTCGTAGTTCTAGATGTATGTATCATTTTGTCCTACATGAATTCTTTATGTATTTATATATTTCATTTTAATATGTGTTCCGTTAGTGTGTCTGTGGCATAATTTGCATCAAAGCATTAAAGGTAATCTGTACCTATCCGAATACTAGCGCTGTGATATTTTTATTTTTTTAAACATTTGCTGAGATAGGGACCTTTTTCGCCTCGCACAGTTACATTAAGGTATAACTGAAATCTACAGCTTTCGTTAATTTTTTTTAGTATAATATATAATCAGCCTTTTAACATTCCCACTGCTGGGACACAGGCCTCCTCTCTAGGAGAAGGAATGGGCCAGAACCCTTTCGGTTCGGACACGCTCGGCGCATTCTGTACTTTTCTTCTCCTGTAATTTGTGTTTGTAACCGTTGTGCTGTGTCTGTTCTGAATAAAAGTTTTTCTATTCTATTCACCACGCGGGCCCAGTGCGGGTAGGTGAATGTCACATGTCTTCACTTCGAATGTTTGGTTCTAGGACATGCCGGTTTCCTCACGATGTTTTCCTTCACCGTTTTGAGAGCAGTGGTGATGAAATTCATTACACAAAGTAATTGCGCCTGGCTGGGTTTGAACCTGCAACCTACAATTCGTAAGTCGGGGCCGTTACCACTCGGCCACCACTGCTCTTTTTAACTAACTCTTTTTAGTAGTTTTGTTTTATTTTAGTTTTTGTTTAATGTTTGGTTTGTTTTGTGCGAGTCCCAAATAATCATTTTTCTTTCTTTCTTGTTCAACCTAAGGTTGTCGACTGCTTAACCAGGCTTGCCTGTGGTGGCCTTAATATGAATATTAAAGCCTCCACCCAGGGACTCCGCAAACGTTGCTTAACCTTGAAGATCGACCCTTGCAGCTGCTGTTATTTAACCACGGGCTTTTTGTGGAGCATGCCAATAGGGTATTTTACTGTAAAACGACGATACAGTGCGTTGAAAACTCACGTGACGTCACTACGTTGCTACAATTTTTACCAGCGACGTGACGTCACGTGAGTTTTCAACGCACTGTATCGTCTTCATTTTTTGTTTACGTGAAAAAAGAAAAAATACGTGTCCAATATTTTTTGGAAATCTATCAGACGAACTAATTAGATTTTTACAGTAAAATACCCTATTGTGCTTGATGCAATTGTGTGGCCACGAAGGCTATCAGCAATGGCGACTGAGATGTTCTAAGTTCTATGGATAAAACTGAAAACTTGATCATGTGCCAAACTTGTCCGGTATTGTGATGTAAGCTCTCTGACTAATGTTGCGCCTCAGTAGGACAGTCGCCAAGAGCTATCAACTAAATTAAGTGAGCATTTTTTAGTCAATAAAGGCAATTAAAATTTTTGAGTGGGCTTTGGTCAGGGGTAATGGGCAGTTTGGGTTTTTTGTTTGTTGGAAATATGAGGTCGGTTAAGACGATTGTTGCAGTCGTTTTGTTCGTTTAACTAATTTCGCATAATTTATTCCGGAAATCTGACTTTAGAAATAAGCATCATCTTTTTACCTAAATTTATGTTTCTATCTTATTTTCTTCTTGTTAAATGTGCATACATGAATTGTTTAGTAAAGCTACACTATCTACACTAATATTATAAAGAGGAAAGACTTGTATTTTTGGGGGTGTGTATGTTTGTAATGAATAAACTCAAAAACTACTATGCCGATTTAAAAAAACTCTTTCACCATTAGAAAGTTATATTCACCTTGATTAATATAGGCTATAATTTATTCCCTTATTGTCACGGGAACGGGAACAACGTGGGTGAAACCGCGGGGCGCTATTAGTAATAAATAAATTGTTTGAGTCGATGAGAGTTAAAACGCTGTTCCGGCTTTCTGATTTCCCTTATGTTGTTTGACAAACTTTTATATTTGACAAACTTAAATAATTCGTTTGATATCTATATAAATTCTCTGATACTTGAACAAAATATTTGTTGGTTTTGGGTTCGATTGGCCAAATAAAAGTTTTTGTTTCGTACAACCAAACAAAAACTCTTACTAGGGAGTATCTTTGCAGACAATATCTTAATGCAAGCATGATGTTTTCCTGCTAGGATTGCGGAATTTTGTCGAAAGCGTCACCGCGGCCCTGGAACGCAAAGAGTATTAGGAGAAACATTGATGGGTTTTAGTCAGTAAGAGTCTGACACTAAGAGTGGAGGTGTCAAGTGCCTTCCACCTGATGATTTCTCATCCATATAAAAAATGTATGAAGTATTGATCATGTTATAAATTACATCTGTCAAATCATGCGATACAATACCTATAAATTCCAAATGTTAAACTTTAAATTAAAAACATTATTTTATATTAAATCCGTTGCGTATTCCGATACTATTTCACACTTGCATCACTTGCACTGTTGTGACTCGTATAAAATCTTAAATAAAATCGACTACCGTATGGACAAATAGCCCCGTTACACTATTTAAGATATACAACAAAAAATACTTGGCAAACTGCGGCCTTAATTTATGTCGCAGTATAATTGAAACGATAGCTTTTTTTGAGAAAATTCTTAAGATTTCAAAGGACGGATTTAAAACTATTTTTGGATTTATGTGAAAAACCTATTCTGTTTAGAACGATTTCAAACTTACATGCTGATGATTGATCAATTTTAATATAAATTCGTAACAACATGATGTTGGTTGGTGAGTACATGGTAGGTATGGTTGGTTGGTTGGTTTACCAGAGAGCAACATTAAAAAGTATGGTTATTCAAGGCAATCAACCTAGTCACAAATCACGAAATAAGATGATGAATTTTCCATTACTTGTTTTCTTTAAAAATCCTGACACGATTTCGTATCCAAAAATCATTCAGTTTCCAATTACCCCGTTTGTCTCAAAATTCCTAGATTTTCCGCCAAATTCCCATTTTTCCATTTAGCCTGCGACATTTATAATAATCTATCCGTTCCAAGCCTGACAGAAGTCATTCCGGAGTGAAATATTGATATTCATCCACATCCGTGGCTGGCTGAAGTTTTATTAGTTTTTTTGACTAGATAATTCTCAGTGACGGGTGTGTGAAATTGTTCAATAAGTTGTGGCAGGCTTGTATTGGAATGATATAGGGTATTCTTTATAAATCTATACTTAATATTATAAAGCTGAAGAGTTTGTTTGTTTGTTTGTTTGTTTCAACGCGCTAATCTCAGGAACTACTGGTTCGAATTGAAAAATTCTTTTTGGGTTGAATAGACCATTTATCTATATAGGCTATATAACAAAACGCTACGACCAATAGGAGCGCAGCAATCATAAAAAATGTGACACAAACGAAGTTGCGCGGATCAGCTAGTTTAATATAAAAAGCAACTATACAGATGGAGTATTCTTATTAAAGATATGAAATAAAATTATAATCCTCTCACCATAAATTCAGCCTCGGTGACTAATGTCAGTGGGGATTGCCAAGTACACGAAAATAATAAGGTAGTACACAAAGTATTATAAGAATGAAAACATAGGTGCACTACTGCACTGTCTATTTTTCTGGCTGTCCAAGCGACGGTAATCCAACACGACGTAACGGTCGTTCGGGCGTAGGACGTTCCGTATACCGGCCTCGCCGACGAGGTCCGTCGTGACGCCCGACGTCAAAACCCTCCCCGATTTTTGCCTAACGAGCCAGCCCGCGCTGCTGAGCCATTAGCGTTAAATCCCCAAAATAATATCAACCTGACCTAGCCTGTCCCTTGCTGCCCTCCCTCAATGACCCCGCTAAGCCGAGGCCCGTGTCCCACAGGGGATGCCCTTATCGAGCGGTCATTTAGCTTTTAAGTACTTTTTAGCCCTGGCTGGGGGCCTTAAATTCATTTGAGGCCACCACAGGATCGATCGGTTAACCAGCCTTAGTGTGCTGAACTGCGAGTGGTACAATTATAAAAAAAACACTAACAGAGTCAGTATTGGATTAGCGATACAAGTGATAACTTCGAGAGCAATCTTCAACCGAAAACTTAAGTGATTAGTAGTGCGATTGTGTTTTATAATTAGTGAGTTTAAAATTGTAATTAGTGCTGTGTTATTAAAGTGCCATTATTGGTTATTTAATCAGCTGTTTTTATTGTCACGAAACCGAAGCTCGTAACAATACTATGTACACAGAAGTCATATTATAGCATATAAATAAAATTTCTAATCTGTTTGATCTTTAATGATATTCTATTTCTGTCCAAACGTATACAATCGGCTTCTACGCTAGGCTAAAAACCAATTTAATCAGTTGTCAATCCTCACGTTCAGTATTAGATTGGCAGCTGTTGTTCCCGCAAACTAATTAGAACTGCTGACATGGCAGTTGACAGCAGAATCACTAATCAGAAACTAGATCAGAGGGCCAATTCACGTACTTAAAAATTTAAGCCGTAATGAAAAACTCCCCTTTTTGTAGTGGGTTAAAGCATTAGAATTCAAGTCGCAATATACTATCAATGTTGAAATTTTGTTCAAATTAAGTAGTTTGGTTTTATTTTTGAGCAACTGTGACATGAATTCCAATGCTTAAGGAAAAATAACCTTCAGGTTATTGCCCTTGTCGCAAGATGATTTCAGGCAATATTATAGCAAGATTGACCCAGGTTTTCACTTTAGCCTCTCGTATACAGAACTCATCGTCTATTCTAGCTTCGAAACATAGCCTCATGTTATCCGGGCATAAAGCTCAAGATACAACGGACACAATTTTGCTTCACAATCCCAATTTCACGTTACATCATCATAGAAGCCAAAAGATGTCCATTGATGGACATAGGCCTTCCTCAAGCGCCGCCACAGCAACCAGTCCTGTGCGTTTCACATCCATCTGCTACTCGCGATCCTCACTAGGTCCAACCTTCCGGCCAACCACTGGGCACAGGCCACCCTTCCAACACTGCGTCTTTCGATCGCCACTCCAGAACTTTTCGGCCCCTTTCGACCATCAGTTCTGCGAATAATGTGTCCTAATCACTGCCATTTCAGTTTGACATTCCTTCGGGGTATGTCTGTAACCTTGGTTCTCTTGCGGAAATCATTATTTCTGATTCGATCAGGCAAAGAAACTTCGGGAATAATTAGCAGCATTATTTCATGGAACATTAGCTGCTCAGTACCAGTAATTCAGTAGCGAGCAGTGGTGGGCGAGTTGTAACGGCCCCGACTTACTAATCGTAGGTTGGGGTTTCAAACCCAGCTAGGTGAATTACTCTGTGTAGTTAATTTAATCACCCCTGCTCTCAAAATGGTGAAGGAAAACATCGTAAGGAAACCAGCATGTCCTAGAACCAAAAATTCAAAGACATGTGACATTCACCAACCCGCACTGGGCCCGCGTGGTGGATTTACGGCCAATGCCTCTCCTAGAGTGGTGCCCTGAGTCCCAGCAGTGGGATCATTACAAGGCTGATTATTATACCAGTATTTATCATGGAGCGACTGCCTCTGAGACCTCTACAAAATATAATACTTGTTGGGGAGTTGGGGATAGTCAGAAGCCAGAAAATCTGACAAGATTTTCTGGCTTTTGACTATGCCCAACTTAAAGCTTGACGTGGTTGCCAAGACACGGAGGAGTCTCATTATGCAAGGAATGGCCAAACATCTATAGAACGATCTCGGCACGCATTTCCCCACATTAAACAATGTATTATGCAATAATTCAAGCACGCTCACATTAGGACGCGGGGTACAATGGAACAAGGGCAACAATTATTCAAATTTCGTTAGATTTCATGCATTTCCACATTAGCCAATTACAGCGCATCAAATGTCACGTGTCGCAGTGGAGTGTGAGACAGAGTTTTGAGAGATAAATACATTATTTTCAGCTATAAAAAGTTACAATTTCGTGTTAGAAAACAAACTTTGATGAAAACAACGATTACGGTATTAGTTTTTGCGCCATTGTGAAAAAATATATAACAGCTTTACTTTCTTTTTGGCACCAGATGTAGAAATGACAATTCAGGATATAGAAAAGGCAAGATAAAGCGCGAACGTAATATTTATGATTTTCCCAAAAAGTTATTGTGTTAGTAAAAAGGTAAATATTTTATTGCATGTTCCATTATGTAGTTCTATTTTCAAAATTGAAAATACTTGATCGTGAAATTTATCTACATACATTTCAGGATTTATTAGTTTTGTTCAATTTACCCCAGATAATGTTTCACTGCACCTCAGACCTGGGACACGTTAGTATTGTGCAAAAAAAGAATATACTTTAGGTTAAAGGAAAAATTGCAGACAAATCGATCGATACTTTAAAACCCGTTATTGTACGTTCACAAAAAAAAATAATATAATAAACAGATTTTTTTAAAGATAGAAATATTTTTTCGTTCCATTGTACCCCAACTGTCCCTTCTTACACTACGCTACATTTGATACGTGTATATATTACACACATCAGACGGTAATTAAACACTATAACGAGGAACAAATAGTTTTAATTGCAGGGTAGTTGGTTGACATTGTTAACTCATTACGTTAATACCACAACAATCAATTTGATGTCGCGTTGTCAGCGTTGTATAGGGTTGACCGTTACAGTGTACACAGTGTTGTTTATATTGCCATGTTGTTTGGGCGTAACACTTCAACGGTAAATAGTGAAGGGAAAATATTGTAGGCATTTTTTTGTGGTTTACGCTTTAGTAGTACTGTTCAAGTAGGGACAAATTTCTGTGAGGTGTTCTGTCAATGGAGTCCACAATCCATACTTATCCGACCTTTTTTAAATATTACTAGCAGCGCCCCGCGGTTTCACCCACGTAGTTCCCGTCTCCGGGGGAATACGGGAATAAAATATTCCTATGTTACTTAGGGTGACTGTAGCTTTCTAATGTTTAAAGAATTTTTGAAATCGGTCCAGTAGTTTTTGAGTTTATTTGTTACATACAAAAATACAAATCTTTCCTCTTTATAATATTAGTATAGATTAGTATAGATGACTTTTATATAAAAAACTAAACATATTTTAGTTATTCGTATTTCAAAAGTATTCTTTAGCCTGACACTTCCAAAGTTCTATCGACAAACTTGTCTGCTTGTGACCCACAGCCAAGGAGGCTACATTGTCATAATACCGAAGTCAAATCTGAGTATCAAAGCCCTGGTCACGGATGGGCTGGCAGTTAACGATGCCAAAATAATCGCAAAAGTTTGAAACCTCACTCTGACCGCAAACGTTTCAAAAGGTTTTGTTCACACTTGGGCGTAAATGGCGAAATGTAGTTTGGTAAATAACCTAGGTTGAGCTAACGACAAATGAAATAACATAGGCTTGTTGTTTCAAATGGCTCACGTATTCAAAGTTGTTCAAATAACAACAAGACAATACGTCAAACTTTTACTAATAGTTTTGATTGAAGAACACTCGCGTCAAAGGTTGAGTCGAGTAATTTACCTGGGAGTACCACGTTGGGAATAGCTCCATTTGGTTTTAATCGATGACAATAAACAATATCTCCCACTTTGATACCAAGTCCAAACCACATACATACGTTCTCTCGCCTCCTCCACATCCACCCCCATTTCCTCCAAATTCTCCCCCAAACCGAACACCACAGCAAAAACGCTTCGAGTCTGAGATGTCACTCTGTAACCCCTAATGACACGATCATCCGCGCGTACTACACACTGTTATGTATGTAGATACGCAAAACCGCTAATTAAGTAGGGAATTTCAGTCGTACCGAGTAGATAAAATGAGCTGTGAAGCGTTTAGAATGTGTGCGAGGAGAGATTAGCGGGTTTTAATAATAATAATAATACTTTTTATTTCAGACCTTGGTGTCCATTTTGTTAGTAACAATGTTCTTATAGACTAGTGTTAGTTGTACTTAAAACTATCAACAATAAAACACGATCAATCACTACTGCGCCATCCCGTGAGAAATGGCGCAGCAATGATTGATGTAACTACAATCCAGGCGACTAGCGATCATGCTAAGGATGCTGTTGGCACTGCCACGTATTCTGTGCACCAGGGATGCACATCTTTTACGCATCGTAGCATAAAAGCAGTCTACGCGATGTTCAGCAAACATTCCTGATGCACTGCAGAATCGCCGCAGCCCCATCAGCACCCTGAATGCGTTATTGAGTTGAACTCGGGTCGTGGTTCAAACCCAGCCAGGCGTATTACTTTGTGTAATTCATTTCATCACCACTGCTCTCAAAACGGTGAAGGAAAACATCGTGAGGAAACCGGTATGTCCTAGAACCAAAAAATCGAAGACAAGTGACATTCACCAACCCGCACTGGGCCCGCGTGGTGGATTACGGCCCATTCCCTCTCCTAGAGACGAGGCCTTTGTACCAGAAGTTAGAACATTAAAAGGCTGATTAGGCTTATGCTTATGCTGTGCAACTCGAATGTCGCACATCACGGCCTTGAAACTAGACCAAAACTAAGCTTCTTATAATTTTCAATATCAAGAACTTTACTTCAATTTTTTTACATTCCAAAAAATTTGGTTAATTTGTTAACCTTGCGATAGTTTGGTTAGCTAATCTTCTGGGATTTGGATCCCTGCGTAGGTAAATACATATAAAAAACAAATAAAAAAATAAAATTCAAGTAACACGACTCATATACAAACAGAGAAATAAAAAGTATACAGACAGGATAACAAGAACAAACAAAAACGAATACTCATAAAGTAACAGTATGCCTGCTGCAGCATTTTTGGATATAAAGGCAATACGGTGCGCGCTTACGCGAGCATGCTCGGGGCGCTGCAGCCTCAACACCGCCCTGAACGCGTTATTGAACTGGACGCTGCAATAAAGGCCTCCTCCTTTTCTTTCCATAACTTTCTGTCTTTGTCTAGAGTCATCCAGTTTTTCTCTATTCTTGCAACGAGTGTTTTCTGGTCTATCGACATTTTTTTTTCTTAACGATCCTCCCGACCGTGACATTCTACTGTCCATTTATCGCCTGTAATCCTCGAGATATGACCTTCTATATTAACTGCTTGTTATCACAATCTAAATATATTACTTCTCACACAAACTCGCTCCCCGCTCGTAACTCACAGCCCCGGATGACATTAATCATATGGAATGAGCAGTATAATGTCCCTTTCACACTAATAATGATCCCATACACGCCGCCGCTTGCAGCCATACAAATGTATTTATTAGTGCGTTTACATGGCTTATTTACAATCCTATCCATGTATCGGTTATTGTGGATACAAATCACAAACATTATATAGATACCTACCGTTAATGAAGGTATCATGTTTATACTTTTGGGTGGATGTTTGGGTGTTTACAAGTTTTTACAAAATATTTCGTAATTCTGGCAACCATTGGCCCTAGCGAGTCCCAGAAGAGTTGAGAGTAGAGAGAAGAGTTGCCAGAATTACAACTGCTGCCACTTTGAGGCTGATGTCACTTTGAGGTGCGCTTGGAACTCAATACGCCCTTGACCGGGCCTGGTTCTTATCGAACACCGAGCTACCCAACGTTCGCCTTCCACAGGTCTCCGCTTACGGTAACCGGGAAAGGCTCCGCAACTCTCGCCGCTCGGCGAGAAGACGCCCCGGGCGTCGAGAGTCGCGTCAGTTGCAGCGGCTAAGTTGTGAGTTTTGCTTCTCCGTCACGCGACCCACCTCCTCCTTTGCATTTTTGCTTCGCAGATGGACTGCTTTATATGTCCGCTCGCTCCGGACCATGGATTGAGCCAGGGCCGTGAGTGAGAGGCCACCATCACCAATGGCTTCGACGATGACACGGTGGTGCTCCACCCAATCGGGGCAGACCACCATATTATGCTCCACCGTGTCCTCCGGGTGACACCCGAGCGAATACTTCGCCCAAATCCAGCATAAGTAACTCCCAAAACAACTTTCGAGTACCTACATCAGGCGGAAAGTGAGGACACCGTGGACCTGTAACATAAAACGTTGACGTCACATTGTTGATGTTCAGGCGTAGTAGAAAGATGTTTTTGCTGAAACTTAGCATTATGGATAGACCATGAAGGGAACTTTTGATACGTGTAACATATTCCCATGGCGCGATTTTCACCTACCACGCGGGCAAAACGCTGGCAGAAACTTAGTACATCCATATCTTTCGGTACTTGACAACTAACACCATAAAAGAACAGACCGTATCTTATTATCCCGCAACAGAGATTCTTGCAATGGCTTACAAGCTGGCGTTGTCACAGTCAGATAACATGAACCGTTATACTCATACACGATGACGTCACGACCGCTGTTGGAACGTGTCCAGACGTAATAGATGGATTGCCATTGCTTTGATGGACGGGGCACGATAAATTGATTGATACACAGCATTCCTGTGCCAGGCAAGGTAACAAAAAGCCTTTGAAAAAAGAGGCTGGTTTCAGCTGGTACAATTTAACCTCGTTTTTTTTTAATTCAATCAAGAAATACAATTAGTATGACTGCTTTCCTATTCCACGGGATCCGTATTTCTTTTTAATCTTCATACTTAAAAATAAAATCACGGGCTTAGATATTCGCCCCGGACGTCGGGATGGAGGGCGATACCCGGCCACCGTAGGCGCGGGCCTGCGAAAGCCAGCCATGGGTGGCTCGCCGTCCGATAACAGTCAGGCCTGGATCGTCAGCAAATGGTGTTCCACGTGCGCCTCATACTGATTTAAAAAAAAAGACGAAGCCCCATAGGGTCAGTGCCTACTAGGATTTGATCGAAAACATCACCACTACATTGGAAAGCAAAGGGTATTTTGGACGAACTCGGATAAGTTCTAATCAGTAAGTCTGTCACTCAGAAGTTAAATGATGAATTCCTATCCTTAAAAAAAAAGTATAAAATTATGTATGATCGCTGAGTTTAATAGTAGCCTTTGACATTTAGCAATAGTGGAGTTTTTATCAGTGAAAGAGTTTCTGTAATCGGATCAAAACCCTTTAAAAACACAAGCAATATTACTTTTGTCTTTGTAGTATTAGTTACGATTAGGACCTCAACAAAGAACCTTAGATTTTCATTCCTTTTTTTGATGTCCTGAAATAAACTTTTCTGTATTTTTATGACTTAAACAATAATAAGATAAAGTATTCCAATAAAGATTCACCCTTTTGCGAAAACTTTTACTATTTCGGTAGAGATCGCCTGAAGATCACTAAAATATAATTTAACTGTATAAAATTCTACGAGTATCTACCATTACAACATGCCTATCACAGTAACAATGTGAACAAATAAAATAAAAAGTTTGGAGTTCCCCATTTTCCGTGCAAATATATTGTGGAACTTAATTACGAAAATATATTTCAGAAAGACGGTGAAATAATGAGTAATCAAAAATATTGTTAATTTATTTAACGGCTTCGAGCGACGCTTTCAATGGTGTAGACTCTGCTACGGCGTAGACACTCGTAGCGGTTCGTAGTTCGTAGCGCTACGACACACTACGCTGACTGCTATTTTATCATTGTAACGTTTTTATATGGATTTTTTTTTTACTTTGACACGTTTCTGTTTGGTTGGGACTAAATACAGTTGATTTTAAAATGTTCTGTAAAGGTAAAAAGTAAAATTGACTATCGATTGAATGTTCTGTAACGGTGAAATGTAAAAGGATGACAAGGTTGACGCAGTGGTTGAGCAACTGGTTTTTGCGCTACGTGTCGTGGGTTCCCGCACGGAACAAATATTTGTATGGCTTACGAAATAGTTGTTCCAGGTCTGGCTGTTTGTGTATGTGAGATTGTGTTTGTAAACGCACCCACGACACAGGACAAATTCCTAGTGTGGGGCATAAACAATTCTAGGACATCTGCAAAAATATTTAAAAAAAAAAAAAATTTGGTGTGGCTTTTCTCATTATTTCACTCATATACAACATTTTCTTATTTACAAAAACTTTTTACAAAAAAATACAACCGACTTTTCAAAATAAAAAAAGTACAAAATAACTTTAATTTCGGAACTCGGTGTTTGTGGTTCCTTTTTCATTTTTTGAACACCGACTTCCGAAATTAAAGTTATTTTGTACTTTTTTGATTTTTTGTGGAAAAGTCGGTTGTATTTTTTTGTAAAAAGTTTTTTATTTTTCACTTTTTAGTGGTACCTAAACCCCCTCCCCTCCCCCCACCTAAACGAACCAATTACATTAGTGTAAAAAAACGCACTGCTCCAATGCAGAGTAAACTAAAAGGTCATCAATGTAGACAATGTATGCGATAAAATTTTCATGGGACCATTTGGGAAGTATACCCTTTCCAACAAAAAAAGAATTTTTCAAATCGGTTGGCAAGCGACGGAGTTATGCGTGAACAAACAATAAAAAAATAAATAAAAAAAAAAACATACAAACATCCGAATTGAGAACCTCCTCCTTTTTTAGAAGTCGGTTAAAAATACGTGATATCTGAGGGATAGGCCAACGAAGTACCCCGTAGGCAAAACTAGTGCTTTATCAACTAACCTTTTCTGTGATTAATTTCAACCTAACTCACAAACTCATGACAACTAACATAGGTAAAACGAACGAAAACCCTCCTCGCCATCGTACACCCATTTTCCAGTAAATTTTCCCCTATTGTTGTCAATTTTCGTTTCGAGCCGACAGCCTTAATACAAAACAATGGGCTCGAGATGGCTCGAGCACCTTATTTACGTAACACACCGAATTTAATTAAAACCCAAGACTTACTGAACATTTCGGACCATTTGGTTTGGTTTACGGTATTAATATTGGAGAATTGTTATGTATGTACATTGTTTTGTTGTTATTTGTTTTCGATGGAATTCTTTTATAATAAATTTACGATGATGCGCTCTTTTAATTGCATACATTTCTGATACATTCTTTTTATTATATGGGACTCGGTAGCGAGTTGACGAGAAAAATTTAGATTGTCAATAGGCCTAAATTGCGCTGTACAGGCCTCATCATAAGACTTGAAATCATCAAACAGGGCAATGAAAAGAGCTATATTTGGAATTTCTTTGCATCATCGAATCAGAAATGAAGATATTGTTGCGTGCCACAATAAACGCAAAGAGCATAGCAGCATTAGTTCCTACTAGCGCTTGTCTAGTGTCAACTAGTAGAACTAGAAAAGTCGAGAACCTTCGATAATTTTCTGTACTACAATATTCTAGAATTCACAACACCTAGTCAGTCGCGACCACTAAGTACGCGAATTTTCTACAATATCTTTCTACAATGGAAGGTTCTGGAATAGGGATGTTTCCTGAGGAAAAAAAATACTTTTCTACTTGGTCCGTCAACTTAGACTATAGAAAAATAATGGACACGTATATTTGCTTTATCGAATCTATAAAAATTAACGAAGATAAAAAGCATCAAAGATCAGGATCAGGTAAAAATTGTAGCACATAATGACGTCCCACGAGTTTTCAACGCCCTGTATGGTCTTCGGTTTTTTGTTTAAGTGAAAAACGAAAAAATGTACAACCAATATTTTTTGGAAATCTATCTGACGGACTAATGAATTCTTTTAGTCAACTACCCTATTAACTGACGCCCTACATAAGGCCTGTATATACCTGTAGAAGTAGTATTGGATTTACGATACAACGGTTAACTTCGAACGCGATCTTTATCTGCGAATTAAAGTGATTAGTACTGCAATTTTGTTTTATAGTCAGTGAGTTTAAAGTTGTATTTAGTTTTGTTTAATTAAAGTATTTATTTTTGGTTATAAATCGGCCGTTTTCAATATCACGAACCCGAAGTTTATATCAGCAGTTTTCTTGATGATATTGCTTAAGGTTAAATACAGTTTACAGAAATACCCTGAAGCCAAACTTGAGTTGCAATGGATGGATAGTTGGTTACACAAAATCGATGGATCGAAAGGTTTTGGAGTGGCAACTCCTTACCGGAAGACGAAGCTACCGGAAGACGAAGCTATAGCAAGGTTAACCCATGAACTGGTGAAGATCGCCGGAATCCGCTGGTTGATATTGCGTCACTTAAGGGATACCTGCAGCCCTACCATGACATCTTAAATCCATCATGATTTCTGTGAAAGAGAGAGACGGAGTTACGGACAATAAGATATGTTCGTCGTCTTTTTGTGCTTGTTCCATGTCACTTGGAGTTGACGCAACACAATTTTTTTTTGTCGTCTGTCCCGCTCTCACTTTTCTTTTCTATACTTATACTATAACGCAGAACAGTTTGATTGTTTGTTTCATTGAAGCAGTTAATCTCAGGAACTACTAGTTCGAACTGGAAAATTATTTTAGTCTTTGATAACCCATTTATCGCGGAAGTATATTATTATCCTACAAATATTATAATCGCGAAATTTTGTAAATATGGATGGATGTTTGTTACTCTTTCATGCAAGAACTACTGAACGGATTTGGATAAAATTTGGCACACAGATGGTTTATAAGCAGGATTAACATATAGGGTAATTTTTACCCTATATGTTATTAAATAGATAGATATTCTTACGGGATCGCAACTTATGCGGGTGAAACCGCGGGGCGTTGCTATTATGTTATACCATAACGATACGACCAGTGGATACGAAATATCAATGTAAAATGGGACGCAGAAATTATATATATAATCTGTACAGGACCTATCAGAATACCAGCGCTGTGTTATTTTTTTTTAAATATCGCAGCATATGCTGAGATAGGAACCTTTTTGGCCTCGCACACTTACATTTAAGTACAAATTGATAGAAAATTCTATTCTATCTACAGCATTTGTTAATTTATTTTTCTAGTAGTTTTGTTTTTTTTTTTTATTTGTTTTGTGCGAGACCCAAATAAACATTTTTCTTTCTTTCTTTCAAATTGCGCGGGTCAGCTAGTTTTTTATATCACTTCTCACACAATCCATTTTTTCTTTAGCCTCGGACTCACTCTTCATCCCTCCTTCCACATTTATATTCATAACTTTTCTACTCACATACTTTTCAAAGACAAAAAGCTATGTTTGATATTTGAATGTTGCATGGTTAATATTGTGTACGAATGCTTGCCCTGTCTGGACAGGTCCACTCAAATCTGTGTGGCACTTTCCTCAAAAGGCCACCTCAGACTTTAACCTACATGGTTCTCATATGATTTGACCAGTACGGATTGTATGGACTTTAAAAGAGACTTTGATCTGGGAATTTGAATCGGTGTTTTTTCTCAGGGTAGTCGACTAGGAAACACAGGCTTCATCTAGCTTAAAATGGCAAGAAATATTGGACGTGTAAAAGTGTTATGTTTAACCTACTTACAAAATAAATAGGTATCATTTATCATTTTTTCGCCAATGATGTAATAAAATACTTCTCGAAACTTTCGTGCAGAATTGGTATTTTAATTAAATTAAATAAATAGTTCTAACTGTTATTGTTATTGTTTTCCATTTTGGTATTATTTTGCATAATAATAGTTATCATTTACCAGGGTAATAATTATTTGAGCTGTTCTTACCCTTGATTATAATGATTATAAAGGCATCACGGTATCATTTTCAGAATCAGGCCATATTGCGTGGGTTGTGCAGGTGAGGGTTTTAAAACAAAATTATGGTCTTTATGAAATTGACTAATCAAATGAAGTAACGGAAAATAACGTGAACGACTCTCTACTTATTATGGAACGTCGTTGGAAATAAACAACAAACAGACACTAACTCTCATCGGGGAGCTCGTGGCTAAATAATAATAGCCATATGGATCGATCTTCAAGATTAAGCATGACTTGCCGAGGTCAGTTTATGGATGGATGAACATTTTAACATACCTATCGAGATCCCTGCGTGCCTCGGTAAACATGTTGAGCGGTTGGTTCTGGCAGTCATTTGTTCTGATCTTTGGCAGTCGTTACGGATAGTCAGAAGCCAGAAATATCTGACACTAGTCTTTGCCTAAAAGTACCGTGTTACTCGGTTGATGGATTGTGGAGGTTTGGTAGGCAGTCGTTCCACGTAAAATACCTACTGCTATTCTGCTGAATCCAGTTTCACTGGAGGGCTGACCCCAATATAGTTGAGAAAAGAATAGGCAGATGATGATCCACTTACTCTCACTGTATACATTTTCAAGTTTTACCAAGATTCCTGCAATCAATATCGTTCTTTCTTTATCGTTCAGAAATGACTATATTTTTGGTGGAATCATCATCATTTGGAACGATCAAGAAAGGTCGATATTGATTTGAATTTTCATCCAATTTGAAAAATTTCAGATGCGTTCTAAAATCAACCATGTACCTAAATCTCTAAAAACTAATTCATCAGAGGGTCGAACATGTAAATTAACTGTTTTTATTATCTAGTTTTAAATTATTCGTTTGCAGGTGACACTCGCACAATAAGCTAAAATATACCTACTTAAATGAGGACCAAATAAAAATCTTCTGCTGTAAATAAATATACCCCATATTATATTCTTCAAGACCTTTTTAGTGAGACGTGTATACTGTATATTGCAGAGTAAATAAACATGACCTTTAGAGCCGCCATTTTATAACTTCTTCATAAATATTATATTGGCAGTTCTACATGATTTAGTCGTTTCGTGATCTCCAATATGACTGTGATAACTTCGTGTCATTTCATTTATTCTATCTGTTATGTTGCTTATGAGAAAATAAATAGTAATGATTTTAATTATTCCACTGACACACCACAACTCATAGCATAGTTCTGGGCTAATTGAGTTTGCCATCTTAATACAGTCAGATTAGAATAGAATACTCTTTATTATTTACACCATATTAGTTACAGAAAATTTAAATGAAGAAAACATTACATAGGGTGATACAGAGTTTTGGTTGAAAAGTGATCTTATATAGGCATAGATAGATGGAATGATTTTAAAGAAAAAAGGAAAGACAGTTCAGCACACTGGTGGGTTTTAGTCAGTAAGTCTAACAAATAACTCCTTCCGCTCTAGGCAGAGCGACCATGCCATTTGTTGATTTCCCATCTGAAAAAAACAGGTTCTTAACCTTCTTATAGGATTACTTGTTCCGTAGAACAGAACCTAAAGAAGCTGGGACCAATAATTTACTTTTAGAACCATCCTAAAATTGCCGATTTGCCTCATTCCACACTCAAATTGTTACTAAATCTTTGTTTATTGCAATATGTATCAGCCAATTCTATAAGAGAACCTAGTTTGCAGATTTGCAAATCGCCTGCATAAAGTTGATAAAAAGAAAGAGTAAAGGAGATAAAACGCCACCCTGAGGTACACCTGACACTAGTGCCTATAACATGAAAAAAAAGTTAGATCTTTGTATGTATGGACCCTCGGATACTCTCGAGTACGGAACCCTAATAAGGTGGTTAACGCCTAACCGTTTAAGTTACATATCGTTCAATCTCCATCGACCACTGTTTACAGTCCCCATAAAAATGGACATAAACCTCATAACTTAATGTTCGGTACTTATAACACACTTGAACGGTTTATTTTATGTGTGCACACTTTGTTGTAACATACATTGTCGATTTGTTAGAGGAGGTACCTACTAGCTGTGTTTCTCGGATAAATCTAAACCTTTTAAACACGTTACCTAAGGTACGCCAAAACTGGCTTTTAGGCACGTCATGAATAATATATTTCGCACTAGTGCGGATAAAAGCGTCTGTTAACCTTATCAACTACTGGTTGGTTATCGAGTGGCATCCACCTAGTTACCAGGCATCCCTCGCAAAAATCGAGCAAGATGCACAAAATAAAGTCTGCAAATTAATTTCTAACAATAATTTGTAACTTAATATTATGTTTCTATGATCTTATTAATTTACGAGTAAAATTTTTTTGAATAGTCGTTTGATACACGGGGCATAATTATCATTATTTTTTTTTTTGTTGAAGCTCCATCGTTTAACTAACGATGATTTTGCCAATGTCAAGGTTTGGAGAGGAACTAATGATCGGTTCTCATTAACAATAGTTAAATTGAATCAGTTTCTGTTGTGAATCCAGGTTCAAAAGAACAAAAAGTTTTAAGATTATATAGATAACAGCACTTATGAGTGTTAAGACACGAAAGTAAATAAACAAAAAAAAAAGTAACAGATAATATTAGTTATAACTGGATTTTATTAGTATTAATAAATTTAAAAAGGATTTTAACTGCGGAGGAATGGGCTAAAGATAAAAGGAAAGGAATGTTAACTGGGCGAGGAATATCAGAAGGGAGTAAATCATAAAGGGGAATTATTAAACGAGGGCAAGAAAAAAACATATGCTCCAGAGTACCTTCCTCCAGACCACATTCACATAAGGAATTGTCCCTCACGTGGATTTTCTTCAAAAAAACTGGAGTGCAAACAAACCCAAGGCGAAGTCTAATTATAACTGAGGTAGCCAGTTTTCAAATGTACTTAGTTTTTGACGAAGAAGAGGTGACTTAATGTAATTTTCAGATTTTGTAGATGGACAGTCATCAAATAGGTATTAAATTAGAATGTTTTCTTTTTTCTTTAAAACGTGTCATATTTTAATTGACTTTTTATTTTATTTATTTACACTGTTCTATTTTTTTTATAAAAGGAACAATAATAATTTATATATGCTATGATTTCATTTAATTAACATTTATGTTTCGCTAAGAATAATCATATTTCTATCATAATAATAATATTATTTTCTTTTGTTTAACAGGTAATACAATGATTCCCAAATGGCTGCGTTATGGACTCCTGTTCGTTTAGTGGCTGTAAGTTTTAATTAAACCTATTTTTATGATTTGCTTTCCATGTTTGTATCAAATTTGTAGTTCTATTACATTCAGCAGCCAGTTAATAAATTCCACTGGAAAAAAATACTTACCGCGAACAGCAATAAATCTGTGTCCTTTCAATCAATATGTCGCTGGTCACGAGTAAACTACAAGGATTAAACAACTTTGATGGCATCGGCTACCAGTTTAACCAAAATCTATACTAATATTATAAAGCTGAAGAGTTTGTTTGAACGCGCTAATCTCAGGAACTCCTGGTCCGATTTGAAAAAATCTTTCAGTGTTAGATAGCCCATTTATCGAGGAAGGCTATAGGTTATATATCATCACGCTAAGACCAATAGGAGCGGAGCAGTCATGAAAAATGTGACACAAACGAAGTTGTGCGGACAGCTAGTCTATCTATACTTATAATAAATCTGTAGAGAGGTCAATTCTGTACAAGGAATATAAACACATCAAAAGTATCTAGGGATCAACATATATTTTTGCAATAACTTTTCTCCTGATTGATATTAATTAAAATTTTCTTTAAGGATTCATCAAATAAAGTGTTTTCGTTTGTCACAGTAACGATAAACCAAGTCACCTTTGCATTAATAAAGAAATTTGCCATTTTCCTAATAAAGGGATTTTTGACATTTGAACCACTAACATTAAAGTTCGAAAAAAAGACTGAAATAACAGTTTTCTTTAAAATTTTATTGGGTAACTTAAACAATTAATAATCCGTGTTTCTACCGCGAACACTAACAACACAAGAACATCGGTTTGGCATACTCAAAATGAGTTCATCCAAATCACGCTGTGGAATGGCCGCCCATGTTCGTTGCAACAACAAAAAAAGGTCTTCTTGCGACTGGATACCCTCCATATTCGGCAGAGCTCTTCTCTGTAGCATATCCCATGCATGCTCAATCGGGTTCAAGTCTGGCGACTGAGCAGGCCAGGGCAGGACATTGATGTTAGCTGCGGCGAGAGTCTGTCTTACAACTCTTGCGGTGTGCGGTCGTGCATTATCATGCATTAACTGAAATAAGGGACCGATTTGCACTTGTAGAGGAACGATGACGTCTGATACAATCGTCTCAGCATAAATTTGAGCGTTGAGGTTGCCTCTGATCCAAATCAACTCAGTTCTTCCGCCGATCCAAATACCCGCCCATACTATGATGGTTCCACCACTATAAGGATGGACTTCCTGGCAGGATTTTAATCGCTGTTGGCGTCCAGGGGTTCTCCAGTGTCGTATACGTCTTGTATCCGGTCTCATACCAAAACGAGACTCATCAGAAAAGCACACGAAACGCCATTGTTCTTCTGCCCAATTTCTGTGTTCAAGAGCCCATTGATATCGAATCCTACGATTGTGCATTGCTATAGGTGGTACCCGTAGCGGTCTTCGGGAATGAAGGTTCACTTCATGCAAGCGGTTTCTGACTGTTTGGTCGCTAATTAAGTTCCCTGAAGAGTGATGAAGCCTCACGGCTAACATCATGGCGGTTATTGTTGGAGCTCTTCGAGTTAAGATTTGAATGTATCGGTCTTGTCTCCGTGTGGTGCAGCGATACCGTCCTCCATGGCGCTCAGCCAAGGTAAGCGAAGAGCTCTGCCGAATATGGAGGGTATCCAGTCGCAAGAAGACCTTTTTTTGTTGTTGCAACGAACATGGGCGGCCATTCCACAGCGTGATTTGGATGAACTCATTTTGAGTATGCCAAACCGATGTTCTTGTGTTGTTAGTGTTCGCGGTAGAAACACGGATTATTAATTGTTTAAGTTACCCAATAAAATTTTAAAGAAAACTGTTATTTCAGTCTTTTTTTCGAACTTTAATGTTAGTGGTTCAAATGTCAAAAATCCCTTTATTAGGAAAATGGCAAATTTCTTTATTAATGCAAAGGTGACTTGGTTTATCGTTACTGTGACAAACGAAAACACTTTATTTGATGAATCCTTAAAGAAAATTTTAATTAATATCAATCAGGAGAAAAGTTATTGCAAAAATATATGTTGATCCCTAGATACTTTTGATGTGTTTATTTTCAAAATAACTATCAGGGGGTGATTAGTGATCGATACTGGTGCCAAAAATGCAATCAGTAAAATTTTTGTCTGTCTGTCTGTCTGTCTGTCTGTCTGTCTGTCTGTCTGTATGTTCTTTATAGAAACAAAAACTACTCGACCGATTTTAACGAAACTTGGTGCAATTATTCTTCATACTCCTGGGCAGGTTATAGTATACTTTTCATCACGCTATAATCAATAGGAGCAGAGCAGTGAAGGAAAATTTTGGGAAAACGGAAGAAGTCATCTACATAAAATTATCTAAAAAACATCCCGAAACAGCATGTCTATCTTTTGTCAATTTTAAACCGATCGGGCTGAGAGTTTCAAAATCGGGGGTAAAGTAACTATTCCACGCGGACGAAGTCGCTGGCAGAAGCTAGTAACTAATATTTTTAACGGAACTTCTTCAAAAAAAGGAGGGGGTAAATGATAGCACATCTTCTGGGATTGCTGAAATCGCATGTCTGTTTATTGATCACATCAGTTTATAATACGCTATGATGATGTATGTTTAGCTATGGGGTACCACATATAAAAGTGAAAAATAAAAAACATTTTCACAAAAAAAAAACATACGACTTCTAAACAAAAAAAAAACTTTAATTTCGGAGGTCGGTGTTATTCATTTTTTGTTCGTTTTTTGACACCGACTTCCGTAATTAAAGTTATTTTAGAATATTTTTGTGTTTTTTCTATTGAGAAGTTGCTTGTATATCTTTGTAAAAAACGTTTTACATGGAATGAAAGCTTATCTGACATGCACTGGGTAAGATTATATGCAAGACTGGGTGGCTTCCGATTTTATCCGTAAAAACATAGAAAGAAAGCAGCTTTGATGACCACTAACAACGGTATATCTTGCTTAAAAGGTGGCACCATAACCTGTTTGGAAAATAAACGATTTATTGAAATTTCATATCTGGGTCCGTATTCAGATACAAAAACTTTTTTAAGACGCTTCACGTTTAAGCGTTAAGTGCGAGAAGATTCTTCTGAATTCTTTTGAAAATGTATTTTCTTTATTGCTCACTTAATTGTCGTCTCGATTTGGTAACGATATAAAAATAAAACGAAACAATAAAAAACATACATATACAAAACGTCAACTATTTCTAATATGCGTAAATTGACGGTAATAGTTTTCGTGGTAAATGCCGATCAGTTGACCTCGAAAAGTAGACGTAATGACAAATGTTTGCGACATGTTTTTTATGACTCATCAGCTTTTTCAATCACCTATCAGCTAAGCGGGTACGAAAATCGTTTTACGCAGTGAATTAGTTAGAATGTGTTGTGTTGTGGTATATAGTGCTGGGCACAATACTCGCTGAAAGAATAAGTACTGAATTGGCGACCTCATACCGACAAACGCAATATTGGACCGTCTCCTATCGATCATCATGATGATGCGATTGTAATCGATCCTTCAGATGTTTAAATGGGAAAATGATATGCAAGCCACAAGGTATTTTTGATACAAGTTACTGGCATGTAGAATTAAGGTTTTTGTTCAAAACATCTACGGTATCGGTTACCAATACCTTGATAAAATATTCATATTTAGCCATGGCTTCAGTTTGTAAATCGACTTATCAGACGTCGATTTTGACTCGACTATTTGTCGGTTGATGTTGAATACAAATTGTAGTGATTAGGTACTACAAGGTACCAATCGATGTTACATTAAAACAAACACTGAAAAAACGAATGGAAAGAAAATTTAATATCGGTAACGTAAATAAAAAAATAAATTCAAAGCCAAGTTCACTGACACAGACTTATAGTTAAGTCCCGTTTTGAGAAAGAGTCACCGCGGCCCTGGAACGCAAAGGGCACTAGAAGTATCACGGGTGGATTTTTATGGTCTGATACTCGCTTCCGCTCCGCTCAGAGCGGGAAAAGTCATTTGATGATTTCCCGCCAACAAAAAAGGGACAAAAATAAATTTGAAATAGACAATAACACTGTGAAAAACTCGCTGTAGCTCTAGTTTAAAATAGTTATGTGATATTGGCCTTTGCAAGCATTCATGACTGCGACTTATACAATTAATAATCCTGTTCCTAAACAATTAGAAGAGAATTTCATGGGGTAGCTACCCCATGAAATTCTCTCCTAGCGTATGTTTTAATATGGCTGGCCAGGCCGAGTTTGGTAAAGTTAGTCACAGTTAAGTCAATACCGTTGACTGACTGAATAATAGGATGGTGTTGGATATTTTATTCACAACTAGCTGCTGCCCGCGACTTCGTCCCCGTGGAATCCCCGATTTTAAAACATTCTTTATCGCTGCTCCGCTCCTATTGGCTTAAGCGTGATGTTATATAGCCTAAAGCCTTCCTCGATAAATGGTCTATTCAACCCAAAAAGAATTTTTCAATTCGAACCAGTAGTTTCTGAGATTAGCGCGTTCAAACAAACAAACTCTTCAGCTTTATAATATTAGTATTATAATATTAGTATAGATATTGCAACCATAACATTAAAATGTACCTAAATCATTATTTATACTGTGGCAACACCCCTCCATTTCATCTGCGACACTTGTCTAATGAAAATAACTTGTCCACCGTTTTATTTATATCTTCCTCGGTACCAAATTTGTAGGTAGGTGCAACCTGTTAACCGCTATTCAATAATGCTATAATATTAGGGAAAAAAATAATTTTAGGGGTGGCACATACATGTAACTGAGGGATGAAAAAATTAATTCCAACAAACATAATCGTTTGGGGTATCATTGGATAGTTCTTTCAAAATGAAATACAGGTTTCTAAAAAAGATTTTTTATTTAAGGCAACAGTTTTTGATATATGTGCTTCTGAATTCGTAAAAAATGTGTGTCCCCCTGTAACTTTTATACTATGGAATTGAAAATTCTAAAAAAAAAATTGAGCAAATAGAACTTCACAGACACTTCCAGCGAAAATTATTTTGAACATCACAGCTTACAATCATAATTTTAGAGATATGTGATTTCAACTGTGAACTACATAACCCTTCACTATGCGTGATCTGACACGATCTTGGCCGTTTTTTTTTTCGCATATTATATTTAATTCGCTTTTACAGTACATTATAAATACGCCATGACGCGCCTAGAATTCTGTGAAACAAGCCTCTATCAACCAGTTGGGTAAAATTTGACCATAGCCAAGCAAGTCATACAAAAACTGAACTATAATGATATAATGCAAATGTACTAGAACGTATTTTCCATTCAGGAAACAAAAATAGCCAAAGTTCTGAAATAAGGAAAAGTTTTAAGTGCCTAAGTATGATCTTAAGTGCCCATCTTGCACTAGTTATGCAGTACTGCTTAGGTGCGAGAATATGGCCACACTTCATAAAGTTATTGGCATGTATGGTTAGAAGTGTAACGTGCCAATAAACTTTTACACCTATGTAAAACACTAGCAGCGGGCTGCGTCTCATCTATTTCTAATATATAAAGCTGAAGAGTTTGTTCGTTTGCTTGAACTCTTTTTACGTTTACATTATCTCAGGAACTACTGGTCCGATTTGAAAAGTTCTTTCAGTGTTAGATAGCCCATTTATTGAGGCTTTTATAGGCTATGTATCATCACGCTACGACCAATAGGAGCGGAGCAGTCATGGAAAAATTGATTCAAACGAAGTTGCGCGGGTCAGCTAGTATCATATAAAGTAATTTGGTATATTTTCATTTCAATAACATTCACTAGATATATAACTTCTTTAGTTATAAAATTTATGTATATACTCGAAACTTATTGTAATGTAACGTAAATTTTTATAATTTTAATAGTAAAACTGTCAACGAAACGAATAGAAAGAAAGAAAGAAAGAAAGAATAAAATTTATTTAGTGCAGAAAACACACACGGTACAAAGAATGCGAAAAATTAAAAAAGAAAATAGTACATGTGCTGGTAGACTATTGTGTGTGTCACGGCAGCACTAAAAAGGTCCATTTCAGCGTTATGCCAGACAGACTGACGCTGCCTGGCGCTGGTTTTCAAATGGACCCAGGGACGAGTTGTGGAACATTTGAAATTAAATATATATAATATATAAATAGGAAATTAAACTTAAGATAAAAAAAAAAAAATACTCAGGATATAATATTATAATGTGTATCGTCACAATTTTTAAAAAGTCGGATGAATAAGTCGGGTCCAGCAACAACAAGCCCCCTCCAAAACCTGTTTTTAATATTGCTGCGTGCTTATCTCCGGGCACGGTGACTCACAAGCGATGCAAGCCTCCGCGCGCGACAAAGACGTCACCGACATGCATTAATGTTTAGTTAATTTAAGTACTTAAATTTAATCGAACATGTGTTGTGTTAATATCATACCAAGTAGTTAAATGTTTGTTTCGAATAAAATGTTAACGTGATATGGAAAAAGAATTTGTGAAAAAAGTGCAACAATCAAAGATGAAGGTAGGTGTCAAGCAAAATATACTCGTATCTTTAAATACTTCTAATAGCTAGTTAGTAGGCTTCTCAGTGCTTCAAACTGTTTTTTTTTGTTTTGTTCCAGTTATGCAAGTTTCCCAATCCCTAAAAGTAAGTACTACATTGTTTTTTTTTTATATGATAGAAACATTCACTGCGGCCATATCTTGTTTTCGCTGTGTATCTATCAAATACTGCCGTAAGCGTGTTCTGAAAGTGTGGATAGTACCCAATACCCTCAGAGGCGGTGGTATATTATTCCACACCTTAGACGCAGCGTATCGAAAACTACCTCTGAAGGCCGCTGTCCTATGCGACTGTGTTGAAAGCTGCTGCGCACAAAGCCTGGGCGCGCAATCTCGTCTACTAGCCATCCAACCAAGTTTATCGTACAGGTACTTCGGCTTCTTAGATCTAATGACCCCAAAAAGGAGACAGGCCAGATGTAACTTACGCCTCGATTTCATTTTAAGAATAAAATGTTTATTCAGAAAAGGTGTGACGTGAGTTCTAGGAGGAACCGTATAGCAGAAACGTGCACAAGCATTTTGGACTCTCTGTATAAGTCTGTCGGTACGAGCTAGCAAGCGCGGGCCGTAAACCGTATCAGCATAATTTAGTTTAGATAGGACAAGGGTTTCGACCAGCTGCTCGCGAAGCTTTTCGGACAAGAAGGGCCTCATTTTGTACAGCAGCCTTAGGCGAAAGAAGCAGTTTTTCACAGATTCAGCTACGTGCCTCTCAAATCTAAGGCCGCTGTCCACATACAGTCCCAGGTTTCGAGCCTCGTCTACTCGTTCAATAGGCTCACCCATCAGAGACAAAGCAAGATTTGCAGGTAGCCGCTTCAACTGTTGTTTCGTACCAAACAGCATGTACTTTGTCTTTAATGGGTTTAATGCCAAACAGTTCTCTCCTGACCAGGCGGAGATTCTGTCTAGATCTTCACTCAGTTCCCTAATAGCTGTGGCATAGTCATCTGGCCTGAAAGAAATATACAATTGCACGTCGTCGGCATAAATGTGGTATTGGCACTTTCGAAGGCACTTTATAATATCCGCGCAGTATAGGATAAAAATAATAGGACCCAAAATTGATCCTTGAGGAACTCCTCTTCCTATGGAAGAAAGAGCCGAGGAAAGGGTGGTTCCATCCGCTAATCGCAATTCCACGAGTTGCTTTCTGTCCGTTAGGTAACTGCGGAACCACTGGATTGCATTTTCGTCAAAACCGTAATATTTCATCTTTGAAAGTAATAGTGGAACATTAATACAATAAAAGGCGCGGGAAAAATCGAGTAGCACCATCAGTGTGCACATGCCTTTATCTTGGGCAGCCAGAATGTTGTCCGTAACATCCAGCAACGCCGTGGCAGTGCTTCGCTGTTTCCTGAAGCCGGATTGAAGGTCTGGTAGTACCTCATGCTCTTCTAAAAACCTAGTCAGCTGACGGCACACCACCCTCTCCATTACCTTTGATAGGCAAGGCAGAATGCTGATAGGCCGCAAGTCCTTAACTTCCATAGGGTTTGAGTTCTTAGGTAGCGGCCTAACAGTGGCAATTTTCCATTGGTAAGGGAACTCAGCAGTCCATATGGAGTAATTTATTATGTGGGTTATAATTGCCAATGTATGTGGCAGAGTTAGGGTTAGCATGTCTAAGGTTATGTGGTCATACCCTTCTGCATTTGATTTTAGATCCGAAATAATGCGCGATATGTCGTTTTGTTCTACTGCAGTGAGAGTGAAAATAGCTTCACTGTATTTATTGTTCTCATAAAACGACAAAAGTGCCGAGCTAGCCACCGGATTACCAGGAACTTGCAAAAATATGTTATTGATCAAGTCTGGGTTCCTGAAGTGTGTTGGTAGATCATTTCTTTGCTTTGTGGGTGAATAAATGGATTTAATGTTTTTCCATAGTAATTTTGGATTTTTCATTTTTCTGTTTATGTTGTGCCTAAAATATGCAGTTTTTTCATTAAACAAAGAAGTAGTCACTAATGATTTCAATTGTTTATAATAAACTTTTTTTGGCACACATTTAGTCGCCTTGTATTTAGCTAGTGCATTATCTCTTAGCCGCATCATTAGCTTAATATTGTCCGTGATCCAAGGATACGTTATTTCTCGAATTTTGCAAGTTTTAATTGGCGCGTGGATATCAAACAATGCTAGTATACGGTTATTAAAACTTTCAACCATATCATTAATATCGGACAGTTCAAAAATACACTCAAGGTTTGAATGCAACAAATCCGTACTGAAAGTATCCCTGCAAATATCTCTTATCGGCCTAAATCTTGTTACAAATGGCTTAAATTTGTCCCGCTTTATATGAAATTCACTAAATACAATCGAGTGGCCAGTAATCGAGCCGAAGGCCTCCACTTTCGTATATCTTGCCTTAAGGTCTGTGCACACGAGGTCGATTAGAGTCTCACTCGTATCAGTGAAGTGAGTCGGCATTGTAACTAGCTGTACAAGACTTAGGCAATTTAAAAATTCCTGTACTTTTTTGGTTTTACTCTCACTTACATTAAGCATATTTACATTAAAATCGCCCAATAGAATATAATGATCACAGTCGCCTATCGAAGTAATAGTACTTGTTATAGCGTCCAAGAAAAGATCAATGTCGAGCCAAGGTGGACGATACGCTGTACCAATGGCTATCTTTTTCCCACTCAGCGAAATTGTCAGCCACATTTGCTCGACGGAATCGAACCTGGGATCGACCGCGCCGCGTAAAGGTACGCGCGCTCAAGCCACGGCCATAGTATAAACAGGGGAAGTAGGTTATCTCCGGCCTAATTCGCGATATAATTGCCTACTGTCTTAGGGTTGTCACTTTAACACATCTCTGTATAACTAATTCAGTGATCATTAGTCAATAAAGTTCAACAATGGTTTGATTTTACAACTGTAAGTACTTACCTACTTAGTTACTATACCTACAATACTGAGAAATCGGCATAACTAAACGTAAACAAAGATAAAGCGGCAAATCAATTGATAGATCAAAAGTACCTACCTAATATATTATAGTAGGAAATTAGGCCTACCTACCTACTTTCTCTGTGTGATAGAAAACTAATAAAAATAAGTAAGTAGGTATCTCATCATCAAGTAAAAATTATATGCTAGAATAAGTGACTAGCTTACCTTTCCTGTTCATTAGGTAATCTGAACAGAGATAATTCTGGAATCGATGAATTATTGAGACACCCAAACACACAGCAATACGTTCTCCTGCGACTGTCAGACATTTTTTATTTATTTAGCGGTGACGCGCGAACCTCGTGCAGTGTTAGCCCCGACTGGCGCACTGAGAAACGGGTCGAGACTTGTTAAAGTGTGCGTGCGTCGACGCATAGATACTATGGCGCACACATACAAGCCGCGCGCGGTGCGTTTGTATGAAGATAAACTACTACCCCTGTTTATACTATGCCACGGCGCAGATAAAAACCAACGCCCCCACCACGGCCTCCGCGCACAGCTGACGGCCGCGGCGCGTGACGTAGTCGGTAGCCGGGCACGAGCGGCGCGCGCCCCTCCTCGCCCGGCCGAAGCCAAGTCTCGTTAATCGCTATTACATCGAAGCTATGCCTATCCATTGCACATATGAAATCGTCATGGCCTGTACCTAGAGATCCTGCGTTAAGAAAGCCAACATTAAAATATTTACCACTTTTAGGCATCATATCCACAATATGTAACTACTATCAATAGTGACCATTCGATGTGTCTCGACATGCATTCCATATTTATTTAAAGTCGGGTCAGTGGTAATACTTGTAATGCTTATCAGTAGAATAATTGTATAATAATTTATAGATATTGCATAGTTTGTAGGAGAGTAATTAACTAATAGTTTGTGTAAATATATAAATATGTTAAACAAGAAACCTGAATTTAGATTATAAAAATAAATATAAGATTTTATAATAATGTTATTATGAAACCGGTTTACAAGTCCTCCGATTAGCGGCGCCATGACACAAACATTAGCTACTATAAACAAGACACAAGCAACATAAACAGGTAGCTTAATCAACACATTATACTCACAGATTTTAACCAAATACACTAAAATAATGACTAACTTGTGATTTGCAAGATTTACCTCAATACAGAAACAAACAAAAACAATAACAATAAAACCAGTACAGATCCTATCAGATAAAACTTTAGGCCAGTTTGTGACCGCCGGCAATTGGCGCAAAGATGCGCTGTATATCAGCTTCGGAGCGGATTTGGGAAGCGGTTTCCCCGGGTTTGCGACGAGCAAGGATACGTCCTCGCTTGCACCAGACGAACTGCCAGCCGAGCCGACCCCCAGCCTCCCGCGCCAACCGAAATAACTCACGGTTTTGCTTTGTGAGGCGCTCGTTGACGTAAAACCGCACTGGCGCACCGGCCAGCCCGAGGTCAGCAGAAGTCATACCACGACGTACTCGCGCGGCTTCTAGCATCTCGTTCCGGAGGTCACACCGTGCGAGGCGTACGACGAGGAAGCGCGGTCGGGACTCCACCGGCGCCGGCTGCGTCGCGTTAATGCGTCTACCACCAATACGTTCGGCACTTACAATGTCACGAGATTCTATTGTAACACCCATTTTAGACGCCACCAGCATAGCTGTGTGTATGGGGTTTTCACCACTTGCCTCCGGTAGGTTTGAGATTTGTATCTCAGTTGAAAGAAGCTCCTGATCCCGGTCATTTATATCGTTCCGCAACTGGTCAATCAGTTGCTGTACATCAGACGACACCTGTGACTCGACCGGTTTCCGGTTCTCGATAGCAGCCACACGTTCCTCCAAACTGCCCATACGGTCATTTGTGGACTGCAAAGAGGATCTCAATTCCGCCAGATCATTACGTAACAGTTGGAACTCGTTGCGCACCGTTTTAATGAACTCCTCTTTAAATAACTTCAGTTCAGCTCTGATGTATTGAGTCACCTCCTGAGCAGCGTCGGAAGTAGTGGTAGTGGTGGTGGTATTTATAGGGCTCGTCTCCATGTGATCTGCCATCATGCTGTCTTCCAGCAAAGCATCCGCCCGCCCTCTTACCGGTGTTTCAGACTGGTTGTCACGAACCAGGTTTTTTTTACACTCCGGGCACTGCCAGGGTGACGTTATGGAACCGGTTTTTTTCATCCCAACGCATTGTTTGTGGTACCAAGATCGGCATTGGTCGCATTTAACCGCCTCAGTCGATGTCAAGAATTTACCGCAGCCACCACACTTAGCCATGATTAAATAGGTACTTTATTTGTTTACTACCAATAGATCTCGAGCAGCTGATCGACAAGGTAGTTCGCACAGTGAACAATAGATGGCGCTGTTTCAGTAATGCGTTTACGGCAGTTATCACGGTGTTATGGCAAGTTGTGGCACCATAAAAGTAAACACAGCTATTACGTAAGGACGCGCACACACTGTAATTAGCTCACAAATTGTTTACTATAGCTACACAAAAAATGTTTGTGATTATTTACGTGTATCGGGTAGATAACGATAGGTAGCAGTTTGAACTACAGTTTTTATTGTTTTGTACGTTGTAAACAACACAATATCACTTGCAAATAATGTCACTTGCGACTTACACTTCTTGATATCGCTATCTAATAAAGTTTTTTGCTCATAAATACTTGTTTTAATTTTTAAACGTAAGAGAATATTATGACTATGTCACTTAACAAATGTTCCGCTACCGTCCTGTTGTCCGTCCGAATGAGCCTGGAACTCACGACACAGGGAATCCTAGTGTGAGTTTCAGGAATCAAAGCATTGTATGTTGATCTTAACAATAAATTATTCTTATTCTTATTAGGCCTATCTATACTAATATATAAAGCATTATTTGTTTGTTAGATATAGGTCCGATTTCTAATTTTTTTCAGAATTAGATAGCCCATTTGGGAGATTAGGTTTGGTTAGAAGTTTAATTTATTCACAGCGTCAAGGAACTGTAGATCGAGATAAAGGGTCTTGACAGACAGACAACAACAACCTTTGTTAGCTACCTATCTACTATAACAATCTCATATTTTATCAAACAAAATTATACACCACAATAACATTTTCAACATAATAAAGTATGTATATCCTTTTGCCCCGCACGTGATAACCCGCGTGGTTTGAGAGTTGGCTCGTTCCCATCATAAAATATGCCATAAGAAAACAGTTTACGATGCCAGAGTCCCGTAAAATGGCTCTGCATTTCCTGACATATGTCATAATAGGTATCCTTTTGAAACTTGTTTAGTATTCTTCTCCGTTTCAGATCGGAAAGTCTTTAAATACTTTTCCAGTCAACTGTACATTTAATAAGAATGTACTGATTTATCACTAACTCTTATCGTGAGTCTAGCACTTATGAATTGTATAAAAAAGGAATGAGAGATATTTTTCATTCGATAGAGTGTACGATCGTTCTTTTTATATCTGCGTAACTCATTTTACTAAGCAAAACAATTTAAGCCTCACAAACATTACCTCTTTATAATATTAGTATAGATTGGCTAAAGAGTCACCGCAGCTCTGGAACGCAAAAGGCATCACGAGGAACACGGATGGGTTTTAGTCAATAAGAGTCTGAATGTTAACATAGGTTGGATTCTTTAATATAATAAATAACTTAAAGATTTAACCTATCACAAAAACTTTCTTGGCCATGATTCACTTCATTTTGACATGATTCTCTCCTTCACTTACAATTTATATTCCCATAACAACACTTCCTCAAACCAATATTATCAAACTGCCACCAGCCCCAAAATATCGGAACAACAAAACATATTCTATTAAGGAACGGCCTTGAAATTCGTATCTATTTTCGCTCTTGCACATAGATAACTAAATTTATAGTAACAGGCAACCTTCGCCGCCATTTTGAATTTCAAATTCGTGTATATTGTTCCATTCAGTGACACACACAGACCTTGAGGTACTGAATTTTTGTTATCTGTGTGATATTGTGCAATGATTTTTCCGGGAGGTATTATTTTTATTTGTATTGAGAATGTATTTATTTTATGTATTCATTTTTACTTATTTTTGCACATAAAAAAGATTGTGTTTTTGACCAATTTATTTATTACTAGCTTCTGCCAGCGACTTCGTCCGCGTGGAATAGTTACTTTACCCCCGATTTTGAAACTCTCAGCCCGATCGGTTTAAAATTGACAAAAGATAGACATGCTGTTTTGGGATATTTTTTAGATAATTTTATGTAGAACATTTCCGTAATACATGATTTCTATGTAACTTTAACCATTAAGGCTACACACGCGACGGAAGCTTAAAAAATGGAGTAACTTCTTCCGTTTTCCCAACATTTTCCTTCACTGTTCTGCTCCTGAACTGCTGATGAAAAGTATACTATAACCTGCCCAGGAGTATGAAGAATAATTGCACCAAGTTTCGTTAAAATCGGTCGAGTAGTTTTTGTTTCTATAAAGAACATACAGACAGACAGACAGACAGACAGACAGACAGACAGACAGACAGACAGACAGACAAAAATTTTACTGATTGCATTTTTGGCACCAGTATCGATCACTAATCACCCCCTGATAGTTATTTTGAAAATATATTCCTTGTACAGAATTGACCTCTCTACAGATTTATTATAAGTATAGATTTTTTGTGCCCAGGAAAATAACTGATAATTTGAATGTGTAGTTTTAAAAGATTCTATCACCATTTTACTAATATTAAAAGGTGAATGTGTGTATATCAATCACTCTTCAACAGCTAAACGGTTTTGGTATGAAACTTGGCACACAGGTAGACAGAAGAGTTCTAAGACATCAGATATACGGTATATTCCAGTCATTATTTCACTTAGGGTAGTCCCCTTTTTTCACGCGACCGTAGGCGACTAAACCCGCTTAAAAAAACGATTTATGATAGAGATTTTGCAATAGATGCCAGCTTCAACCAGAATATCCGCCTCACCATGCTTTCCCCACACTACAGAACCATTTAAAGTCAAGAGCAGTAACAACGTCGACTACAGAGGTTAAGTGCTATGTACGTATATTACATTCTAATACGAGTATATTGCTAATACAATCTGAGTTCTTCTTCTTCTTCGTCGTTCTCTCACTGCTGAGTACCATATACGACGCGTTTCCAAGCCATGCAATCTTCTGAAGCGTGGACCGCTCTGTGCATGCTGCCACCAACTGCCTTCTTTATGGCATTGGACCATCTTGCCGGTGTTCTACCCTGAGCGCGCTTTCTTTCGACCCGGCCCAATATTATATTAGATGGATTAAAAAGATATAATTTAAAAAAGTGGGTTTTGTTTTGCGTTTTTTGGGATTTCATATCCAAAGTAAGGAACAACTTCCGAGGATTCGTGTATTTAAATTTCGTTTTGATTATTTTGCAGACCTGGATGAAACTGTTAAAATGTGAACACGCTGTATGTCTCTATGTTACATCTTACTATATACATACATATGCTGAGATAGGAACCTTTTTGGCCTTACACTTTTGTACTGTTGTCATTAGATTTTGTTACTTTGTTTTACCAGCAGTATTTTTTTTTTAATTATATTTTATTAGTCTTGTGCGATTTGTGAGTGCCAAATAAACATTTTTCTTTCTTTTTTCAAAACTTTCTTACTTTACCACTTCTGTCTACCCCAAAATCTAGCAACAATGCTTTAATGTATATAAACGGAAGACTACTACAGTATATTTACATACGGATTGAGCTAGTTAATTACAGCCGCTATAAATCTGTCAAGTCATTATGGCTGCCTATGCGACTATGGAAGGAATTAATATTGTAATATAAATAAATAGAGGTGGGAATCATTGACGGTATTATAGTGGTAGAAATGTCGCACTTAAATCATGCTTTAAGAGGACGTTAATATGGGTCGTATGTGTAAGTATACGTTACGGAATTTCTTCGAAAGAGTCACTGTGGTCTTGGAACGCAAAGGGCATTTGAAGTAACACAGATGGGTTTTAGTCAGAAAGAGTCTGACACTGCTTTCAGCTCCGCCTTCTTATTCTTATTATATTATAAGGTCTTATTGGAACAAACGATTTGAGTTTTGCTGAGACGCTTGAGGAAGAAAAAGTGATCGAAGTCAAGCTGAATTATTAATTACTAGCAGTGCGCCACGGTTTCACCCGTGTAGATCCCGTTCCCGTGGCAATACAGAGAAAATATTTAGCCTATGTTACTCAGGGTGAATGTAGCTTTCTAACGGTGAAAGAATTTTTAAATCGGTTTAGTCGTTTTTGAGTTTATTCGTTACATACAAAAATACAAATCTCTCCTCTTTATAATATTAATATACTAGCTGCTGCTCGCAGCTTCGCCCGCGTGAATATTGGAAGTTATCCCAAGGGAACATAATCCCGGGATAAAAAGTATCCTATGTTACTTCTAATACCTCCAAGAATATGTGTACAAAGTTTCATGATGATCGGTTGAGTAGTTTTCGCGTGAAAGCGTAACAAACAAACTTACCTTCACATTTATATATTAAGTATAGATTAGTATTAGTATATAGATGATAATGTACTGTACAGTAATTAAATACTACAGCAGTAGACGATGGCGCTGATGAGCTAGGAACTTCTTTTATGATTGCGTTTGCTAAAACGAGACAATACTTTAATGAAAAGTGTGCGATTTAAGGACCTGCTTGCTATCTCAAAAAGGTAATCTTTCTATGATGCTTCGAGCCTTCGAGATTTACTATTTCAAACGCATTTAAGGCACAATTTTCACTGCGTATATTCAATTCTAATTGACAGACATTGAAAGCTTCCAATAATTTGATTATCTTATCTTGTCAATACTTGACATTTTACAATATAGGTCTGGCATAAATGATATTGGAAAACGAATTATATTGGTTCAAGATCACGAGTATTGTCACTGAGTAAGAAAGACTTATGCTCAGCATTAGATGAAGTCGCGATGGTCGGTGATATTTTTTTTTTTTTAAAAAAACGTTGCCCCACTCTAGGTTCTACTCCTGTATCGTGGGTGCGTTCACAAACATGTAAACTCACATACACAAGACACCCAGACCCGGCACAATTATCTGTAGGCCAAACAAACATTTGTTCTGTGCGGGAAGCGAACCCGCGACACGTAGCGCATCAGCTGAACGCTCAACCACTGCGCCAACCGTGTTGTCCGTTAATCATTTGATTTCATTTAATGATGATTAATTACGTGTTGACGAGAGTGCTAAGCTAGACAGTCAGTTAGAAGCAAGAGCATGACATTGAAGGGCACTTCCCTATAATACCCACCTTTTTTTGGATGGTAGGTTAATCATCAAATAACTCCTCCGGCGAGTATCAGATTAAAACCCATCCAAGTTCTTATAAATGCCCTTTGCATTCCAGGGCGGCAATCGCGCAGTCCTGGTATACTCGTCTACGTCATTATAGCGAGTTTATGGTGTTTAAGGCACATAACAAACAGGTCACAGAGGTACCACCCATCTCACTCTATGGTACTCCATTAAACCAAGTTACTAAGTTTAAGTATCTGGGCCACTGGGTCACCGAGGACCTTAAGGATGACATTGACGTGGAGAGGGAACGCAGGGCGTTGTCTGTTCGCTGCAATATGTTGGCTCGCAGGTTCGCAAGGTGTACTGAGCATGTGAAGGTCACGCTATTTAGGTCTTTCTGCCAGACTTTCTACACGTGCAGTTTGTGGGCCAAGTATACGCGGAGAACATACGACGCCCTGCGTGTGCAATATAATAATGCGTTCAGGGTGTTGATGGGGCTGCCGCGTTACTGTAGCGCGAGTGGTATGTTCGCGGAGGCGCGCGTGGACGGTTTTCATGCAATTATGCGTAAGCGCTGTGCTTCGATGTTGGCGCGGGTACGCGGCAGCCCCAGCGTCATCCTGACCGTGTGCGCTGGCCGGTGGGACTCTGCACTAATGGCGCATTGGATAAGCCTGCACATGAGACCTAGCGCCTGACAATTTATTTATTTTATTTTATTTATTTAATTTAATTTAATTTAATTTAATTTAATTTTAATTTTATTTTTTGATTTTCTAACATTTAATTTAATTTAATTTTAATTTTAATTTTTGATTTTCTAACATTAGTCTAAGAACATTGTTACTAACAAATATATGGAATCGAATTCTGAAATAAAATTTATTATTATTATTATTATTATTATCTGCCTAGCCTTTTCCCAACTACATTAGGGTCCATTCCCAGTCAAGCCGGATTCAGCTAAATACCATTATTTTAAAATTGATTGAGTCAGGCGTTACTTTGCGGAAATCCATTTTAAATTTGAAAATGAAAACAATATATCTAGTTTTAATTTCCGCGAATATTAGTGGGTTGCAGGTATGCACCTCCCTCCCGCCCGCTATATTAAAATCCTTGCATTTGCCCAGTAATCTTGCATGTGCATAATATAGCGGGCGGGAGGGAGGTGCATACCTGCAACCCACTAATATTCGCGGAAATTAAAACTAGATATATTGTTTTCATTTTCAAATTTACCATTATTTTATATGGAGCGGCTGCCAACCAGACCTCCACAACCCAACAACCGGGTAACATAGTACATTTTGGCAAGACTGGTGTCAGATTTTCTGACTTCTGACAATCTGTAACGACTACCATCACCATCTTCCTACCCTTATCCCATGTTACATTTTGTCCTGTCAGCCGTCACGCTATCACTAACTCCCGTAACAACTACCAAAGATCTACAAATGACAGCCTGGACCAACGGTTTACTGTGATTTCCGAGGCACTGAAGAATCTCTATATGTTAAGATGTTCACCCATCCACAGACTAACCTCGGCAAGCGTTGCTTAACCTTGAAGATCGATCCGTGCGGCTGTTACTATTTAGTCACGAGCTCCCTTATAATTAACGAAATACCTCATAAAAATTACCCGTAAAACCTACTTACCATCACGCTTGGCACTAGCTCCTAAGATTTTCGTAAAGAAATTAACCTGGGTTCAGAGAAAAGCCTTATTAATATTTGTTAGGCGAATTTTCTTTCTCAACGTGCCCTGAAAACATTTTTAAGCCCCTTATTTGCATGTAAATAACAATTTTCATTGTTTTTTTTTTCTTCGTGTGCTTTATCGTATCGTATCGTAATAATATAAAAGACTAAGTTATTGAAGATTAGAATAGCATAAGTATAATCAGCCTTTTAATGTTGAACTGCTGAAACTGAGTGAAGTCCGGAAGGTCAAATGTTCGGTAAATCTATATATATATATATATATCTATACTTTTTTTTTGGATGGGAAATCATCAAGTGACTTCTCCCGCTCTGGGTGGAACGGAAGGGAGTGTCAGACCCTTACTGACTAAAACCGACCCGTGATCCTTCTTGTGCCCTTTGCGTTCCAGGGCCGCGGTGACTCTTTCGAACAAATTCCGCAACCCTAGCACTGACCCTATGGGGCCCCGTCTTCGTTGCTGACGGCTCTTTGAGGTGCGCGTGCAACTTTACGCGCCGTCGAATCGGGCCTGGTTGCTATCGAACGGCTAGACCCATAGCTCGCCATCCGCGAGCAGGCCCGCGCCTACGGTGGCCGGGAATCACCCTGCGTTTCCCGACGCCCGGGGCGTCTGCTGGGGTGTGAGGTTTCCCTCTCTCGCACACATTCCGTCTCCTCCTTTACTAGCATTACTGCATCGCAGAAGGAGGCGACCGCTTCCCATGCCTCCTCGCTCCAGACCATGGTTTGAACCAGGGCCGGACGCGAGAGGTCGCCGCCGCCGATCGCCTTGACGAGGACACAGCGTTGCTCCGCCCAAGCAGGGCAGACCTCCAACGTGTCCTCCGGGAGATCCACCCAGTGTTGACACCCGGACGTGTCCTCCCGCTTTAACCGACACAGGTACCACCCGAAACAGCCATGTTCGGTGAGCACCTGCGTCAGACGGAAGGTGAGGACGCCGTGGCGTCTCTCCAACCACTCCTCAAAGAGGGGACTTATCGCCGCAATGGTGGCGTGCCCAATCTATATCTATACTAATATTATAAAAAAGGAAAGATTTGTATTTTTGTATGTAACGAATAAACTCAAAAACTACCGGACTGATTTAAAAAAAAATCTATCACCATTAGAAAGCTACAATCACCCTGAATAACATAAACTATATTTATCCCCGTATTCTCACGGGAACGGGAACTACGCGGGTGAAACTAACGAGTCAAAATTAACTAACTAGTCTTAAATATTTAATCACCGTTTGGATTCAGTTATTAACTATTGTTACAAGAACAAAAATACATACTTTCCTAAAGAGTAAAGAAGCGAATGACTTGGTTTTTTGACACACAACCGTTTGCTTGAATCGCATAAATCTCCGAGACGAAATCTGTAGACCACCATTATTGTAATTTATGGTCCTTTAGTTGCCTTAACGTTTATACCCTGGATAAACGAGGTTTCTCTTGAGAAACCTCGTTTATAAATATTGTGCAGTGCAGTAAATTAGGCAAAAGTTATAAATCGCTATTATAAACATGTAAAAAAGTCTTTTCAACAAAATATTCTCATTCAACATCAAATGTCATTCGCAAGAAAAACTTCACTCCCCTTCACTAATTAAGCCAGTCCACAATTTTTAATAAACATATTGCACAACGCATAGACTAAAAACCCAGGCACATAGAGTATAGAACATTCATAGAATACAAAAACTCTGGACTAATGAGTGCAATAAAGCCCTCTGCATCGCGAAATGCAAAAAAATGCGCCATTCAGTTTCTAGGTCACGCCCGGAGAGGGAAATAGATCTTTTATCTTAAATGAATAACGGTTCGAAGAACTTTTTGTTCAATATTTCAAATTACGGGCCGTGATTGGGCCTTTAATGGCTGCGTTCGGTGTTTTGAATTTTGAAATTAAAGTGTCGATGTTCGAATTGTTTGAATTTGGAATGGGTTGTCGATGGAATGGGTTTCATTATTAGTTGTGATTATTTTTAATTTAAAATTGAATATGGATTTGAAACTACGGAATGCTCATAGTGAATACTGACCGACCGGGATTGGTTTTTAATTAAAAATTATGATTTGAATATTCTATTTAAATGGTTAACATTTAGGTATTGAATGACTATTTTTCTGTGCAAATATTATCTTCCAACAAAATATGTGTCCTACCTTTTATGATTCCTTTAACTAATATAAATTATAATTTTTTACTTGAGAATACAGATTACGTGGCCTAAAGGGAACTCTATTGAAAATACTAAAGAGTGACTGTCAATAGCCCTTTAATTGTTTCGTCTTAGAACAACAAACAGTCCTATTCATCCAAAAACAATAGTAGTGCCTTAAAATACACAAGTATTCGTTCAAGGGGTTTAAGAGCACAAAATAACAATGCGAGAAATACGCTAGTACGATATGCCAGAACATGTAATATGCAAGAATGTATCAGCGTACAATAACAGCGACTTTCATTCAAATAGGTTCTGAAATTCTGCACGAAATGGGAGAGAACATCGCATTTTTCGAAACGAGTGTGTGTGTGGTTACGGAATAAGCGAGTTGTAAGTTTATGAACAATAATTTATTATTATTTTTTACCCATCTTTAACATTTGTCCCAAAATGATGTCAGCATCGAATTCTTTAAAACAAATAAAAATACTTTCAATCAATCAATCTATAAATGAATAATCCTATGGGACATAATATCTTTGTTAGTGATAAAATGACCTTGACCTTGACCCACAGAAGAAATGACCTTCAGCAATGACTTTTTACTTTTTATGAGTTTAATAGATTTGCGTGCGAGAAAATCTGGTACCAGTCTCGCCAAGAAGTATCGTGTTACCCAGTTACTGGGATGTATAGGTCAGAATGGCAGTCATTCTACGTAAAATGGTATCCAGTGGAATCCTGTTTGACTGGAAGCCAGTCCCAATACAGTTGGCTAGGCCGACGATGAATAAATTCGCGTTGAATGACACTTGGTGTATAACTATCTGGGTGCACTTCAGCTTAAGAAATACAAGCGTCTTGTTTGTGTTGAACCTTTAGACAAGTTGGGTATTAATATTGACATTAAATGGCCAGAGATAATTTTGAACGCATTGAATAAAAAAAAATATATTTACTAAGTAATATTTCTCGCCTATGACACAGTTCGCCTTATCCAAAATTCGGGTCATAATGTCAGCTTACCTTAAAGTCCCGTTCCTTTTTGACGTTAAAAACAAACAACCTTTTAAAACTGCCTACCTAGACATTTCTTTAAGCAAATTCTTTTCATTTCTTTTCATTCAGTGCAGCAAAAGAGATCTGCAAATGACAGCAAGTCTTCAAAAAAAAAGCTTTTGTCTTTTAAATTTTGTTGAAAACAACCCTTTCGTCGCTGACTGAATTTAGTTCAATTCAATTATTTGGGAAAACTGTTTTGCTAGTAGTGCCGAGTTTACAGTATTGTTTTTCGGAGTTAAAGAGGTCTGTGACAGGAAATATTTTGTAGCAGTCTTTTGATTCATTTTGTGCTGCTGTTTTGCTACTTTTTTAAGCAAGTGTACTACAACCTGGGAGTCTTTAAGACAAGAGTTAATAGGTTACTTCTAGGTAAGCGTGCTTCATCTTCGACCACATCATCGCTTACCATCAGGTGAGATAGTGGTCAATGCGTTCCAGACAAAATTTAAAAAAAAAAGTTAAAGATATTGTAAAATGGTAGTTTCCTCAAATAATAAAATCATTCAAAGTTCACTATTGCTCCAAACATTTCCTTAAGATGACGGTCATCTTGTTAGTGCGTTCCACACTTCAGGATAATATGAATAGTAATGACGGATGCGTGGTTAATTTTGACAGCTCGGCTTTGTATTGTTTGAGGTAAGGTTTATTTTCGTAATTGTATGAGATTGTATACATTTAGTCGATGGAGCTTGTATTAGTTTATATTAGTTTTCATATTATAAACTAAATAAAGCTCCATCGAATAAATGTATTTGACCTTCATCGATCATCTTTCTGGCCACACTAGTGATACTGACCCATTCGACTGCGACGGTTGTTTTTTGTTTGTTTTTTTTGTTTAGTAGAATAAGATTTCCGCTGTTTTAATGACCAACGCCTACCAGTTTTAAGATAACTGTAGCAAAAGTTGACGTATCTATCTGCGAGAGACTGACAAATATTACAATACTAGCTTCTGCCAGCGACTTCGTCCGCGTGGAATAGTTACTTTACCCCCAATTTTGAAACTCCCAGCCCGATCGGTTTAAAATTGACAAAGTTTCATACAAACGTTCATTATTTTATCCCCTTGGGGGTAGAATTAATCAAAATCCTTTCTTAGCGGATGCCTACGTCATAACATCTACCTGCATGCCAAATTTCAGCCCGATCCGACGATAAACGTAAGATTACTGCTAAGCTATCGGGAGTTACACGTGTTATTGTGAGTCAACCATAAAAGATAGACATATGCTGCAGTGGGATATTTTTTAGATAATTTTATGTAAAACATTTCCGTAATACATGATTTCTATGTAACTTTAAGTATTAAGGCTACACACGCGATGGAAGCTTAAAAAATGGAGTAACTTCTCCCGTTTTCCCAACATTTTCCTTCTCTGCTCTGCTCCTATTGATTGTAGCGTGATGATAAGTATACTATAACCTGCCCAGGAGTATGAAGAATAATTGTACCAAGTTTCGTTAAAATCGGTCGAGTAGTTTTTGTTTCTATAAAGAACATACAGACAGACAGACAGACAGACAGACAGACAGACAAAAATTTTACTGATTGCATTTTTGGCACCAGTATCGATCACTAATCACCCCCTGATAGTTATTTTGAAAATATATTCCTTGTACAGAATTGACCTCTCTACAGATTTATTATAAGTATAGATAGATGACAGAAAACTATAAAATTTCAAACATCACGCGCCATATTATACCTACTGCTGATATGAGAGACATCTGTACAACATTTTTTATTTTATTTATTTATTTATTTAAACCACTAAACTATCATTACAGGTTTGTCTTAACCTATTGCGATAGAAAGGCCACAATAATAAATCAAAACATATTACCTATAAACTTAAAAGTACCTACCTATTTATAACAGAAAAACTATTTTTAACATATAAAACTGTACTTACTTACTAATAATTTTGCAATTAATAAAAACTTAGTAAAAATCAAAAACTAAAACAAATTAACCAAACAAAATAAACACACAAAATCTTAACAACTAAAGTCAAAGTATTACTGAAGATGTGTTGATAACCAGTCACAGATTATTGGCTGCTCGCCACAAACGGCCACGACTGACTCCAAATGCATCGTTGATCTATATCGTACCAACTTCACAAACACACGACAAGATAAGCAGTTGCAACCATTTGTTTTTATTCTGATCTGTAGACGAGATGGGAAAAGTTTTGGAATATTTCACTTTTTGATACGAGCATAGCTCATGCATTGGGGTGATTGGCTAGGCAGAACGTAGTAGTTTGATTGATTTTTGTATGTAAAGTAAATACGGTGTATAATAATAATAATAAACGTTTATTTCAGACTTTCAGTCCACAGGTGCGTTTATTTCAGACTTTCAGACAGTAGGTGCACTTACTAAACATATAATGAAAACATACTATTACAATAAAAATATACAATACAACAAACTGTCAAACCCAGACAGACTCGCGGGTTCAAACCCAAACAGGCGCATTACTTTATGTAATTCATTTCATCACCACTGCTCTCAAAACAGTATGGAAACCGGCATGTCCTAGAACCAAATAATTCGAAGACATGTGACATTCACCAACCCGCACTGGGCTCGCGTGGTGGATTACGTCCCTTCCCTTTCCTAGAGAGGAGACCTGTGTCCCAGCAGTGGGAACATTAAAAAGGCTGATTATGCTAATGCTATGCAAAAAAACACAAGACAAAAATACAACACATGACAAAGTAACAAATAATACAGAAAATACGAGTACAAAACATTAAATTTGATGAGGAGGAAACTGTCCACTCCTCACAAGGCAGTGTGTAAGTGCATCCAGTGGCGCAGCAGTGGAGAGTCCCACCTGTCTGCAAACACGCGTAGTAAGCTGTTGTGTATAATAGCTAGCTTGTCTATTCTCTATCGGTTATATTTCGAAGTGTGCATAGCAATATTGTAAAATTTAATCCCGCCAAGCCCGTTTCAATAAATTCAAAGTACGCGATTTTCGGTGATGCGCCTTCGGTACATGGTGGACATACCACCCACATGTCACACAAAACGTTTTGATGACACTTCCATAGTACGTCCGGCTAAGGAGTGGAATTTCCTACCGGATTCTATTTCTCCTGATAGCTACAAATTCTAAATCGGGAGTGAAAATGATACATCTACTACGCTAGCGTGCTGCATCGTCAACCATATCATCACTTCTATCAGGTGGGATTGTGGCCATCGCGAACCAGGTAAAAAAATGGGGTGTGGCTGTGGGTCATGGACACGGCCATGTGTTGGATGTGAATTCGTATAGGTAAGGAGTACAATAGGGTTGTTTCCTGAGGAATAAAAATATGATTCTATTTAGTCCGTCAGTTAGATTATCGAAAAATATTGGACCCGTATTTTTTGCTTTATAAAATCTATAAAAATTGACGAAGATATAAAGCTTCAAAGATCATGAGTGGGGGCTTGTGACATCAGGGCGTGGTAAAAATCGTCGCACGGAGTGACGTCACACGAGTTTTCAACGCACTATATCGTCCTCGTTTTTTGTTTACGTGAAAAAATAAAAAATACGTCCAATATTTTTGGGAAGTCTATCTTACGGACTAATTAGATTTTTTTAGGCAACTACCCTATTGTCATAATTTCTACCGCCCCAGCTGCAATGTACTGGCACTGTCATAGATCCTCTCGGCAGCACTTATCGTTATACGTTTCCGGCACTGCTTCACTCGTTCATATGGTGTTTATTGGTATAATTTGATTGTTCTTGAGAAACCCTTTCTAACCGTATTATGATCTCTGTATTTGGATTTGGCGCTTTTACGCTTATAGGCCGACATTATATATTTTTATTTTTTATTTTAATAACATATTTATTCACTGTAACGGATTTTAAACTAATTTCTTATTTATGTAACCGATAGATTTTGACAAGAGCTTAAATGAACGTCGCAGCTTGTAAATGGAAAATTTGAAACGCAGCAAAATGTCCTCAAAATGTTGCGCTTCCCACTTCACCGTGCGGGATGCGTTACAGCCCTCACTTAGCATACCGAATCCTCTGATCCTTTAGCTATATAGTGGTGTAATTAATTGCTGGATGGAGCTGATAGATAAATAGCTGCAACACCAAACTGTATCCCCCGATTTTGCTATCATTCGTTTTCTGAAGTGCCTTCCACTATGAAAGCAATTTTAAAGTCGTATTCACGTCAAAAAATTAGCTACACAAATAACACTAAAACGGATGCTAGAATAACTGTTTTATATAAATAAACTTAGCAAGTTTTAGGTTTCATAGTATTACCTTGATCTCTGGAATAGAGGTTTGTATAATCGTATGTTGTTTATAATTTTTCTCATTTTATCGGTCCCGTATTTTATATTTTGTAACAACAAATGCACAAGCACAAATTATGTCAGTTGCTAAATTAAATATTTTAAATTAAAAATAATAATTGCTAAATTAAAAATAATTTAAAAACTAGGAATTAAACCTAGGAAACATAACTTTTGTTTTGTTATACAGAAATAACAAACTATTCAATTCCACAAAAATGATTAAAGTTAAATCGCCATGAACGAGTGTTCATGGCGGTTTGAGTTTAATCATCTTTGCCATGAACATCCAAACATGACTCACGCTACATCAATTTTTTCCGCCAATTTCTGACCCATAAACAAAACCCGAACACGTACATTGTATATATGTACGTTAAATAAAAACATAGCCGCCATTTAATTTGGGGAACAGAAAAGTGTAGAAAGAAAGTCATCGGGGTTCGGAAACCCAACAAATTTTCGATGTTCAACGGTTTTCCGCCATTTTTTATTTTGAGGTTCTGCGTTTGAAAAAGTTATTAGTATTCTTTGGACGTGCACGCGAAGTGAAGGAAGCATAAATATGGCGTCCGTTAAGTGCAATAGTTACAAAGTGCTTTTTTCAAGTTTCATCCAAGTTTTTGAATGTGAAAATTATTAGACAGAATTTTTAAGTTGGTAGATCGTGGTAAGTTTTCTGTTCTGCAGTTGGTTAAGTAGCGTTAGTAGATTTCTGGACTTTAAACGTACTATAGGTGATAGGCTTTGTGGTTGACGCTAAAATTGAACATAGTCCATCCACAAGTTATCTGTGAGGATTACCAGTTGTCATAAAACCGTCCGTTGTAGCCAAATGGCAAAAAACGGAACCCTTATGTATTCGCCATGTCTGTCTGTCCATCCGTATGTCACAACCGTTTACTCGGAGACTATTAAAGTTACATAAATGGGAATTGGTAGGTAAGTGCAAACTGTTAACCGCTATTCAATAATGCTGTAAAATTATGGAAAAAATAATAATTTTAGGGGTGGCACTACATACATGTAACTGAGGGATAAAAAAAATCCAAAAAACATAAATCGTATGGAAATGGAAATAATGGGATAGCTCTTTCAAAATCAGAAAAGAGGTTTCTAAAAAGTTTTTTAGTTAAGGCAATAGTTTTTGAGATTATGCGCTTCCGACTTCGTAAAAATGTGTCCTCTCCTGTAACTTTTAAATTATGAAATTGAACATTCTAAGAAAAATGAGCAAATAGGACTTCACAGACACTTTCAACGAAAATTGGTTTGAACATCACAGCTTATATACTTTTAGAGATATGAGATTTTAACTGTGAACTACGGAACCCTTCACTATTCGTGTTCCGAAATGCACTTGGCTGGTTTTCCATGTCTGTCTAGTGATAGTTTATTATGAGGGTTACAAAATTGCGTTTAATGTTCTCTTGTCTTTTCTCCATGTGATCTATTTATTATTATTTATTCAAACTTTATGTACAATTGTGGTACATGGGCGGATACCAGTCAACCTTTGGGTTAAAGAACACTATGGTAGGTGTACAACAAATAAAGAAAATATAAAATATATTTTTCTTCTTCTTTCTTTCTTCTGTCCCCCAATCTATGACATGACCTAGGCACTAAACAAGATGGTGGACAATTATAATTCAAAAATAAAATCCCATATTTATCTCAATCCTCCTTGCCCTCTAATGATCGTATAAATTCAACGATACAGAAAAAACCTGACATAAAAAATACCTCTCATAAAAAAATCTTAAAAGAATACTAAATCTGTCTTCATTTAAAAATATGATAACCTCTTCGTAAATTTCAATGTAAAGGTTTATCTCAGTTCAAGTACATCTGTTGAAGCGCCATGAAAATATTCCGACAATCTCGAGTTTATGACCGCCGTTAAAACTCGTCCTAAACAATATTATTAGCTATTTTGTTTCTAAAGTCTACCGTTTATATTTTACGAGTAGTGTCTCTTATATTTTAAAGGGTAACTTTATTGTGCTGGCAACTTTTGTTATTTTGGCTTTTAGGTTTTGGGAATAGGGTAGTTGAAAAAAACTAATTAGTCCGTCAGATAGATTTCCAAACAATATTCGACACGTATTTTTTCTTTTTTCACATAAACAAAAAACGGAGACGATACAGTGCGTCAAAAACTCGTGTGACGTCACTACGTGCTACAATTTTTACCACGGCGTGACGTGACAAGCCCCCACTCCTGATATTTGATGCTTTATATCTTCGTCAGCTTTTATAGATTTGAAAAAGCAAAAAATACGTGTCCAATATTTTTCGATAATCTAACCAATGGACTAAATATAATCATATTTTTTGAACTCAGGAAATATCCCTATTGTAAAGCCTTTAGTGAAAGACACAACTAGGTCAGAACCTGCTTGGACCTTCAACGATATTTGCAACCTATTTTTCCTTGTATAGCCTTCCTTCTGGGAAAAGATCGAGGACTTTAAGAGTCTTAGGAAGGCACGTGAGCTCATTCGCAAGAAGTTGGTAGCGTCATATCGGCGGTAATTCGTTGGATTTGATTTCAACATCGATATTTGTATCTATGTAGTACGTATTTATGGTTGTATTTTCTCTCTCTCTGTTTTTCTTCTTCAGAAAATGCTTACGGCATTAAATCCGCCTTTGTACAGGTTTTTTACTAGTGCATTAAGTTTTAAATAAAAATATAGATATAATTTATTATACACCTAAAATAATTACAAAACTCTTTTACAATTTAATCTAATGATAATGATATACGAGTACTTTTTTTTCTGGATGTGTTATCATCAAATGACTTTCCCGCTCTGGGCGGAGCGACAGGGAGTGACAGACTCTTATTGACTAAAACCCACTCGCGTCCCTCCTAGTGTAGTTTGCGTTCCAAGGCCGCAGTGAGTATTTCGAACAAATTGGAAAAGAACTTAAAATTAAATGTTAATAATCTGGGGTGTACGGCTATTAAATTAACTAAATTTCAGCACATGGAGTACAATTACAGCAATCTAGCCAATTTAGCCTATTTTGTCCCATTGCTGGGAAAAATTTACTAGTTCGCGCCAAACTTAAGAGTCAGGCATTACATGTAGGTTCCATCAATTCCTGTGTGTTTTTGACATGAGGTACTTATAGTAATATACTCCCAGTGTTAAAATATTCTAATACAGGCCATTTCAAAACAAAAAAAGACAATACAACAACCATTAAAATAGTGAACAAGCAATACGAGACATCCATAATGGCTGCCAGCCGCAGACGTCGATATTTTGTCAGATGACATCTCAGACACAAGTACCTACAGTTCAGACATAGAGTACGGAATGGGCCAGAGGCGCTATTGCTAATTACAACAGTAAAAAATCAATTTGAGCAATCAGTTAAACTTTAAAAAAAATTGTACCCGTATTTTTGTATATTCAAATTTTGTTAAAAAAAACATGGGTAGTTCAGTATTTACCGGTGACGTCACTTCTTAGTAAAAAGTGTACCAACACGGACGTTAATAGAAATTTCTACACACTGTATCGTCTTATTATTTTTTAGGTAACGTAACGTGATGAATCAAATAGAGAGGTTTTTTTAGTAAAATTCCCTATTGCTCAATTCACAAGTCGTACCTTTAAACATTTTGACTTCGTCATTATTGGTGTAATGTCACTTTTTTTAGGCTTTCCTTTAACTAAAAAAGTATTCAAATATTTCTCTATATCACACAAAAGAAACAACCACTTTGCCACCATGCAGCATGCATTATTACAATAATAATGCACCAATTACCTCTTAAACCAAAAAATAACCCTAAAAAACACGGAATCGCCTATATGATCTCCTCACGTAGATATGTTATCTAAACTCGAACAATGCATTTTGCGATATGAATAGCCATGAGGTCGAGGTCCATCAAATTCTATAAATAGACAGACTCTTTTTTTTATTATAATTATGGGAATGAATCCACACTGGGCGTACTAGAAACGAGTGTCAGACACTTACTGTCTAAAATTTTCCTCCTAATGCCCTTTGCGTTTTAAGGCCGTGGCGACTGTTTCGAACAAATTTCGCAACCCTGGGTTCTCACAACCCTAGAATGGGAGGCTTGGGTTATATGCAATGTGCAGTTTCGATCATGCCGCCTCCAGCAGTGGCCAAACTGTTATCTTCTCTGCTCTATGGTACAGAGTAAAATATAAAGCTACTGGTGACAGAGACGGATTGTGGCGCTGTTTGGGACAGTCCGTTGTTTCTAAGGGTTATAGATGGAATATCGTATCGAATATCACAGTCTGCTTGCCACAAAAAAGTTTGGACATGTGATTTTCTTTTTTGTGTACCGTAGTGAGCTATGGCCTAACTTGAACCGGGAACAAGGAAACTTAAATCAGGTTGGTTAAAATTGTAACCCTATGCTAATAAAATTTCAACTTCCGTCAATCTTAAATATACAAATCTTATAGAGGTTCTACGTTAATGATCGATGAGCAAGTATCATAAAATAAAAATAAATAACACACTTTTATTCCGCGCTGAAATTACAATCACAAAAGAACACACCTTATCAACTACCCTCTACACCCTATCAACGACCAAAACAAAAACTAGCTTCATTGTTGGGCTATATCAGGGCTGGAAATAATGCCACTCCATGGTCACACCATAGACAGAACAGAACACCGTTGTCTATGGCATGACGTCCGACGCTGACTAGTTACGTAGCCTAATTAAGCCACGTCAATTTTGCTCTTCAAGAAGTTTGGTTCGCTTTCGAGTCAACTTATAACAGTCTATACATTCGATCTTGCTCGAATGTACGTAAATAGCTCGAATATGTGGGATTAGCATCACACACAAAGAGCTTCTACCCCCTTTGATAATCTCATCGAATTCCATCCCAAAAATTGTTCCCGATCGATACACTATAATTGCATTCGCTACCGAACATATATACTGACAGCTAATCAGTGAGCTCGTGCCGTCATAAAGCGATCCGTTCATTGGGCCGTTCGAACAAAACAATGGAAAATACGAGCAATAATCTTCTGTTGAGTATTTGGCGGTATTCTTTTAGATGGTTGGTAAAAAGACAGTACATATAATAAAACGGGTCTAACAGACATGCACTACCGTGCAGAAGTATTTGGCCATCTAAAAACAATACTGTTTTTCGATTTAAGACTCATCTATGATCCTTGTAGTGTACTATATGAACTCACCCGTTTTTCCATATATTTGTAAGCAAAAACTACACAATTCCACCGGCGATCCTTACATACTCTTTGTGCTCCGTTTACGTTTACTTGATACTCCATTACACGCGTAGGGCACAGGCGTCAGGCGTTATTGCTTATTACTTGTAAAATAATAGACTTCGATTCAGGCCGCCTTTAATAAATGTAGCTACAATTCATGAGCTCTAGTCAGTATAGCATGAGAAGCTCCAGCGTGCGGACGTGGTTCTTGCAGACGTTACAGTGGTTTTGGGGCACGCCTGTGCCCCATACGTGCAATAACGTAACTATTTGAAGCATAGTAGGCAATTTTATCTATTTTCTTTTGTCCATGAGTTATTTCTTTTAGTGTAATATAATGTTGTATATGTAAGTGTCGCAGTAAGTAAACATAATAATTCGCAGTTGTTCAGTATAAGCCCATATTTTGATTGTACTGAAACACTACGAATGATTATTAGGAGATATTTGTGATGAGAACTTAAGAAAATCACAAAGCCTCCACATAAAACCATAAGCCACACAAAGCCTTAAGCCAAACGGCGATAAGTATAACATAATTATGTTATAACCAAAATTTGTATTCTCTCAAAATGTTACAAAACGTTGGCAAAAATTACAAATTTCATGTTCCTATGTTGATTTATCCCATTTTTGTAAGATCACAAAAAGTGAACAGTTTTACTTGAGTTTTTCTCTTTGTCAAATAGCTCAATGTAGAACATATGCATATTTACAGTTAAACAACAATGTGTCTTCAAATCTATGCCAATAACCAGAAATCCACACATTTCTTTGGGGCACTCAGGTGCCCCGCGCGTATAACTTTTAAGTGCGCGTGTAATGGAGTATTAATAGACTCCTTTTTCAGTCTTTTATATCAATTTCGCTACAAAATAGACGTAACCGATAAACTTTGCATTAAAAATCACAGTCGCAGCAAAAACAAAATAATAATAATGTGTAGTCTGAAATATAATATCATATTTTAATTGCCTCATTATCACTACACAAAATAATGTACTGATTACAAAATTAATTAACGCAAACCCGAAGGGATGTAGGATAATATTTTAAAATATCGCTCGGAAAACACTTTTGAGCCGATGGGATTTTTCCCACCAACATTTTAAGCCCGTCGGGTATTCAATATTGAATATCGAATGGGAATTCCAACATTATTATTTTATTAAATTGGCGGGACAACAAAGGCCAAAAATAAACATTATTAAACTACGCTTTACTTTTAATTTGCGGCTTTTGGCATGACTTTTGGGCGATGACATGAATTTTATTTTAAATTCAATTAATTAGTGTCTTAATTTTTGACTGGGTATGAAAATGCGTTCTCGATAATCAGTTTTAAAGTCTTCACTTTCCTGTAGAAACATTTTTGTTCTTAAATTATATTATCTAAACCTGGGTATTGCTTTTCGTAAATTCACGATTTTTATCCTCGATATTCCGATGTTCATTAATGTATCTAAACGCTTAACTTGGAGTTGTTTAAAGAAAGCTACGTAAAATCATCAATAAAATATTTTAAATGATAATACCAGCCCAGTATTCGGCAAAATATACAATCCTTATCTCTCTTCCGATCTGTCATAAAAAATGCGTTTACTCAATCTTTAAACATGAATAATATAATGTGGAACAGTGCTTCATTTAATAAAAATACTTATTATGTGGACGCTACCGTTTTGTTTTTGCGTTTTCCGTTTCATCGACATTAAGGTTTTCCGTACAAAGAACTTTGAACTTTGATACCATTAAAATTGATACGCTTAGTAACGTTACCCAAAGAAGTCAAAGAAAAACAAGGAAATAATACCCATATACTAGTTTGTTTTGAAGCTTATAGAATAAAGTCAGCCTCATAATGTTTACCCGTACATTTTGCCAAAGAATGGATTAAGAATCCTTACTAATATTAAATTCACGAACGTGGGTCTTTTGTGCTGCTTTCGCGGCTAAATCACTGAACCGATTTCGATTAATTTCGTTACAGAAATAGATGAGACTTTAGAGATGGCTACGGGCTGACAAATATGAAATTGACCTTCTTACCTAAAGAGAAACAAACAAATAATCTTCCATATATATAAAAGCGAAATACCGCTCACTGATTAATCACGAAATCTCAGAAACTATAACACCTACAAACTTAAAATTTTACTAAACTCCTTCCCTAAGGGGGTAAAACGAGGGTGGAAATTATTTGAACTAAATCTGAGCAGATAAAGTCGCGGGCGAAGTACTAGTAGACACATAAAATTATTCAAAGAAGACAAGCTAAATGTACACGATTCCTAACACAACGTGTGTACGCCTTATGGCATTTTCATACACATTTTCAAGTCACTATTTTGCGAATTAATTTAATTCGTGTTTGTACCGAATAACTTCCGAAACTACTATACCAGTTTTAAACAATTATTCACCAATGGAACGCTACATTATCAGCTAGTTACATAGGGTATATTTTATCCCCGTATTCCCACGGGAACGGGAACTACACCGGTGAAACCGCGAGGCGCTGCTAGTATTAGTATATAGATAGAACTCCTCTCACTTGCCGCATCCAAAGCCAAACATTTATGTATGTATGAGCAGCCAGCGACGTGTAATGTGCAATCTAACGAGGATTTACGAGAACTTCGTGAAATTGCCCACACTTGTGAATGGCACAGATTCTGATTCTGGGCAAATTTTGGCAAACGATGTTATTAGATACCGTTAGGTGGAACACGATAATAGACGATCTTCATAGTTCGGGCAAATTACATTATTGATCTTTATCATCTTTCTAAGTTACCATGCTATTTGGATTTGCAAGTCATATAAAGTACCTAAGTTTCAAATAGGGGGCTTTCAAAAACAGAAACTACACACGCAGTTCCTGGCCAGAAAACTTCGAGTTGCGTTATCATATCTGCGACAGTTGATGAAGGTAAGGAGATTTCAATTTTTTATGTATTAATATAAAAAATGTGAAAGTGGAATATGCATCTATTGTAATGTTTTGCGTTTATAAGGTTGTATTTAAGGCTACTTCCCGTTATGTCACATTCCCGATTGGACAACATGTCAAAAGTTTTAAAAACAACTGAACGCTAGTGGCGTTTGGTCAAGATTTTGATCTTCATACATCCATTCTCGTTTTGTCACCCTTTTTTTAAACTAGTTCTTTGTACGGTACAGTCAACTACAAAAGTTACCAAGTCCTTTTTGACACTCTTTTCATCACCCGACTTTCCCAAAGGTGGGTATATTGTTTTCTTAGCATATGCTAAGAAAACAATATAACCACCTCTAATCCTAAAATCCTAAATTATATAGGTACGTTACATGCATAGGTATGTACCATGGCAATAGGTTTCTTTGCCATGTTCAGCTTTCATCTATTTAACTTTGAAAACCGATAGTCCTAACCGTATTGAGATTGAATCAGACTGCGGAAGTGCAAACAATCCAAGTGGTCAAGATTTACAATACGGGGCTGGAATTGTAAACGGCAAAGACTCACAAACTACCAGGATACCAGAATCATGCAGATATATTTCCGGGGCTAGAAGTACGAGTGTTAAAAACTTAAAAACTACCAGGATACTTTACTTGTTTTTTTTTTTTGGGGCTGGGATAAATTTTTATCATCAATCTATGACCCTTAGGAGTCGAGGAAAAAGCGAAATAGCCAGAAAGAATAAGCCAAAAAGAAGAAATGACGCTCCAGCCTCAAATACTCGAAATTACTGAATTGTGAAATCACGGGATTAACTTTCATAATGTTATGCCTTCCTGAAGCCAGTTCTAAAGTTCACGCAGACGAAGTCGCAGATAGAAGCTAACTTATTAACAAAATACAAAGAACTCACCGCGATAACAATATGCTAGTATCACGAATTCAATACTGATCCAGAGGAAACTGAAAGTGATAATCAAAACATTTTTGAGGCGAGCGAAGGCGCGGGCGGAAGCTAGTAAGTAGATAGAACATGAACGGGCATTTCTTTTTGCTCCTGATTGTACTTTCCAAACAAAAGGTTGACCAAACGGGAAAGAATATAGGCATTTATGTTGACGAATCGGGAATGAATGTATGAAGATCAAAATCTTGATCAAAAGCCACCTGTGTTCAGTTGTTTTTAAAACTTTTGACATCTTGTCGTATCGAGAATGTGACATAACGGGAAGTAGCCGTATTTAATAGGCTGCCAAATAAGTAGTAAAATCCCTACAAAAACAAAAAAAAAACGCTACATCCGTGTTATGGTTTATTTTACACCAATTTAATAATTCTAATTTTGTTAAATCCCATTAACTTAATTCTATATTCATGTTTAATACAATTATTTAAATTATGTCAATTAATATGTATGTTTTACATAAATTCTGTTTAAATTATTCTTAATTTGTTAAGACCGCAAGCCCGCGCCTGCGGTGGCCGGGAATCGCCCTGCGTTTCCCGACGCGGGGGGCGTCTCCTTCTGTTGTGGCGGCTGAAGCGTGAGGTTTCCCTCTCTAGCACGCGGTCCGCCTCCTCCTTCGCTAGCATTACTGCTTCGCAGAAGGAGGTGACCACTTCCCATGCCTCCTCACTCCGGATCATGTATTGAACTAAGGCCGGACGCGAGAGGTCGCCGCCGCCGATCGCCTCGACGAGGACACGGCGCTGCTCCGCCCAAGCAGGGCAGACGTCCACCGTATGCTCCACTGTGTCCTCTGGGCGATCCACACAGCGTTGACACCCGGACGTGTCCTCCCGCTGAATCCGAAACAGGTACCTCCCGAAACAGCCGCGTCTGATGAGAACTTGCGTCAGGCGGAAGATGAGGATGCCGTGGTGTCTCTCCAACGTAGTCCAACTCTCCAAGTAATCCCGTAAGGTTTCTGTTTTCCTATTCGGACGTTCGAACCCTAAAAAATGCTCATGGCCACCCCACACACATCATGTGATACCAAAGTCAAACAATTTCCTACAACAATCCGATCTTTCCGACGTAACAAGGTTTTGCAACGGTCCACCAAAAGGAGGTCCGTCAAAAACGTATTCATACAACCGTACGTAAGTCGTATCATTCGTGCAGCGATTTGCGCGGTCGCTGTAAAATTGATCGCTCGCGCGGAAACCTCTGGCTGTATACGCCGCCGTGTTTTGTGTGTGCAAACTGTCTTTTATTATGTCGACATTCAAAAATATTGTGAAAAACTAGGTTTTGTTCTGGGGACCAATTTTAACAGAATGCAATTAAGATGCGAATGTAAACGTTGCTCACAAATTTTTAGACTTGGCTCTCTGTTCTTTGCTCACTTTAATATTGACTCAACGTAAAATACTACCGCTACAAAAAGTATTCGACACTTTTTCGTAGGAGCATACAAGTTTTAACACCCGTGTCGCGGTTTGCGCGACTGCTGTAAAATTGATAGCTCGCGCGGAAACCGTCTGGCTGTATACGCCGCCGTTTTGTGTGTGCAAACTGTCTTTTATTATGTCGAGTTTCAAAAATATTGTGAAAAACTAGGTTTTGTTCTGGGGACCAATTTTAACAGATTGCAATTAAGATGCGAATGTAAACGTTGCTCACAAATTTTTAGAATTAGCTCTCTGGTCTTTGCTCACTTTAGTATTGTTTCAACGTAAAATACTACTGGCACAAAAAATATTCGACACTTCAGTCGTAGGAGCATAAAAGTTTTAACACCCGTGTCGCGGTTTGCGCGGCCGCTGTTAAATTGATCACAGTGGCGGAAACAAACGGCCGTAGACACGGCCCTATTTTGTGTGCGACTCTCTTTTGTTTGGTCGAGTTTTGAAAATATGACAAACTAGGTTTAATCCTTGCCTTTGCTCACATTAATGATGCCTCAGTGAAACGTACTACTGGGATAATAAAATATCTGAAACTTTGATCGTAGAAGGATATAATGTCCTATTATTCGTGCAGAAATTTGTGCGGCCGCTGTAAAATTGATCGCACGTGTGGAAACCGACAAGCCGTACAAACAGGCGGGTTTTGTGTGTGTGACTGTCTTTAATTTTATTGAGTTGCAAATATATTATGTGAAATTAGGTTTGGTCCTAGTCTTAGCTGGCATATATGTATATATAAATATATATTTTAAGTTGCCAAAACTCATTTACCTAGTAATAACCTATTCATCATTGACTTCTATATATCCTAGGTTTTTTATATGAGTTTTATTATCTGTGCTGCGATTTGCGTGGCTGTAAAACTGGCTTTAGACGCAGAAAGATTGTATGTGGTCCCTTATTTTTACACGACTTCCAAAAAAGGAATTTTATTTTCATGGTTCATGTATGTAGGTATGTAAGTATGTACATATATACATATGTATGATTGTGAGTGTCTTTATTCCATCATAACTTCTAAACGACTTAACCGATATGAATGTGTGTGGTATCGTTAGAAGCGTTGAGTTATCTCGGGTGACATAGGTTAGTGAACATTTTGAAAATTAAAAAGCGGGGCCATGGTTCATAAATAAAAACGAAAATATTTTGTGTTCATGAAAATTATATTACGTGTACGGTCATCGTCTAAAGCTTGCTTAGTACATAGCAAAAAAAGTTAGAAATAAGAAAACAAATTAAAAACAAGATGTATAATAAACTTTTCATTGCAGTCGGGGGACGGTCTTGGTTTACAGGTTTGGTCAGTTCTTACAGGTTATATATATATATTTTTTTATGTCCTGTTTGAAATACTTACGATATGAAAGGATGTTATAACTTTGACCAAGAAGCTTTACACTATTACATAGCCAGCAATGTTGCATATAAAACTATGTATGTTTAGATTCCTCAAAGCGGTTTTCCTTTTACGCCATCGAATAGCAGGAAAACCAATTTTCACTAGTACCTTAACTAATATATAGTAAATCCGTTTCTGATATATTTCGGATTCTAACTTATTTTGTATTACATTTTGGTTCAATTCGGTCGTTATATTTAGTAGTGCTAAAGCTCTCAGCACTAAATCCTTGTCCCAATATGTCTCGTGAGTGCGCCATATACCAGTACTTCGGCATTCAATATATTTATTGAATGTCTAGTATTACCACAGAACAGAAAAATACAAAAGGGTAAAACCTCACCGTGTTTGATATTAATATGTATGTAGGTATCTTTTACCATGGCCTGTCCTTCTGGGTCTTGTTTTGTTTCGCGTAATAAAGAAGCTTGGTACGTACAACAAATAAAACAACAATATATTTTTCATTACAATACTAATATTCAACATGAAAATTTCAAAGAAACTTCATTGCCCTGCGCCTACTGATGGGTGGTCGCAAAATCAAAGCAAGTTTATATTTTAAAATTCTTTCAAAAGATTTTAACAAAGCTTTTTCAATGACTGCAATCCATTGTAACTGAACAATAACGAAAAAAAGTATGTATTCCAACGAAGCGAGATCACTCACGAAAAATTGCACTAAAACATTGGCACCGACACTGTATTCTGAACATCCCTATGTACAGTTTCTTCCATCTCCTAAAATAGTAGCAAATCATGATGATCATAGGACATATTACATCGTAAAGAGAATATTATCAGCCTTTATTTTTAACTTTACACTTAACAATCAAGGTTGATCTGTGGATGGGTGACCATCTTAACATATCGAGTTTCTTCCGTGCCTCGGTAAGCACGTTAAGCCGTTGGTCCCGGCTGTCATTTGTAGATCTTTGACAGTAATTACGGATTGTCAGGAGCCAGTAAATCTGACTCCAGTCATGCCAAGCCAAGAAGTACCGTGTTACCCAGTTAGTGGGTTGTGGAGGTGTGGTAGGCAGCCGCTCCACATTGAATACTGGTATACAGCTGAAACCAGTATGACTCGAAACCGACCCCAACATAGTTGGGAAAAGGCTAGGCAGATGATGATACACTTACAAATCAACTAAAATCATTCCCATCAAAAATTCGAAGCGAGCTCAAAAAACTTGTGTCATTACCCCGATGTATGGCAAAGAGAATATTTAAAAATAAATATTCAGTCATAATTTTTGGTACATATCCAATATACTCATAAGTAATTATGAGTTTTTTTTTGTTTTATCCGGAACATGCACGGCGTGAATATGCCATCTGGTGTCGTAAATTCGAAACTTTTACGTTATACATACTTGAAAATGACTTCTGTCCTTTTTCACTCTTCCAAAAAAGGAGGAGGTTTTCAAGTTGATTGTATTTTTATATTCGGAAGCTGATGCTTGTCATGTAGTCCCATTGAAATCCGTTGATTTGGACCTGGTTGTTATCGGACGGCTATCGCTCGTCATCGGCAGACCTGCGCCTACGGTAGCGGGGCATCACCCTTTTTTTTTTTTTTTTTTTTTCTGGATGGGAAATCATCAAATAACCCCTCCCGCCCTGGGTGGAGCGGTAGGGAGTGTCAGACTTTTACTGACTAAAACCCACCCGTGATCCTTCTTGTGCCCTATGCGTTCCAGGGCCGCGGTAACTCTTTCGAACAAATTCCGCAACCCTAGCAGGCACCGACCCTATGGGGCCCCGTCCTCGGTGCTGACGGCTCCTTGTGACGCGCGTGGAACACAACGCGTCGTCGACTCAACCTGGTATCGGACGGCGAGCCACCCACGCTCACCGTCCCCAGGCATCAGCCACTGCGCGATAGCACAGCGGCCGATTTGTCTATGGAGGGGGCCGAAATGGGACCATTACTGGCACTCCATCTCAGTACCCTCCCGAGTGTTGGGAGTCGCAGCACCCGCAGCAGAAGCGGCAGTGGCGGCGACAGAAGCCGCGGCGGCGGCAGAGGCGGCGGTGGCGGCGGACCTCTTGCCCCTGGTCGGGGCGGATGGCGCGCAGGCCCTTCCCCCAGCCCAGTGCTCGGCCGGCTTGCCAACAGCCGCACATACACTGCAGTGCGGCGTGGCCTCGCAAGAGCCGGCCTTATGACCGGGCTGACCACAGCGGAAACAGAGTCCGCTGCGGTCGACCTCCGAGGGGCACATAGCTCCCGTGTGGTTACCCACATGGCAGCGGTAGCACCTCAGAGGTCTGGGTTCTAGCAGTTTTACCCGCGCAGACACCCATCCCACCAAGAGCCTTCGGCCCTCCGACAAAGTTCTGGCCGCCGTCACGGGGCAGCTCACCACAAGGGTTTGCATGCCCGTGTTGTCAGGCCGGAGGGCGCCCGCCTTGACGAGCTCGGCAGAGCACCCCCCAGTCCTGGCGACGGCGGCCACAACTTCCTCCTCCGTCACGGAGTCATCCAGGCCCACTATGCGCACGTCGATGCGCTTAGTCGGCCTGGACACCCGGACCTCGTCCGCGGGTAAGACCGCCCTCAGCCTTTCGGCCAGGGCGTCCGCGAACGGGCCACTCTCCGCTCCGGCGAGCTCGAGCTTGCGGGCACCGGTTAGGGTCCTCCTGACCCCGATGCCCCCGCTGATGAGCGGGGCATCACCCTGCGACTCCCGATGCTTGGAGCGTTTTCTTCTGTTGCGGGGGCTGGGGCGTGAAGTTTGCCTCGCCGGTGGCTGCCTCCCAAGCTCCTCCGTCCTGTGGGCGATCCCGCCGATTCCGAAACAGGTATCTCCCGAAACATATGTATCCAGTGAGTACATGCATCAGGCGGAAGGTGATTCCATGATTTTTATTTTGCTAGCTAAATTCAAGACCCTATTTTTTTTTAAATAAAACGTTGCCCCATTCTAGGATTTGCTCCTGTATCGTGGGTGCGTTCACAAACATGTAAACTCACATACAGAAGACACCCAGACCCGGAACAACTATCTGTAGAGCAGACAAAAATTTGTTCCGTGCGCCAACTGTGTCGTCTTATTTAAGGAAAAATCTTTGCATAAACCCCTTAACAAAACATTGGCCTTCTGTGGCTGTTCATTGTTATAATGCCAAGTTAAGTGCTCCAATGAACGATACATTGTAATAATACAGTTTATTATTCTTCCCAACGATGCAATAAAGTTGCGATATGGCTGCGTAGTACTGTAGTTATACCTATATATAGTACGAAACGTGATTTTTATTGTTTTGTACGTTCTTAGAGAATATTCGGGTTTGGAAACTGTCTCATTTTTGACACAGATTTTTATGCTACACTACACGTGCTTATTGAGACTTACAAATACACGGTCATATAAAATAAACTAGGGAAGCTGGACGATTCATCTAGTTTCGATACGTTATGATGTCGAAATAACTATTTATTTCGTCTACTTTCCGATACGTCACATTCCCGATTCGTCAAGATGTCAAAAGTTTTAAAAACAGCTGAACGAGTAGCGTTTCGTCAAGATTTCGATCTTCATACAATCATTCATTTCCGTTTCGTCACTTTTTTTTAACTTGATTTTTGTCCGGTAAAGTCAGCTAAATTCTCAACTCCCCCAATGTTGTATTAGTTAGACTAGCTTTAGACTATCTTCTACTACTGACTTTGGGCTTAGTGTTTTTCAAAGTAGAATTTCTCATTAATAGTCCAAAGTATGCATTTTGTGCCTGATTGATAGCAATATGCTCGCTCCCGTGTAGGACTTAAACATAACTAGTGAAATCAAAATAAACTAATATCCTCCTTACGCTATCAACTAGAAGTGAGTCCAAAAGACTGGCGGCATTGCTACGTTGTATGGCAAAGAGAACAGTACTAGCTAAACTGTCTAGCTTCTTGTTTCGATATACATTTTCTTTGATTGATTCCTGATGCTTTAAAAGAATTCGTCTGATCTCTAAAACCCTCCTCGTTTTTCAGTTTTTCTAGTAGTGAAAATCGTATAATGATTTTAAGAAGTGGAGGTGGTGAAATGTACAAGGCCCATGCCAATAAATGCCAATTTCATCATTATTTGGTTGAGCGAAAGAGATATTGCTATTCGCCTTGTATAGTCTGTCTTTACCTCCGGAATCATAACATTAAGACGTCGCAGTAGGGTGCAGCCCGCAGTCCAACAAAGGTATAAGCCAGACTCCGTACTACGCCAGGTAAGTTCAATTGCTGCCACCATTGACGGTGCTTCCTAGCCACTGCAGTCTTCCCCTCTCTCTTTTGAAGTCATCCTTAAGTTGTCTTGAATAGATCGTTTTGCGTGATAACGCCGTCAATTGTGTCACCATATGAAAACCTTTCTTCGTCTATCTTTTATTCTCTCATCTAGTATAACATTCTGTTCTATTCTATTTTGGCAAATCTACTTATAAAACGCATATTACATTCTTCCAAATAGGTAGATTGATTTTCTTCTCTCGAACCAGTGAGTACACCACTTAAGTAATGAATCGGTAACTTGAACAGACACTCTTTGAAAATTCTTGGTATACCAAAATAGACCTTCAGACATATGTACATATATATACACATAGGTATAACTTTATATAAAGAAGATTCGCTGGTATAATGCACAGTACACAATCAATGTCAAAGTCTTTCATTTACACAGTCTAACAACATTCAGCTAGAGGCTAAATATTTAGAGCCGCACGAGTCAGACTTCAAAGTTAAGCAACGCTTGCCGAGGTCATTCCGTAGATAGGTGACCATCTGTTACACACCAAATTTACTCCGTGCCTCAGGTGTGCGCCAAACCTGTGGTCCTGTAGCCCCGGCAGTCATTTGAATATCTTTGATAGTATTTACGGGTAGAGTAGACAGTTTCAGAATATCTCTGATAGTAGTTACGGGTAGTAGATTCCAGAAATTCTAACACCAATCTTGATAAAGGGAATCGTTTTACCTAGTTACTGGTTTGTAGAATCAATTAGGCAGTCGCTCTGTGTAAAAAACTGGCACTACGCTGCAGCCGGTTAGATTCTAAGCCGACCACAACGCAGTTGGAAAAAGTCTAGACATATTGATTGACTAGAGCAATAACAAGGAACCACCTTCAGAATCCTTCGAATTATGTTGTGTCCTACTCTCTACCAAGAAGAACCAGCTAGAATATTTCCTTTCTCTCTCGTCTGTGTCGAAACTAACCATACATTCGCACAGCGCAAATTGATCATTCAAAACCGTTCAAACTACTGCTTTCCACAAAGCTTTGTCACTGATACCACTTAAACACTCCACTTTTCGCGTCACAGGCAAAAAGCACCAACGTCCATAGTCGTAAGTAAAAGTAGCAGAGCTGTAGAGCCTCCGACATTGCCACGTAGAATTTCTGCATAAACTGTGCCTCCGCATCCGTCTGAGTAAATGTTTAACGGAGCTGTAACGGAGGTCGTATAAAAAAATGTTAATTATTCAAGCTTCGAAGGCCCTTAGCGTGTTAGTATTACCAAAAAAACTTAAAAACAGTAGTAATACTTAGGCAGGGCACACTCGTGTGTTCAAAAACAGAAATGAAAACACCGCATCCGATTAGAGGAAAATTTATCAAGTCCCACGTCTGACATGTACATAACTTGTGTAGCTTAAAGGAAACCAGTTCCAGTTCAGCGGACATCCTCAAATATTTCAATGATATAACAAGTTATATCATAGATGTCGCAGTGGGCTGCAGCCCGCATTTCGAAAAGAGTATAAGCCAGACTCCGTACTACGCCAGGCCAGCTCAAGTTCAGTTGCTACCACCAGCTTCCGATTGACTGTGCTTCCTAGCCACGGCAGTCTTCCGCCCTCTCTTTTGAAGCCATCCTTAAGTTATAAATATCCGAACCCTGAACCTTCCTTGGAAGGTTTGTTTTGCTCCAATGTCACTGCTGCTTTTTGGTCCATTACCTTATCTGCTACAATTTAGTCGAGCCAAAAATTAAATTAAGAAATAGGCTAGAAAGTAACAGAGCCACAAATCACTTGTGCAACTACTGGGCAAAGCCATATGTTAATAGACACGCTTTTATTTCAACATCTTGAACCAGCCCTCACGGTATACGTCCAAATGCCTTAGGATGATGTTTTTAAACCATCTTGATTACAGTGTGAAAGAGAGTACTAGTATTCTATAATTTCACTTCATATGCCATTGTATTATATTTGATGACATTTTATCATTTGTATGACACGGTATTATTTCGGGCATGACATTGTAATTATTTTTATGACATTGTATTTTTTTATGATATTGTATTTGAATTTGTATGACATTGTATCTGAATTTGTATGGCATTTAATCTGAATTTGCATGACATACCATTTAAGTTGAACGATTAAGTTAATGAGCTGACATTTTATAACTTTATTTGCTATAAATTATGAATATTTTGCATGCCGCAAGGCAAAATGTATTGAGACAATCAACAATTATAACACCTTATCTGTATACCTGTCTTATTGGCAAATAAATGATTATGATTATGATGAAAGAGATGACGCTATACAGAACGATAAGTAATATCCCTTTTTCATAACGTAATTATGATGGCACTTAATAGAATGGGCCCTGGTCACCTCGCTTTCGATTCTGGGGCCAGCCATTGAAAAAATATCTATTAATCTTTCCTTCCATCCTCCGCTAATATTATCCTCGTTCCATCCCTACAAAGCAGATAGGCACCTACTGTATATCGGCATGGCGGCAAAAGGCGTCGCTAATCCGAACTGAGTGAACCAGAACTGGATTACCGCGACGGATTTAGGCGCTTTTGTCCACGACGCTTATTTTCATGCTCTTTTATTGTTCCGTTTTGATCTTGTATTGTATAGTAAACGTGTGTCGGTTCGGGTTTTATTTGTGTGTGTTCTGGGTGTGTTCATTGTAGGCATAAAGTCCGATATATTAGGTCCTTACATATGAAACTGGCGTGTTGTTGCACTGGGCACTTTGATCTCAAATAAGTACTTTTTGGTTAGGAATTCCAAATTCAAGTTCAATACATTTATTTACTCTGAATGCATTTTTGTTTCGAAAACCATAAATCATTTGTTTTTTTCCTCTTTTGTATTTTTTTTTTGTGTCACTCAGTTTACAAAATGAAAAACTTGAAATATCGCGTTATTTACGAGTACGAGTTCCACCATGGCACCAGAAGGATTAATAGTGTGTAAGATGGCGGTATCGCAAAAGAAAACATAGTGCATTTTTGGGTCCAATGTTTTCGTTCTGGAAATTTCGACCTGCAGAACAAGCTCCGTGGACGGCCGAAGACCAGTTGATAATGAAGAATTGAAGGCTTTTGTAGAAGCGGTTCTATCGCAAACCACGATTAAACTGCAGGCTGCGGTGTTAGTGATAAAACTGTTTTAATCTACTTGAAGCTAATTGGGAAGGTGAAAAGCTTGAAAGGTGGGTACCTTACAAATTGAGTGAAGCAAATCGACAAACGCGCGTCGACTGCTGCGTTACATTACTTAATCGGCACAATAAAGAAGGGATTTTAAATCGAATAATTACCTGTAATAAAAAGTGGATCCTGTACAATAGTCAGAAGTGCTCATCGCAGTGGCTTAACCCTGACGAACCAGCCAAATCATGCCCCAAGCGAAAATTGACTCAAAAAAGGTTTCTTGTGAGCGTTTGGTGGACCAGTGCCGGTTTCGGAGGTTTCTTAAATCTGGCCTGACGATTACGGCAGATGTCTATAGCAACTGCAAACCATAATGGAAAAGCTAGCTGCTAAACAACGGAGGCTGCTTAATCGCTCTAATCCACTGCTGCTTCAGGACCACGCTAGACCACACACAGCACAACAGACGGGTATCAAATTAGAGGAGCTTCAATTGGAATGTCTTAGACGTCCACCGTACCTACTCTCCGGGCCTTGCTACAACAGATTACCATTTTTTTTTTTAATTTGGATAACTACTTGCAAGGGAAATAATTCAACACCGATAGGGAGTCCAAACCGCCTTCAAAGATTTTATTGGTTCCCGTCCAAATGTTTTTATTTTATTTTTTAAACTAAATTAAAGATAATTCAGATTACCTATATGATATAAATAATTAAAGAAAACATGTATATGTAAGTAGATAGATATGGATAAGAGGTAGACATATATACGTACGAAAATGTATCTTTATTCTTTCATATAATTATGTACATACATTGATTTTTGTTGATACGTTCGATTTTTATTTCTTGTTTTGAATAAAAACTTATCATTATGTCTTAATAATAATATAATGTACAAAAAAAATCATACATTCAATTATGCGGATTTTCGATTATCCGAATTAGTCCACTCTACTGCAGCAATAATAAATCAACTCTCAACTTAACTAACACCAATCCAGTACCTAACTAAAATCACCAAAACCTCGATAGCGGCAAAAACCCACCGAACTATTCCCAGAAAACCGTTCAAAAATGCAAAATCACGAATAAGCCCGTAATAAATAATAACGAAAGCACTTCAGCGCTCTCATCGAGAAAATATTCAGCACAAAAATCGCTGAATGCATCCGATCACCGCTTTATGTAGCGCTGTAAAATCAATAACTCGGAAATGCACCGCCAAGATTACTATGAAGATGGCTTAGTAAAAGCCGCTGATAACTCCTCGAGACCGAATGACTTTCATTTTATATCTTAGGGATAAAATGCATGGATATAAATGTATTTTTATGTGGCTGTTTATGGCTTGGTATTGAATGGGGCCCCAACCCTGACATGGTTTGGTTCAAAGTGATTGGGTACCTCATTGTGATTGCTAGCTGTTGTGAAAGAATTGTATGGCATTGTGTTTCTTCTTAACGTTTGGTATCTAAATTGTATTCTTGTTTAGTTTCTAAACAGGGTAACACTTAACTGATTACACTTATTTAAAGGGGTTTATGTACGATTGTTCTCCGGGCGGGATTCTGGTAGGTAGGTAGGTAAGGCGATTCATGTTTTCTTCAATTTTATTGAAATTCGTGATTTAACCAGTAATACTTCCTTCTTCTTATGTTAAAAACTATTAATCTTAATTAGTACCTAAACTCAAAATTGAGATCTCTATTATAATGTCGTAATAAAAATATTGCCAGCTAATAAAAACAAGAGTAGGTAAGTATACTTTACGAAACTGCCACTCAAGTAATTGACGATCGTTATATAAATTACTGAGTAAACGTTTTACATCGAAAAATATATCTAGATAAGTAGCTACTTGAATTTAGGTGTAACTATTTTATTAGCTTAATGAAGATGTTCTGTGAATAGAGGGAATACATTAACGGTCTTTTTTTCACATAAAGGTAGGTCTGCATAATAGCACATGTCAAAAAAAAAATGATTAAATACATAATTCAGAAGAATATGCTCTCCGAGAAGCTTTTAAAATTATGTAATCTGCTTTCAGTGAGAAATTTGTACATCCTTCATATCATCCTCATAAAGCACAAAGAAGTACTATAAAAAAAATAAAAAAATATTATTATTATTATTATTATTATTATATGATCCTAAAATTCTGGGAAAAATAAATATACACCACATAGCAAACGTTCCCACCACTAAAACAGTATTTGCCAGCAGACAATATAAAAAACGCTCAGCCTTTTTATACAATAAAATCAATACATTAATATATATTTCCGATAAAAAAATATCTACGCAAAAAAAAAAGTTTTACGAAATTACGCATTAGTTGGTTACGCTATTTATGATGATACATAATTGCTTTTCCATCGTGTGACTTCATAAATAATATATAGTGATGTTTTTCGCTTATATAGTCATACATTACATGTGAAAATGTACACCCAGCATCAGTATCTTTCTCTCACACAACCATACACACACCCTCTCACACACACACACACCCTCACACCCTCTCACACACACACACACACACACATTGCAAGGACTAAGTTGAAATGGCGTATTGTCCAGGAAATCGTACCAACATTATCGTATTAAGCGGGTTTTACCTTACAGGCCTACATAATTTAAATGAATGAATAATTAACTGTCAAACACCTTTTAACAATTTTGTGTAAAACACATGTATTGCTTTAAGTAAAAAGACTGCAAAGCAAGTGGATAAAGGTTAAATAGCTTTTATCCTAAAACTATCAGAAATCACCCTTTATATCAACACACAAACTACGAAAGCCCAATTTAACAAAAAACGTTATTAAAAAGTTCCCCATCGTCTAATTGGATCTGCTTAGTGCTTACCTTCGAAGTTAGATGGGCAATTGCTCACGCCCTTTGAAACGTTTGAAGGTTGCAATTATTTCTTGCATGCCAGGCTCTGTTTACGTTTCAGCGGATTTGAAAGTTCTACATATAGTAATGAGCTTTGATATATTTTAGAAGGCTTTAGAATTAAGGTCATCAGATTTGAAATAAGTTAAAGAAAATAACTGGTTGCTAGTAGGTAAATTGTATATTAGGTACGTATATTTGAAAATTGATTGTTCTGGTACATAATAAAATGAACAGTATGTCGTCCCATAATTTCGCCCCAAAAAGGGAAGCTTTATACTTTATTATCAATAATTTGTTCGAAAGAGTCACCGCGGCCCTGGAACGCAAAGGGCACAAGAAGGATCACGGGTGGGTTTTAGTCAGTAAGAGTCTAACACTCCCTTCCACTCCGCCCAGAGCGGGAAAACTCATTTGATGATTTCCCATCAAAAAAAAAAGGGTTGCCGAATTTGCTCTCGTAAGTCACCGCGGCCCTGGTATGCAAAGATCATTTGGAAGAACAGGGATAGGTCTTAGTCAGTAAGATTCGACACTCCCTTCCGTTCCGCCCAGAGCTGAAAAAGTAAAAAAAAGTCGAGTCAACAGAGTTGAGTTGTTGAGAGAAGAGATCAGAGTCGTCCCAACTTTTGATTTTTTTACCGATAGACAAGTACAGTTGCTGGTAGGCTAACGTCGTAGGTGATGTCTTTGCCGAAGATCAAAATATGCTATTGGCGATAGGCAACCAGATCCAACCGTTTTTCAATTTCGATTCCATTTAAAAACAAACAATAGTTTTGTTTATTTTTAAATTACCATAATTCTTGCTCAAACACTTTACGGACACTAAACCCCTATATAGCACTCAATAAACATAGAAAAGACATTATACTATTATCCGTTATAGGCCTTGGAAAGATCGTAAGTCATTCTCCTGATGTATCGCTAGATGGCGCTGTTCTCAAGGGAGAGCTAAACCTTGAGGACAACGTGTTTGAGGACAGTCATTAAAATAACCTTTACCGATACTTAAGATAAACGCGCGGCTTATCCTGAGTCGACAAACCTGTTCACTACCGTTGAAAGGTAAATAGTTTTGTCACGAGCTAAGGGATATCGTTGAATAATCTTATATGAGGAAGGGAAGACCAAAGAAACGCTGAATTCACAGTGTGCAAGATAACATACCTAACTAGAACCAGTTTTTCTAATTAGCGGCCCGTTAGCGCACTTTTGAGCCAAAACGAATTTCACATAGGTAATAATAGATGTATAACTTAACAACTTTGTTCAATATGTTATCTATTAATCACCTGTAAAGTTTATTAGTTATTAAGTATAAGTGACTAAGCAGTATTATTTTAGCTAATGTGAGTACCAATACAAACCAATCCTGGTTTAATGGTACAATACCAAAATCAAAACTGTATTAAGGGACAAAAAAAAACATATTTTGTTACAGCGTCATTGCTTCTGAAGACGGCAAGCAATGCATACCTCTTCTGAATGCTCCCTCGTGTCTTCCTGGACTGTGTATTACCCTGCAGCTGCTGCCAGCAGAATTCGGAAACAACCAACGAGAAAGTCCTCCCTATATAAATTCCGATGTCCTATTCCAGGACTTGGACTAACAGGGGGTCAACTTTCATCCAAATCCGTTCAGTCGATGCGCCGTGAAAAGGTTATAAGAAGAAAAACATATAGATTACTTTCGCAATAATAATATATCAGTATGAAAGAACAGTATGCCTAAATAAACCGCAGCAAACTACCAAATACGATAACCGACAAAGGGAAACCATATTGCAACTACTTCATTCGAATTCGACGAACCACGTTTTGTAACGTGATTCGTTACAAAACGTGGTTCGTCGCTCGGTTCGTCACTCTCGGTTCGCTAACCAAACAAAAACATGGGTACTCCACGCTCTTATGAAAACGCTGTTAAATTGGAGCCAGAGCAGTATTTGCGTGAACCCCGAGTGCGCAAATATAGCATAGAATAATCAGCCTTTCAATGTTCCCACTGCTGGGACACAGGCCTCCTCTCTTGGAGAGGGAATGGGCCGTAATCCACCACGCGGACCTAGTGCGGGTTGGTGAATGACACATTTTTTTTTCAAATTCGAATTTGTGGTTCTAGGACATGCCGGTTTCCTCACGATGTTTTCCTTCACCGTTTTGAGAGCAGTGGTGATGAAATTAATTACACAAAGTAATACGCCTGGCTGGGTTTGAACTCGCGACCTACGTAAGTCGGGACCGTTACCACTCGGCCACCACTGCTCTTGCGCAAATAAGCAGACACTATAAATGTACCTGTATACATAAAGAAACCAGCTAAATGACACATCCAGCTTAACTTCTAAGTATATGACTTGGTCCAAATGATTTAATCTAATCACTTTTTAGAGATCTGAACGTCCGTAGGTCTACCTACGGACGTTCAGATCTCTAAAAAGTGATTAATAACCATTTATAAGATCACTCGTGTGTCTATCATCTGAATGTCACAGCCAATTTTCTTCGAAACTACTGAACCAATTCAGTTGAACTTTGGTAAAATATCCACTTCTGTCATCCAAACGCGGCTGCATTAGGTTTATTTTTGAATATGTGTATTTTATTAGTATGTATGTTTGGGCTTCCCCACTACTACAAACGTGAAACAGAAAATATTTATAAAATATAATACTCGACAATAACGTAGCTTTCTACTGGGGAAATAATTTTGAAAATCGGTTCAGTAGATACACGAGATTATCCCTTACAACGTCACAAACTCACAACCTCACAAACGTTACCTCTTTATAGTATTAAATATAGATTATATTTGGAATATCTGCCATTGGTAAAAGATACAAAGCGGTTGAAGCGGCCTTACCTATCAATAAAATTATGTTCCTTTCAATCAAACATAATCAAGTTAGCCGACCGGTATACCTGTATAGTAGTACTTTATACGACTGACTAACGCTAGGCTTCCGATAATCTAGAATTTCTCTATTGTGTGTTTAAAAATATCGCTCTAGACAAAAATATTTTTAGGGTTTCGTACTTCGAAAGGAAAAACGGAGCCCGTATAGGATCACTTTGTTGTCCGTCCGTCTGTCAGTCTGTCAAGACCCATTTTTCAGGAACGAGTGAAGGTATCAAGCTGGAATTTATATCAAATATTCAGGTCTACTGTCCCTTGGAGCTGTCAGAAATCAAATTTGTAAGCCAACGCAATCAAAAGATACAGCCGTTTATGCAGCAAATTTCCGCAAGTTTTCGACACTCGCAAGGGAATCAAAACCTACAGGATACTTCGCGTGAACTCAGAATCTTGAAATTTGGTACGAAGCAACGTCTTATAGCACAGATAAAAGAAAAATTGCGAAAACCGTAAATTTTTAGTTACTTCAACGTTTGTACGGAATCCTCAGTGCACGAGTCCAACTCGCACTTAGCCGGTTTTGTTTAACAATGACTATTATTTCACCATACGTGTTTATCACGTGACATTTTTCCACATAGTCCACGCCTCAACAGTCGATATCCCTGATAAGACACCAAAACTCTCACTCTGATTCTGTAACGAGAAAACGTTCGTACCCTACAATTTAAAAACTCCCGTATTCTTTAACCAAAAAAAGGAAAGGCCGTCACAAACACCCAACTCAGGAAAATTCAAACACATTAAACTTAATTAATAAATTTAATTATCTAAAAGGTTGGGAAGAGACCTGAGCTCGCAAAGAACCTCTCACGACCAACCATCACTGATCTGACAGTTTAATTCAATTCTTAATGAAGACCGTCCACGGTGGTTAATTCAGTAAACTTTTTGAGTAATTAATGTAATGTAAGCAATTTTTTCGTCTGTTTTTGTAGTAGAAATTATGGGTGACTTTTATGCATTACTAAATTTAGCCAGTGGCTTTGATTGTAAAATATCCCAAAGAAATATATCTCTGGAAAAAAAAATATAACTAGCTGCCGCCCGCGACACCACTCGCGTTATTTTCAAAAATCATCCCAAGGGAACATACTACAAGGATAAAAGTATTCTATGTATTATTCCAGACTATAAATCTACCTCTGTGCAAAATGTCACCAAAATTCGTTCGGTAGTTTTTGCGTGAAACAGTAACAAACATCCATACATAGATACTTTTGAGTTTATAATATATTAGTAAGAGTTTTTCTCATTCCCGACATAGTCTACTTGTGTTTCAAGTTTCATCCAAATCAGTTCAGGTGTGAAGAGTTCAGAAACAGACAGACAAGATAATTTCACAGCTATAAAACGTGTAACAGAATAAAAGCAGTACCTGCAAAAGTAATCACTATGCACAACTTTTACGATGGGACCAACACCGGAATTCGAAAAAAGACATGTTCCCCGTACATTTATTATTTACTAGCTGACCCAGCAAACGTTGTTTTGCCATATAAAGTAAAAACAATATTTAGGGGTATGAATGATGTTCTATAAATATAAAAGAAAGTCGCAGGTGAAATGTGGCTTTCTATTGGTGAAATAATTTTTAAAATAGAAAACTTAAAGTTAAAATACTTCTTAGCTGTATCCCATGGTTTCACCTGCCTGCGCCATTTATTCTTTCTGGCTCAGTGATCTTTCTTTCGTCTGCTAAGGATAATAGCTTGATGTTAAATAATTATGGTTCTGGTATCCTGGTAAGCCTTCACTCACAATTCCAGCCCCAGAAATGCTTCGACATGTTTATGGTCAGCTGGTACGCGTGAAGTCCAGCAGATCTCGAGTTATAAGTGTTGTAACAAACCCGACTTTGTTTTATATATATAGATTTAAATATTTATTTATTATACTTATTTATGTGTGCATAAAAGTGCATTTAAGTTTCCTTTAATTTCTAGCTACATTATTTAAATCTGTATGTGGCAAATACATTGATTTTCTTTCTTTATCATTCTTTCTTTCTCTGTCTTTCTCTTTCGTTCTTTCTTTATTTCCTTACTCGACAAAGTGCACTGAATGGCTGATTTTTTTTACGTGATTTCGCGAATTTCCTGGAGTACCTACCAACCACAGAAATCTTAATAATTTATTAAGATTTCTATGCTACCAACTAAATCCACGCAGATGAAATTGCAGGTGAACTGCTAGTTTATAATATTATTATGGATACATTAATGCATTCAATTAATAATAATAAAGGCTGGAAAGAGGCCTGAGCTCGCATAGAACCTCTCACGGACCAACGTCACTGGTTGGACAGTTAATTTCAATGGACTTAAGTACTAAGACTCCAATTCTTAATGAAGACTATCTACAGTTGTTAATTCAGTTAACTTTTTAAGTACCTATCTAATTAATGTTATGAAAGCTATCTTTTCGGCTGTTTTAAAATTTTGGATGTTCTGAATTTTTCGTGAGATATTTTATCTAAAGCGAAATTTAGCTCTTGGCTCAATAAGTTATTGGATAGTTAAAAAAAAAGTTCTTAATAAGTCCGTCAGATAGATTTCCAAAAAATATTGGACACGTATATTTTCTTTTTTCACGTAAACAAAAAACGAAGAATATACAGTGCATTGAAAACTCATGTGAGGACACTTCGTGCAACGATTTTTATCACGCCGTGACGTCATAAGCTCCCACTGCCCAAGCCTTTTCACAACCTCTGCCAAACCTTTTCCCAATTATATTGGGGTCGGCTGTCAGTCATACCGGATCCAGATGAATACCAGTATTTAACGTGGAGCGGCTGGCTACCAGAGCTCCACAAGCTATGAACTGGGTAACACGGTACTTCTTGGCATGACTGGAGTCAGATTTACTGGCTTCTGATAATCTGTATCGACTGTCAAAGATCTACAAATGACAGCCGGGACCAACGGCTTGACGTGCATGCAAGCACGCAGGAAACTCGGTAGGTTAAGATGGTCACCCATCCAACCTACCTTGGCAAGCGTTGCTTATGCTTGAAGATCGACCCGTGCGGCTGTTATTCTTTAGCCACGAGCTCCTTTTTATTTTGCTAGTAGTTTTCAAATATATCATCATCATCATCAACAGCCTGTTACAGTCCACTGCTGGGACATGCATAGGCCTCTCTAATTGCACGCCACTTAGATCTATTTTCGGCTTCCCGCATCCAGTTACTACCAGCCGCTCTGCGCAAATCGTCACTCCACCGTGCCTGAGGACGTCCTACACTATGTTTGCCGAGACGCGGTCTCCACTCTAGAACTCGTTTACCCCAAAGGTTGTCGGTTCTACGACTAATATGGCCAGCCCACTGCCAATTCAGCTTACTAATCCTGTGGGCTATATCGATGACCTTGTTTCTCTGGCGGATCACCTCATTTCTGATGCGATCCCTTAGAGACACACCGAGCATAGCCCTTTCCATAGCCCGATGAGCGACTTTGAGCTTTCAAATATGCGACAGCTCATAATAGCAGAGGACAGGACCTTCGAGGACACAAGTTACTTGATTTGATATTACAGACATACGTGTACGTTAATATTAACTATAAGTATTTCGTAAACCATAAACAGGTACACACACAATCCTCCGTTCAGCGGAATCTACTGAAAACCTTCAAAAAAAGTCGAACTTATAGCTAATTTCGTAATCCCCAAAGCTAAATATTGGCCGTTAACGCAGTAGCAACATGGTTTCCAAATAGTTTTTACCGAGCGCCATGTCAGTTCGACATATTCGTGACGTCATCTGGCGTATCCAATATGGCGCGCGCGGTATTGGACAGTTCCAATTTTGCGGTGTTGATATTAAGTAGGTATTCTATTTAATGTGTCATATTTTGATGTGTGGTTTTACGCTACTGGATAAAATAGGAAATTATGACGTATAATAATAAAATTATAAATATTTAAATAAAAAACAACGCAAGCAATACTGGTCAGTATCGGTACGAATCTGTTAATAATAAATTGTTTTGTTGCAATTTCAAGTCACGACGTATCTATTTTATCTGCTACGGTTGTGGAATTCATTGGAAACACTCGCCACAGCCCTCCAGGGCCTGTAAATAAAGTACAGTTGACTTGAGAACCTCCTTTTTTTTAAATCGGTTAAAAAGGACGTGTTGCGCCGACCCCACCTTAAATTGAATTACCTAAAGGTGATGATGTGTAATATTATATTTATTAACATTACAATTTGTAAATTGCAAAAGAAAGGTTAAGTAACCCTCGGGGATATAAAAGGACCTTTTATGAGCACTTTTTAGACCCATATTAATGAATGATTCTCCTTTAAGAGCTTTAAAAATAGCTCCATAAGAGGTCACAGGCACCTAATTGTATTTGAAAATGAAAACAATATATCTAGTTTTAATTTCCGCGAATATTAGTGGGTTGCAGGTATGCACCTCCCTCCCGCCCGCTATATTATGTACATGCAAGATTACTGGGCAAATGCAAGGATTTTAAGCACATGCAGGAAGGCAATGCAAAACCCAACACCATTACCGACACGTGTTTCGCCTCTCCACGAGGCATCCTCAGGGGACGTGTTGACTCGCTGACCGTTGAGTTGCGACTGAGAAATTAGTACAAGGCACCCCCCTTTTATACACTGCCACCGTTGGTTATTTGTGTATAACTACCCACACACATACGCAGTAAAGGGGAAGAAACCAAATTCGTCTGGTCATTCAACAGTGCAAAATTATTATTATTACTATGTTTCAAAATCTCTAATTGTTCCAAAACACACAGCCGGAAACCCTTATCACAAACATGTAGTATATTAAAACTATTGTTGTCGCGCAATGAATGGCCGGTATCAATTAAATGTTTCGCGAAATTCGATTTGTCCGAATGGCCATTTCTATACGCGGCAACATGTTCCCCATACCTTATGTCAAAGTTACGGCCCGTCTGACCCACATATACGCCGTTGCATTCATCACAGACCAGCCTATACACCCCAGACTTTTTACTATTTTCTAAAATATCTTTCCCGTTACAAACACGGCGTATATTCTGGTCCGTTCTGAACGCTACATAAACGTTGTTTTTTCTAAGTAAATTACTAATTCTATCTGAAATGGGGCCCATATAGGTCAGACTGGCCACATATCTATTAATATTAGTACGCGGACATGCATATAATAGTGAACGAACCCTTTCTTTCTGCTTTTTACTAATTAAACTGTCTACCATTGACTTTGAGTAACCGTTAGAAATAGCGATTTGGTAAATAATATTAAGTTCTTTTACATAATTATCTGCTGAAAGGGGGAGGGCAAATAATCTATGAATATAGCTGCGGAAGGCGGCTAATTTATGTTGAAGAGGGTGACAAGAAGAGGCTGGTATTGTTGTGTCAGTGTGCGTCGGCTTTCGATAAATTTGGAAATCCAAGTTACTATTGAGTTTTGTGATAGTCAAATCTAAAAAGTTAAGGGAGTTCTGGGACTCTAGTTCTAATTTAAATTTAATTTTAGGGTGAGTTTTATTAAGTTTTTTTACAAAAAGGTCTATTTGTCGAACGGTACCATTCCAGCAGATAACTATGTCATCTACATATCTATAATAAAACAGAATATTAGGTTCGTTCACTATATGTTTACATTCAAAGTTATCCATAAAAACCTCCGCCATTAGTGGACTTAAAGGCGACCCCATAGCCAACCCTTCCTTTTGAATAAAATATTGGTTATTAAATCTGAAATAATTTTGTTTCATGCAAATACTAGTGAGGTTAAGTAAATCCGCAATTTCCCCAAGATGCAACCGTTGCTTTCAGCAGATAATTATGTAAAAGAACTTAATATTATTTACCAAATCGCTATTTCTAACGGTTACTCAAAGTCAATGGTAGACAGTTTAATTAGTAAAAAGCAGAAAGAAAGGGTTCGTTCACTATTATATGCATGTCCGCGTACTAATATTAATAGATATGTGGCCAGTCTGACCTATATGGGCCCCATTTCAGATAGAATTAGTAATTTACTTAGAAAAAACAACGTTTATGTAGCGTTCAGAACGGACCAGAATATACGCCGTGTTTGTAACGGGAAAGATATTTTAGAAAATAGTAAAAAGTCTGGGGTGTATAGGCTGGTCTGTGATGAATGCAACGGGGTATATGTGGGTCAGACGGGCCGTAACTTTGACATAAGGTATGGGGAACATGTTGCCGCGTATAGAAATGGCCATTCGGACAAATCGAATTTCGCGAAACATTTAATTGATACCGGCCATTCATTGCGCGACAACAATAGTTTTAATATACTACATGTTTGTGATAAGGGTTTCCGGCTGTGTGTTTTGGAACAATTAGAGATTTTGAAACATAGTAATAATAATAATTTTGCACTGTTGAATGACCAGACGAATTTGGTTTCTTCCCCTTTACTGCGTATGTGTGTGGGTAGTTATACACAAATAACCAACGGTGGCAGTGTATAAAAGGGGGGTGCCTTGTACTAATTTCTCAGGGATTGCCCGGTTGAGCAGTAACCAGCCTCAGTGTGCTGAACTGCGAGTAGTCCATTCACAAAAAAAAAAAAAAAAAAAACTAATTTCTCAGTCGCAACTCAACGGTCAGCGAGTCAACACGTCCCCTGAGGATGCCTCGTGGAGAGGCGAAACACGTGTCGGTAATGGTGTTGGGTTTTGCATTGCCTTCCTGCATGTGCTTAAAATCCTTGCATTTGCCCAGTAATCTTGCATGTGCATAATATAGCGGGCGGGAGGGAGGTGCATACCTGCAACCCACTAATATTCGCGGAAATTAAAACTAGATATATTGTTTTCATTTTCAAATTTAAAATGGATTTCCGCAAAGTAACGCCTGACTCAATCAATTATACCTAATTGTATGTCCGCCGGGACCGGTAACATATTGTTGGTTACTTTATTTTTATGTCAGTGAAATCATCAAATGACTTCTTCCGTTCTGGGCGGAGCGAAAGGGAGTGTCTGACTCTTACTGACTAAAACCCACCAGTGTTCCAGGCGTTTGCGTTCCAGGACCGTGGTAACTCTTTCGAAAAAAATCCGCAACAGTCCCTACTTATAAATAAATGATCAAACTTTAGTGTCAGACTATGTGAGTGCCTATCTTCGCCCGCCGACATGTGACGTCACGATAATAGCACTTCAGTCGAGTAACGTGTTCACACGCGTTTAATGCTTCGGCAATTACGGGCTGAGTAGCTGTCTGTAGTATAGGTAAAAATGTTTACTGAAACTTTGTGACTTGGAAATCTTGAAGTGAATTCTTACTACGTACAGTTTTCTATCATAAAGAGGAAAGATTTTTTTTGTTTGTGTTGAATAAGCTCCTAAACTACTCGACCGATATTAATCATTTTGTCACTAAAGGAAAGCTACATTGTCAACTTGAAACATAGGCTATATTTTATCAAAAGAAGAAGAAAAATGCAAAATCCACATTCTTCGCAGTCGGGTTTTTTACCCGACTGCGAAGAATGAGGATTTTGTTTTTTGACACACACAGTGTGCTAAAACATTAGCACACAATACATAATTAAAAACTAGTTTTTTTTTTTGTACTAAAGGTCCGAACATCGTTCCATCATTAGTCTATAATACAAATTTGAATTTTGAATAAAGATTTATTGTTATAACTTATTATATTATCGAGGCAAACTGCGCTTGCCTGGGTCGTTTCAAATTTCCTCTGTAGGTATTCTCAGAAATTACGTTAAACTGAGGGCCCTGGCGGGTTATTTGAATAACTTTGATAGTGCAGTATCGTGTGTACGGGCAGCGCGACTGAGCGACTCTGACATCAATGTTGCTAAGGGGTATTACCAAGTTTCTGGGTTGTGGACGGTAGATAATCAGTTGTTCGTAAGTAAAATATTGGTATTCAAGTGCATCCAGTTAGACTTGAAGTCGACCCAAAATAATTTGGAGAAGTCTAGGCAGATACACAGATGTTTTTGCTTATAAGTATCTGAATAGCCTTTTGTTCAAAAGCTTTCTACATTAGATAACAACAACCGGCGCCTTATTTATGGATGGGAAATCATCAAATGACTTCGCCCGCTCTGGGCGGAGCGGAAGGGAGTGTCGGACTCTTACTGACTAAAACCCATCCGTGTTCCTACTACTGCCCTTTACGTTCCTGGGCCGAGCTGACTCTTTCGAACAAATTCCGCAACCCCAGCAGGCACTGACCCTATGGGGCCATGTGTTCTTTGCTAACAACTCTTTGAAGCGCGCGGTGGAACACGACGCACCGTCGACCTTGGACTGGTTGTTATCAGACGGCGAGCCACCCATATCTCGCCGTCCGCAGGCCCGCGCCTACGGTGGTCAGGAATCGCCCTGCGTTTCCCGACGCCCGAGGCGTCTTCTTCTATTGCGGCGGCTAGGGCGTGAGGTTTCCATATCCCGCGCGCGGTCTGCCTCCTCCTTCGCTAGTATTACTGCTTCGCAGAAGGAGATGACCGCTTCCCCTACCTCCTCGCTCCAGCCCATGTATTAACCAAGGCCGGAAGCGAGCGGTCGCCGCCGCCGATCGCCTCGACCTACCTTACGTATTTAGTGTGTATCTAATTATGTTTTTCTCTATGCTCGTCCCTTCTGCACACTAGAAAAGGCCCTTACGTTGCAGTGAGAGCACAGTAATTAAGTTTAACTCAAAATTACTGTTGGCAACAGTCCGCTTGACCCATAACGATGTTTTCGTGTATTTCATCAAAAAATTACGTAAAGAGTTCGCTAGTAGTTTGCCACTTGGCGTCTAAAGTTAACTCTAATGAGAGCCGTATTCATTAAATAAAGTTTTATTTGAATAAAGCCTCTTTATTTGAATAAACTTTTCATTGCGGCTAGTCTAGTGTTGTGTATACCCATATTATGCTTTAGTTTAATGTTTATTAGACGGGGACGGGAAAATAAACTCTAAAAGGGTTCCACACACTAAGTGCGATACGCTTTTCTTGTTTTTTGACGTGATTCAGTAACTTAGGTTATCCCGGCTCAAAATGATTTAGTTTTCTCACTACATTCGTTAAGATTGATAAAAATCGATATTCATTTCTGGAGCACTGGGCCATTGAGCGTTGGTTGATGTTAATTTCCTGTTTTGTTGTATGTGTATATTTTATTATTACTTTTTTTTATTTCATTTATACATTAGTTTATATCCATTTATTTTATTTGTGTTTCTATATTTCATTTTAGTAGGTATGTGTTCCGTGAGTGTATCCGTGGCATCACAGGCCCTATCAGAACACCAGCGCTGTCACTGTGGTATTTACCTTTTTTTGTAATATTGCAGCATATATAGATAGGGACCTTTTTTGGCCTCGCACAGTTTAAAATTAATAATAAGCTTTTGTTTACTATTTATTTTTATTTTGTTTTGTAGGAGTCGTAAATAAAGATTTTTACTTTCTTTCATTAATTATATTTTATTATGATGCGCCTTACCATGTTTATCGGGGGACACCGTGATTGAAAAGTGGCGAAAGTAACAAAATAATCCGGGTGAAACTAGCGAAATCTTTAGCATAGCAGATTCAAGCTAATGAAAGAATGAAAAAGAAGAATGAAGAACTGTTCATTCTTTCAAAAAAAGATGCACAAAATATAAGTAAAAAATCCTAGAGCCCCCAGACGTAACTTATTTTCTGAGTAACGAAAAAAAATGTGGTGAAGTTAGCATCTACTTTGAACATAAGCGTATCATAATCATAATCAGCCTTTTAATTTTCCCACTGCTGGGACACAGGCCTCCTCTCTAGGAGAGGGAATGGGCCATAATCCACCACGCTGGCCCAGTGCGGGTTGGTGAATGTCACATGTCTTCGAATTTTTGGTTCTAGGACATGCCCGTTTCCTCACGATGTTTTCCTTCACCGTTTTGAGAACAGTAGTGATGTAATTAATTACATAAAGTAATGCGCTTGGTTGGGTTTGAACCCGCGACCTACTATACGTAAGTCGGGGCCGTTACCACTTGGCCACCACTGCTCAACATAAGCGACGAACATAAGCGTACCTTGGGCCAAAGATAGAATATCTCCAAATAGTACAGCATTAGCATCTATCCCTGTGTGTAGACTTCTTTATGCAGGTTTTATATACATTAAGTTTTTACTGGGATAAGTTTGTTTAGTGTCAGTTAACTACTTAATAAAGTTAGATAGGTAGTTTCCGCGAAGTTATATCCTTTTCCTAAGCGTCTTGTTTTCCCCTCTTTTGTTGGGGCCTTAAGAGTTTTATTTGAAAAAAAGTTATTTTGTATCGTTGCTAGCCTTTTATATGGATTGACTTCTTCCGCTCTGGGCGGAGCGGAAAGGAGTGTATCTATGACTCTTATTTACTAAAACCCACCCGTGTTCCTGCTAATGCCCTTTGCGTTCCAGGGCCGCGGTGACCCTTCCGAACCAATTTCGCGGTTTTGATATCTAATTAACCTCTCTGATTAACTGTAGGAATTACGGCCTTTATGTGGGTCAGTGAATACAATTTGTTGTTCGATATTTCCAAAATTACGAAGTTTGTTCATGAGAAAGGTTGTAAAAAAATAAAGGGAAATACAAATTTTATTTTTTAAAGTACAATATAAGTATGTATATGTCATAGCTTTAGCTTAATCAGCTGTTTAATTGGCTGTCTAGCAATTTAATTGAATGGCCTCGTTTAATCAGCGGCGCAGTCGCTTGCGACGTATATATTTCAACATTATAAATAATATTTTGATGTTTTTCGATTTATGATGTGACCCCAAACACAAACTGAATAAATCTGCAACGCATACAAACATGTTCCGCGCGAAGGGATCGAACTCGTGACCCGCAGAAAGTTAAGTGCTTAGGCACTGCGCCAATTAGGTCGTCAATTCAACGTTCATCCCATAAAGGAGGGCATTTGTGTCATCGTCATCAAGTAAGGTCTGCTTTATTAAGGTTTTAGGGATCCGGACAGAATGGAAAAAAAATTAGTTGAAACGGGTTTTTTTAGCTTGACCTGTTCGTTTCTGGTTTGATTCAAAGAACAATGCCCACATATAAGAACAACCGTGGGTTACAGTGGTATAGTAGGCGTCACGTAAAAAGAACGCTGGAATAAAATGGTGGGGGTGTGTTTGCGCATGGGTACAGTCTCGCACGAAAGTTAGTCTGCGTGGGAAGCAATGCTCAACTGACGAACCAATAGCGCACAGGCAAACATGCAGTGCGTGGCTCACCCGCCCCGCGCCCCGCCAAATAGACCGATAAATCGCCTATGCGCAGCTTGACCGCCAGCGTTCTTTTTACGTGACACGTACTATACGTGCTACACTGATAAATAGTTTATGGATTCATAGTTTAATTTGATATGAACACCTTCTAGTACCTAGTAATACCAGTTAAGAAAATAAGTCGCCATTTGGAAATAAAGCGGTTCTTATTTTTTTCATAACAATTATATTTTCACAATCACAAACTTATTCTATACACTTTCAACTACTTTTGAATGGAAAGTATATAATTTGAACGTAATAATAATTAATTTCAAAATTATTTACTCGTTTTAACCTTATGAATAATAGCCATCTTCTAAGTTTAAACTGATGTAACTCCCTTTATACTTATTTGACACTTTGACAGGCTGGGGTTCAGCAAGCTTGAGTAGGTAGACTTTACAGTTTAATGTCAAATCCATCATCTGTCAAACTCTAATATTGCCATAACAAACCACAGACTGATCTTGGCAAGCGTTGCTTTACTTTAAAGATCGATCCATGCAGCTCTAAATATTTAGTCACGAGCTCCTCTTCAATCTCATTTTATTTATTAGATTAGATTAGATGCATCGAATTTTGGTCTTTATCAATTTAATTTACATCTAACTACGGCAAAGCATGTCAAATACAAACTTGGGTAAAAGTATTTCGCTTAAAATATTCTTAAATTATGAATGTCAATGGCTGATCAGATTGGTTTAAATCTTGGATCACAGCACTGGTAGGTCATAGATCTGCCAGGGTTCGGAATATGTATGAAAAATAGTACCTATTTACTTGCATAAAACATGGTGTACAAAGTTGTTACAAAAAGACATCATAGAGCATACATGTTTTGCTTATATCATAGAATGCAAATATGATTAAAAATCGAAGAGAAAGAGAAACGAAAACGAAAGTCACTGTAGCCCTGGAACGCATTAGGGATCATCGCTAGTTCAATCCATGGTCCGGAGCGAGGAGGCATGGGAAGCAGTCACCTCCATCTGCGAAGCAGTAATGCTAGCGAAGGAGAAGGCAGACCGTGCCAATGAGAGGGAAACCTCACACCCCAGCCACGCAATAGAAGAAGACGTCCCAGGCATTGGGAGTCGCAGAGCCATTCCCGGCCACCGTAGGCGCCGCGAGGCTGCGGATGGCGAGCGATGGGTGGCTCGCCGTCTGATAACAACCAGGCCAGGGTCGACGGCGCGTCGTGTTCCACGCGCGCCTCAAAGAGCTGTCAGCAACGAAGACGGGCCCCATAGGGCCAGTGCCTGCTAGGGTTGCGGAATTTGTTCGAAAGAGTCACCGCGGCCGGCTGGAACTTAAGAGGCACAAGAAGGATCACGGGTGGGTTTTATTCAGTAAGAGTCTGACACTCCCTTCCGCTCCGCAGAGAGCGGGAGAAGTCATTTGATGATTTCCCATCCAGAAAAAAAGCCCTGGAATGCAATGAGCACGTGGAGAAATACGATGGGTTTTAGTTACTGAGAATCTGACATTCCGCGCCAACAGAGCGAAGTTACTTGATGATTTCCCATCCTTAAAAAAAGTCATAGATTGTCACTAATAGACTCTTCCAAGCGTGGCAACAGGACCGGCTGATGTGACGGGATGTTTCCAACCTGGCGTCTTTCGATGCGCGATCTCCACGATGTTATATTTATTTGCTCAAACATGGGTATACAAGAAAAAACCTGCATGCAGGATAACATAAAAAATTAAAGTTCAGAAATATGCACTCAAATATTGTGCATTAAAAAAAAAATATTATAAGTTTAATTTTTAATGCCAAAGTATTAAACAAACTTAAAAGTCAAATCTATGTCAAGATATTAATCAAATGTTAAAATTACAACAGAATATCAAAATTATTTAAAATGTCAATCAAATGTAAAAAAAAAGTAGAACGAAGTTCTACTATATAACTGTGCCCGTGTCTTTTTCATTTTCCACCAATTCATTAAAATATTAAATGATTAAGTATATATACATAATATTAAAGTAAACGAACAGTAGAGAAATATGCAGCCCTATAGAATGAAAACCTATAGGTTTTTTTGTAATAAAGATCGTAATGTCAAATATATTCTACTTCCAATTACCCTGCCCAGTCTAAATTAAAACCTCTTTTTAGTTTGGAGATATGCGCTAAGAAACAAACAGCAAAATGGAGAATAAAAATATGAACAACTTTGCTGATTTGTATTCTATTACTTTTCTTTTTAATATACTTTCAAGTTATTTGCGCTATTGTTTTGTCATCAGAACGGCAACTTTATTAATATTTCCGTTTTTCCTTTGTTATTAAAACACGTGGCAAAACTTTCCGCATTTTGCTACACATGAAAAGGTAAAATCTTCATATTCATTTAAAAAAAAAAAACCATACAGACCACCATTTACATAAAACAAATAAAATACATAAAGCACAATACAAGGAAAATCTGTTTTTTTACAACGTGCTGTTTTTATTTTCCAGCACGCGGAAAAAAAATTGTAACTCAATTTTTTTTTAAGTATATTTTACAACAATATTATAAACGCTAGTGAGAAAACTTGTACACCTTTTCTTTAAGGATGCAAAATATCAAATAATCAAATAACTTCTTCCACTCTGAGTGGAGCAGAAGGGAATGTCAGACTGTTACTGACTAAAACCCACCCGTGATCCTTCTAGTGCCCTTTGCGTTCCAGGGCCGCGTTGACTCTTTCGAAAAATTCCGAAAGCCTGGCACCAATCGCCAATCTAAAAAACTTTTTACAAAAAAATACAACCGACTTTTATTTGAAGTTATTTTGCACTTTTTGATTTTTTGTGTAAAAGTCGGTTGTATTTTTTTGTAAAAAGTATTTTATTTTTCACTTTTTAGTGGTACCTACACCCCCTCCCCTCCCCCACCCAAACGAACCAATCAGATGGGTGTAAAAAAAACGTACTGCTCCTTTGCAGAGTAAACTAAGAGGTCGTCAATGTAAACAATGTACATATTTTTTTTAGATTTTTCGAAAACCGAGTTATGCGCGAACAAACATAAAAAAAAACATACAAACATCCGAATTGAGAACCTCCTCCTTTTTTAGAAGTCGGTTAAAAAATACAAGAGAATAATGATGAATAGGCTCAATGCTGCACAAAAGTAACAAAAATCTTTATAATAAAATAAACAGAACCCTTAAAATTAATTCTACTACGGCCAGGGAGGCCAAATTTAAAATTAAGTCATGGCTACTTATACAAGATTACAATCAAACAGAAATCACTTTGAAATAAAATTAAACCAAAATAAATAAATATTAATTAGGTTAAATTAAACAACACTCATACACACACACACTTACTCTACTAGAACGACAATGTGATTCATTATAAATAATATATGCTCTGACTCTGTGACATTTCGAGCATTTTATATAAACGGGAGCCAGACGCCCGCTCTTACAATTGTTTTTAATTCATCTAGTACCTATTATTTTCATCTATGGTGAAAATGGGCAATAATAGTATTTATTAATACAAAAATCGACATCACATTATTAATACCAACAACAGCACTTAAAATTACAAGCACCACTTATTTAAAACTGCCCCTACGATACTGAATACAATTTAAACTATTTACACCTAAAAACGTTTGCCACTCGTTTACAAAATGTTGGCGAGCAAAGTGGCTCGTGGCTCAGTAACAACATTATGAGTCAACAAACCATTTAAAACGTTATTATTCTCTACGGAAAACTGTTATCCGTTTTGTTTACTGGCAATGTATGTATTTATCGCACCTGTGTACGTGAAATTTAATGAATAATACATTGAATAAATGCTTTTTGTTGTGCTGTCTGATGGTGACCTTTTCTCTGTTTGTAAATGGTTGTCATGAGAGGATACCTTGTTTAAGTTCCAGTGAAATAAAGGACAAAAGACATTTTAACTTTCTTGTCGTCGAAGTGAAATCAGTAGACCTTAGTCACCCCTGATTATATTATTATTGAGTACCTGTTTATTGATTTAGTTTGGTCTACATAACCTGCATACATTGTTTGGAAATTTCGATGTTAAGGAGTTAATGGCAGATCAGCGGGTCGTCTTGGGGTGGAGTATAGGAGTTAGAGTATACGCTTAGAGGCACTATGAGAAGAAAAAACAAAAAATAAAAAAGATGTTTGGTTCAAAATGAGAATCAAAGTAAAAGTCTTCAAAAATTTTCGAAAATTCTTAAATTCTGCTCCAATGACAACGAAATCATCAACGACATTATCCGACGTGGTCTTGTTGCCGTCGGCGTTCCTGCCGTATTAGAACCCAATGACCTGGCACGCGACGATCGCAAGCTAGTTTTAAATACTTTTAATTGTAATCTGTGGAGAACGTATTGGGTAGCATAATTGTTTTGAAATTTAATAAGAATTTTAGACATTATGACTATTTGTTATTGTGCTACTGTTTGTTTGTCTTTTAACAAACAAAATAAAAAAAAATGGCGACCAATCAGTGTACGATTCTACAATTTATCGGCAACTTTACAATCGGCTAGGCAGCAAGTTCACGAAACAAATCAATTCTAAACATCGATTTACTAAATCAAACTACGTACCTTTATAGCGTAGATAATACAATTCCATCCAATCTCACTTGGGACAAAACTAAGGCCACATATGAACATCTATTAAACGTGTTTTCTTTTGTTTTGCAGGAGGGCGAGCGACTGAGAATATGAACGCGTCACGACTGCCTGGGTTCAATGACACAAGCCGTGAGTTATTTCTCATATATCTTAGACATAGAGCAAGTATATCTCCGTGGCAGTCACTACTAGAGGTGGCATTGTCAAAACTTTTTTCATATATATATATATATATACTATTAAGTAGATTCCAGTAGGTAGTACCTTTTTTCGCCGGGGAGGGATATCCTTGTGGCTGTCCATGGGCTGTCCTTCGCCTGGAGCAGGCGAAGGGGTCTGTCAGACTCTTACTTACCACTCCTGTGTGTCCTCATTTAATAAGGGCACTTTCCTTATTAAATGAGGATATGGAATTGCCGTAATTATTGAAGTACCTACCGAATATGTGAGACGCTCTGTCTTTCTATTACTCCGCTCTTTACACTTTTTAATTCTTCGGCCGCCCGCAGTACTCTTGTTGTTCCCTTGAGTTGAGAATAATTGACTAAAAAAATCTAATTAGTCCATCAGATATATTTCTAAAAAATATTGGACACGGGTTTTTTTAACGTCATCAAAAAACGGAGACAATACAGTGCGTTGAAAACTCGCGAGACGTCACAAGCCCACAGTCTTGTTCTACACATAAACAATAAAATACGTTTCCAATATTTTACGATAATCTTAATGACGTACGGACTAAATAACCTACATTTACCTACATGGTTCTCATATGATTTGACCAGTGCGGATTGTATGGACTTTAAAAGTGACTTTGACCTCTGAGTTTGTTTCGGTGTTTCTTCTCAGGGTAGTCGGCTAGGAAGCACCGGCTTTATCTAGCTTAAAATGATAAGAAATATTGGACGTGTAAAAGTGTTATGTTTAACCTACTTACAAAATAAATATCATTTATCATTTCAATAGAATCATATATTTTTTACTCAGGACACATCCTTATTCCGTACTCTGTGGTCTTACTCGTATAAGGTACGGTGATTCGACAAAAAGGATGAGACGAAGGTAGAATTTATAGGTAGAATGACGGCATGCTGAAATAATGAAATATTCTAGATGGATGTCTCGGTCTTTTGTTGTAGTAGTTTCGTGTCAGAGTGTCATGACATAAACAATAAAATGATGTGAACGATATGACGAGATATGTATATCGCACCCCTAAAATGAAAGCGACCTAACTTATTTTTTTTTTTTGGCAAATGAGCATGAGTTAAAATCTTTAAAAAGTGTTGGGTTAAAAAACAAATATTTACCGAGACTTAAATATGTATAAGCTGTCCCTTTCCCAATTATATTTAGAAAAAAAAAAGTAAGAAAAATAGTTTATTCCACTCATTGATTACAGTTACACAGAGCTAATAGGTATTTCGGGATCTTTTTCATCACTGGGTTTTAAAATATTATGGTTTTACGTTCAGTGTTTTGCAAAATTATAAGTAACAGGAATTTTGAATTAAGCCACTTTAATTCTGAGAGATTCTTGAAACAAACGCTAATACTATTTGAAGTGATAATGGTGATGAATGTTATGTAGTTTATCATCTACGTTTTCAACGGCCAATTCTTCAGGTATTCGAATTGCGGTTACAATTTTTTGTTACCTAAACTAGTTCTCAAGAGAGTCATGACTTAATTACGTTTATTAGTTAGTTTTAAAGTGGTCGATATTTTGAGTCCCCAGGAGGTCCAACGGCTTGTTGAAAAATTATACACTAGTTATTAGACAACTAATATAGTGTAATTAGAACGTTTAGTTGACACTTCGCGTGACCCAAGGGCTGGCTTTTTCGTTGCGGAATTTGTTCGAAAGAGTCACCCCGGCCCCTGGCGCTTTAGTCAGTAGGAGTCTGACAATCCCTTCCGCTCCGCCCAGAGCGCAAGAAGTAATTTGATGATTTCCCAACAAGAAAAAACAGGCTGGCTTTTTCCTCGGACATAGCAAAAGACTGGCGGCATTGCCACATTGCATGGCAATCCATATAACGTGGCAATGCCGCCAGTCTTTTGGACTCACTTCCAGTCTATAACGATGCCGAAGAATTTTTTGATTCCATATTCTAGTTCGGAGAAGTTACTTTTATTTTAATTGTAATTGTAGTTAGACTAGTATTTAAATATAATAATATATATTATATGGCACTTAAGTCAACTTAAAATACACAAAACTAAAATCAATAGGCCATAATTATAGTTGGTGGCGATGGATTAAAATTATTTCGAATTATAGGTAATTTCAAGTAATCACAGAGATATAAGTGGATTTATTATATTCATAATTTAAAATCTTACATTAAATCGCATTTCGTAGAAAAATATCAAATGAAGACCCACATCGTTACGAAAAACGATAACAATAAATCCAAATGGAAAACTTTCTGAACTTTTCATTTTTAAAATTCCGATTAAAATCTACGAACTCTTTTTGCTTAAATACCCAATTATTCGTTAGTAGGGCTATGAATACGTCCACCGGTCTTGGGTATGAATAAATCACTCTGCCCACAGCCCCTGGGAACCGTAGGTGGTAAAAGGATTTTATCATAAAGCCATTTAAACACTGTTAGGCTACCTGTCCTTGTAAACTAACATATTAAAACCTTTTTAGTAATACCAGCCATTTAGTGTCCCATTGGTCTAAAAAGGCCTTAAAGGTTTAGGTTTAGGCTAGGTTTCCTCTCGATGTTTATGGCGTCCTAAGTTAATAAATAAGTCCCTGTCCCAAGATAATGATAGAAATACACTGAAAAAACGACTTGGATTCTAGTTATCGAATTTTCATTAGATAATTACTAAAGTTTAGTAGCTGTGGTGACTGCCAAACGTTTGGGTACAGTAACAAAACAAATTTAGTTACTTTATTTAGGTCTCATTACAAAACTGTTTGGTAAGATATAACATCACAGTTTTGCTATCAATTACTAAGCGGAATAAGTGACGAGCTAATAAATAGCTAAGCGGTTTAGTAAACAACAACATTTTAGTATTTAGTTACCAAATGCTATAGTTGTTGGCAACTTAACAGGTTTTAACAAAATAATGAGTGTGTCCACAGCTAAATTAATTTAGAAAACAGACCTGAACTTTAGTTACAACTAACTAGTAAATAGTCAAGTAGCTGAACTGTTCAGTTAGCCTATTTTTTTTCAGTGTGCATATATATACTTAAATAAACATTAAACCGGTTTTCCATAAAGAATAGGGTAGGGGATGTACCTAATTGCGGAATTTGTTCGAAAGAGTCACCGTGGCCCTGGAACGCAAAGGGCACTAGGAGGAACATGGGTGGGTCTTAGTAGTCAATAACAGTCTGGCACCTCACGCTCCGCCCAGAGCGGGAGAAGTCATTTGATGATTTCCCATCCAGAGAAATATATACATATGTATATACAGAAAGAATACTAATTATTATACAATTACACATTAGCACGTTCCAAAACACAGATCACTGACGTGGCTCAGAGGGCTGCCCAGCTGAAATGGGACTGGGTTCGATATGCCTGCTGTTTCTCAGACCACGACGGAGATGGCGGGACGACTTGGGATGTCTTGCTTGGGAAATGGTAGAATGAGGCACAAAATCCGGAACAGTGGAAGGAGTAGAAGGAGGCAGTTGCCTAGCAGTGGGACATTTCAAGCTAGCTATAATAATAATAATACAATAGGGATGTTTCCTGAGTAAAAAATATATGATTATGTTTAGTCCGTCAGTTAGACTATAGAAAAATATTGGACACGTATTTTTTCCTTTATCAAATTTATAAAAACTGACGAAGATACAAAGCATCAAAGATCAGGAGTGGGGGCTTGTGACGTTACGGCTCGCTAAAAATTGTAGCGAGTAGTGACGTCACACGAGTTTTCAACGCTCTGTATCGGCTTCATTTTTTGTTTACGTGAAAAATGAAAAAATACGTGTCCAATATTTTTTGGAAATCTATCTGACGGACTAATTAGATTTTTTTAGTCAACTACCCTATTGCACACCACATATGAGACAGAATATATGGTTGAAAACAAGAAAACATATTATGGCGATACAATGGTTAACCTTATGCATTTTTTAAAGATATGGTTTGATAAATGAGACACTCTTCTGTAGAACTGAATCATCTTTAAGACTGTTAATGTGCTGTGTTGGTCTACACTTAACCTGCGGTCATAGGATGCTTTCATCCCGGGAGAATGCTCACTTAACATAATTGTGTAAAGTACCCAATTATCTATACTAATATTATAAAGCTGAAGAGTTTGTTTGTTTGTTTGTTTGTTTGTTTGAACGCGCTAATCTCAGGAACTACTGGTTCGAATTGAAAAATTCTTTTTGGGTTGAATAGACCATTTATCGAGGAAGGTTTTAGGCTATATATCATCACGCTTAAGCCAATAGGAGCGGAGCAGCTATAAAGAATGTTTTAAAATTGGGTATACCACGGGGACGAAGTCGCGGGCAGCAGCTAGTGTTATATATTTATTTATTACTAGCAGCTCCCCGCAGTTTCACCCGCGTAGTTCCCGTTCCCGTGGGAATACGGGGATAAAATATAACGTATGTTACTCAGAGTGAATGTAGCTTTCTAATGATGAAAGAATTTTTCAAATCGGTCCAGGAGTTTTTGAGTTTATTCGTTACATACAAAAATACAAATCTTTCCTCTTTATAAAATTGATTGAGTCAGGCGTTACTTTGCGGATTCAGTCTGTTCATTGGATTTTCAAAAAATATGTAACACGTATTTTTTTGTCATTTCAAAAAGTTAAAAAAATAGAAAGACTATCCGCAACAAAGTTCTAGAGTGGGGGCTAGTGACGTCACGACGCTTTTTGCTAACGCGAAAAAGGAAAAAATACGTCTCTAATACTTTTTGAGTAAAATACCTTATTTCCTAATACACGCGGGCAAAGGCGCAGGCCGAAACTAGTTTAAAAAAAAAACTACTGATAAGAATTGTACCGACCGCAAACACTTTCTAACCTTATTCTCACCATCACTAAACCAATAAGAGGCCCAAAAAATCTTCAACAAAAAGGTTCCTCACAAGAATGTGGCCAAAAAAATAGAATTCTTTTTTCGCCCGCAGAAATCCTTGACCCGACCGAACATTATAACAATTGGAACGAGATAGCGAACTTCTAAAAGTTTTTAATTCAACAAATTCTTTTATGAATCATTTACAACAGTTGGAGGGGCCGCGCCGGCTAAAGTTTTAATTTTTACATTTCCTAACAAAATTTTCGGATATTCGAGATTCCGTTTCGAAGTTTCTCTCCGATCCGGGTTCGAAAGAAAAACATCTTTGTTTTTTTTATAGAAGTGGGTATAACTAAGTAGCTCCTGGCCCTTTGTGTAAGTTGTAATAATGTAAAGAAACGGCTGTTTTGTCGTTTTTAACCGACTTCAAAAAGGAGGAGGTTATCAATTCGGATGTTTATATTCTACTAACTTTGTACAGCTAATATTATTTTTTTCTTTAGTCTTTCTTTAATTTCTTGTATATTTGTCGCTATTTAACATAAAAAAAAACACTTGGAATTGAAAATTATGTTTGCCTTTTACCAAATTTCATACATACGACATCTTTTCTAGCAGCAATATACGAGTATGAACATAGCTTAGCCCGCGGCTTCGCCTGAAAGAAATTCTAAAATTATTAATCGGGAACATACTTGAAATTAAAAAATATAGTAATTTTTTTGAATATGTTATAAAAAGAAATGTCCAGAAGAGGTCTGATAAGAAAAACTATTTTACATATACATGCCGAATGCTTTTTCATGTTATTCTGGAAAATTCAATCTGTGGAACAATAAAGTTTATTTTGATTAAAAACCAGTGTGTGAAGTGTCAAATTAAATTTTGTTGTACGCGCAAAAACATTTCTACACATGACAATTATACCAGAAAAACTTTCTTACAAAAAAAAGTTTTATTTATTTTTTTGTGAGAAAGTTTTTTTTTTATTTTTCACTTTTTAGTGGTGATATCCCTCAGAGCTAAACTTACCCCATCACAGTGTGGTATGGACATAATCAGGAGTCAACTATCGTCACACCTTTTTTCTGTATGGGAAATCATCAAATGACTTCTCCCGCTCTGGGCGGAGCGGAAGGGAGTGTCAGACTCTTACTGACTAAAACCCACCCGTGATCCTTCCTGTGCCCTTTGCGTCCCAGGGCCGGTGACTCTGGTCAACAAATTCCGCAACCCTAGCAGTACTATAAACACACCTGAGAATGCAGCAATCCCGGAAATCCGAGGTTCTTCATCTTCATCAGATCTTCACTAAACTAGACAGTTACTACCTCGAAAATCTAAGAATGAGAACAACATCAACGTAGACGAAACTCACTCAAATTTAAATGGAACCACCTCCTTTTTTTGAAGTCGGTTCAAAATAAGCTCTCTTCAAAGTATCTTTATCGCAACTTTAAAATGTTTAACACCTCAAACTGTTATCTTAATAGCACTTTAAAACGATAACTCGAATACTTTACACAAAATCGATACTTATTACAAGCTCTAAAAAATGTTAATTCGTACAAGATTTTCTTACCAACCTTAATCGTGAGGTTTTTGCTGTAATCATGAATTATGGCCATCCTTTAAGTGGCATTAAAGAACGGTCGATCGCGTCATAATGAAGTCAGAGTGTGGATTTTTATTTAAAAAAAAAACGGTCGACAGATATTTTCGGCAGAGTCAAAATCTTTTTGATAAGATTTTTTACTGACAATAAAACCAGCAAGCAGCTTGTGGCAAATTACATCTGCTGTGCTGTTCTTTTTTTAAACGTTGCCCTATCAGGATTTCTCCTGTATCGAGAGTGTATTTACAAACAGATAAACTAACATACACAAACAGGCAGACCCAGAACATGTATCTATGTAGGCCATACAAATATCTGTTCCGTGCGAGTATCGATCCTGCGACACGTAACGCATCAGTCAATAGCTCAACCACTGCGCTAGCCACGTCAAGCTACACTCACCAAAGTTGGTCTGTAGATGACCTTACATTAAATTTAAAGTACGTTGCACATAAATGCTCTGTGTAGTCTTTCCGGATAGCTAAAAGCCAGAAAAAAATATTTACACCAGTCTTACCGAGGGCTATGATACATGTTACCTAGTTACTGGGTTGTGGAACTCGGATAGCCAGTCACTCCATGTAAAATACTGACTGATACTAGTACTGATAATAGTACTGATACTAATACTGATACTAGTACTAGTACTGATACTAGTACTGATACTAGTACTGATACTAGTAGTGATACTAGTACTAATACTAGTACTGATACTAGTACTGATACTAGTGCTGATACCAGTACTGATACTAGTACTGATACTAGTGCTGGTACTAGTACTGATACTAGTACTGTGTACATGTATCCAGTTGGAATGAAAGCCTACCAATATTTTAACTTATCGTTCACGATTTATTTATTTATTTAATACTTTTCGCACACAGATGTAAAGAGGCGTACTTGATGCCTTAAGAATTTTCTGCCCGCAACCTTTGGGTGAAGCAGAGAATAATAGCGGTAGATACTTGTATGAAAAAAAAAGAATGAATATAAAATTTACACAAAGATAAATATATACATACAAATATACTACACATACAATACAATGCCAATGACAGCCGTTGGTCCCGGCTGTCATTTGTAGATCTTTGGCAGTCGTTACGGATTATCAGAAGCCAAAAAAATCTGACACCTGTCTTGCCAAGAAGTACCGTGTTCCCCAGTTATTGGGTTGTGGAGTCTGGTAGGCAGCCGCTCCACGTTAAATACTGGTATTCAGCTGAATCCGGTATGACTGGAAGCCGACCCCAATATAGTTGGGAAAAGGCTAGGAAGATGATGATGACAATACAATGCCATAATATACACTCAAATTAATAAATTAATACACGAAAATACTTAAACAGTTGATGCGTACAAAATAAGCGCGACGACGATTTACGATTGTGTTTTGTTTCTTGTTTTGGGATTAATTACATTTTCTTTTCTCAGCAATTTATATGTTAATCGCTAATGGAAAGAAACAAACATTATGAAATTAGTTTTTGTTTCATCCTGTTGAGTTGTGGAAGATATTATGATGTTTTAAAAGCCTCCTTACAGGAATAATTTTGCTTGTTTCTCTTCGGTTTGAGTCATTTACTACTGCCGTTACCAAACACCATCTGGCGAGAATAACTTCGATATTTGCTGTTCTGGTTCTCATATTTCAAAATAATGCGGTTTTAGGAATTGCCTTACATAACTATGCATGAGAAGCCGCCTACAAAGCTTATCGATTGTATATGTAGATTATCTACAAATCGATATTCCCAATAGCCCGATACGACAAGTCTTAAAACAATCAGATTATAAGAATACGATCTTTTTTAAGACATGTTATAATTTATGCTAATAATTCAACAGTAACTTTTTACAGTAATTAATTACTATGTACATAGATAAAAAATAATTTACAAAAATAAATTAAACACAATGCAAACTACTTAATTAAGGTGCTTCCGTTTTCTTTTTTTTGGTTCTGGTGCAAATACTGAAGATGACATGCCCCTGCCAGATGCCTAAAGTGAAATCTAAGTGAAAAATGAAAACCTATGATTTGATGTAAAAAGCCACTCCTGAACTTTGACGCGTTTTTTTCAGCGTCTGTTCTTATTCATTCGATAAAGCAAAAAATACTCGACCATAGCAAAAGCAAAAACAGCGGGGTGTTATTAGTTAGAAGTGTCTATGTGTGTGTGTGTCTATGGCATCGTGGCTGGGTAAGAAAATTCCCCCAACGCGAAAACATTTGTTAAAAAAAAAAACATACGACCCTACGTAAGCATGTATGTAGTTATGAAATTTCAAGGTAATTTGTTTCTTTTTATAGATTTTTCCGTTTACACCTTTTTATATATTTGTGGCTATTTTTTCATCCTTTTGTTTTTTGATGATTTAGGCTTTTTACATTCATACTATTTCTTTTAATAATCTTACTAACGGACTCAAGAAAATCATATCATTTTATGCTGGAAACATCTCTATTATATAAAATTACAAAATCAAACGCCTTGGAAACAAAACAAGATTAAAATGTTATCACATTCTTAATTTACCAAATCACTCTTAACAGACAAGTGGAAGTGCGTCGCGAGGGTTGTATTATCCACAGTAGATGCATCATCATAAAACCACAACCATTCTCAACGACTTTGGAGAAGGAACCACCCAAAACTCACAAACCCAACCTGCATTCCCAAATGATGGTACCTCAATTCAACAATTCCTTTTGAAGTATTTCCAAATGAAATCCGGCGCGTATCTGCCGCTCCTAACTCAATTAATCATCTACCTAGACTTTTCCCAACTAAATACCAGTATTTTTGGTGGACTAACACACTACTTCTTGGCAAGACTAGCGTCTATTTATTTTTTTGACAGTCCATAACAAGATCTACACATGACAGCCAAGACCAACCGTGCTTTCCGAGGCACGGAATGCTAATATAGTAACCCACCCACAAAACGACCTCGGCTTTACCTCGTGTGTTGCTTTGCCTTGATGATCGACCCGTGCATCATATATAATTTAGCTACGAGTCTTCCTTTACACGGTTTATTAAAGTATTTCCATTTGAATTCCGTTTTTTTCTCTTGTACTTTTTTTTCTCTTTCTATTATTCCAATATTTGTAAATATGTGAGTACCATGGGCATGAGATATTTAGAAGTTTACCTCTGCTGGTACTTTGTTCCATCACTAGTATACTTGGTGCATTGTCCTCACATATATGAAGTATTTTTTTTATTACCAAATATTGTAAAACATTGATTTGAAAAGAGTAACTATGGAGTTTCTTGTCCGTTCTTCTCCATAAGAATCTACCTTTGCGAATGGACGCTAGAGTCACTTAATTTATGATATTTTTTATTGATGACGTTCAAAAGTGCCGTTGATGGCCTAATTGAAATAAACGTTTTGAGTTTGAGTTTGTTACGTAATTGCCGCTCCTAATTAAATGCAGAAAATATAATTAAAAGTGAATCGGACGGGAATGCCTCCGTACCGCCGTGCCTGCCTTTATTGTGAGATTCCAAGACGTTTTAAATGCAAGCAGATTAGAGGGTGACCTTATTAAATGCTGTGCGGATTTTTAGTTCTGAATGGAAGTGGTATTTCATTTAAGGGTTTTTGCTAGGTAGGGTGGTAGGCATACCTGTATAAATAACTAGGAGCGCCCCGCAGTTTCACCCGCATAGTTCCCGTTCCCGTGGGAATATGGTGATAAAATAGCTTATGTCACCCGGGGATAGTGTAGCTTCCCAACAGTGAAAGAATTTTTCAAATCGGTTCAGTAGTTTTAAAGCTTTTCGATACAAACAAACAATCAAATCCTTCCTCTTTTAGTATAGATAACATAATTTAATATTAGTGAAAATACTTAAAAATAATAAACATACCTACTATACCTATATACGCGGACCTAATACTAATACTTATATATGTACATACATAATTATATACCCGATAAACATATCTAATAATTTAAAGTAATAAATATTTAATTCCTTTTTTTTCTGAATGGGCAATCATCAAATGACTTCTCCCGCTCTGGGCGGAGCAGAAAGGAGTGTCAGACTCTTACTGACTAAAACCCACCAGTGATCCTTCTAGTGCCCTTTGCATTCCAGGGCCGCGGTGACTGTTTTGAATAAATTCCGCAACATGCAAGTAGAGCCGTAGCTTAAAAAAGACATTAATAACCGATTTTACTCTTAAACCGTTTCCTGAATCTCATTTCATATTCTGCTGTAATCTTCACAAAAAAAAAAAACAGTTAAACCTACCGAAAATTCTAGCCCTTCAGTCTACAGAAAATAGAGAAACATGGTTAGTATTCTTCTTGTTCTAGAACACTTAGTATTCGTAAGTCCCGGGCGTGGCCACACCTTGCATTTTAATGCATCGTCTTATTATTATGCAGCCCTGGTAGCTGTCTCGGAGAATATTAGACAAAAGTTTCGTGATTAAATATTGGATCTTGAAATTAATTAAAGGGGGTTTGATTAACCTTCTCTTTAACATCTTATATGTATATACAATTCTCGTGTTACGGTGTTTGTGTTTGAACTCCTCCAAAACGGCTCGACCGATTTTCGTGAATCTTAGCACGCATATCGGCTAGGGTGGCGAATCTGACAACATCTATTTTCATCCCCCTAAATGTTAAGGGTGGTCCAACCCTATTTTTTATTTTTTGCAAAATGATGTTTATCGGGTCAAATACTTTTTTTTCAATTTCTATCGTTCAATCATGCCTTATATATGTTGCGCGAACTTAATTTACCACTATCTACATCCCCGGAGAGAGAGAATTGCGGATTTTTTTCGAAAGAGTTAACGTATCCCTGGAACGCAAAGGGCATTAGGAGGAACACGGGTGGGTTTTAGTCATTAAGAGCCTGACACTGCCTTCCGCCCCGCCCAGAGCGGAATAAACCATTTGATGATTTCCCATCCATAAAAATGAGATAATTTACGACATTCATGCAGTTGGAGCCGCGTTCAAAACATCGTATTTTTAATAAATTAAGGTGTGACATGTGGAAGTTCACTACTTTGACGAATCATCTTTTCCCGCTATCTGAGACACTGAAGCAAGTGAGAAACGAAATCTTAAACAAACTTTAAAAAACTCTTTCTAAACAAACAACTTCAAAACTCGTTTGACGGCCACGTGAGAAAAACTCAACGTCGTTTAAAACGAGCAATTATTATCTGTACTAATATTATAAAGAGGAAAGATTTGTATTTTTTTATGTAACGAATAAATTCAAAAACTACTGGACCGATTTCAAAAAATCTTTTACCACTAGAAAGCTACATTCACCCTGAGTAACATAGGCTAGGATATTAAATTTTTATGCCCGTATTCCCACGGGAACGGGAACTATGCGGATGAAACCGCGGGGCGCTGCTAGTCAGAAATATTCGTGAGAAAGAGTTTATAAGAATATAATCGGCTCGCGGTTTACGACAATCTAACCTCATTGAGATTGAGATTCAAATTAAGGTAACTTTATTTGATCAAACATGCGTGTACATGATCGTCCATACATTCATAAAAAAAACCGGCCAAATGTGTGTCGGACCACACATAGTGAAGGGTTCCGTAGCTCACTTTTAAAATCTTGTATCTCTAAAAATATATAAGCTGTGATGTTCAAACCAATTTTCGTTGGAAGTGTCTGTGAAGTTGAGTCAACTAGTGTCACTATAATATTTTTATTTTCAAATGTTTTGACGTTCAAAAGTGCCGTTAATGGTCCAGTTGAAATAAATGAATTGACTTTGACTTTGAGTTCTATTTGCTCTTTTTTAATTTTCATAGTATTAAAGTTAGAGGGGGACACATTTTTTACGCATTTGGAAGCACATATCTCAAAAACTATTGTCTTAGATAAATAACTTTTTTAGAAACCTTTATTTCATTTTGAAAGAGCTATCCAATGATACCCCCACGATTATATATTTACATGTATGGATTGCCACCCCAAACATTCTTTTTTTTTTCATAATATCACAGCACTATTGAATAGCGTTTTACAAGTTGCACCTACCTACCAATTTTCATTTATTTAGCTTTAATAGTCTCCGAGTAAAACGGCTGTGACATACACACAGACGGTCGGACAGACGGACATGACGAAATTATAAGGGTTTCATTTTTTCCTTTTGGTTACGGAACCCTAATGGTGCATGCAAGGAATAAAAGGAATAGTAACATTAATTAACATTCTCAAAGCTTCCTATAGAAGTAAATAATCCAATCTCTCGGAATGACTTCGAGAAATTACGTACTATCAGATTCTGATGCGAAAAATGTATTCCAAATATTCGGTTGACAATTTATCGAGAGTTTACAATCTCTCAAGATATTTTATAATCTAACGCATTACGTATATGCGATGACATAGCTATCAAACAACACAGACTCGAAATCCTAACTCCAATTTCTGTTTTAAGGATCAAAGACCCTTTTCAAAAGACTCATAAGGCCGTAGTTCCGCAGGCACTCAAGCCGAAACGTCTACAATCATATAACTTCCAGCGACAAATACTTTTACTTCTACAATCCCTTTCTATTCCAGGATAACAATCACAGAGTAATAAAACCAGTATCCCGAAGCCATAAAACCTTATTTCTGCATGCTTGCTTACTTTCTACATAAATCTATGTCCAATAGTTTTTCTCTGTAATATTTTATTCTTCATATTCATTAATCTAATAATTCAGCTGCACTAAGAAAATGAATTAAAGGAATGATTAATGAAAAGGTCTGACGTTTGATCTTTTTGGATTAAATTATATTAATATCTCTTATTACTTTGAAAAGCAATCCTGTGAGATGTAAATGGTTTGTTTTTTTTTTGATGGGCTATATTAGTTTTGCTATTAGTCAGTAAAAGGTAAAAAGCCATTAAAACTTGAATATAACCGTTAGTTATATTAAAATACAGGGTGACTAGAATGTTGCATATTTTTACTGGTCTACATTTTGTGCTCTCATACCTATTAAGACTGCAACAGTGCAACATAAAGAAACAAATGAAAAAAAAAGAAATGATAATATTAATATCTAGCATATTTATGTACCTACATATATGAAAGATGCACGGTACATGGTCATTATCATCTGCCTAGCCTTTTCCATGGTAATTACAAAAAAAAAATAGGTTTGACAAAAACTAAGTGTGTGTCTCACGGCTGCACTAAAAGGTCCATTTCATTGATATATCAGACAGACTGAACATGCATATTGTTACGCAATATTTTTTTTTAAATAGTATCCGTAGCGTTTCTTGTCGGTTTTTTAACAAATTCCGCAAACTTAGCAGGCACTTATGGGGTCTGTTCGTACCCAATATGGATCCATACACGGGTAATTTGATCAAATTGAGGTATTGAGGATGTTTGTTATATTCCATTTTTCTCGAATTGCCCCATCAATACTGTATGGAGTCTGAAGACGAATTATGGGAATTTGATCCATAATACTTTTTTGATACAATAATTATGTTATTGGAGGATAACACGTTGATTAATATTGATTTGATCCCATTTTGATAATGAAACAAAAATGAATTCTCAAAAATGTATGTTACTTATAGTACCATACTTATCTTTCTTCGTTAAATACTAAAAATAATTTTTACAAAGCATCTACGCCCTACGGTACATAACATATCTTATTATGGGCTCAGGACTATTTAAGCGTTCTACGAAAAGCTTCGTATGCGGATGGGGAAAACAAAAAATTTCCGTATCTATCTCAAGTTGAGTTCGCCTAAAAAGCACTACATAAATAAAAACCGACAAATTGTCCCATTTTAAAACTAGTCGACTACCAAACTTTTCAAATTCTATCTAAACAGTTATTTTCCAAAAAAAACTCGCTTATAATCTGGCGTATCGCTACAATATCTATGTAAAATTTAGTGAAACTTTTCCTTTAAAAGCGAACTAACTTCACTGCTCAGCCAATTTAAAATTTCACCGCTGCACTGACAGAGCAGGGAAACATCGCGCTAGCAGTGTCAAAAGACGCTCCATCTTTATATAATAATCTGTAAATGAAAATAATACATCTAGTTTTAATTTCCGCGAATATTAGTGGGTTGCAGGTATGCACCTCCCTCCCGCCCGCTATATTATGCACATGCAAGATTACACCAATATTCGCGGAAATTAAAACTAGATATATTATTTTCATTTTCAAATTTAAAATGGATTTCCGCAAAGTAACGCCTGACTCAATCAATTTTATAATAATCTGTAATTCTTCTGTATCTACGGGTGTTTATCAGTGAACTTCTCCTGACTGGCTGGCCCGATTTTGATAATATTTAGTGTGTGTTTGAGTGGGGTCCCTGGAAGGTTTAGATTTACAGTTGGAACCGGTAGGTGCAATCGGTTCCTAGATGTTTTTCTTATAAAAGACAACGTTTGTACAAAACAACGTGTGTCGGATCCACTAGTGACATATAATATTCGTGCCGGTGCACGTTCACTGAGCACCCATTTTGACTGTCACAACTATGACGGAGTTGTCACGAGCTGTCAATTTCTACGTGGAAGCGGTGACTGATGACCTGGTAATAACCGCTGAATACGAAAAACATGATGCGCTATGGCGATATTTGGGAGAGGTTCACTTGCAGCAGTGCAGTGAAAGAAAAAGAAAGAAAATGTATTTAATTGCTACAAAACGACATACATTGACAAATGGGGGGGCGGTTGATCTTTTTGATTTATTGACAGTGAACGAGTTTTAGCTGAAATGTAATGACCAAACAGTAATACTAACTGTCATGCTTAAGTCTCGACAATGCCATCTCATCGGCACAAGGCATCTCCAAGCTCTATGGTCGCACGAATACAAAGTTTCGGAAACTCCGAAACTACTATTTTCTTTACATATGCCGAGATATTTTCATAATACTTATTAGGTTTGGTGGAAGTTCTGCAAACTGCAGGCGATTTCTTCGAACTCGATTGGTGGTGCAGACTTCTATGAATGCAATGCTATTAAACTTACAAATTTTCGAGTAACTTGTTTATTTATTGAGCGAAGAAACTGCCCTGAATTCTTGTATATTTATATTAAACCAGTCTCTCACCAGATTTTATTTTGGTTAGGCGTTTTCAAAACAGCCAACAATTACTGTTAGCTGTTGTCTCTGGGCTTTAGTTTCTGAAGATGTTTCAAAGTATTTTTGAATTAAGAAATTGAAGTGGAGTATTTGACAAACTCTTTTTTAGCCTAAAGACATACCAATCTTTCGCAAGGAAATAGACTTTGGCACGTTTTTCACTTCAGATTCTCTATTCGAAAACCGGTCGTAACCTCCAAGAATTTGAAGTCTAGTCTGAAAATCTGTAAACATTATTGGCTTAAAATATGTTTTGTCACCCGACCTAAATCTATCTAGGGTTCAAGTAGGTACAAATCTGTCCGAGAACGGACAACCTTTATTTAACCTAACCTACCTAATCACACAAGTATCATATTATAATACGTGAACACCTTGCTCAAATATATCCCCTTCTCTTTCCAGAAGATGTCCCCTACCCCACATCATCGGAGTGGTTCGACGGCAGCAACTGTTCCTGGGTGGACGCGGTCTCGTGGGGCTGCAACACCACCGTTAACGGCACCAGCGCCAACGCCACCAGCACTGACGTCACGTCGTTCGTCCTCATGGCGGTTACCTCCGTGGTGCTAGCTCTTATCATTCTTGCAACTATTGTAGGTGAGTGGGTTTTTTGTAGCACACCTGGCGAAAAATAGGGAAGATGAAATTACAGAATTCATGAACATTTTGTTACCTATTGAAATGATAAAATAGTATAAAAGAAGCGCCACTGCAATGTTTTTATTGTAGTTAATATTGATTTTTAACAACTATTACGAATGAATATAACGTGAAACGGAACGTAAACAATTAGCGTCTAGTGACGTCACTGGTTTTATGACAACGAAAAGACGAACTTAAATTTTAATACATGACAGTTCATGATCTCAAACAGGAGTGACTTCATCGTCATTTTACATGGAATTCTTTTAAATGAAAGCAAGATGAAAGTATTGCATGTTCCCTATTGGTAATGAAACGACGCCGACGTATCAGACTGTGTTATTTCGGCAGGTGAGTTTCTGCTCTTATTTTTTAATCTCTATGTGTTCGGTTTAATCACCGATCAATAAAAGACATGTTAGCATAATTGCGACACCGCGCCATGTAACTCTATCTTTACTATCTCAAATATTAGTTTATCTTACACACCCCAACCGCGAACACTATGGGAGGGAATGAGAAATGTAGTCCACCACTACATTTATCATCAGAACTTCGTACAAGTGTAAATGTAGTTTAACATTAGTTAACTTATCCGCGATATGCGAGATATTATTATAACTATTATTACCAGTATTTACAAAAAAGTACTATACACTTTGTGTTACAATACTTTTTTTACGATTACAATATTTTAATTTTTTTTTAGTGACCTACTATTAGAATGTCATTGTGCAGTTATTGCTTTTAATAGCTCGGTTATCAAAAAGTATTACGAGACCATTGATCGCCAATGATCGACCATTATGAATTTAGCAGATTACGAAATTGTAGCAAAATGACTATGGGAGCGTGTTGGAATAACAAATTAATAAAAATATCAGGGCCTCTGAATTTGTTTCGGTGTTTCTTCTCAGGGTAGTCAGCTAGGAAACACCGGCCTCATCTGGTTTATAACGACCAAAAAAGATTGACGTGTAAAAGTGTTATTTACAACCTAGTTACTAAATAAATATCATTTATCAATGAAATATTGTTTGCAATTCATAGGCTTCAAATTTTAAATTAATGGAATTTTTAATACAAAGATGCTTTATTAAAAACCACCGTGTGTTAATACATGTTAAAATCCCTATCCAAGTTCTGTTTCAATTCGCCCCAGAATTACTATTTGTTTGTTTTGTTCAATTTTTTTTTTGTTTTCTTTTTTTTAACTTAAATAGGAATGTGTGTGTTCATATTTAAGTTAAAAAAAAAAACAAACAATTAAATTAAATTGAGCAACTGGTAGAATACATTTCCTTTTCATTAGTAGTAAAGAACTATTCAAAGGCACCGTCCCCGATTGCAATGAAAAGATTATTATCTATCTTGTTTTTATTTTTTTGATATGAGAGGCGTTTTTTATTTTTTATTTTTGGTATTTTATTTGATACCTTTTTGCTATGCACTAAGCAAGCTATAGACGATGACAGAATACGTAGTCTAATTTTCATCGAAACAAAATATTTTAGTTTTTATTAACGAACCATGGCTTCCTCTTTTTATTTATCAAAATTTTCACTAACCCATGTTACTCGGGATAAGTCAACACTTCTACCCATACCACATATATCGATATCGGTTAAGCTGTTTAGAAGATATGGTGGATTAAATAACTCACAAACATACATACATACATGAACACTGAAAATATAACACTCCTTTTTTTCGGCAGTCGTGTAAAATTAAGTTGTGGTTTTTACATAGTCGAGCCCAATAATCAATAAGCTGTTACACACAATACGCCATTTGCATATGTCACGGTCTTTGTCTTTATATGTCACACAGCATTATAGGAGATAGCTAAAACGGTAAAGATCAAGAAAAAAAGTCGAATAAAAAGTGAGTTATTTTAATGAGTTAGCGTAATTTTCCATTAAACATGTAGTCTATAGTAATAAAGATTATTTCTTAAAAAGAGGTTGTTAAAATGTATGAGAACTATATTTATTTAGAATATTCATGGATGTCGAAACTCTTCTCCTAAAATAAGAGCACTTAAACTTAACAGTAAAGAGTTTATTTTGGGTGTACCACATTTTCTTTTGAAATTTATTCTCAATAGCAACCAAATAATTCTTCGTTTCAACATCCGGCAACTTAACGTACACATCAAACACTTCTAAAGAACCAAAAATATGAAATAAATTACTTTTATATTCACAAAATTCGCATTTAACACCTCCCTCTCAACCATAAAAGGTCGAATCTTTGGGAACATCAATCATATGCAAACAATTACAACCTTTATGTTGATGAAGATAAAGTTTAATTTTGGTAAAATTAAGGGGAGGATAATATGTATTGTAATAAAGTGCTTTATACAATTTTTTTCAAATCGAAATTACATGCGAAAAGGTTTTGGCTGTATATACTGGCTGATAGCCAAATTGGAAGTACTAACAATGTATAGGCTGTTGTCAAGGGATGGTGGTCCAGTAGTAGAGTTAGGCGATGCGATATTCAAGCCGATGTATATCTATATTTGTTCGTTTAAAAAAAAACATTGCACCACACTAGGGATAGGGATTTCTCCTGGTCATGGGTGAGTTCCCACACACAATCAGCCAGACCCAAATATTATAAGAGAGAGAAATTGGCAAATAGTATGAAAAGATCATGCCTTTCTTGATCAAAACAGTTTACAGCTAAACCTAAGCCTTCCGAAAAACGTCTGCACATTCATTTTTGCACAATTTTTTTGCTACATTTTTAGGTTTTATGGATGTTTTAAGATATCATAGTTAATCTAACTTGTTTTTTGGCTTAGTGGTTAACTTCTCAAATAATTATCAATTAGTTAGGATAATCATTATCATGCCATTCATCTCTCTCTCAAGAAATACGCTCATCAGCTGGTCCCAAGCATCTCGCATACACCTGTTTCTGACTCTGACTCTGCTTGTGAGAGGCCTTCCAACGCTTTGACTACCATGAAGAATTGCCAAACTTCAGTGGTAGTAGGCAAGACACATATGTCCAGCTGTGGACGTCTTTCGGCTAAAATGATGGTGAGGAGGTAACAGAAGCTTCAATGGCGAAAACTAGACCCTTAAAAGTGTGAGTGTATAATAAGAGCACTAGAGCTGTTCCAGCATGGTCTTATTCTGAACAAGAGCAGCGCCTTCACATCGGATATCAGACGAGTATAAATATAACTCCAATTTGCCAAGTTGCGTACGTAAGCTGGAACACACCATTAGTGGTTCGACATAACTTGAGTTATACACAAAAAGCAGACAATTTACGAAAGGAAAGTTCTAAACATAAACTAGAGCTAGGTATTTTTTATCGTCCTTGATATAATATTTTTCTTTAATACTCCCTTATTTTCCTCAAGTCCTCTATTACTAGATGCTCAAGTGGACATCAGATAGCCGTTTCATCTAAAAAAGTTTTCTTTGAAGGCCCCGATCATTATAAGCTTGGCTGAACAAACTTCACCCTTTTCCAAAGATATTATATAAAATGAAAGTTATATAATCGATGGAAATATCATATATTTCGCATTGAGAGGAAAGGTATAATTTATATCGGTGAATTTAGAATTCGGCGAAATTGTTAACCATCTACTGCGTACGGTGAACAGCAAAAAATATACGATTACGAAATAAAAAGACGGAAATCAACTGTATTTTTAGATGCTAAACCCAATTATATAAATACTATGTATACACTATATAAATATGATGCCCGCAATCTGAATCTGATAGCAACAAAAAAGAAGGTAAATACCGCGACTTAATACTCCGCGCTCGTATAAGTTTTACTATAGCTAGCTATCTTGCTGCCGATTGGTGCCGATAACTTTAAATTTTTAGTATCTTCACATTTTCTAAAAAACAGCGAAATTATACTTTCGCTGGTTTTTAGAGCTGCGATGTTATGTTGGTTGGTACATATATATCGTGCCACCAATGGGTTTTATCCATGTCAACCTGTTTTATATGGTTTTTTTTTACCTTTAGAGTTCCTAAAAAAGCATAACTTTCTTCCTCAAAATACAAAATAACAAAAGTTACCATTTTCCCTTAACTTTTTATGTAAACTCTACGTCCCTTTTACCGAAGGTGACGACATTTTATCTCTAAGCGCACCCGAAAAGGTCCAAATTTATGTTTTGATAATGTTTTTATACGTTAGAATTGTCAGCGCTTTGAGTTGATAGCCTTCTTTATTGCTCTTGTTAAGTAATTTCTATTTGCAAGGTTCGAGAGACGGAATATTTCTGATCTGTGGAGATGAATTGCTTATCGATGAAGCTGACCTACATTTATTTATGAAGCGGTCAAGTTCAATTTGCCGTGGCCTGCAAAGAGGCTACCTACTTATTAATCGGCCTCTTCACTACGCTGCCTTGACGTCTGCTGATTATATTATTATTGCAGAATGATGATGACACATCATTGCTTTACTATCAGATTCCTGCCTGATAGTAAAGCAATAATGGACCGCTATCCTTAGCGGTCGAAAGCAAGCCTGTCAATAAAGACGTAGTTCTAGAAACATCAAGTTTGAAGTTGGAATAACTGACATTAGAGTAACATAGCTACAACATAGCTTTCACTACACCCCAAGCTTTATGTGTTTTGGTTGCTTGATCTTACAAGTAGCTTGTTTGTACAGACTAGACTATAAAATTTTATTAGATAACAATTTGAATCTATTTAGTCAAATGTAGTCTACTTTTGCTACGATTCAATCGATGTTGTTTTTTGTTTTTCCTTTTATAGTAAGGTAGGCAGGATTGTATTTTGATACTGCTTCCGTGAAGGAATATGTAATTTTTAAATTAATACGAGTAATGAAAGAAAGGACCTGCCTTTGGCTATAATTCTCGTTGAATCACTAAAAGCAGAGCTCCAAAATTGCTTTAAAAGTTTGTATACTAAGTTTCCAATCAGGGCTATTATTTTACTACTCAGATATTTTTTATCTTGGAAATTAAAATGGTTGTTGGGCCGCTCTTGTATGAAGAATATGTCAATTTAACCTTTATTAACATTGAAAAGACTCGAAAATAAGATAACTCTTTAGTACCTACACAAAATATGTATATACTAAAATCTGAATTATAAATATTATAAACTAGCTGATTCCCGCGGCTTCGCCCGCGTGAATGTCGGAAATTATCCCAAGGGAACACATTTCCGGGATAAAAGTATCCTTTGTGTTATTCCAGGCTATGATCTATATCTGTGCCAAATTTAATCAAGATCCATTCAGTAGTTTTTGCGTGAAAGAGTAACAAACATCCATACTTAGAAACTTTCGCGTTTATAATATTAGTAAGATACGAAAGTTTTCATGTTTAGATGGATGGTTATTACCCAATCATTTCGAAACGGCTAAACGTATCTTGATGAAATTTGGCACAGATGTAGATTATAGTCTGGAACAACACATAAAATAGGTTTTATCCAGAGAGTATGTTCCCTTTTATTTATTTATTTATTTTTTTGGATGGGAAATCATCAAACGCCCTGGGTGGAGCGGTAGGGAGTGTCAGACTCTTACTGACTAAAACCCACCCGTGTTCCTCTTGTGCCCTTTGCGTTCCAGGGCCGCGGTAACTCTTTCGAACAAATTCCGCAACCCTAGGAGAGTATGTTCCCTTGGTATAATTTTCGACATAAATGCGAGTAGAACAGCGGGCGGCAGTTTGTAATACATCTCAATCTTTATAAAACATCGATGCTTATAATGAAGCCCACAAATAGTTTTACTATATCATTACCGGCTTAAGTTCCGTGTCGATGATCCGGGCTACTTATGTATGTATGATGGTTAATTAATTGGGTTTACATGAGAATTTATTCTGGATTAAGTCATTATTATTTGAAGCACCAACCAGATTTTTCATTCTTAATTTATATAGTGCACATTACCTACCTACCGGTCCCACGTATTTACTCAAGTAATGGACGAATCGATGATTACACAGGTTTTCCTAGCTTGGGCGTGATTGATCAGTTTTTTTGGTCTCCTCGTCATTTTGTTCCCTAAATTGTCACCTGTATTTGTGAACTTTTTGTCGAATACATTTTATTATACTAACATCATATGGATCAAGGTCTGAATTAAAGCTATTTTATTTTATTTTTATTATTATTTGAAAAAAAAAAATATTCTGTTTTTTAGCTCTTTGGCTAGTTTTTAAGCTACATTTTTTTCTATATCATCTTAATCTCTACTTGGTCTGTATTCTGTAACTGTATCTCTGAATGTAGTTACATTGACTTGGCTTGGTCCGTTTCCGAATTGTATTCATCACACAAACGTGTAACGAATATAATTTAAGGTATACTTCGTAATAATGAAAAATTTAGTTTTTGTCTATCTGCATGAAATTCCTCACTACTTTGCAGGTTTTACGAATTGCTGTCGGCTATCGAATATTTTTTGTATGATATTAGATATTCCTTGTGAGTAGGCATTATACAGGCCTACAAGACATCAAAACTCGAATACTATCACATAGAATAGAATAGAATTTTATTTGCAAATATGGGTACACAACAGTTTTTACATAAATCAAAGTTCAGTCATATTTTACCATTCGGCATGCAAACATTACAATTATTATTATTCACATGTATTTATTATTAATTAATAAAAAAAATCAAATCAGTTAATTATCAATTATAGTGAAATCCAAATTTTAAATATTTTTGATTAACATTACCTAAATATAGAAATAAAATCAGTCAGCAAAATGTATTTCTACTCTGTCAGAAACTCAGTTACACTGTAGTACGTTTTATCCATCAAAAATTTACGCAGTCTACTCTTAAACAGCACGGTATTTAAATCTTTCCAATCACTTGGAAAGTAAGTAAGTAAATAAGTAAGTTAATATATACATATATATACTTATAAAAAATAAATTATTTTTATTATTTGTTTGTATCGAAACAGCTTCGAAACTACTGAACGATTTTAAAACTTTTTCACTAATGTAAAGCTACATTATCAGCAAGTAAAATAAGCCATATTTTATCCCCGTATTCCTATGGGAACGGGAACAACGCGGGTAAAACCGCGGGGCGCTGTTAGTACACTGATAAAACTATAATTTACCATCAATCCGCCTGTCCGTTGAAGTAGCTGCAATGACGGCCCGGGCCATTAATTGTGGTTATCTGTCTCTGAGGAGACAGCCGAGGGTGTTGAAGACAGCTTCTGTTTGGCCACTCTATTATTATTATAATATATCAATAACAATATCGTGATATAATTTAGACATGACAGGCAATTTTTTGTTTTTTGGAGAACGTTCGTATTCTAATTTTGAATTAAAAAAAAAAAACAGAAATTTCTCTTCATTTTTGTTTTTTTTTTGGTTAGTAGCTGCCTAGCTTTTTAATGATTTTAACTCAAGAAATTTTGTTGGAAGGAGGGGGGGGGGCTTTGCTCGACAGTGGGACAGTTCGGGCTACATGAAAAAAATGTATTATTGAGAAATGAACATTTTTTTTTATGTTAATAACAACTTTAGTAAATTATATAATTGTTTATATTAGAATAAAAACTTATGCGTTCACTTGCGTCTTTTGTATCGCCGCTGCTTCCGTTCCTTTTTGCTAACATTTTCGGAAAAAAGTTATATTTTGAAGAGAACATATTCCATTTTAAATTTATTGAAACATAAATTAAAATAAATTGAAAGACTAAGAAAGCAATGCAATTACACTAATTTTTTATTCTAAAAATATCTTTATTAAAAATAGCAATAATAAGACAGTAGCAACGGCCATTTTTCCTCGTAATTATGTCAGAAAAATTAATTAAGCTCGAAAGAAAAATTATTTGGTGTAATGAATTTCTTTCTGCCAACGCCTTTTACAAAGCAATTAGAATAAAATTAAAATAACACGGCTCACTGCGCTTAACAGTTTTTTTTTTTTTTTTTTTTTTTAATAAATATATAGAATTCTTTGATATCTACTTAGAGAAATATTTTTAATTAGGACTGGTTTTATCGGAAATTATTGTTTGTTCTCTTCTTGTCTCTTTTGTTTTCTGTCCGTCTCTTTTAAACGGAAACAAAAATTAAAAATGAACTTAAGATAATAAACTTAATTAAGTGTCAAACATCAATATAATTAGGTATGAATTAGGTATGTATAATCATATAAAACTCTTGCATTACTGTGTGACTGACGGACAACGCACAACCAAAACTACTGGTCATAGAAAGATTTTTGGAATGTAGGTTCCTTGGAGGAGGAGGGGAGTACTAAGAGAGGGATTTTCGAAACTTTTCTGTGCTGACAGCTCTTTGAGGCGCGCGTGGAACACGACACGCCATCGGCCCGGGCCTGGTTGCTATCGGACGACAAGCCACCCATAGCTCGCCGTCCGCATGCCCGCGCCTACGGTTACAATGTTTTGTAGTGAATTGTTTTTATTAATGACTTTGCATACTATTGTATAAATTCAAGTTCTTAAAACACAATAGACAGATGTGTTGCTGGGGAGTTTGTTGCGCCACTTCTTCTTCCCAGCTAAAACACTAGGAAGTGGTGATGGGTGGGCGTTTTGGGGGACTGTCTTTATGTTAAATTTGACGTTCAAAAAGTGCTGTCTCTCAGCCTTGTTTGAATAAATGACTTTTGATTTTGATTTTGATTTTGATTTTGGTGACCGGGAATCGCCCTGCATTTCCCGACGCCCGGAGCGTCTTCTTCTGTTGCGGTGGCTGGAGCGTGAGGTTTCCCTCTCTCGCACGTGGCTCACCTCCTCCTTCGCTAGCATTACTGCTTCGCAGAAGGAGGGGTCCGCTTATCATGTATTGAAAACTAACTTTTATCTCTAAACATAGCATTCAATTAAATTATAATATATCTAGTCGAACTATTATGTAACATAGTCAGTCAGTCACTATAATATCGTCTTTTGAGAAAATAACCTAATTTTTATAAACCATACACAACTTCCACGTATATTTTTCCTTACTCGCATATCTCTCTTGACTTTTTGACACACGCTTTTTTATCAAATGCTTTACACCTAACATAGATCAACAAAAAAATCTTATCAGTCCCATTCCAGTGTTCTAATCAGCGACAAAAGCACTTCATCGCATCATAATCGCAAAGAACTCAAATCTCAAGCCAGGATTGCGAAATTTGTTCGAAAGAGTCACCGCGGCCCTGGAACGCAAAGTGCATACAAAGGTGGAACAAGGATGGGTTTTAGTCAGTAAAAGCCTGACGTCCCTTTATCCTCGTAAGTTTGACCTATCTAAATGTTATTTTTTCATTGATATTCTAAGAAAAGTTTTCTTTAACAATTTTTTTCAGTCCCACCCCAATGCTTCAATCAGCACTTCAACCCGCTATGTAACAAATATTTGTTACATAGCGGGTTGAAGTGCTGAGAGTATATACTCTGGAAGTCATTATATACGTAAGTGTTACATCGAAAAACAACAATACAAATAACGTTTTCATAAGATGGCCATACAAATGCTACGAATGTAACCATAACAAAAACTGACAAAGTAGCATACGTACATAAATTAGAAAAACAAATAATTTTATTTGAGAACGGTTCTAATATTATTTATGTAAATATAAACCCAAGAAAATTTTTACTAAATTGCTAACAGTTAGTGCTATTCTGCCATTTTATAAACTAGCGACTTTTCCATCAATAGGGATGTTGCCTAAGTAAAAAATATATGATTATTTTTAGTCCGTTTGTTAGATTATAGAAAAATATTGGACACATATTTTTTTCCTTTATCAAATCTATAAAAACTGACGAAGATAAAAAGGATCAAAGATTAGGAGTGAGAGCGTGTGACATCACGGCCAGGTAAATATTGTAGCGAGTAGTGACGTCACACGAGTTTTTTACGCACTGTATCGTCTTCATTTTTTGTTTATGTGAAAAAAGAAAAAATACGTGTCCAATATTTTTGGAAATCTATCAGACGGACTAATCAGATTTTTTTAGTTAACTAAACTATTATCTTGCCTTCTTCGCCTGACACACATAGATAAACACAAAACTCTAATCAGTCCCATCCCAGTGCTCCAATCAGCGACTCGAGAGCACTTCATCCAGCTACAATCGCACTGCACGGTCGAAACACCGCTCTACGTAAACCGTAGGGAGTTAAGTGCAAAATCTGTTGTGAGTAGGTCAAGTCGCCCCCGACGTATCACCGGGTGGTTGGTGGTGTGTGGTGCCTTTGTTAGCGAGGATGGGCCTTCTTTTTAAACCCCTGACCAAAACAGAGTGGTGTTATCTATGTGTATTTGTGTATCTGTCTGTGGCACCGTATCTCCCAAATGGATGAACCGATTTTTATTTAGTTAATTTTGACGTGACAACGTCTAATACATCGATGAACGCCGGCTGCACGCATGAAAAAGTGTGACTCATTGTAACGTTACGCTCATTGTAACGTTGAGCAGCGCTCTTCTTAAGCTCATTGAGCGTAAGAGCGCTGCACGAGCGAGCGAGAGGCACGATTATTTCATCAATGTTTTGCTATAACGTTGTCACGTTAGATTATCATCCGTAAGCCGCCTTTACAGACAGCCAATATTTTGTTGGGAAGGTAATTTCATTGCTGTTTTCTAGTTTACGTCCACAAGTTTGATCGATGCGAAATTGGGTATTCTAGTTTAGATTTATCTTATTTAGATTGTATTTTAAGAATATGATAATCTAGACTAGATGCTGCAGCATTAGCTGAGGTCTGCACAACCCAACTCGTAATTACGCTTAAGTTCACTGGAAAGGTTTTTTTTTACAGTTGCCCCACACTAGGAATGTCTCCTGGGTCGTGGGGGCGTTTACAAATATACAATCTCACATACATAAACAGCCAGACCCGGAACAACTATCTGTAGGCCATACAAATATTTGTTCCGTGCGGGAATCGAACCCACAACACGTAGCGCAGCAGCCAATCGTTCAACCACTGCGCCAACCGTGTCGTCAAATTTATTGTTTAGATTCTAGGAAGATTAGTACTTGGACCTGAAGTTGCAGCATAATCTGGAATCTGCATACCCAACTCCTTAGTACAGCAGCTGTTTAGTGATTGGGTTCATTTAAATGGTCTCAATGAGTAGGTTATAAATAAATTGTGATCAGAGTCTGACGATGGAGCAGAACAGAGAAATTGGTGAATACATTAGTGAGAGATGCTAAGCTACTCGTATTTGCACTCGTTCAATCGACATCATATTTTGGTATTATGTTGTAGTACCGTTTAACGGCCGAACCCAATAACCGATCTATCACATACTGGAGATAGAAAAACAAATGAAACAACAGAGAAATTATATAGGTTTTCTGTTGTTTCATTTGTTTTTCTATCTCCAGTATGTGATAGATCGGTTATTGGTTTCGGCCGTTAGTTAGTGTAGATCATACGGTTTCTAGTTGTGCATAATAAGTAAAAGCATAAAATATTTAAAAAATCCGAAAAATACTTAATAATATGTATTGATCCATATATTTTAATAGAGATAAGAATATAGAAGCGTCACAGCGTCGGGGGACCGCGATTATAAAAAAAAAAATATATATACAAAAAAACGGTCTCGGGCGGTTCTTATTTTGAATTTTTATTTCGTTTTTAAATCAAGCATTATTGGCAATTAATTAAGTTTAAAAAAAAAAGTTTATGTGAATATCGTTCAGAATAATTATGATTTTAATAAACTAATAAGTACAATATTTTATATCACTTGTCAATACAATATCCCAAACACAATGGTCATATCTTGTTTGAGTATTAAGAATTGTTTGAAAAACTGGTTACTAAATTGTAACACACATACGAACAAAGTAAGTTAGAAAAAAGCTTGTTAAAATAACAAATTTGTGAAAGAATATACTTTTTCATTTTGAAACTGATTTTTTTTTTAGAAATACAGTTATTATGTGTTTTCATAGGTTAGCAAGTTGATACACAACTTAATTAAAAGCAAACCAGTTCTCGTCACCTACATATTTTTGGGTCATTTGTGTAAGCTTTGTACTGAAAAACTGTAAGCAATCGAAACCTTTTACGTAAACAAACAAACAAACGTACATGTGTTGGGACTATAACAATAAAATTCAAATAGAAGTATGAGGGTGCAAAAATAAACATAATTATTTGCCCCATGTTTGTTCCGGCCCAAACGTTAATGCGCCCCATGAGTACAATTTCACAAAAGGTTTAATCGGACGGTTTTATAATAAATCGATTACCTGATGGCGTGAGTTTAATGCTCCATGAAAAATGAGTGCCGTAATTAATTATTATTGTTTATTAATTAATGGTGACGGAGCATGCATTTTACTAGTGAATGAATGAATTTTTATTTTAGCCTGTAAATTCTACCACGCCTATGTGTAGTTATTTATTTACTAAACTGTATCTTGTGAATGGATCCTGTTACATAAATAAATAGTGATGTTATATATTCCAATTAAACCTTAAAGATGTTTTCCGATTGGGAGAATGGGCCTCATCAGAAATTCAAAGTCAAAATCAGAAGGCTTACAGTCACTTAAAGGACCATGGAAAGGGCAATGTTCGGAGTTTCCTTGCGTGATCGAATTAGGAATGATGGAATATCATCAAGAGAACCAAAGTTACCGATACACCCCTAAGGATCGCCGAACTGAACTGATGATCGATGGGGCCGTTCAGTTATGGAGCGTCAAATTGTGCGTCAACCAGATACCGGAAGAAGCAGCGTTGGAAGACCTCCCAAAAGGTAGACCTCGTGACCTTATGAGGGTTTCGGGTAGTTGTGACGTCTCCACCAACTTTCATACTCCAGAGCATGGAAGGTACTTCTTGGCAAGAATGGATCTAATATGGACGGAATTTGAGGCTTAAGAACTCCATATCTATACTAATATTATAAAGAGGAAAGATTTGTATTTTTGTATGTAAGGAATAAAATCAAAAAATTACGGGACCGATTTCAAAAATTCTTTCACCACTAGAAAGCTACATTCACCCTGAGTAACATAGGCTATATTTTATCCCCGTATTCCCACGGGAACGGGAACTACGCGGGTGAAACCGCGGGGCGCTGCTAGTACATCATATTTCGGTCATACCTACTTCCGTTTACTCATTTCAAACGCTTACCGCGACCACAAGGACCACGCCTACTGCACACAGTTCGAGAAATCTCTCGCAGTGCAGAGCCAACACACACACACACACACAGCGCCACAGAGGTACTATTGCAAATCTGTGTCTACACGTCGAGATAAATGTCTTTTGTAAATACGTGAGGCAAATTGGCGATATTACATATTGTTTGCATTTATTTACATACATAATATGTACATTTGTATTTGTAAAGGTACAGTAATCTCCGCAAAAAATAAAACACTGGAAGAAGGCAACTCTATTGCTAAATATTACTCTGTTGTAAAATGCGCGGTTCCATTGAGATAATCGGCGAAAAAAATATCCATAAGTGATTACGATAACTTTGTCATAAAGGGCCATATTGCGTGAGTTTTAAAGGCGAGTAGATTAAAACAAAATAACGAGCACAAATTGACTAATCGAATTAAGTAATGGAAAAAAACGTAAACAAGCCCTCACTATATTACTCCAATTATAACACAATTCTTCAAATTGGAATCGTCCTTTACTATCGATTTTACTACATTGACTTATTTTTTGACGGGATCTTACTTGATATAACATCAAGTTAGTCATCTGTCAGATTTGTTCTAATTTCAATTACCTAAATATCTAGTGTATAATGTTAGATTTAAATTTTATTTATTTGTAACAATAAAGACTACTAAATATCTTCGTTCCACAATTATTTAGAGGAGATGGCAGTTAACATATTGTATGCTTTTAAAACTTTTTTTCTGGATTCGAAATCATCCAATGGCTTATCCCGCTCTGGGCGGAGTGAAAGGGAGTGTTAGACTCTTACTGACTAAAATATATCCGTGTTCTTTCTAGTGCCTTTTCCGTTCCAGAGCCGCGATGACTCTTTCGAACAAATTACGCAACCCTAGCAGGCACTGACCCTATGGGGCCCCGTCTTCTGTGCTGACAGCTCTTTGAGGCGCGCGAAGAACACGATGCGCCGTCGACCCGGGCCTGGTTGCTATCGGACGGCAAGCCACCCATAGCTCGCCGTCCGCAGGCCCGCACCTACGGTGACCAGGAATCGCCCTGCGTTTCCCGACGCGCGGGGCGTCTTTTTCTGTTGCGGCGGCTGGAGCGTGAGGTTTCCCTTTCCCGCACGCGGTACTCCTCCTCCTTCACTAGCATAACTGCTTCACAGAAGGAGGAGACCGCTTCCCATGCCTCCTCGCTCCGGACTATGGATTGAATCAGGGCCGGACGCGAGAGGTCACCGCCGCCGATCGCCTCGACGAGGACACGGCGTTGCCCTGCTTAGGCAATCCACATGCTTTTAAAACCTTGAGTGATGAATCCGTTGTTTTATTATTTCTTGATAAACGTTACCCAACCGATTCTTTGGAGAAAATAACGTCAACATCCTAATACGAAAAGTGCTCAGAAGAAAAACAATATTTTTTATAATAGGAACCTGTCGAAAATGTCGACTTGAATATTCCCTTAGACTCAAAAAGAAGTTCCTTGATTAAAACTTTGGACGGACACAGGAGAAATAGATTTTTTTTGTGAAAATAAAACTTTTGGCAAACTTTACCTAAACTGTGCCAGAGGCCATTGTCGCGAATGATTTATTACTTTTAGGAAAATTTGAATTATTCCGACCTCTGTTTGATATTTTACTAGCCCCAAATAAGTTTTCGGTCACAACAAAGTTTAAATAAATGTATATTTTATGTCAAGTTAAGACAAACCGACCGACGAGTTTGGAGTTGTGAGATGGAACAAAATACCGAACCAATAAATTATTATTATACATATAATCAGAAATATTTATGTAAAAGTTATGGTAGTATTCGTATGTGGCACATTATAAGACTTCAATCTTCACCTAGAAAATTTTATGATATGACATGACAATACTAACATTTTTACACGACTGCCCAAAAAAGGTTCATGTATTCAGTATGTACATATTACAACGTGTTGTTTTGCATCCTCGTCAAATTTCAGGAGGTTGTCATAAAATACATAAATAATCAATTGAAAGTACGGTACCGGTCAATAACCAATAAGCGCTGCTTTTTTTTGTTATTGAAATTTAACAGTATTTCAGAATAAAATCCCGAATACCACAGAATCAGGCGCCTACGCACACAGCGACAATGCAGCTGTGTGCGTCAGTGTCGACGTCTTACCTACGAATTGCTAGCGCGTAGGTAGGTAGGTACCTACGTGTGCGATCGTGCGATGACCTACGGCGACCAGTAGCAATTTTACCTAATTTTATTTCGGAAATCATCTACTTTACTGTCATAAATTTCGCTTGATAATTAACTCATTTTTAAGAATTATTGGAATACGGAAATCTTACTAATGACAGTAATACTACTTAGTGCGCCAAAGAAAAGTTCAATGACCTGTTATCAGATGATTATTAAAATGTTAGTTTTGCTTTATTGCTATCCGTCAACTTAAAGTTTTCGTAATGATTTTGTTTTTATTTGTGGATTAAATTGGTTGATTTGAAATTTTCCTTCTTACTTAACGGGCTTAGGACCGGCAATAATACCTACCTTAGTTGGTATGTAACCGATCTAGGTACCTACTAAGTCAAAAAATGATTTCTACGTTTGATGGAAATGGAAAGATGTGCATGTGCTAGTTAAGTGTAAGTAAGTGCTGATACTTTCGAATCTTAGGTATTATTGATTCACTTAAAAATCTGAAATCGACTTATTTACAGTAGGTAAGCTAACAACGTATTTACAAAATGAACAAATAAATAAATTACCTACCTACTTATGTTACCCGGAGGTATTGTTCAGTTTCCATCACCACACTCTTGGCACAGTCGAGCATAATGTAGCTGGTTTTCTTTCAGCCTACGTTAGCAAACTAACACCTTCGTTTTTAAAGAGTCGAAAGCACTTATTATCCTTGCACGTAATTTTGTTACACTTGTCACTTTTTACGTCTAAACTAACTTTTTAACGTCTCCTCACAAAATAAAAGTTAAGAGGCCACAGGTCCTCCGCGACCGATCCAGTAGTCAAGAAACCTTTCACGCTTCAGTAGGCGCCACGCTGTGGTGTGGTGCACTCCAAAGCGGTCACCAGCCTCCCACGTGCTTGCCCGTGGTTCTCGCTGGAAGTATTCCAGGATGTCTTCCTGCAAGGCGACAGGCAGGCCTACGCTGCCGCGAGCTTAAACAGCCGATGATCCCGTAGTCTCTGCGTAGCAGCCAGCATGACGCTCTGTGATGGGATTCCCGATCGGGAAACATTTCCGTGAACATCCGGATGGCTCCACGTAGGCTGTTTCCACTGATGGCATAAAGGCGGACCATCTCTACCAACTCGACATTGGAATAATTGTCCGTCATCTTGCACTTTGTACCTACGTCGGAACGATGTACCGAGAAAGGAATTCGCAAAACGCGCGAACACGGCGGCGACATCAAAGAAACTGTTGCTGTTGGATCAGGGGCCGCGCCGCGGGGCGGGGGGAGGCGCGGCTAGGCGGTAGGCGCGTGCGGCCGTGCGCGGGGGATTAGGTACCTACGAATTTTTCGAATGATCGATGTATTGTTTGCGTTTGTTTGTGTGTGTGAAAGCGCAGTTATAAGGCTAGGAACAGACGGGCCGCATTTAAATACGTCTTGTTCACACGGATTTCCGTAAATAGCAAAAATAAATTAAAAAAATACCTACTCATTTTATTGTTGATTTGGGTCGAGAATCATTAGCATAATTACGTCCGTGAATTTGACGAGGATGCAAAACAACACGTTGTATATCTGGATGTTTTTGTGATTTTCTTTATTCCAGCATAACTTCTAAACGGCTTAACCGATATAAATGTATATTGTATCGTTATTATTATTCATTTATTTCAGATGAAACATCCATAAAATTGTTAGTAACGCAGCAATACTTATGAGAAACTAATGTTAGTAATGACAGACATGAGACATTTAAAAAACTGATTACAAAAATAAAATAAAAATCTAAAAGTTAGAAGCGTTGCGTTATTCTGGGTAACATCATCTTCATTCTCATTGCAGTCGGGCGACCTGTAAAGAACTAATTCAAAGTAACTGTCCCCAGACTGCAATGAAAAGATTTCCAGTTTCAAAGAAAAGAGAAACGAGAGAGAGTTTGAAAGATTTTCAGCTTTCCTCCTTTGGTCACAATGGCATTTTAATTGCTCATTAAATATTATTATCTATTATTTAGAACCTACATTGTTCCCATTCAATAATAAAATTGCTATCTTGTTTTTTAGTTCAGTGACATGGCATGATATATTTTTGTAAATTATTTGTTTTTCTTGAGGAGCTTGTGGCGAAACAATAACAGCCGCACAGGTCGATCTGTAAGGTTAAGCAACGCTTGCCGAGGTTGATCTGTGGATGGGTGACCATCTTAACATACCGAGTTTCCTCCGTGCCTCAGAAAGCACGTTACGCCGTTGATCCCGGCTGTTATTTTTTTAACTTTGACAGTCGTTATGGATTGTCAGAAGCCAGTAAATCTGACTCCAGTCTTGCCAAGAAGTACCATATTACCCAGTTAAGCAGGTGAATCCGTTTGACTGGGAGCCGACACCAATATAGTTGGGAAAAAGCTAGGCAGATCAGGCAGATCATTTTCTTAGACCTTTTGTTGGTATCTGCCTAGCCGTTTTCTAACTACTTGGCAGTCCGTTCTAAACGAATTAGATGCAGCAGCAAACTTACTTTGCGAAAATGTATTTACGAACAATTGGTCCTCATCTTCTAATGTAAGATTATTTCTCCCTTTCCGCAGGTAATGTGTTCGTGATAGCAGCTATTATAATCGAGAGGAATCTGCAGAACGTCGCCAACTATCTGGTCGCGTCTCTAGCTGTCGCAGACTTGATGGTGGCATGCCTGGTCATGCCGCTAGGAGCGGTCTACGAGGTGAGCCGTTACATAATTATACTTTGTTGGAACTCGTAAAATCATCATCCTAAATCTCGTAAAACAACTTGCTCGTAGAATAATATCAAAACGTCCGAAATGTATGAGATTGAGAAATGCTGTCGGAATTTCACGTGATCAATCCCTTCTTTTTATAAAAACGGGACCCTATTACTAGGACTTCACTGTCTGTCCGTCCGTCTGTCTGTCACCAGGCTGTATCTCAAGAACCGCGATAGCTAGACCATTAAAATTTTCACAAATTATGTATTTCAGTTGCCGCTATATCAACAAATACTAAAAACAAATAAACTCGATATTTAAGGGGGGTGCCCATACAAAAAATATGATTTTTTTGCTCAGTATCAATAATGACAACAGGTAGGCACTTGAAATATTCACAAAATACTCAGTTGTATTTTACCTTAATAATAAAAAATAAAATTAAAATAAAATAAATATTCAAGCAGGCTCTCAACAAAAAGACGCAGTTTTTGCCTATTTTTATGTTTCCAAGTAAACGCCACGGAACCCTTTGTACGCGAATCCGACTCACACTTGGCCGGTTTTTTTTCTGGCATTTACACTTAGATACAAGCTCAAGTATTAGCATCTTTTTCTTCTGTATGGGAAATCATCAAATGACTTCTCCCGCTCTGGTCGGAGCGGAAGGGAATGTCAGGCTCTTACTCACTAAAACTCACCCGTGTTTCTCCTAGTACTCTTTGCGTTGCAGGGCCGCGGTGACTCTTTCGAACAAATTCCGCAACCCTAGCAGGCACTAACCCTATGGGGCCTCGTCTTCTTTGCTGACAGCTATTTGAGGCGCGCGTGGAATACGACGCGCCGTCGACCCGGGCCTGGTTGTTATCGAATCGCGAACTACCCATAGCTCGCCATCCGCAGAACTACAATGGCCGAGAATCACCCTGCAACTCCCAATGCTGGGGGGGTCTTCTTCTATTGCGGCGACTGGGGTGTGAGGTTTCGATTACGCGGTCTGATTCCTCCTTCGTTAGTTAATACTAACGAAGGAGGAATCAATCTAAATATAGGCTTAAGCCTCCACCTCCTCTCACCTCCTCTCACCTCCTCTCGCGAAGCAGTAATCTGCTTCGCGAGAGGAGGTGACCGCTTCCCATGCCTCCTCGCTCAAGTTCTAGCACCTACTCTCTCCAGCATAAGCCTATATTTAGATTCATGTCAATTAGAATGTAATCTAAATGATTTCTGACTAAAGCATTATTATAATGCAATTAGTGCTTTAATGTTAGTGAAACGGTAATTGCATTTGTGATATGATTCCTTGGGATCAATGTCAAAGTTCACGCGGGTGGTACTACACAGTAGCTACTCTGTACTAATATTCTAAAAAGGAAATATTTTTTGTTTGTTTGTTTGTACCAAATAAGCCCCAAAACTACTGGACCAATTAAAAAAAAAACACAAATTTAAAGCTAGATTAACACCGAGTAACTAAGGCTACATTATATTTTATACCCGTATACCGATGGAAACTGGAAATACGTGAAACCGCGGAGCGTTGCTAGTGTTGAATAAATCAACGTAATAATTATTACCTATGCCTTTTTTTCTGAATGTAAAATCATCAAAAATGACTTCTCCCGCTCCAGGCAGAGAGGAAAAGAGTGCCAGACTCTTACTGACTAAAACCCATCTGTGTTCCTCCCTGTGCCCTTTGCGTTTGCACTTCCTGGGCCGCGATGTCTCTTTCGAACAAATTCCGCAAATATTACCCATGCCTAAGCTATTTACCAACCTACTTAATAAGACTGACAAGAAATATCGATGCCAGAAGTATCAATTAACGTAAGGGACATTTAACCAAAAAGCCGAAATGTTCCTTATGACTGTTGGCATAGGGCACATTTATTTTAAATGCCGATATGTCTCTTACGTTAATTGAAATTTCTGGTATCGATATATGTACATATGTCAACGGGTGTTGTAAAGAAGAAGTATGACGCACAGTACAGTTGTCTGTCCTGGCGACCTATTATGACGTCTTAAATCCATCATGATTTCTGTGTCAGAGAGAGACGGAGTTACACAAGACGAATAGCACTATCTCTTTCCCTCACACGAATCATGATAGCATTGGCACTTCGTAATACGGCTAGTGGTCGCTTAATCGCTTCACTTGCGGTCCCAACCTCGTTGCTCGCGTGCCTTATCATGCCGCTTAGTAATTACACTACCGAGCAAGCGACAAGACGTTATATCATAATTATGTAGAAGAATCGTTTGCAGACAAAGCGAAATTATTATGTGATTTATGACAGTGACAAGAGATTGTGTCACATTCGTTCCCTTTTTGTAACATCATGATGTTACTCTGTTCTATTGCAATAAGTTGAAAGACTATGGCCTCGTTTCTACCTGGGCCTCAAGTCTGCTATCACAATAGTCTCAGAATGGTCTATCATTGATTTCATAATGGTTGACTTTTACAACTTTGGTTACCTATCTACTAATATAAAAGCGTCACTATGATTTTTCAATGGGCAACCACTGACACTCCATTGAAATAAATGGCATAGAATAGTAATCTCGTACATAATGACAAATGAATGACCGACGTGTTAATAATCTGCTAAAATTTTGACACTTACTTTAATCAGTGACCTACCATTAGAATGCCATTGTGCACTCATTGCTTTTAATAGCACGGTTATCAAAAAGTATTACGAGACCATTGACCGACCAATGATCGACCATTATGAATTTAGCAGATCACGAACTTTTAGCAAAATGACAATGGGGTCGTGTTGGAATGACAAATTTATAAAAATAGTAAACTTGGGGCCCAGCTTTTATGCACATTACATTACACGATATCACGATTAAGCGCGCATTTTACGTGCAGGCCATATAATGAGATCAAGCCCTCGATCGTGCCCCGCAATGTAATAAAACTTGCATGCGAGTTGCTTGAAGGTGAAAACGTAGCTTAAGGACCAGTTTCTGAATTGAGTATTAGGTGTTACGAATGTGTCAAGCATAAGCATATTCAGCCTTTTAATGTTTTCACTACTAGGACACAGGCCTGCTCTCTAGGAGAGGGAATGGGCCGTAATCCACCACGCGGGCCCAGTGCGGGTTGGTAAATGTCACATGTCTTCGAATTTTTGGTTCTAGGACAAGCCGGTTTCCTAACGGTGTTTTCCTTCACCGTTTTGAGAACAGTGGTGGTGAAATTAAATACACAAAGTAATGTGCCTGTCTGGGTTTTGAACCCGCGACCTTCAATTCGTAAGTCAGGGCCGTTACCACTTGGCCACCACTGCTCCTAGTGCTCCTACCGCCTATCGTGTCAAACCTCACTTGAATTTCAACGCTTAACAGGTTTTCAAACTGCAATAGAGTTTAACTAGATAATAGAACGCCTTCATATCTTCTTTGATTATCTACGCACTTTATGTTAATAAAGTAACTATCATTTAGACTCATATTTCAATGCTTAAATTCTAAGTCAACTCGAACTGCAACTCCATGAGCACGAAAACGTCAATAAAAGCTCGTCTTATTGAGGTTACAAATTGAAGTTTTTGTGCTCGAGAGATGAGTTTTAGCTGAGCAAGTGTGTTCACGCATTTGCTTGCTCATCTCTGGATGGAGTTGAAGTTCGAGTTTACATTTTCGAATATGGAGAGTGAAATGCTCGGAGTTTCCTTGCGTGATCGAATCAGGAATGATGATTTTATTTATTTATTTATTTATTTATTTTAAAAATAAATCTATATACTTTTAATAAATCTGTAGAGAGGTCAATTCTGTACAGGGAATATATTTTCAAAATAACTATCAGGGGGTGATTAGTGATCGATACTTGTGCCAAAAATGCAATCAGTAAAATTTTTGTCTGTCTGTCTGTCTGTCTGTCTGTATGTTCTTTATAGAAACAAAAACTACTCGACGGATTTTAACGAAACTTGGTGCAATTATTCTTCATACTCCTGGGCAGGTTATAGTACAGGTTATACTTTTCATCACGCTACAATCAATAGGAGCAGAGCAGTGAAGGAAAATGTTGGGAAAACGGGAGAAGTTACTCCACTTTTTAAGCTTCCGTCGCGTGTATAGCCTTAATGGTTAAAGTTACATAGAAATCATGTATGACGGAAATGTTCTACCTAAAATTATCTAAAAAATATCCAACAACAGCATATGTCTATATTTTATGGTTGACTCACAATAACACGTGTAACTCCCGATAGCTTAGCAGTTCGGAGCTTTCTGATTATATTTGTTTACTCTTACGTTTATAATACTCTCACTCATCGCTAATTAAAAAAGTTTACATTATTACCTATTCAATAAAAAAAGAATCATAGAAATCGGTAAAGAAACACCAAGCTTATACATGAATACAATAATAAGCCATCGCGCCGTTGCGCTTTATTACTTGCACACACACACATGCTGTAAGGATTTTTATGTTCTGTTTTTTTAGTATTATTAAGTAGGTAAAAGCGTACTTTTATTAATTAGTATTTATTTTTAAGTGAAGTAGGTATAGGTTATTATAATATAACTTTGCACAGGCATTTCAGCTTTACATACTTTCATTTCTTTTTTTGTTTTAAGTTGTACATATTTCACACACATAGTGATCTATCAACGCACAGCCCAAACCACTGAACGGATCGGGCTGAAATTTGGCATGCAGGTAGATGTGATGACGTAAGCATCCGCTAAGAAAGAATTTTGATTAATTCTACCCCCAAGGGGATAAAATAGGGGATGAACGTTTGTATGAAACTTTGTCAATTTTAAACCGATCGGGCTGAGAGTTTCAAAATCGGGGGTAAAGTAACTATTCCACGCGGACGAAGTCGCGGGCAGAAGCTAGTAAATAAATAAAATGATATATCATATGATGATATCCGCAAGGGAACCAAGGTTACCGACATAGCCCGAGGGTCGCCAAACTGAAGTGGCAGTGGGCAGGGCACAGTGCTCGCAGAACCGAAGGTATCGACCTCGTGTGGGGCAGAAAAGTTCTGGACTAGCGACCGCGTACTGGAATACGCAGCGTTGGACGGCCTCCCATAAGGTGGACCGATGATCTGATGAGGATCACGGGTAGCTGATAGATGCGAGACGCACAGGACAAATTGTTGTGGCAACAATTAGGGAGTCCTTAATCCAGCCGTGGACGTCTTTCAGCTTATGATGTTGATGATGATGTTGTTGTTGTTGTATGGGTTTTAAAAGAAACTATGACCCATGATGTTGTTTCGGTGTTTCTCGTCAGGGTAGTCAACTAGGAAACACTGAACCCGTCATTTTGTTTTTGAAAAATAAATAAGTATAAAAATGGTATTTATAACCAACTAGCTGACCCGTGCAACTTCGTCTGCATCATGCTAGAGTGAGAGAAAAAATAACCCCGATTTTGCAAAATTCTTGATTGTTCTCTGTCTTCAGTGCTCCGCTCCAATAAGTCTTAGCGTGATAATATATCTTATAACCTTCCGCGATAAATGGGCTATCTAAGACTGAAATATTTTTTAAATCGAACCAGTAGTTCCTGAGATTGGGGGATTCAAGCAAACTAACAAACAAACTCTTCAGCTTTATATATTAGTATAGATTAAAGAGACTATAAAGAGACTAGAGAGGTAGTTCTATTGTTTCGGCGTAGGCCGCGAAAAAAGGAATGACATATACATATGTATGTCTTGCAGCAAACTAGCTCAAACAGCCGTTTTAATCAGCGTTCTAACATTCTGGCATTTAATTAAACAGCTAGGTGAATGACGGTTCAATATTTATAAATTATTTGCCTAGCCATGTAGTGGAACATAAGCCACAGGGAGCTTAGGGCACCCTGGCACGAATACGTTAGGTTTGAATGGTATGGCGGGAGTTAGATTGAGCGAAATTTGCTACCTACATGCTATTTATATTAGATTCCTTTAAACCCTGTAGACAGTATAGGATCCTCCGTCGTCGTGATTACAATGTTGAAATTGATTTTTAACCGACTTCTAAAAAAGTAGGAGGTTCTCAATTCGGATGTTTGTATTTTTTTTTTATGTTTGTACGCGCATAACTCCGTCGCTTGCCAACCGATTTGAAAAATTTTTTTTTTGTTGGAAAGGGTATACTTCCCAAATGGTCCCATGAAAATTTTATCGAAATCGAACAAGCGGTTTTTGAAAAATCAACAAAAATGTAAAAAAATATCTACATTGTCTACATTTCTTTTAGTTTACTCTGCATTCAATTGGAGCAGTGCATTTTTTTACACCAATGTAATTGGTTCGTTTAGGTGGGGGAGGGGAGGGGGTGTAGGTACCACTAAAAAGTGAAAAATAAAAAAGCTTTTTACAAAAAAATACAACCGACTTCCACAAAAAATCAAAAAAGTACAAAATAACTTTAATTCGGAAGTCGGTGTTCAAAAAACGAAAAAGGAACCACAAACACCGAGTTCCGAATTAAAGTTATTTTGTACTTTTTTGATTTTTTGTGGAAGTCGGTTGTATTTTTTTGTAAAAAGTTTTTTTATTGTTTGAATGCATAATTTCCAAAATTAAATATTTCATATATTTTCACCACACGGTTACACTTTTCTGGGAAATGCCTAATCATTTACCAACCAGTTCATTAAATGTTCTATTGGACGCATTGGTTGGATGTCACTAAGGCACACACAGCTGCATGAAAAACACGTACAAAACACACGTACACAACGCCGGGGCGCCGGCGCCGGCCGCCGCTGCTGAGCGTGGCGCCCGCGCGCACTAACCTGCTGCAGCGAGCGCCGCTCACGCGGGCGCTGCGTGCGCTTAACGCTTTGTCGCAACGGATAGATCTGTTTCACTGCACTACGAATGAACTTACTAGAGCCGCATATTACATAGGCGCATAGGTACTATAATTTGATTGTATTATTTATTTTTTAATTGTTAAGTATAGGTAAGTATTAAGTTTGTAAATGTTAAGATTAAGTGGGTGTTAGAAATAAGTAACTACGCTATTTTAATAGGTGACACCTGTAAAATAGTTGTATGTTTGGTGGTGAAAACAAATAAATAAATAAACATCGCTACCCTATTTCTTTCAATCTTCCAAAAGAAAAAACCACCGAAACTAAAACAAACCAAACAAAATTTAAATCCAGTCGCAATGACATTAATTGCCAAAAAAAACTTTTCTCTTTAAACTTGAACAATGAAAGGCTAAAATATTAAAATAGTAATTCTGTAACCGTGGCTGTGGGAAAAAAAAAACTTGAGAACTTGCGAAACTAATCAGTGGGCTTGAATATTTGAGTGTGAAGCCTGTTTTTAGGGTTGGACTATTTACGACCTTGACCACAGTGAAGGTACCATGGCAGGCGCGATTAGAGGGCCAATATACTTGATTGCGGAATTTGTTCGAAAGTGTCACCGCGGCCCTGGAACGTAGAGGGCACACGAAGGATCACGGGTGGGTTTTAGTCAGAAGAAGTCATTTGATGATTTCCCATCCAAAAAAAAAGGCCGATACTACTTTTTTAAGAAACATCAATCGCCATCGGTTAAAATGTAGGGAAGTTATAAGTATTTCTGACTGATAGCGACTGAGATGCTTATGCTAAAGTTGCTTAGAATTTTTTTTTTCTCTCTTCTTCATCTTAAGTGATCATACTTAGTACATAGTTGCGGAATTAGTTCAAAATAATCGCCGCAGTCCTGGAACACAAAGGACATTAGGATAAACACTGTGTTAAACAAACCGGCCTGTGCATGATTGATTTGCACTCAAAGGAATCCGAAAGAATCATATTTTTTTTATATACATTCACACATTTTGTATTTTCCCCCAAAACCATACTAATTTCAATTTAATCAGTCCAATAGATTCACAGACACATGAGTGAACGAGGATTTTGGTGTCTTCATTAATACATTCGGACCTCTAAAATGTCAGTGATATCTAAAACATGGCATAGCGTTCACCGTAAAAAATCTTGCCCGTAACAGTGTACTTAACTATTATTATAGAACGATTCTCGTATTGGATACTCTAGGCAGAGCCTGCATAGGCAGAATTACTGCATAATAGAATAGTACCTTTTCCCTTTTTTGCGGAAGAGCCACCGCGGCCCTGGAACTCAAACGGCGTTTGGTGGAGGCACACAGATTGGTTTTAGTCAGATACTCCGTTCTGCTCCGCCAAGATCGGAAGAGGTCATTTGATGATTAGCCGTCATTAAAACAAACCTTTTCCTAACTATCAGAATTTCTTGGTTCTTACTAGCCGTAATGGGTGTCAAAAATGTTAAAAACGACAGCCGATTGCTAAACATCAAAGATACATCCGTGCAGCCACGAGCTCCTCTGTCGCCATTATTCTCATTGCATGTTAATAATCCTGTTTCTCTGTTCCTCAGGTCAGTCAAGGCTGGATCCTGGGTCCTGAGCTGTGTGACATGTGGACCTCCAGCGACGTGCTCTGCAGCTCCGCTTCTATTCTTCACCTTGTTGCTATAGCTACTGACAGGTAAAGATTAAATCATACAGCCTCATCATAATTATTTCAGCCGAAAGACTTCCACGTCTGGACGTAGATCTCCCTAAGTTGCGGCAATTTGGCTAGGGGGGCAACTTGACTTTTTTAATTAGATACAGTGTTTTGATCCATACTATAAGTGCCGAGCCTACATAATTATATCACAAGTAAACGGTCCACTGCAGTAATGATGAACGTAATTTTTACCTCATTTGAGGTAATTGCGTTTTAATTTGTGTTAATAGAAAAAGGAAAAAATATTAATCTTTTTAAGTCCACGGATCCCGACGCTATTCCAATTTTCGTAGCAAAAGATCTAGACAAATTACCATCAGTCACGTTTGACCATCTAGACTGCACAAAATTACTCAAAGATATGGTTTTAATGAAAAGTGAAATCGATTGCATAAAGTCATCATACGAAACAAATGACGATATAAATGACCTAAAGAGAGAAATATTTCATTTGAAGACCGTGATAGGTTATTTATTTATTACAGCTTAAACAATTGTATTTGGAGTTATTCTTAAAATCAGTACTTTATTGAGTACTGTCCGTTTGTCTTATATTCATAGTTCACTGTCAATAATCTCGGGATTGTAAGTAGATTTTAAAAAAGGACATTCACCAGTATTGCTGTGGCCCCTTCAAATGAATTTATAACATTTGGAAATTGCGTAACATTTTCACTCCCTACAAAGAAGTCGCTCAAGATAATTTCTGATTGGCCGGCCTTGACAATACAAAAGTACAAAGTAAACGGGCTCATTTGAAATAAATGCTTTGAGTTCCAGTTTCAATTTCTTGGCCGAACTGTAAATGTTTTTACATTTCATCCATTATTTTTCCAGTAGGTAAGGTATATTTAATAATTTGTCAAAAGTTTTTGCCTAGCGTATCAAAGAATATTTAAAAATAGGCAGTATTTTGAATATTCTCTTTTACGTAACAACAAAGTAAGAATTTTAAACTAAGTAGCTACTTGAAGTTCAGAGCGACTTTTAAGTATAGAAAAGTCTACATATACTATGTATTGAAGACTTTGAGTCTTAAAAGTCGTGATCGGTTCTTTGAAAATATTTTCATAGCCAAAGTTAGCCTCGTCAAATACTTAAAATACTTTTTTTTATAAGTAGACATTGGAGATCATTTTGACAGAGTTTAGAGATTAGTCCGATCAATATTAAAGAAGGAGAAGAAATCAAATTCAGTCACTTTTGATTCTTTACCAGGGCCCCAAGTCTGCTATTACAATAGTGTTAGAATGGTCTAACATTGATCTCATAATGTTCGATTCTGTTTGGTAATCTACTGATATAAAAGTGTCACTATGACTTTCCAATGGTCAACCACTGGCTCTCCATTGAAAGAAATAGCTTAGAAAGGTAATCTCGTATGTATATAATGACAAAATGAATGACAGGGGCATGCGGAAATCTGCTAAATTTTGAGAGTTCCTTTGATCAATGACTTACCTTTAGAACGTGGTTGTGCAGTCATTTCTTTTAATAGCTCGGTTATCAAAAAGTATTACGAGACCATTGACCGACCAATGATTGACCATCATGAATTAAGCAGATTACGAACTTTTAGACAAATGACAATGGGATCGTGTTGGAATTACAAATTTATAAAAATAGCAGACTTTGGGCCCTTCACCACACATGCCTTCTTTTTTTATTATGATAGACTCGTCTTTGCGCACCAACTTACCAAATGGAAAACCATGATGTGGTCGACGATGAAGCTCGTTTACCTAAAAGAATTCACTCTTGACAAATACTTCCAGATTATAGCTATTAGAAAACATAGTACCTATAGTAGGGAAATCCCTGTGTAAATGCAAATGCAAAAAGTACTAACTCAATCTGTAGGCTATTCAGAAATCAACCTAGTCTTCACGAATAGGTATTATCTGCCCGATCCCTTTTAAATTCATTCAAATTTTGTCTTTCAAATGTGTTTTTTAGTGATAAGACCGTCCATTTTGACACCCACTGTTCACCGTTTCAAAAAATGATAGTAAAGAGAATTTTCTCTTTTTCCTCGAAGTCAACATACTTGGCAAAACACCTACTATATGTATTAATATTTCCAGGTACTGGGCTGTGACAGACGTAGACTACATTCACATACGCAACGAGAAGCGTATCTTCACGATGATCGTGCTGGTGTGGGGGGCAGCTCTGGTCGTGTCCCTTGCCCCGCAGCTTGGCTGGAAGGACCCAGACTACCTCGCTAGGATCACGCAACAACAGAAGTGCCTCGTCAGCCAAGACCTAGCCTACCAAATCTTTGCGACAATGTCAACGTTCTACGTCCCACTCGCAGTGATCCTAATCTTGTACTGGAAGATCTTCCAAACTGCCCGAAGACGTATCAGGAGGAGAAGAGACCCCCCTCCTCCTAGACCTACCTCAGCGGATGGTGCCACTCCCTCAGGTCGACCTGTCCAATCCGCCCGGGACCGACGATTCGTTAAGAAAAGGTTCTTGAACCTGAAGAAGTGCAACCAACGGACTCGCGCCGAGACGCTGGCTGCGGCGTTGTTGTTAACTGAAGGACAGAGCACCTCCACTGTTGATACGTTGGACGAGGAGCCGAGAACCACAGCGTTCACGATCAACGAGAAGGTGCCACCGCCCTCAGTGTCCCCTGAAAAGTCTTCCTCGACTGTTACTAACGGCTCGAAGCCCGAAAGAGCCATCGTCCCAGCTCCCACTCACAGGGAGAAGAAAGAGTCTCTCGAAGCGAAGAGGGAGAGAAAAGCGGCGAAGACGCTCGCGATCATCACAGGAGCATTCGTGTTCTGCTGGCTTCCATTCTTCATCATGGCGTTGGTGATGCCCATCTGCCAATCGTGTGTGATCAGTGATTACTTAGCGAGTTTTTTCTTGTGGCTAGGTTACTTCAACTCGACCCTCAACCCTGTAATATACACCATCTTCAGCCCTGATTTCCGCCAGGCGTTCGCGCGCATTCTCTTCGGCACCCATAGGCGGGGCCGCAATAAAAAGTTCTAACGAAAATATCACTACTATATTATATACTTTAATTGAAGCCTCGAAGGCTAAGGACTATGTTACTCAACCTATATGTATAATATTTCGCTTTCTGTATGTTATACATACTAAGTAGATAGTGTAAATACGTTTATTCGGTGATAATATATTGTAAATAATATAAAAGTATATGATAGATGATGTTGACAATTGTTTTTTTACGCGTTATAGTCTATGAAGCCGCGACGGGGCCGCTCGCGAGTCCTGGGCGACCCCCCCGCCCGCTCTTATGTTGTTTCAAGTGACATTACGAAATAAATATTTAAATTATATCAGACTTTAAGCCTTTTATTCCCTCATTCTCTCCCTTTTTAATAAAACCCTCCGTTTATTTGAGACAGCTGTAAGATTTTGAGCGCAATTAGAAAATCCTTTAAATCTATTTTTCGTTAGCTTTGTTCTTGAGCCCTCTGTGGCAATATTATGGGAGGTTTTTATTCTTCTTTATATTTAAGGTAATCCTAAAAACTACTTAAGCGAAAGGAAACTCATTTCTTTTCGCTGAGGATTTACTTTATGGTGCTTCTTATTGGTTGTTTTATTTGCATCCCTTAAATGGATACTTTGGGAAACCCAGTGATATCCATAGGGACAGTCAGGGAAACAAATTGTTTATCACTTTGGAGAACCATTCTCAGTAAGTTATAACTTTTTCATGGTTCATTATGTAACATAACAAATATCAGTGAGTCAGGGTAATGCTACTATACTCCAGTTCCAGTACGCTCAATTCAAAAACCTGGGGTTAGTGGAATCAAACCTAATATGGTAATAAAGTTTCGAGTTAACTGTTAAAACTGTGAAAATGTACTTTTTTAATTGGACAAGTGTACTGGACTAGTAAACGTAGATAACAACGCACAAAGATTAGTGATGCGGTACGGTCACATTGATTAATAGTTGACCTTTAATGACCTCGGGGAGAACCCGAAAAGGATGAGGGTCAGTGTTTTCCCTTAAATTAATACCTACGTATAAATGGTAAGTAAGGAAGTAAGTAAGTTAATAGTTTCGGTACCCAGAACCCAACATATGGGTCAAATAATAATTTGTTTGTGTGCTCACAACTCGTCACTATACGTACTCGTAGCGGCGACTCGGATGCGAGTTGTTGATATGAACAAATTATGAGTTTTGGGCGAAAAAAGTGTTACGCCGAATGGCATTTCATACAAATTTTCAAGTCACTATTTTGCGAAATGACGGAACCGATTGAAACTTCACGCATATAAGCAGGATACATAGGACTAAAAAGTTAGTTAAAACATTTTCGAAATGTCTTATTTAAAAAAAGATAACTGGAAATGTATGTTTGTATGGAAACATTAAAATGGGTCTAATGTAACTGTAAGTAACACTATTTATCGAAAATATTTTCAACTAACTTTTTAGACCTATGTATCCTGCTTATGTGTGTAAAGTTCCATTAAAATTGGTTTAGTCCTTTCGTAAAAAAGGACTTGATTTGTATGAAATGCCGTTCAGCGTATACGCTCATATGGATAGGTAAGCTCTTCTAGATGAACAAAACAGCCTATTATAGTTCATATAATTGTCGTCAATTATACATAATATAAATAATTTCAGTTTTTAAGTTTAAAAGCTTTGCTTTTAACTGGTAAACAGTAGGTATCTTAAACTAAAAAATAAATTAATAGCATGCATTTTTCGCTCTCAAAAAAAGTAACAGGATAGATTATTGAAAATGAAAATAATATATCTAGTTTTAATTTCCGCGAATATTAGTGGGTTGCAGGTATGCACCTCCCTCCCGCCCGCTATATTATGCACATGCAAGATTAATTCGTTTTCTTCAAACAAACACACACTGGTATTACAATAAATAAACATACGGTAACCAACTATGTCTGATATACTCATAGACGATTTGACGATTTCAGTGTGTGTGTGGGATTGACAGAGCGTCGTCTCGGGGCCTCAAAGAGATGTCACCAAAGAAGACGGGGCCCTATAGGCTCAGCGCCTGCTAGGGTTGCGGAATTTGTTCGAAAGAGTCACCGTGGCCCTGGAACGCAAAGGTTAGGACGAGGAAGGAACACGGGTGGGTTTTGATCAGTAGGAATCTGACACCCCTTCCTCCCGTGGAAGGAATCATTTGATGATTTCCCATCCAAAAAAAAAGTGTGTGTGTGTTTGAATCTTGTCCACGATGTCGCCGAATGGAAAGCGATGGATTAATTAAATTTGTTCGAAACAAATTCTATCGGCGAACAATAGAAAGTAAATAGTTCCGTTGGCAAATCGTGTTTCGGCGAAAAGTTCCATCACCGAACCGTTCATTAGAGAATCTCGGGTCAACCAACTGTTTCACCATCGTTTATGCAGTCATCAGAATACAATTGCTTCCAAATCTAATTGATTCTCTACACGTGTCAAACATGCACACCAAACTATTTAAAACAAGCTGCTACCCCCGATTCCACCCGCGTGCATGTCGAAAATTATCCCAAGGGAACATACTCCCCGGAAGTATCTTATGAGTTTTTCCAGACTATATTTGCTTGAAAGAGTAACACAAATCCATACATACAAACTTTCGCGTATATAATATTAATAAGGAAGTATGGATAAACATACCTCGACCATGGAGCTCTATCGATCAAACTTTTCAAAGTACGTACTCCATGTAATTCGACATTCAATCAATCAACTTGAAATATGTTAATGTATTCAAATCAGTTGAAAACGTTAAACTTTGGCAGAAACGTGCTTCGAACACTTCGAGTTTGTTAATTCTGCTCTCAGAGACTATAAATCGCATATGGTTTCTGATGGACTTTTTAAGCTGAAAAGTTGTTTCTTTTACACGCTTTTTGGAGCAATATTTCTTACGTTAAATTAAGAGCGTGCTTTTCAATCTTTGTTGTTTGTTTAGGATGGGATTTCTTGTGCTATAATGTTCTGCTCGATTAGTTAAGCTACACGGTATGTTTTAAAATTACTTTGAAACTTTTATGCATAAACATATAGATCTGATATATATCAGTATTGTGAGTCGGCCCTGTCCTTGAAATACGAGTATCATTGGATAGCTCTTTCAAAATGAAATACAGGTTTCTAAGAAAGTTTTTGTTTTTTTTATTTAAAGCAATAGTTTTTGAGATTTGGGTACATATTATGTAGCTTCCGAATTCGTAAAAAATGTGTCCCTCCCTCTAACTTTTAAACTATGAAGTTGAGCAAATAGAACTTCATAGAGACTCCAAAACAAAAATTGGTTTGAACATTACAGCTTTTATACGTTTAGAGATATGAGATTTTAACAGTGAACCCTTCACTATGCGTGGTCTTACACGATCTTGGCCGGTTTTTATATCATTCTTACAGACCGTGCGAAGTCCCAACAACACTGTCAAGTATTTCATCGTCCCATGACCAATTATCTAACAGCCTAGCTTTAATTGCTACCTTTAGGGAGCGATACCTTCTCTCTACCATACTTGTCCCTAGTGGATTGTATGCTGTTGTACGGATCTTCCCCAAAATATTCATTCAACGTCTAAAAACTTCGCTCTTGAATTATCTTCCTTGATCGTTTGTTAACGTTTTAGGAGAACCGAATCTACATATCCATTCGTCACAGATAGCCTTAGTTACTGTGTCAGAATTAATGTTTGTGCCTAGAATAGCCAACATAGCCTCGGGCCAACGTGTAAACCTATATATATATATGACGGTGACGTAATAACGATAACCTTCCTGCTAAGTCGGTAGAGGGTAAGAGAGTGATTCACACACACGGTATATCGTGTGTGTGAATCGCTCTCTTATTTATTTATTTACTAGCTGCTGCCCGCAGCTTCGACCGCGTGAATGTCGGAAATTATCCCAAGGGAACATAATCTCGGGATAAAAAGTATCCTATGTTACTTCTCATACCTTCAAAAATATGTGTACAAAGTTTCATGATGATTCGTCAAGTAGTTTTTGCGTGAAAGCGTAACAAACATCCACGCTTTCACATTTATAATATTATAGTAAGGATAGATGTACAGTTGTACACACAATATTCGTATTATATTATTAAAGCTAGCCTGAAATGTCCCACTGCTGGGAAAAGGCCTCCGATCCTATGCCTCATCCTGCCAATTCCCAAAAAAGGATGTTTTCTTGAAAAAAGAAAATTTAGTACAAAGTAATCAGCACTAAGGTACTGCTTATTTCATAAGAAAATTAATAAAAGTTTTCTATATTCCTTTTATACTTGCTACGTGATGCGTGCACATCTAAACAAACAGACAAAAAAATTAAAAAATGTTAATGGGGATTCTGTTATCCGTAAACTCCCGTTTTGGATTTTTTTTTAATGTACAAAAACAACTCTTGATATAATAAATTTGATATAATGGCTTTTGACTACAAACTCACCTGATGGAAAGCAATGATGTAGTCAAGGATGAAGCACGCTTGTCTAGAAGTAATCTAGACACTCTTAATTATTTTATATGAAAAGTACGGAAATTTTCCATCCTTAAGCTCTCACCACATACATCGGTTTGAAGTGTGAAAGAAAAACAGAACTATCTGCCATCACGAAGGAGGCAGACGTCCTATACTCACATTTTTTCCTCAAGCCGTGACAGCCCTTGAAAAATGGTTAGCGGGTGTACACATGGTGGAGGAAGCGGGAGCGAGAGCGGAGGCGGACGCTTGTTTTAAGCCTGATTTTTAAAAAGTTAAATTCTAACTTCTTCTTCTTTTTTAACTTCTAAAGGTAAAAACCTCTTGATATGAAATTGAACACCTGTAATGTACCCCTTCGTACATATGTAATGTTTTTCTTTCCGAAATTCGGTTTAGAGAAATTGATTTCTCATAAGAACTTACAGTCTGCTCATAATGAGATACAAAGTAGTAAGTATGATAATACAGTATGAAACTTTTTCCTCCAGAGTATTAGGAGTTATAATGTAGATACATATTTATTGAGCTTATTTTTAGGTGTATTCACGTTATCGCACACTTTTATGTTTTTTTTTATTGTTCTCAAACAGTACACATTTGTTCTTTTTTACAATTTTACTCGCCAAACTAATAAGTTTGATGGCGGGAAGCGCTTGATAATATATAAAATATTCTTTGGTAAGCAACCTTAAAACAACCGGCAATAGTAGTAGTAGTTTCCTGAGTAAAAAATACATGATTATGTTTAGTCCGTCAGTTAGATTATGGAAAAATATTGGACACGTATTTTTTCCTTTATCAAATCTATAAAAACTGACGAAGATACAAAGCATCAAAGATCAGGAGTGGGGGCTTGTGACGTTACGGCTCAGTAAAAATTGTAGCGAGTAGTGACGTCACACGAGTTTTCAACGCTCTGTATCGGCTTCATTTTTTTCAAGAAAAAATACGTGTCCAATATTTTTTGGAAATCTATCTGACGGACTAATTAGATTTTTTTAGTCAACTACCCTATTCCTTGAGCAGCTGTATTCCTTCAAATAACATAGTCTAATTCTAATTTGTACGTTACATTTATTAAATTTATATTTATGTGTAGAAGACAAATAATATTCCCAATAGGTACCGCTATCACTTAAAGCAGTGTAACCACAACCTCACAACCCCATATGTTGTCACTCGAGGGGAGGAAATAAATTGCAGAATGGAACTCGGCCGCTCCAACTGATTTCAGCACCAGTTGATAAGAAATAGGCATTTAACCTAAAAGGTAAGCGATAGAGGCGCCTCCTATCGAGTCTTTTTTTGTCATATTTATTTCTATGGCGAAAGGAAAGGTGTAAATGTAACTGTTATCTGATCGAACCGAGAGTGAAGATACAATATTGATCGAGGAAAAGATGATGGTATGTTACATATTCATAGAATACTGTATTGTCTGGAATATGTTTACAGCAGTGCATGAAATATGAATTGAGCATCATGAAGGAAACCATTATTTCTTCTTATATCGACAAAACGAAAAAAATTGGGCATGTGCGAGTTGGATTCGCACAAAAAGAGCTATTTTCAAATAACGAATACACTTTATTTTTAAATAAGTAGCAACAGATATAAGCTTGTTACAGTCACAGAACAGTTTTATCTGTTCTGTGGTTATAGTGTTTATTTCTGTTAATGGCAAATGAGATACAGGCCTCTATAGCCAGACAAACAGCTGGGGCGTAGTAATCGGGTTCTGTTGGATGAACATTGGGCAAGAAACAGTAGACAAATACAGCTGTTAAGTTACTTCACCATAAATCATCAAAAAAGAACTATATTATAAAAAATATGGTTTTGTATAGAATAAATCCATTGCAAATTCAATCTTTTCCAATATATCTGTGTCTTATTAAGTATTCATCATGATCATCTTTGGGTCATCTTTGGTCATTACTCCTCTATGCATGCAACTATCAAACTCGAAAAGAGTGACGATAGACAAAGAGCACTTTCTCACATCATTTTTCAAACAATACACCCATCCACCACCATTTAATTATAACTGGCCACTTTGTCCATCAACACAGTGTTGTTTAAATAACTAATGTGTCGGCTGAGACCACACATCGGTCGTGTTGACGGTATCACGTCACCGGTTAACCTCGGCTGTCTCATTTGACGGGTAGCGTGACATGAAGCTGCATTTAGTGAGAGGTTGTCACGATGTTGCTAAGTATAACTGTAAGTATATATATTTGTCAATCAGTTCTAGGGATTAGGGGTTTGAGTTGCTAAGAGCGTAGGTGTTTTCATTTCAAAAGGTATGATAGGCACATGCATACTTGATTGGATCAAACACTGGAGGTGTAGGTCTATTTTAATTTTGAGAATGTCCTGTGTTAGCCTCGGCTGTCTCAGTTGACGGGTAGCGTAACGTACAGCTGTATTTAGTGAGTGGTTGTCACGATATTTCTAAGTATATCTTTGTCAATCAGTTCTAGGGATTAGGGGCTTGAGTTACAAAGAGCGTAGGTGTTTTGATTTCAAAAGGTATGATAGGTAAAGGGATACTTATTTGGATCAAACACAGGGGGTGTAGGTCTATTTTTATTTTGCTACTAGCAGCACCCCGCGGTTTCACAGGCGTAGTTCCCGGTCCCATGGGAAAACGGAGATAAAAATACAGCCTGTGTCACCCGGGGATCCAGTCAGTAGTTTTGGAACCTATTCAATGCAAACAAACAATCATATTTTTCCTCTTTATAATATTAGTATAGATTACAGGAAAGACTTTTTTGTTCCTTTGTTTTTACCGAATAAGCTCCAGAATTACTAAATCGATTTATACATTTATTTTTTCCCTAATGGAAAGCTACATTATCAGTATGTAACATAGGATATTTTATCCCCGTATTTCTACAGGAACGGGAACGATGAAACTGAATAAATAAATAAGAAGAAATAAATACTTATTTGGTTTTGAACTTTAAGAGCATTCATTATTTTGACAATTGATATGCGTAATCAAAACACGTTTTTTTTACTCTTTTTCATTAAAGCGGAGTTACCTTGGACTATGGACTGAGTTAGGTATGACAGTATGCCGTTTCAATACGTTTTTTATTTCTCTGCACAACAGAGCTTGAAAAATATTACTGGGTTACTACACTATATACAGAATATTTAACAAAATTATGAATTTATGTTAGTATGTCTATGTTCCAAAAATTTCCTTGAAGCTAAACGTTTAGAAACCAAAGTGACTTTTTGTGCTGTATGAATTTTTAAATAATAAACAAAATGACAGCCGCTATTAGGTCAGTGATGTAAATTTTTTCGTGACATACGTCATGTGAAGTGGATAACTGTATTGAGGTCGGCTTCCAGTCAAACCGGATTCAACTAAATACCAATCACTAAAATTTAGGAAATAAGAACTAAATGAGTAACTAGACTTTGGAAACTTTTAACCGTTTCTTGGGGTTTGGTTTTTTTAGGAGTTATTCTTTTTCTAGTATCCTGTATGTAGAATGCAGTTATCATCAGCATTGTAACTTTACCGATTTGGAAAACAAAAAGGATCACAAAATAAAATGTAAATTTTTAACACATCCAGTGCCTAGCCTTTGTTTTAGGGAAAAATTGCGTTCCTACATTCTTCTTGAAAACACGGAAGCAGAGATTTTTTTAAACTTTCTTGTACTTCAAATTGGTTTAATTTTCACTCCAAAGTATAGACAGCACTTTCTTAATCAAGAGATATCCAAGAATAAGGACTTCCAAGTTTGTTTGAATTGATCCCTAATAAATTAAGATAGTTGTAGGTGGATGATGGATGTTTCCGAATTTGTTTGAAAGAGTCACCGTGGCTGTGGAATGCAAAGGGCACTAGGAAGAACACGGATGGGTTTCAGTCAGTAGGAGTCTGACACTATTATAATTGAACGAGGACATAAAAATATATATATCAATACGTACAACCGGTATAAAAAGTTGTCGAAACAAAACTTATTGAGCATCGAAATAAACCAAAAATAAAAAAAGAAATAATAAACACGCCTGCCATGTCGAAAAGTGAACTAAAAAATTAAAAACAAGGTAGATAATAATCTTTTCATTGCAGTCGGAGGACCTGTTGTAAAGAACTATTCAAAAGAACCGTCCTCCGACTGCAATAAAAAGATTATTATCTATTTTATTTTTAATTTTTTAACTCACATTTTTTGGGCAGTCGTGTAAAAAATCAACAACATTACTGCAAGTGCCCAAATAAATAACAGTATCGTCCCGTTGAAAATAATTTTCAAGTAGCTTTCCGCAAAAACAAAAGTTTCCATAGATGCCAGTACATAACGAAGATACAGTTCTTATCTTCAAGCCCACCTATTTTACACATACAGCTTGCCATTAATATTCTTACAACTGTGTACAGAATGGTTAACAAGCCGTGCTTGATCGTAGCACGTAAACCGCTTAGACAAGCTGTAACCACAGCGTGGCATCCTGTAACTAAACGCATCTTAATGTCACGTTAACCGTCAACTGAGGCAGTTTGTGGTTAGTGCGGCGACGTGTTACCGTCAACGACTGCCGAGTTAAAATTACAGAGTTAGATCTTATGACCGCTTACCTTGCTGTCATTGAATAATGAAAGCCAATATTTAAACAACTTGCAACCGAATAAACGCTATACCTCTTAAGGGGTCATTGTACTCATCATTATGAGCAATTTTCACTATAGGACTCTGATTCTGAGCACATTAATTGTGCGAAAAAAAAAACGGTTTCCCATACATTTCTGTGCGCATAATTCGACAAAATGTACTGATTAGCTGATTGTTTTCTCGTGATTTCATCAGTCATTTGATAACGTCACATTCAAAAAATAAAAATGCGGTGTATGTTTACCGTTTTCGTAGTTTCACAAATCACGTATCGCCATAAAGATCTCACTGAATCTTCATTCCTCAAACTATAATTCAAACATAAACCATCTTTAACCTCTACATTACTAATTAATCTACAAACACGAGAATTACACCCACAAGCGCCACAGTCTTACACCAGCTATACAAGACGAAGACAAAGTTTCAGCGAAGTTAAACAGTGTCTTATTACAATAGATTCGTCTCTGACAGAGTTCAAGACGTCTCAACATCATGCCACTGTAATAAATGTGAGTTTGTCTCTGTTTGGCACGTATCCGTGGGTAGACTACTGAGCCAATTGTATTTACTTAGATTTAATTTGACTGCGAGAAAACTTGGAAGTCGTAGAAACCGCGCACCATAAACAACGAAAAACGATATATTTGCTCGTACCCAGTGCAATGACCGAGAATGGGTGTCCGGAATACGCGCTAACGACCAAAAAGAAAGAAAAAAAGAAAACTCTTTATTTATTTTAGGTCAGCCAACAATTGTTTACACAATGCATTCACAATATATATGTTATATCTACAATTATAAGTGTAACAATTACTTAAAGGCTAACACTGCATACACTATTTATGGTTAAACAGAAATTATTCATAAAATGGAATGAAAATTAACTAGCAGATAAAATTAAATTACTTATTTGGGACTTATTTGGGACTCGCACAAAACAAACAAAATGATAAACAAAAAATAAAATAAAATAAAACTGCTAAAAAAAAATTAACGAAAGCTGTAGATTTCAGTTATACCTATATAATGTAATTTTGCGAGGCCAAAAAGGTTCCAAATGCACATACCTACCTCGTTTGCCGGCCGGTGCTCGATTTGGATTCTAGTAAGCAGGTTCAGACTTCGGATACTCAATAGGAAGTCTAATTGGTGTCTGGGTTGAGCATGGTTGGGGCTTTCATGAATTGGTCTGTATCCTGTAACATGTAATTTTTAACTTGTATGTATTTTTCCCATTTTTTTTTTAATTTTTTACCTCTGTTTGTCTGTATGAGTGGAATAAACTATTTCTTTCTTTCTTTTCTTTTCTACCTAATTGTGTTATTACTCCAAGATAGCTCTAAAGGAAGGAAGAAATATTAAGATAGGTATTACTAACGAATATCAAACAATCGGAATCAACATAATAATGAACCTCTTTGAATCTTCTTAATAAATTACATAAAGAAAAAAAATATTACAATTATTCTATCATCACCATAATTTTCAGCCCACATTCATTCACGGCTATAATACAGAATATATCTATACTAATATATAAATCTGAAGAGTTTGTTTGTTTGCTTAAACGCGCTAGTCTCAGGAAGTACTGGTCCGATTTAAAAAAATCTTTCAGTTCTAGATAGCCCATTTATCGAGGAACAACTGCTCTGCTCTTAGCAGAGCAGTTGTGAATAATGAGACACAAACGAATTTGCGCGGGTCACCTAGTATTAGTTACACCTAGTACTAAATTCTGATAACATTATTGTATATATATATTTACAATAATCTAAACTAATATTATAAAGCTGAAGAGTTTGTTTGTTTGTTTGTTTGTTTGTTTGTTTGTTTGTTTGAACGCGCTAATCTCAGGAACTACTGGTCCGATTTGAAAAAATCTTTCAGTGTTAGATAGCCCATTTATCGAGGAAGGCTATAGGCTATATTTTATCCCCAGATTCCCACGGGAACGGGAACTACGCGGGTGAAACCGCGAGGCACTGCTAGTTATATAATATTATAAAGCTGAAGAGTTTGTTTGTTTGATTGTTTGAACGCGCTAATCTCAGGAACTACTGGTTCGAATTGAAAAATTATTTTTGGGTTGAATAGACCATTTATCGAGGAAGGCTTTAGGCTATATATCATCACGCTTAAGCCAATAGGAGCGGAGCAGCGACAAAGAATGTTTTAAAATCGGGGATTCCACGGGGACGAAGTCGCGGGCAGCAGCTAGTTTACAATAATGTTATCAGAATGTTGTTTCAGTTATCACAGGTTCTGCAGCGCTTCGGCGATGTTTGTTGAAGCGCGTACAAATAACTTTTACGGAATAAGACGCAAGTGTGAACCGTTGCTATAAGGCAGAGTATGTACGCGACAAAAGCAACGACATTCTGAAAATAATTTCTAGTAAATACCTATCAGTGTCCGATGCACTTACTCTGTGTAAGTATTGTGGTAGTGAGAGTAAAATAAATGTGAATAATTATGTTGTAAATGTGTTTTGTGATTGTAATTTTGTAATCCTACTAACATAGATTATAAGTTCCAATTGTTACTTACCATTATGGATCATTGTCATCTGACATTACTATTATGAAAATCATAAATTTGAATGCGTGTTTTGCACATATGTACCTAAAACATTAAACCGAAGTCGCAAGCTAAAGCATGTATTCAGCAAACCGGAATACCAGTCTCTCCACTCCAGTTCTTGATTTTGGCCGACTGCCAATCGTCAGCTTAGTGTCTGTTTAAGCTCAAATCTTGGAGGATGGCGCACAAGGAAAGGTCAGGAAACTCTAGATAGTTTGACCGATATCTTAGAGGCAAGATATCGGTCAGACTATCTCGAGTTATCATTGAGATACAGAATCTGGATTAATATAGTATTGCTCTATGAAGATAAACGGATGAGGATTTATGATATTGTTGATCCAGTACGTTAAAAATGACGATTTTCTAGTCATACTGAAAAGCATTCTCATATAAATACGAGAACGTTAAACTTGGACCAACTGTAGGCCATACAAATAATTTTTCCATGCGGGAATCGAATTTGCGACGCTCAGTGCAGCAGTCAATCGCTCAACCACTGTGCAACCATGTCGATGGGATGAGGCTAGGCAAATTGATTGATGTTACTACAAAGTAGTTAACTAAACATGTTTAGTTTTATGTAGCAACAACAATGTACCTTACCAAGGCATAAGCTATGCCATTTTAGTTGCAAAACTAGCCTGTACTTTCCTGAGGCCCAAGAAAAACAGACATTCTATCGACGATATTAGATTGCCCCAAGAAAAAAATATTCTGTGGGCTAACTACGAGTTTTATATCGTTCTTTATCACGTTAGCGCAAACATCAATCAGTATTGAAACTGAACGAGCGCCGTCTGGCGACAATAACGAAAAACTATTTTTTTCTCTAAACAATTTCACATAACCTTTACGTTAACATGATTGAGTATGCTAAAAAACTCGCACTAAGCCCTCAGGATTGATTGGTTTATTGGGATTGTCAATCCCATATACCTTCTGGTATTTTGAATTTCATTGACGATCATTTTCAATTTGTCTAAACCACAGAACATAAAAGGCTGAACTGATGAAGCTATGAAATCTGTTTCCTTCCTCACGTGCGTAATCTGTTGTGTTCCTTTCGTGTGTTACCTCCCTTATCAAAATACCGCTATCCTACGGTGAGAAATTTTTCAGTAAAATTTGGGTGCGTACTGGCAAGGTGGCATCTATCTATCTAACTACGTATTTTCATAAATTTTAGAATACCAGATCAGCTTCTGAGAGCAATATCGGGTGTATTTCTACGAAGACATGTTTATTCATACGGATCTTAGAGCCAACACGTGCTAACTAAGAACTACGTCCCCCACGTGTAACCTTCTTCCAAGTACTGTCAACAAAAGAGTTAAGTACATATATACGCTGTCGAGCATATGCCTCTACAACTGCTATTTAATCTATGTCGTGTTTTGAGGAGTCAGGACATTTAATGTTTCATAGAGATGACACTAATTATTATACTTAAAGACCATTCCGGAGTTCAGTTAGTGTTCCACCTCACATGACATAAAAAGTGCAACTCGAGAAGGCGCCCAGGTAATAAATTAGACAAATCAGGGATTGCCCACCAGGGTAGTGTGTTGTGGTCTGCATCGTTGATTTGTCAAGGTCACTCCTAAATTCCGTCTGTGCAACGTCTGTTAGAGCACATCCCTAAGGAGACTGTAGAAGGGTTTTCACTGTGCCACCGTCTTCACTGGAATCACTCGGTGGGCGAACAGAATCCTTAATCTGAACGCCGTGATTCCAGAGTCTTGTCTACATTAAGTTATTCATCTTCGAGAAACAGTCTACGTATGAGCTACTAAGATTTCTTATCTGCACACCAATTCCTTTTGCTAAAAGTACATCAGAACACCCAATATTCTTATCAGTAAAGCCTTCTGAACATTATAAGTACGGCAATCAAGCGTAAAGCGCCGCTGTCAGCGGAGGTTAGCCATGACGAAAGGGCACGGTGCCGGAACATTACTTTTTGTCATACGAGGGCCTAAAAATCTCGTGTCGTCATTTCAGTGTTGATGTGTTAAGGTATGTATCTACTGGGTATAGGGTTTACTTTTTTTAGAGAGCTTTTTTTTTATTGGAAAAATTGAAAAATGTTCAAATTATGTCCAACAGAACACTCTAGCTCTGGAACGACTCAAATTGTAGAATATACATACAGCTGTCGCTGCTGGGTGTATATTTCTAGCAATAAATAGGTAAACTGAACACTTAAATCCAATTACTGATTTAGGCATTACAAGTAGATTATTAGTAAACTGTGTTTTAGTCTGAAAACTCATTCCAGTTTGGAATCAAAGCAGAATTTGACATGTTTTCAAGATCACAATACACTAAAACTCGCATAATAAGTATTTACTAATTCAACAATAAAAGAGCTGTTCGCAAACCATTTCCACCATTACTAACAGAGCATGAAGATATCTTACGTTTCTACTTCCAAGCTGCATCATTGTTTCAACAGTTCAAAACTCTACTCAATTACTCCAAAAAACACTTCCCTTAAAAAATCACAACGTCACAAAATTATGAATAAATTCTGTGCCGACGCATCTGGCTCTAATTAAACAGCACTTGAACCCTTGCTCTTAAGAAAATTAGAACAGGAAAGTGCTTCCATCCTATTTAAATTCAGGGCAGTGTGTGCGTGGGTTTATTTTTAACGCCGTGACATTCATATGTATGTATTACGTGCGACAGTGATACTGAGTTTTTTTTTTTTCTTATGTGACTAATTACTGGCACGACATTTAATTTTTTGCGTATTTCGAGCAGGATGTAATTTTCTTTTTGGAATGTGTAAGGTTGTTCGTTTTTTGAATATTTTGGGAAGGATTTTTTTTTGCAAAGTGGAATTATATTTTTCGGGTTTTATATTATTTGTTGCAAGACTTTTTTTTTTCTTTTTGGAAAATATGTTTTTTTTTCAGAGGAAGCACAGAGGATTTCCTTTTATACTGTTGTACACAGTATTGATTAGTACCAAAATCTGACAATAATTATTAATATTTAAATTTGAATAAACTATTTATTGTTTACTGGATCTTAACCATCTCATGTGCTCACCTTCGCACGTAAACTCTTCATGAATAAATGAAGACCATGTTAAGTTTGGTGTAAAATAAATAATTAAGGAAACAGTGGGTGATTGACTCATGTTATTCACAAAAAGTGAAGAGACTTTTTGACCCTTCAACGAGGACGACAAATAGAGTCACTATAATATTTTTATTTTCAAAATTATTTGACGTTAAAAAGTGCCTTGTAATGGGCTAGTTGAAATAAATGAATTGAATTTGACTTTGATGGCCAAAAAAGAGGAAAATATAAAAAAGGTTGTTATTGACACATAACAGACATGCACACATATTGTAAACATAAACTAAAAATTATATCCTATAACTAAAAACAAAAGAAAGATATGAAAATATGCAAATGTTACTCAGCATACATCTGGTACGCTTGTTCGAAAGAATCGCCGCATTAAAAGGATTTAGTCAGTAAGAGTCTGACACTCCCTTCCACTCCGCCCACAGCGGAATAAGTCAATTATTGATTTTCCATCTATAAAATAACTCTGGCATCGCAGATGTCCATGAACGGTTGTTGCCACTTACCATAAGGTGGCTGATTTTTTTATTACCACTCAATGATTGAAAGTTAGTTGAAAACATTTTCGATAAATAGTGTTACAGTTAAATTAGAACCATTTTATTTTTTCCATACAAACATAAATTTCCAGTTATCTTTTTTTAAATAAGACATTTTGAAAATGTTTTAACTTACTTTTTAGACCTATGCATCCTGCTTATATGTGTGAAGTTTCATTAAAATCGGTTCAGTCATTTCGCAAAATAGTGACTTGAAAATTTGTATGGAATGCCATACGGCATACACGCTCTTTGACCCAAATTGCGCGGGTTTTGGCGAAAAGGTTGGTTCTGGCAACCAGGCGACCTTGTATGACGTCATAAATGCATCATTATTTCTGTGTCAGAGAGAGACGGAGTTACACAAGACGTATAGCACTATCTCCTTCCCTCACACGAATCATGATAGCATTGGCACTTCGTAATACGGCCACAGCACGGATTAATATTACACTGGTTAACCAAGGCTCAACGATACTACTATTTTAAAATGTAGCTGACGCTCTTTCTTATCTAATAGAAACGCGAGCCTAATTTCCTTTCTTTCTTTTTTCATTAATTCTTGAGGACTTCTGCCCATCCCATTGTCTTAAGACCATTCTACACGCGATAATAATTAATTAACGAGCACTAATTACAAAAACCGGAGCTTGGCAACGTCCCGGAAAAAAAAGCTTAATTACACAAAAAGAAAACTCGAATAACAGTAACATCTTACGAGTACAGTCAAAGAAGCTATAGGTTCGCCACTGGTGTCTGCTTTTGTTCACTGTGATTCTAATTGGTGGACCAATCACATTATCGACGTCGATCCATCAGCCTTGTTGCTTCGGTACTTGTTGGGACTATTGGTTCAGGGTTGACGAATTGTTCGAAGAGTTACCGCGGCCATGGAACGCAAAAGAGCACGGCTGGGTTTTAGTCAGTAAGAGACTGACACTCCCTTCCGCTCCGCCCAGAGCGATTTATATGATGATTTACCATCCAAATTAAAGAAAAAAGACTTCGACTGATCTAACCTCCCATCACATGGACTGTCGATCGATCGGATGAAACTTTAGGATATAGTTATATCAAATTTCTGACTTGAAACAAAATCGAATCAGATAACAGACGAAGGTATCAACGAACCGACTGTACCTAGCGTCAACAAAAAAAAAATACCTACCTTTTTTAATTGCCATTTTTACGAACAAACGCTCACGTTTCGATACATTGAGTTTTCTTTGATCCATATAAAAGTGACTTCTTTTGTGAAACCTGACTCTATCTCTCTCTGTGTAAAATAAATCGCTTTTTTTGTAATTTTCCTCTGCGAATTATCCGATATAAAGATATATAAAGACTGACCGAAGATTCGGTTTCGGTTTCGGCTCAAAAATTTAGTTTTGGCCCAATATAGTTACGGCTACACAGTTTCGTTTCGGCCAAAAGTTGGCCGAAAATCTTCGACCCCGCCAAAACTCAGGCCCATATTTCAAAACGTAAACTTCAACCCAACTCGAATTCCAATTCCAACATGAAAATTTCAATGACAGCTTGTATAGTTGACGACTGAAGAGTTGAGCAAGCAAACGTGTAAACGCTCTTGCTCAGCTGAATTCTTACTTGGAAGGTGAACAATGAACTCAAATTATTATCTATACATTTTATTTTTTTATGGAAGTCAAATCTATCAAATTACTTCTTCCACTCTGAGCGGAGGTAAACGGAGTATCAGACTAACACTGTCTCACTAAAACCCATCCGTGTTCCTTCTAATGCCCTATGCGTTCCAGGGCCGCGGAGACTCTTTCGAACGAAGAATATACTGCAATTGATATTTTGAAAATCGTAGCCCTTCGTCCTAGAGGAGCTCGTGGCTAAATTATAACAGCCGCACGGGTCAATCTTCGAGGTTAAGCAATGCTTGCCGAAGTTGGTCTGTGGATGGGTGACCATCTTAACATAACGAGACTCCTCCGTGCCGCGGAAAACACGTTAAGCCGTTGGTCCCGGCTGTCATTTGGAGATCTTTGGCAGTCGTTACGGACTGTCAGAAGCCAGAAAATCTGACACCAGTCTTGCCAAAAAATACCGTGTTCCCCAGTTAATGGGTCGTGGAGGTCTGGTAGGTAGCCGCTCCTCGTAAAATAATGGTATTCAGCTGAAACCGGCTTGTCTGGGAGCCGACCCCAATATAGTTGGGAAAAGGCTAGGCAGATCGTAGCCCTTCGTCCACAAACTCTTCTTTCCACCTCTTAACTTGCGATATTTTACCGTTAAAATGGCGGTCGCAGCACAAGTACAATCAGCCACAATATTCTAACAACGAATACCGATCCTACTATTACAGAATAAAGGTACTGTCAAACTTGAAAGGGTATCTGGACGTGTGGTTGACTGTACTTCCCTTTGTGTTCTTTGTTCTGTGGTTTTGTTACAACATTTATTTGTTATTTGCTTTAAGGTACGAGTTTCGCGGCTACCGTTATTTTGTTTCGCTCCCGTTTTTCGATGACTTTACCAAAGTGAACGATGCTTTGAAATGGGTTTTAATTCGAGTGAGGGTTTTTTCTTATGAAATAGTAAGTTTAGTCTACGTAGAAACTTTGTTTTATGGACATCTATCAAATATTTTTTCCTTACTCGCATTATATCTACATTTTTTTTTAGAGACCCAGTTTGTGTTCATTTAAAACCTTCATTTATATTTTTTTAAGCTTCCATACGCAAAGAATAACCATTGGAAACCCATCACTAAGTAGAAGTACCAACGTAATTAGTAGCTAATTTAAGTTTTGGAAATCTGTGGTACCAAACCCAAAACTTAAATCAAATTAGAGATTGAAAAAATTCCGTTCAATAAACGTCATTTTTCCTGCAAACTCGGGACTCGCTTTTGACTGCTTTTTACCTGACACAAAATAAGGTCTTATTTCTATCATTGATTCAGCAAACATTGAAACAAAAGAATAACTGATCAAGTGCCCACAGAAAGAGAGCTTTTCGTTCTTTTGTCTATGTATGTATAAACACCGCTTTTTTGGATGGGAATTCCTCAAATTATCTATCCCGGTTTAGGGGGAGTGGAAGGGAGGGTCAGATTCGTACTGACTAAAAACCCATTCGTGTTCCTCCTAGTGCCCTTTACGTTCCAGAGCCGCGGTGACTATTTCGACGCTTAGGCTAAGTTCACACTTTCAACCAACATAATATGAGGTTGTATTGCATTGGGGCGACAAAGTAAAATGTAATCAATCGCTCGATCATGGCATGCAATGTAACTAGAGGTGCTTGTCTAACTCATATTTTCCTATATTAAAATCAACTAACAAACATAAAATGGACTACAAAATCATCTTATTCAAGAACGGCAAAAGACAATACGATTAACCTTTTTTTAAGGATGGGAAATCCTCAAATAACTTCTCCCGGTCTGGGCGGAGCGGAAAGGAGGGTCAGATTCGTACTGACTAAAACCCACCCATATTCCTCCTAATGCGTTCCAGGGCCGGGGTGACTATTCCGAACAAATTTCGCAACCCTAGCAAGTACTGTCTCAACGGACCCGAATACAACTAACCTTCTTTAACAAAACATTGCCTCATCCATTTCATATCCTCTAGCAAACAATCCTACAGAATAAAACACAATTTCAAAATGAGATCCTATCTATTTAAACTGCAAACCAAGTTTCCTGAAATAATAAACCGGTCTAATTATCTAGAGTAAACTCGTTAATGATCTATTTGTCTTCGATGGTGTGAAGACAAGCCTGAGCTAATAGACTGTGTTAGTATTGACTTTTTAGTCGAGGCCTATTTAATGGCGTTATGTTGACATTCAGCCATGAAACGTGGACATTTTGTGTGAAGTGGGTTTTATTTTGTAGTGGGTAAGATCAATTTTATTATCCTAATCTGTCTCAAATATTTTCAAATTCAATCATAGAACACATTAGATAGTATAGACCAGATAGTAGATAATATATATGTTTCATCACCACTGTTTTAATATAGATTTCATAAAGCAAAAATTACGTGTCCAATATTTTTCGATAATCTAACTGACGGACTAAATAGAATCAAATTGTTTGTACTCAAGAAACATCCCTATTATAATCATATGAAGATATTTTATACAATCTTACGTGTCAGCTACAACCTGACTTCTGGCAAGCTTGCTCATCACTGTATATCAGGTGAGGTTGTGGAAAGACGCCAGACTAACTACAGTCAATGAGTGTACGACTAAACGCCGACAGACTGAACACCGACAAGACTTTACTTCGACGGGACTCTTCGCCGACAGGACACTTCGCCGACAGGACTCTTCGCCGACAGTTACCCATCCTTTGGACTTACTTAGCCGAAGTCGGCTAAAAAAGTAGCCACCACAATACCTACTCTATCAATAAAAAACGCTACTTCGAATAAATTAATACATATGAACATCGATAGGTGTCGAATAATAAATCAAAACAAGTTAACAAAATACCTACATTTTTTATCTTCGGAATATGCAAATAAATAAATTAAATAAAGCTGGTTTGTGATGGCAAAAAACCAGATTTAGGTAGTTTTTTATGGATGTGAAATCATCAAATGACTTCTTCCGCTCTGGGCGGAGCGGAAGGGAGTGTTAGACTCTTACTTTTTGCTATCCGTGTTCTTCCTAATGCCCTTTGCGTTCCATGGCCGCGATGACTCTTTCGAACAAGTTCCGCAACCCTGGTAGTAGGTACATACCTAGTGAGAAAGCAGATCTCGTGAGGGAGAGGCAAAACTCAGGCCCCAGCTGCCGCAACAGAAGAAGACGCCCTGGCAGTCAGGAGTCGCAGGGCGATTCCCGGCCGGTGGCTCGCCGTTTCATAACAACCAGGCCCGGATCGACGGCGCGTTGAGTTGCACGCAAGTGATGTCAGCAAAGAAGACCGGGCTCGCGCGAGGCCCTGGAACGCAAAGAGCATTAGGAGGAACATAGATGGGTTTTAGTCAGTAGGAGTCTGATACTCGCTTCCGCTCCGCCCAGAGCGAAAGAAGTCATTTGACAGTTTTCCTGTTATATAAATTCGTAAAATATTTTCTTTCTTTTCTTTCTTTTACTTGAACGAAAATTCGTTGACCCGGAGAACGTCATCTCTTCATCAGCTTACTATCCTTGACGTGTTTAGTAATATTTTGTTGATGTTTATTGAGATTATTGGAATACCTACTATCGATAAATTTGTATGTAACCTACGTGGAGTTGTGCATAGTAGGTAACTTTTTTTACTGATTTTATAAATGCGAAAATTTGAATAGATGGATGGATGTTTGTTACTCAATCACGTCAGTATGATGAAATTTGAAACAGAGGTAGATAATAGTTTGTAATAACACATAGGATACATACTCCCGGGATATTTTAATCTCGGGAGTATGTTCCATTGGGATGATTTTCGACATTCGCATGGGCGGAGCCGCGGATGGCAATTTGTAATTTATCGTCCTGACCTAATTTCTGGGCCAATCGCAACCAAGATTAGCCGACGCAGGAAATATTATAATGCACAAGTGTGTGCGCTAAATATAGACACATTCTATGAATATCACGCATCAGACGCAATACCAACTTTTTTGGCGAAAATACCATCTTTAATCATTAACTTTATTAATTTAACTAGATACCTGACACGTGCAACTTCGTCTGCGTCACACAGAGAGAGAAAAAAAATCATTTTTACAACAGTTTTCATTGATGCTTTCCTCGTAGCGTGATGGTATGAATATAGCCTATAGCATTCCTCGATAAATGGGCTATAAAATGCTAGAAGATTTTTTCAATTCGAACCAGCAGTTCCTAAGATTAGCGCGTTCATCCAAACAAACATACAAATTCTTCAGCTTTATGTATTAGTATAGATAGATAAGAATAATAATAATTATGAAATAATAAATCAAAACAAGTAAACAGCGCGACGGCGCATCGTGTTCCACGCGCGCCTCAAAGAGCTGTCAGCAATGAAGACGGGTCCCCATAGGGTCAGTGCCTGCTAGGGTTACGGAATTTGTTCGAAAGAGTCACCGCGGCCCGGGAACGCAAAGGGCACAGAAAGGATCACGAGTGGGTTTATTCAGTAAGAGTCTGACACTCCCTTCCGCTCCGCCCAGAGCGGGAGAAGTCATTTGATGATTTCCCATCCAGAAAAAAAAGCTTTTTTACTCATTACCACCCGCGGCTTTGTCTGCGCGTATGTCGAAAATGATCCCAAGTGAACATACTCCCGGTATAATTATTCAATTTATTATTCCAGACTATAATACATCTCTTGCCGAATTTCTTCACGATCCGTTTAGCCGTTCTGACGTGATTTAGTAATAAACATCGATGTTAAGAATACGTATAAAAATAGTACCCATTCTGTAACTATTAATAATAATAATCTTTATTAAAAAATCTTTTTACACAATATATAACGTTACATATTAATAGCCGCAAGTAATCATACATAATATTTATATAATTAGAAAGAATCCTACAAAGAGCTATGTGTATAACTAAATTATGTAGAATTAGTGACTTTCCTGAGCTAGGTTTTTCCTGTGTTTCAGGTCATCACTTAACTCGGCGGCGACGACCTCTCGCGGCCGGCCCTGGTTCAAGCCATGGTCGGGAGCGAGGAGGCATGGGAGGCGGCCGCCTCCTTCTGCGAAGCAGTAATGCTAGCGAAGGAGGAGGCGGAGCGCGTGCGAGAGAGGGAAGCCCCCCTATCCAGCCGCCGCAACAGGAGAAGACGCCCCGGGCGTCGGGAAACGCAGGGCGATTCCCGGCCACCGTAGGCGCGGGCCTGCGGATGGCGAGCTATGGGTGGCTCGCCGTCCGATAGCAACCAGGCCCGAGTCGACGGCGCGTCGTGTTCCACGCGCGCCTCAAAGAGCCGTCAGCAAAGAAGACGGGGCCCCATAGGGTCAGTGCCTGCTAGGGTTGCGGAATTTGTTCGAAAGAGTCACCGCGGCCCTGGAACGCAAAGGGCACAAGCAGGAACACGGGTGGGTTTTAGTCAGTAAGAGTCTGACACTCCCTTCCGCTCCGCCCAGAGCGGGAGAAGTCATTTGATGATTTCCCATCCAGAAAAAAAAAGGTCATCACTTAACAAGACTAACCATTAATGGTGCATGAATACAAAAATTAAAGAACTTAAGAATTTAACCTTTTTTTTTTTGGATGGGAAATCATCAAATGACTTCTCCCGCCCTGGGTGGAGCGGTAGGGAGTGTCAGACTTTTACTGACTAAAACCCACCCGTGATCCTTCTTGTGCCATATGCGTTCCAGGGCCGCGGTAACTCTTTCGAACAAATTCCGCAACCCTAGCAGGCACCGACCCTATGGGGCCCCGTCCTTGGTGCTGACGGCTCCTTGCGGGGCGCGTGGAACACAACGCGTCGTCGACTCAACCTGGTATCGGACGGCGAGCCACCCACGCTCACCGTCCCCAGGCATCAGCCACTGTAAGAATTTAACCTTACAATCATACTAGAACTTCCAATAGTTTATCTGTCTGTGTAATTGAGCCTTAATAGATACTCTGATATAAACGTACATTTAATGTAATTTACGCTATATATATCTAACATCGTGTTTAGCTTGTTGTATAAAAAAGGTCCTAAAAATACGTAACATCTATGAGCAAATGCATGTCTTGTCTATGGTTTTATGCGAACCAAATCTTTCCTTCTGGTTGAAGATACTGGGTCAAAAAGAGGCTCAGAGTGCTGATAAAGTATGATGTGCATTGTAAATAGTTGACGTACTGTTAGTATTACCACATCCTTGCTTTTAGACATCGCAAAACAAACAGTGGCAGATCGCGGAGTCAATTAGCTGACAACCTTCCACAGCACTTACTACCTTACTCCTGTAACTTAAAGTTTGAATTCGAGTGCAAAGGTATTGCTTCAAAGCGGTTTGTCAGCATCTTATTAGACATTCCGTTTCGAGTCTTTGCGAACTACAGCTGACTGAGGCCTAGTAGCTCTTATGAAACGACGGGACTTCGATCAATTCGTTAACTGGTATTTATAACATGCTACAGGCGGATGTGTAATGTTAAGTATACTGTATTACTATTTTAATATAACAGTGAATTATATACTTTCGTTTTATGCAATGCAATTTCATTTCATATAAGCTTCAGTTGAAATAATTATACGCTTAAACTAGTCATTAAAAATTATAATTCATATTATATAAAGGTGACTACAGACCAGTGTCGCGTATTCGCCCCGTAGGCGTAATGTAACATGTTACAAAGCGAGCATTCGGGCAGCCAGTACGTGGAACCAATCACGAACATACAAGCAACGAGTCGCTCGTTGCATGCTTCGAGTGCTCCGTCCACTGTCGGTTTTTTGGCGAATCCCTTTGTGTATTATACATATTTACATATATGTATGTATCTATTTACCTGTATATTTAACATAACTGTCCCCTCTTTGAGGAGTGGTTGGAGAGGTGTCATGGCGTCACGGCGTCCTCACCTTCCACCTGACGCAGGTACTCAACCGGACACGGGTGTTTCGAAAGGTACCTGTTTCAAATTCGGCGGGAAGATACGCCCGGATGTCAACACTGTGTCGATCACCCGGAGAACACGACCACACGGAGCATTGGATGGGCCCTGCTAACAGGGCCCATCCCGCCATCAGGGCAGACCACCGGAAGCTCAAGCAACACGGATGGGCTTTAGTCAACAAGAGTTTGACACTCCATTCCATTCCGCCCAGAGCGGAATAAGTCATTTAATAATTTCCCATCCAGAAAAAATAAAAGTACCTAGTTACCGGATTGTGGAAGGCAGTCGTTCCATGTAAAATACTGGTATTCAGTTGCAACCAGAAAAGGCTAGACAGATTGATAAGTACAGATCTAAAGTGGACCACTAGGAATAACGCTGTTTAATCGGCCCCAAAGAGGTAAAATTAAAGATCTCGAACTTTAGAATTAGCTATTCAGAGGGCCTAGAAGAAGTGTTATTCTATTAGCGAAATCGATTGTCAAAACTATAAGGAATTTATCTCGTGACATTTCGTCGACTGTCAAAACTATAAAGGATTTATCTCGTGCCATTTCGTCGATTTTCAAAACTATAAAGGATTTATCTTGTACCATTCCGTCAATTGTCAAAACTATAAGGGATTTATCTCGTGCCATTTCGTCGATTTTCAAAACTATAAGGGATTTATCTCGTGCCATTTCGTCGATTTTCAAAACTATAAGGGATTTATCTCGTGCCATTTCGTCGATTTTCAAAACTATAAGGGATTTAACTCGTGACATTTCGTCGAGTGTCAAAAATAATATATAACTACTATTTTTAACCGACTTCTAAAAAAGGAGGAGGTTCTCAATTCGGATGTTTGTATGTTTTTTTTTTTTTTTATTGTTTGTTGGCGCATAACTCCGTCGCTTGCCAACCGATTTGAAAAATTTTTTTTTGTTGGAAAGGGTATACTTCACAAATGGTCCCATGAAAATTTTATCGAAATCGAACAAGCGGTTTTTGAAAAATCTAAAAAAATATCTACATTGTCTACATTGACGACCTTTTAGTTTACTCTGCATTGGAGCAGTGCGTTTTTTTTACACTAATGTAATTGGTCCGTCTAGGTGGGGGGAGGGGAGGGGGTTTAGGTACCACTAAAAAGTGAAAAATAAAAAACTTTTTACAAAAAATACAACCGACTTTTCCACAAAAAATCAAAAAATTACAAAATAACTTTAATTTCGGAAGTCGGTGTCCAAAAAATGAAAAAGGAACCACAAACACCGAGTTCCGAAATTAAAGTTATTTTGCATTTTTTTTATTTTTTGTGGAAAAGTCGGTTGTATTTTTTGTAAAAAGTTTTTTTGAGTTACAAAGACATAGACTACTATTTTTTTTACCCTTTAACTTGCTATTCAAAATAAAGAATTACTGGCGACCCGCCCTGACTTCGCACGGTTGCAATGCTGATACTAAATCTCTATTATATTATGCATTCATTATACATATAAACCATTCTCTTCGATCACTCTATCTATTAAAAAAAACCACATCAAAATTCGTTGCGTAGTTTTAAAGATCTAAGCATACATAGGGACAGACAGTTGGAAGTGACTTTGTTTTATACTATATAGTGAAGAAGCTATCTAAGAAACGCCCCATAAAAACTTTAGTTAGACAAGAAAAAACCAAGAAAAGACCAAAATTATTAAAACTAATCATTTTTAATCAATAACCAAATCACATGCTGAATTCTCAAGAAGTGGAACTTACAAATAATATCACTGATAATTTCTATGATTTACAATTGAAAAGGCAGTTCTTGATTACCTCATCGTGTTCTTCGAGTGATGGTGTCGAACAGTTTGTCAGAAGCTCCACTAGGGTACCGGTGCACTCGCGGAGTTCCGTCAGTAACATTCCATCTGTCCATATCTACAGCTGTTGTAGCCGGTGTGGCCATGAGCCCTGCAGCACTCGTCCTTCTCAGCGTTGATCCGGGAGCAGACCTGGTCGCAGGGCCCGACGCGGACGGCCTCCACCGTCACCATCACCATGGCGAAGGCGACCAGCAAGAGGATGAAGCAGGTCTTCGCGGCGGCCATTTTGTTTTTTTGTTTGGTAGTAGAGAAACGTTCACGAAGAGATGTGGATATGTTATGTGAAGCTTGAGACTTTTCCTTCCGTATTTATACTATAAATCTAACAAGATTACCATACCGGTTTACGCATGTTTTGTACCAACAGGATAAATATAATCTTAAAATTTCAAACGAGGATAATTTTGTATTTAACCCTATTCTGCTTGGGTTATCTAAAATTTCTGCGATATGGGTTTTTTATCAGTTGATTAGATCATTTTAATCAATTTAGAAGCCAGGGCGACTTTCGTTATAAAGAAAATTTAATGTGCTTATGTGTTCTGTAATTATGGATCATTATTGATTTAAGTATCAATAAATATTGTTTTTTTTTTTTTTTTTGATTGAACTTGGGAAAGGCCTTTGCCCAACGGAGGCACAAGTTCAACAAAAAAAAAATGGTTTTCTGTAAAGTCGGTTTACGGACGCTAATTTTATGTGATAAGAAAACATTAATGAAAAATTGCATACGTCACAAGCCTTCTATCGTTTGTTCCGCTGTCTCGCTTGCACGCTCGGCTCAAGTGGAAAGTGACACTTTTTCGTGCATGCAGCCGGCTTTCATCGATTTACAAGACGTTATCACGTCAAAAAGTTTTGTTTTAATATATTTATTATCGGACCTATTAGAAGAGTTATTTCTATTTATTTACTACTAGCTGTCCGCACAACTTCGTTTGTGTCATATTTTTCATGACTGCTCCGCTCCTTTTGGTCTTAGCGTGATGATATATAGCCTATAGCCTTCCTCGATAAATGGGCTATCTAACACTGAGATAAGATTTTTTCAAATCGGACCAGTAGTTCCTGAGATTAGCGCGTTCAAACAAACAAACTCTTCAGCTTTATAATATTAGTATAGATAAGTTTATCCAAACTTCTTTGTTAGTTTATAATGAACTAGCTGCTGCCCGCGACTTCGTCCCCGTGGAATCCCCGATTTTAAAACATTCTTTATCGCTGCTCCGCTCCTATTGGCTTAAGCGTGATGATATATAGCCTAAAGCCTTCCTCGATAAATGGGCTATTCAACCCAAAAAGAATTTTTCAATTCGAACCAGTAGTTTCTGAGATTAGCGCGTTCAAACAAACAAACAAACAAACAAACAAACAAACAAACAACCAAACAAACAAACTCTTCAGCTTTATAATATTAGTATAGATTTGTAAAAATAATAAATACGTATTCTTTCACATTCACTGACAGGAAGCTGATTAGTGTCACTATGGTTTTTCCAGAATAAAAATGACAAAATAGCTCTTGTAATTTTTTATTCTGGAAAAACACGGCTCCTCAAGGATTAGCCACGGGAGCAAAGTCAAGTGAAAAAGCTAGCTTTAGGTATTTGTACAACTTCAGAATCCTCTTAGTGCAAGAAAACCAGGAAAATCAATCAATCTTCAACAATAATTATCTATGAAAGATTCGTTTTAATATCAACATACTCGTCAATATAATACTTTGACATTTGACACAACACTTATCAATGAGGTAATATTGTTTACTACAATTATTTACAATTTGTATCTAATCGACCAAGTCGTAACCGTTTAGGGTTGTACAGAAATCTAAAACATTTTCCTTGTTATACTTGTTGACTTAAATATATCGTCATACTGAGTTATTGAGGAAAATACTTGTAATATTAACAAATAATACACAGGTCATTTGAAGAAATTGATGATGTTATCGATTACATGGGTAAGTTTTTTTTCTCTCTCTTATATTGTTGACCTCGCCATTTTGGGTTTTTATTACAAATTTATGCTGTTGTAAAAGGTGCTATACGATTACATTTAGAATTTGTTTTACCTGATGAAGAAAACAATAAATCTGTCTATCCGTCCCAAATATATTGGGGTAATCTTCAAATGTAACCGGATGCAGCTGAGTGCCAGAATTTTAAATGGAACATCTGTCTGATCTTCGCAAATCAAGGCAGCACAATACAAGGATTTATGAAAATCGAATCAGTCACAGTTCTAAAACCAATTTATTTTACGACTGACTTGTAAAACAAATTTAATAAGGATAAGGACACCAAAGGACGCTTCTCATAAAAAAATGAAGCATAACGACAATTCATGTTTTATTCCAACACTCCACTAACTTCCAGGACGTATCTCATACCGGGATTACTAAATCCGGGATCAAGATAGTCCACTCTTACATCGTTCGTAAGTCCGCCTTAGTTTATATTGGACATTATTAAGACATTACTGGACATTGTAGCTTAAACCAGTGTCTATGCAACCTTAGGGCCTGCGCACACCACGTTTTTTAAACGCGCCATCGACGCGCATTTTTGAAACGTGCGTCGATGGCGCGCTTTTATCCTACAGTGCAGTTTTTTGTCGTTTGTATCGATACACACGCGCGTTAGCATCGCGTTTGTATTGCTACACACGCGCGTCTGTATCGCTACAAACGCGCGTTTAAGAAACGTGATGTGCACAGGTCCTTTTAAACAGGTGTGTAAAGGGCTACAGGCTGCGTCTGACTCGCGTGCTTATCGCGTCTGTATCGCTAGAACCGCGCGTCGACAGCGCGTTTATGAAACGTGGTGTGTGCAGGTCCTTTTAAACAGGTGTGTAAAGGGCTACAGGCTGCGCCTGACTGGCGTCTGTATCGCTACAAACGCGCGTCGGCGGCGCGTTTATAAAACGTGGTGTGCATAAGCCCTTAGAGAATAGCACAAAACGGAATTACGATGGGGTCAAGTAATAGGTACATTTGTTGAGATAACATTGCCCTATATTTATGTTAGTACTATGACACTATAAGTGTCACGTTTATGAAGTAAATTACATTTGTTTATTTACTTTAGTTGAGGAAAATCGGCGAATAAATTGTTCTTGGGGTTTTCCATAAGGAAGTTGAATCGATAGGTGTGTAATTAGTAGCAATACGCACGCTTCATATTAAACAGCATTATGTTTAGTCAGTTACCTTATGTCGACTTTCAATCTAACTGGATGCAACTGTAACCACTATTTGTGTCTACTACAACCCAGCTACAGGTTATCTAAGGCTCATCATTGGTAAGAATGTTCGTTAATTGGGTGTTTTACTATTTATAAAAATCATAATTCTATTTTGTCCGTCCGTTGGATTTTCAAAACATATTGGACACGTAATTTTTGTCATTTCAAATCTAAAAAAAAAATAAAAGCGCGCGTAAAAGTTGAAGAGTGGGGGCTGGTGACGTCACGTCGCTGGTACAAATTGTACGAAGTAGTGACGTCACGCGAGTTTGCTGACATATCCTTATTGGAAAACAGCTCTAGCTCCTATTATAACATTCGTACCTAATCTATCCTTGTCAAGAGCCCTAAGTTCCCTATTCCTTATGTTCCGCTACTTGGCTAGGCCAGAAAATCCGATAAATAGGGTATTAAAGAATATAAAACACACTTGACGTCACTACGTTGCTACAATTTTTACCTGCGACGTGACGTCACGTGAGTTTTCAACGCACTGTGTCGTCTTCATTTTTTGTTTACGTGAAAAAAGAAAAAATACGTGTCCAATATTTTTTGTAAATCTATCAGACGGACTAATTAGATTTATTGTAGAACCGTACACAGATCGTTCACCAACATGTCTTCAGTTCATGTTGGCTTATATTTTTTCGGAATGACTTCGAGAGAATATAGACTATCAAATTCTGATGCGAAAAAAAATATTCCAAATATTCAGTTGACAATTTATCGAGAGTTTACAATCCCCACAATCCGTCTAGATATTTTATGATCTTACGCATTTTATAATTATCCGTTGACATTATGTATACTGCTGCTGTTGCTGTGGCAAAATCGGGCGTCATGTCCACGTTATGCAAATCAGATTCGCGTAGTAACTGGCCACCCAACTTTCTGGGGTTCAATGCCTTTAAGGACAAAAAATTGTGGAACTTGTCTCAGGTGGCCATTTTGAAACTTTATTTAGTGTAATGTTTTGTTTAGTCGACAAATCTTTTAAGTTACCTTTTTGTTCTCAGCTTTTTCAAATGAATAATTTAAATTCTGCTTATTAGTTTGCTTATAAGTTTTTGAGTGTTTGTTGTTTTACTTGGCCGGTGATTTTGGATTCTGCAAAAACAAACCGAATTAGATAGTCTTACTACTATTGCCTTTTGAAAAAGCCACGTCACATTAGTTTGGGCTATCCTTGCCAACAATTTCTATGAAAGCGCGTTGTCGCATCTTTGTGGTCGCATTTATGCAGATTAAATTTAATCGTTAATCGTCGTCGGGGCCGTTACCACTTGGCCACCACTGCTCTTAGGCAGCTTATTAAAATAAACTAGTACAAATTTAACCCGCTCCCCGCTCTCACAGGTCCCATACAAACCGGACATATTCCGCACAAACAACAGACTACACACTAGAATAAGAATAAATGTTAGCACTGAGACACACACGACTCGTGCAAAGCTGTTTAATATCTCGCTCAGCTAACTTCTTATACTCTGTTACTTCTTGCTTTGTAGTATTAAATAAAGTTGCAGTAAGTCAATTTTGAAGGGCTATTTGCGCAAGAGCAGTACAGATTTTCTATTTAATAATTACAATTGTAAAAATGTTTACAATTACGGCAAAAATATAAAATCATCGAGCCTCAACCTTTCAGACTGAAGGGCAGCCATATCTACATCGCAAAGAAGATAAAATGTATAGTCACAGAACTGAAATGTTATCTTTACTCATTAAAAAAAAACTCTTTCAGCAGGAAGCGCCGCGTGATGAATTTGAGGCGTTTACGACGGAAAAGACAACACACAAAGAACAGTGTGACGGAGATCATTGCCCAGCAGTGGGACAATCATAAGGAGGAGGAGCTCCTCCTACCTAAACAATAACAGCCGCACGGGTCGTTCTCCAAGTTTAACCAACGCTTGCCAAGGTTGGTCTGTGGATGGCTGACCATCTTAACATACCGAGTTTCCTCCGTGCTAAGCCGTTGGTCCCGGCTTTCACTTGTAGATCTTTGGCAATCGTTATTTTTCGAATTATCAGACGCCAATAAATCTGACTCCAGTCTGGCCAAAAAGTACCGTGTTACCCAGTTAACGGGTTGGTAAGCAGTCACTCCACGTAAAATACTGGTATTCAGATGAATCCGGTTTAACTGGAAGCCGACCCCAATATACTTGGGAAAAGGCTAGGCAGATGATGACATGTTTTAATTTGTCAATGTCACCGGAAAATAGCAATCTTCGTAAGATTATAAAATAACTTGTGAGATTGTTAACTTTCGATAAATTATCAACTGTTTTTGGAACACTTTTACGCATCGTTTGGTAGTCTATATATGTATATAATCTTTCGAAGTCATTCCGGGATATTGTCAATCTCTCAAGATATTTTATAAAATTACGCATTTTACAATAGGGATGTTTCCTGAGTAAAAAATATATGATTATGTTTAGTCCGTCAGTTAGATTATAGAAAAATATTGGACACGTATTTTTTCCTTTATCAAATCTATAAAAACTGACGAAGATACAAAGCATCAAAGAACAAGGGTGGGGGCTTGTGACGTCACGGCTCGGTAAAAATTGTAGCGAGTAGTGACATCACACGAGTTTTCAACGCACTGTATCGTCTTCATTTTTTGTTTACGTGACAATAGAAAAAATACGTGTCCAATATTTTTTGGAAATCTATCCGACGGACTAATTAGATTTTTTTAGTTAACTACCATATTTTCCGCTGACATCAATACTCAGGGTTGCATTACATGAACTGAACCTTCTGAAACCACCTGTTCTTGCTCTTCCATTTAAACTCGCTATTGTATTTTCATGTGTGAATTATGTGCAAAGTCTAATTGGTTAGAAACTTCTACTTCTATGCTATGTTAGTTTCTGCACTACACTGAGAATTGTAGTCAGCCATTTGAAGTAATATTACAAGTTCTATTTTATCTTCTATGTATGTAAATGACAATAAGATCGTGATGGAATGACGAATTTATAAAATACCCCCCGAAAATGCGAACGGGGAACGGGAACGGGAATAAAATATAGCCCATACTCAGGGTGAATGTAGCTTTCTAATGGTGAAAGAATTTTTGAAATCAATCCAGCAGTTTTTGAGTTTATTCGTTACATACAAAAATACAAATCTTTCCTTTTTATAATATTAGTATAGAAGTATAGATAGCAGACTTGGGGCCCAGGTATACAGCCTGAACACACATTCAATAATCAATATTAATATCTACAACACAGGTCTGCATCCGCTATAACCTCAGGATCCCTCGTCTCCCACTAATTGGGTAACAGGGCTCAGCTTTGAACACAATATAGTTATTAAGCCTTAGCTGGCATATTGGGAGCTAGAACGATACATTTGAATAGTGTAGGAAGCTTCTAGAAAGCGATTCGTATATATAGCGAGGTATGAATACTAAGTACTACTGTTTCAAAAACTTAAAATTCTGAGTGTGATATCACCTATCAGAGTCAGAAAAGTGATAAGGTAGATAAGTGGTGGTGGTGGGTAGTGGTAAGGTTGTCTTGAAAAGATCGCTTGTAGCGATAAGGCCGCCCATTGTGTCACCCTATGTAATATTTTCTTTGTCTATCTTTTCTGTAACTTGTCATCATCTGCCTAGCCTTTTCCCAACTACATTGGGGTCGGCTCCCAGTCAAGCCGGATTTAGCTGAATACCATTATTTTACGAGGAGCGGCTACCTACCAGACCTCCACTACCCATTAACTGGGGAACGCGGTACTTCTTGGCAAGACTGGTGTCAGATTTTCTGGCTTCTGACAATCCGTACCGACTGCCAAAGATCTCCAAATGACAGCCGGGACCAACGGCTTAACGTGCTTTTCTGTAACTTGTATGGTGTACATAATAAAGAGTATTCTATTCTATTCTATTCTATAATAAATATGAATAGTTTCATCTCCAGAGGCGCTGTCTGTGAACCAAGGTAGCTGGAAACAGTGGTTTCTATGAAAAAAGTTTACAGCAAGAAGTGCTATTTATGAAGAGAGATCTCTGTGTACAGTGCTTCCCATGTACCGAGATGTCTACAAACAATGTTTTCTATCAACGAAGTTTCGGAAACGTGCTGTCTAGGAATGGAGATTTCTATTAGCTGTGATTTCTGTATGTAGTCGTATCGTATCAGATTTTCTGGCTTCTGACAATCTATAACGACTGCCAAAGATCTTCAAATGACATCCGGGACAAAAAATACTGTAACACCTTATATACCATATTCTAGCAAATAAATCTTTTTTTATTTGCTTTTATGATGCAAGATTTTTATGTTAAATTGTTCGTGCCTCAAATTAATAGTTTGAAAAATTACTGACGTCAAAAAACTTATTTGATGCAGTCAGGATTGTTTCTACACGGGTATAGTTATATATGTATATATAGGTTTTAAATGGGACTTTGGCCTCTAAGACGTCATTTTACGGTGTTTCTTCTTAAGGTTAGGTAACACCGGCTTATTCTCGTTTAAAACACCCGTAATAAGAGCAGAACAAACATAAAAAAACTAATAAATATAATTATTAATCATGAATAATAAATATGCAGTTCAATAGTGTTATTTACAACCAACTAGTTCTAGCATCTGCGAGCGACTTCCCCCTCGTAAAAGTAAAAAATATCCCAAGCGAATCTACTCCCTAGACCAAAAGAATCCTATAACAGGACATGTTCTACCCTTGTGCAAAATTTCATCCAAATTCGTTGATCCGTGAAGACTTCTAGAGGTAGCAAATAAACAGACAGACTTTGGCATTAATAATAGACTAGCAGTGCCTCGCGGATTCACCTGCGTATTTCTCGTTCCCGTGAGAAAACGGGGATAATCGCTGCTTTCCATTGGTGAAAGAATGTTTAAATCGGTTCAGCGGTATAGGCGTGAAAGAGTGGCAAACAAACTCACATTTCTATTTATAGTATTAGTAAGATGCCTTTGTGCTTGTAGTTTCTAATCAAAAATAAGCTGGGGTAGTTTTTTTTTTTAATAACTCGTATGGGAATATAACGATAATTGACCATGAAGATCGTTATTGATATGAACAATATGATCATAGAGCGGCCGTGTTTATAATTGGTTCACCTCTAACGACCAATTAGTTCGCTCCATCTTCTAGCGATGCATTGTCAAGCTAATTATACATTGATATATGGAGTATGTTTGGTTTTACCTATTATATTGGTTAGTGTTGGTTTCTCTATGCTTGTTTTGTTTTTGTGTTCTATCGTAAACTAAGAAAAATAATAGCTAAGTTTAGTCAGTTTGGTTTTGAATTAAACCCAGCTAACTCAGGGTCCATATTGGTTTTTTTCTTTGTTATATCATGTATGTAATACTTATGGAAAGGCGTAAAGATTTGAGTATTGTATACAGTCCAAGTTCACGCAGTACTGGGCTCTATTCTTGTGCTTCAACTCATAAAGTGAATCGCACCGCAGTGCGGTGCGATTCACTGTTGAATTCGGACGCGCCTGCACTGTACGCGAAAATTATTTCGCGCTGAGCGCGGCAAGTGCCGCTGTCACCATGCGTTCGGAAGAACTTGTGGCTAACGAAGTCCTGGCATTCCTGCAGTACCAGTTGGATGTCATGGATGAAGTCAGTGTGACCCAGATCTGCAAGTCTAATTTCAATGAAGAGGAGATACGCAGGGCGAAGACGCTGCTGTATGAGTCGCTACATATGGCCGACAGAATGCCGTCCCGTAGGAGGGATGAAAAAGGAGAGAGGAGTCTCCAAGACATTATAAAAGTGTTGAAGGAGACCGACCCGGACGACGTGCCGACTTTCGTGGCGAAGGACTTGCGGAAGCTGCCCCCCGTCACATTCGACCACGTCGACGTCACCAAGCTGTTGCGGGACATAACAACCCTCAGATCAAGTTTGGTCGAATTGCAGTTGAAATTGGAAGCATCGCAATCTACCATCAGTGATCTACGTACCGAGGTAGCAGATTTACGCAATACGGTATGTAGGTCACACGAGCCAACTACCAACGTCAACGCACGTCACGGTGCGTTCAATGCATCGGAGCTGAATTTCGAATCAGCAAAATTGGACTCGTCGCCGGCCGTCGTCACAGCGAGCGATGCACAAGAGCGCCCCGCTCTCCTCGTGCCCCCCGTCGTTGAGGCGCCGACGAATGTTAGCACGAAAACACCTGCACGTGCTTACTCTGCTGCCGTTATTGCTGCTCCTGCAAAAAATCAGCGGCAGCCTAAGCAAGTGAGGGGGAGCCAGGGGTTCACCGATCCACCGAGCCAAGGAAAGGCAGACGAAGAAGGCTTCATTCGTGTGGTGAAGAAGAAGAAGCCTACTCGTCGCAATCAGTGCGGTACCGCATTGACCGAACCAAACATGCTGCTGCGCCCTGCTATTCCGACGACGCAGCTGTATGTGTCGCGGCTGCATCACACCACGAGGGTAGAGGAGATCGTGGAGTACATAAAGATGAAGACCAAATTCACTCTGAGAGTCGAAAAGTTGGAGTCACGCCACAAGATTAACTTCAAATCTTTTGTGGTGCGGGTACCGACTCACCATCTACAGACTTTTATGAAGGAGGAATTTTGGCCGACAGGTGTCGTGTATCGGCGTTTTCGAGGAAGGCTACGTGACACCACGACTCTGCGCAATACGTCGCCGACTCAACGTATTTAGATTTAGATTACCCAGCTGTTATGTTTTTAATATTTATTAGTTTATTATTTTGTAAAATTATATTGTGTATTTTTTCTATGGGCCTTAGTTGCCTGAAAATAAAGTATTAAATAAATAAAAAAAATAAAAAATAAAGGGGACGGCCGTGTGTGTGTAGGTAACTTACGCACATATACAACATGCTACCGTCTTTTACCTAAACACGAGCATTCAAATTTTGTAAAATGGCTCTTAACCGGTTCATTCGTTTTCCAAATAACCATGTACCTATAACAAAAAAATAAACATCCTTAAGAGTTGAATCGGGCGTAGGTACCTGCGACTGTTAAGCTCGCTACGGACCTTTCTGAGTTTTCACCACGATGTTTTGTCATAGAGGTCAAATAATTGATAAATGGCTTCATACTCTTACTTATGAAGAACTTGAAGATTTAGTTAAAACGTAACATACATAAACGCGCACTCACACACAGAAACACACACGCACACAACATAACACCACACACACTCACGTACCACACTCCGCACGCACAACACACAACACCCACACACACCCACAACTCATAACACACACGCTTGCCTATTTTAATTACTATACCTTTTTCTCTTTTTCTTTTTTATATTATTGTTACTCTTTTGTTAATTTTCATTATAAGTTAATAATAATTTCCATACGCTGGAACCCAGACGCATAAACTTTTTTGTTTTTTGAATGGGCGTTAATGGCTGCGACACAGTTTACAACTAATGCAGTCATTATCGTACATAATTTTATTGTAATTGTGTTTTAGTTTCCAATAAATTATTATTATTATAATTATTATTATTAATTATTGTGTAACGCTCTAGTCAATATTAGAACATTGGAAAAAATTAGAGGGAGAGTTCTCTCTCTGGAAATCATCAAATGAGTTCTTCCTCTCTGGGCTGAACGGAAGAGAATGTTAGACTCTTACTGACTAAAACCCATCCGAGTTCTTCCAAATGCTCTTTGCGTTCCGGGGCTACGGTACCTCTTTCGAAGAAATTCCTGCACTGTCCCTATCGGGCCCCATCTGCTATGCTAACATATCTTTGAGGCTCCCTTAGTTTTCAAGCCTGCGAATGGCGAGCTATAGATGGCTCACCATCCGATAACAACCAAGCCCGAGTCGACGGCGCGTTGTGTTTCAAGCGCACCTCAAAAACTTGTCAGCAAAGAAGACGGGGGTCATAGAGTCAGTGTCTGCTAGGATTGCGGAATTTGTTTGAAAGAATCACCGCGGCCCTGCAACGAAAATAGCACTAGGAGGAACACGTGTGTGTTTTAGTCAGTACGAGTCTGACACTTCCTTCCACTCCGGCCAGAATGGGAGAAGTCATTTGATGATTTCCCATCAAGAAAGAAAAAAGAGGCTCCCTTAGTCTTCCGAGCCTTAGAAAATCTATACGTACTTTATGGACGTTTAAAATCTTATGTTATAGTAATAGAGGTGAACACATATCACACACCTACTTATATTTACCAGTCAGTTCACCGTACCACACCCATTAGTAAACGCCATTTAACAGTCCACATTGTCACGGTAATTAATAGTACCTACACACTGACCTGTTTATATTAGGTACAAACTATGTAAGTAACTACCCCGCACTGGGCCCGCGTGGTGGATTACGGCCCATTCCCTCTCCTAGAGAGGAGGTCTGTGTCCCAGCAGTGGGAACATTAAAAGACTGATTATGCTATATGTAAGTAAATTTTGCACCATGTCTGCATTTAGAAAATGTTCCAAGGATGAGGTTCGTCTTTTTAACATGCTTGCTTTTTTTACAGATTTTAAACAGATTTAAACATTTGTCCTGAGTAAATATTCAAATCTATTATGAGTTTATTTATGTTTATTTTATTTACAACTTCAACAATGAGTATACTTAAAATATAAGAAAGCATTCCAGACTTATGTTTAAGTGCCTCATCACTTAAATAAGAGCACTTCATGCCCTACACTTGACACATAAAAAACTATGGAAATAATTAAAAAATAATTATAAATAATTACAGTGAACAATTTAAAAACCAGAAATAAGGAGGATTTACAGTGACAGTGTTAACAACAATTAATTTGTGAAACACAGTTTAAGATTAATTTTATAATAGAATAGAATAGAATCGTAATAGAATAGAATATTCTTTATATGTACACCATATAAGTTACAGAAAATATAGATGAAGAAAACATTACATAGGGTGACACAATGGGCGGGCTTATCGCTACAAAAAGCTACAAATAAATAACAATAGCTACAGATGTAAGAAATAAATCAATGTCCTCATCGTGTTTTTTATAGATAGCGTACATTCTGGAATATGAGCAATGCTGCCTTAAATTGGTGTTTACTGTTAAGTATGCCTTTTTGCCATGCTAAACAGTAAACACCAATTACTTTAATTAATTAATCTTCTATTAAGACTTCTTGGTAGATTTTGTGGAACATGGAAGGATACTTTACTCAGCAACTCAGAATAGTTCAAAGAGCTTGTTACTGTACTGTAAACATATCTCTGCGTTTGTCTAACGAGACAATCCCAAAACTTCAGTCTGTTCTGTTACGATCTTTTTTAATGAGTAAATACAAAAATCTACTTAGCCGATTAATTCGTTTAAAATAATGATTAGGATTCTACATTCAAATTCTAGTAGATTCTGATCGACTAATTTTTAAACAACGTTGTCAGTCGCAGTCTGTCAATAATGTATGGATTTTTAAAAGATAAAAAGTAGTAGAATAGGCCTCAGGTAAAACCAGTATTTAAACTGATCATGCGGTTAGATTTTTAGATAATAGAGTTTAATATAAATAGTTGTGTTTCTAATATAATTAAATAAATCTAATACTTTCTTACTCTCCTTAAATCTATTATGGCTCTTCCATCTCAAATACACGACCTCCACATAACACGAGGTACACACATAATCATAACAGAGCTGATAAATGAAATCAAAGAAACACTTATTGTTATCTCGGCGGAAAGAACTTTTTCCCGTCCCTCCTGCCTTTCGTATTATTACCTCCTATCTATATGAATGCCAGACAAATTAGTTACATTAGCTTCAGGCGAGCTCAGTGTAATCTTGTATTGATCAAAAGAAATATCATTTATTTCCTAACACATCGCACTAATTGATTTTGTCGAGGTCCTGTGCATTATGTCTAATGATAATGACTAGCCTAAAATTAACAATCAGAAAACTGAAATACGGAAAATTGGTTAATGATATATTGCGCAGTTAATGGGTTGTTGAGGTCTGGTAGGCAGCCGTTTCACATAAAAAACTGGTATTTTGGTGAATTTAGGTTGACTTCAAGCTGACTCCAATATAGTAGGAAAAAGACCAGGCAGATGATGCCTTGTTGTAGGTATACATATAATAATTAATAAATAAAGAGTTTTATTTTAACAGGCTAAAAATAAGACACTGGACATGTCTGTACAATTGACAGTTGAGGTGTGATTGATCTTTTTTTTTTCTGAATGGCAAACTATTGAATAACTTCTCCCTCTCGGGGCGGAACGGGCAGACTCTTACTGACTAAAACAAACCCGTGTTCCTACTAGTGCCGTTTGCATTTCAGGGCCGCGGTGAATCTTTCGAACAATTCCGCAACCGTAGCAGACACTGACCCTATGGGGCCCCGTTTTCTTTGCTGACATCTCTATAAATCGCGCGTAGAATACGATGCGTCGACCAGGGCCTGGTTGTTATTGGACGGCAAGCCACCCATAGCTCGCCATCCACAAGCTCGCGCTTACGGTACCTGGGAATCGTGATTTCCGACGCCCAGAGCGTCTTCGTCGTCTTCTGTTGCAGCGGCTGGGGAGTAAAGTTTCGATCTCCCCCGCGCGATCTGCCTCCTCCTTTGCTAGCATTACTGCTTCGCAAAAAAAAGGTGATTGCTTCCCATGCCTCCTCGCTCCGAAGCATGGATTGAACCAGGGCGAAAAGCGAGGAGACGGCCCCGTCCAAGCAGGGCAGAACTCCACCATATGCTCCTTCGTGTCCCACGGGTGATCGACACAGTGTTGACTCCCGGGCGTGTCCTCCCACTGAATTTGAAACCGCTACCTCCCGAAACATCCGTGTCCGGTGAGTACCTGCGTCAGGCGGAAGGTGAGGAAGCTGTGACGCCACTCCAACGAGTGCTTATAGAGGGGACTTATCGCCACAATGATGGCGTGCTCCATTGACTCCGTCTAGAGCTAGCCATTGGGAATCAGGCCATAGTTTAAGTATATAAAAAAAATTCGTTGTAATTTTTAATCGAACCTGAAAAAACTTAAAAAACGAGATTCCAAATCTCTACGATAAGAGGGAGTGGTTCTAATTTAGCTTGCGAGAATTTACCTTAACCTAGGACCAAAAATTACAAAAACTACTAGTCAAAAGAATCATCCGCATTGCTGTCAATTGGAAGTGTACCCAAAGGACTGGCAGCAATGCCACATTATACTGGGTTTTACCTTAATCGTGCCAATGTGCAAAACAGCACATTTTCCTCAAGTAGAGTTAAAAAAACCGGTTTTCGACTTGTTGTACATAGGTAATATACTCGTATTATAATATATTAGCTGTTACAATAAGTCGAAAGCCGGCTGTGCCAAACATGATACCCATAATAAAAAGTGCCAAATGCCAACCCATATCACAAAAACATAAAATAAAGAAAAAATACTCGATACATGACCTCATATTCGACGGCTCCCCTGAAACATCTTGACATAAGGGCATGAATACAATCGCGAATTTCTATAACGACCATAGGACGAGCGTGTCATAATGATGAATCTATTTTCGGGTGAATGCCGTACCTTATTCATTTTCGTTATGAAGTGAGGGTCCATATTTTTGGTAGGACGTGTTTATAATGAGAAATGGGCAGTACTGGACACTTTAAACATAAGACAATAATGTGTTACTCTGTTATTGCAAAGAATCAGCACTAATTACAAAACTTAATTCAGGCTTTCTCTGTTCGGAAGAGACAAATTGATATCATGCTGTTATCAGCAAAGACTTATTTCAATTCTGCGACGCAAACAGGGGCGCGTAAGTTTTCAACATTAATTTATTCACTTATGAGGGTCAAATATATTTTTTTTTTCAAACTGTACCGTACGATATATACAAAAAGTAAATTGAAACTAGGATAATGAAATCGCCTCATTATTATGTTTTGTCAATGATTCCCGCAGCAATAAAAAACTTTACACAACTGTACAAAAAAGGAGTGTTATGTTTTCAGGGTTCATGTATGTATGTACGTATGTAGAATAGAATAGAATAGAATTTTATTTGCAAATATGGGTACACAACAGTTTTTACATAAATCAAAGTTCAGCCATATTTTACCATTCGGCATGCAAACACATGCATGCATGCATGTTTATGAGTTTTTTTTTATTCCACCATAACTTCTATACGAGTTAACCGATATAATGTATGTAGCATTGAGTTATCTCAGATATGCTAGCGAAAAATAAAAAGGGGGAGCCATGGTTCATAAGTAATAATGAAAATATTTTGTTTTCACGAAACTTAGACTACGTACCTATACTGTCATCGCCTAAATTTAGATTTAGAGTTAGGACATAGCAAAACAAACAATAAAAAAATTAAAAAACATGCCTGAAATGTCAAAAAGTGAAATTAAAAATTAATAATCTTTCAACAACAAACAAGATAATAATCTTTTCATTGCAGTCGGGGGACCTGTAAGGAACTCTTCAAAGAAAAGTCCCGTTAATCTTTTTAATTATTCGTTTTAAATTCAGTAAAACCCAATGGCTCACGTACACAAATTTTATATCCCTAACTTCTCATATAATTCTTAAACTTCAATAATGATAACTAGACCATGTGTCCACTTCCTAACGGTCAGGAGGAGGAAATCGAAACATTATTATTTAGGAACTTCGCGCCAAGCGGTAACGCTGGGAATGGTTAGCGCGAACAATTATATTAAGTATACGCATATATGTTTTATCATATTATCTTTGACAATAGAACGGCGATAAACGTCAAAAAAGAAAAATAGGGATGTTTCCTGAGGAATAAAAATATGATTCTATTTAATCCGTCCGTCAAAAATGCATTTAATTCTGTAAATAGGGACACCTTGCTGGCTGAAACTAAAAAAGAAATACCTCAAATTTTCAGTTTTCTCTGGCAATGTTACAGACAACCATCGAAATTACTATATCGGGACAAACTTTTGGAATCCGCTGTTGGTTGCCAACAAGGTGATCCCCTCGGGCCAGTGATCTTCAGTTTAGCTATTCATCCCATTATTCGACAGCTAAATTCTAAATTTAATGTTTGGTATCTCGACGATGGAACCCTTGGAGGCGATGTAAATTCTGTATTAACTGATCTTCAATTTTTGAATGATCATTTTCATTCTATAGGACTTGACCTGAACTTTTCCAAATGTGAATTATTTTTATCTGACAGTACTGACCGAAATCTAACGCTTTCTAAATTCAACGCAATAGCCCCTAAAATCAAAATAATGGACAAAAGTTCTCTTCGCCTCCTTGGGTCGCCAATCTTTGAAAATTCCTTTCCCAACTTTATCGAAGAAAAAATTCAAAATTTCAATGACGTGTCTGAAAGATTGTTCCAAATTAACATGCATTCGGCCATCACCATAATTCGTTACTGCTGTTTCGGCTCTAAATTAACTTATTTCCTTCGTGCTTCCCATCTATGGAATTACCCTCACCTTTTAGACAAAATGGACCAAATTATCAAACATACACTGTCTTCAATTTTAAATGTGACCATGGACGACCGAGTTTGGGCACAAGCTACTCTTCCCATCCGTATGGGAGGTCTTGGCGTCCGCAAAATTTCCAGTATTAGTTTACCAGCTTTCATATCCTCGGTTCACGGCACTGATAAATTAATCAGGAATATTCTAGCTCCCACACTGGTTGATTTTGAAGTGCCGTACTTCTCCGAGGCCGTGAATGCATGGAGACTCGCTTGCCCGAATGCAAATCCTCCCGACAACCCATCAAACCAGAGACGGTGGGATGAGCCGCTTTGCAGAGAAGTTCAGAAAAAGCTTATTGCTACTTCTGCTACTCCTGTGGAGCGTGCGCGCCTGCTGGCTGTGGGCGAGTGGGAGTCGGGCCTCTGGCTTCACGCACTACCGTCGTCGAACATAGGCACCTTGTTCGACGATACTACTTTCCGCCTCGCTGCTTCCCTTCGTTTAGGCGCTTCTTGTTGCTCTCCTCATCGCTGTCACTGTGGCGAAGCTGTCAACAGCCTCGGGCACCACGGCCTGTCATGCAGCCGTAGTGCGGGTCGCATAGCACGGCACGCAAACATCAACGACATTATCCGACGTGCTCTTGTTGCCGTCGGCGTTCCTGCCGTATTAGAACCCAATGGCCTGGCACGCGACGATGGCAAGCGACCGGACGGTATGTCTTTATTTCCATGGAAGATGGGTAGGCCTTTAGTGTGGGACGCTACTTGTGTCGATACTCTTGCGCCATCCCATCTTCCTAACTCGTCGTGTTGTGCTGGTGCTACAGCTGCGGCTGCTGAGAACCTCAAACGGCTGAAATATAATAACCTAGTCGGCAATTATATGTTTGAGCCGTTTGGGGTTGAAACTCTCGGACCGTGGGGTCCGAGTGCTCATGCGTTATTTAAAGAACTTGCTAAACGTTTGGTTGACACTTCGCGTGACCCAAGGGCTGGATTTTACTTCGGTCAAAGGATAAGCATTGCCATACAACGTGGCAATGCCGCCAGTCTATTGGGTTCACTTCCAGTCGATAGCGATGCGGACGAGTTTTTTGATGCCATTTTGTAGTTAGGAGAATTTTAGTTTATTTTTAGGTTAAGTGTATGTAGTAATATAGAAATATCTTTTAAAATAAAATACATTACACCCTTTATCCGTCAGTTAGATTATCGAAAAATATTGGACACGTATTTTTTGCTTTAACAAATCTATAAAAATTGTCGAAGATAAAAAGCTTCAAAGACCATGAGGGCTTGTGACGTCACGGCGTGGTAAAAATCGTAGCATGAAGTGACGTTACATCGCACTGTATCGTCTTCGTGTTTTGTTTACGTGAAAAAAGAAAAAATACGTGTCCAATATTTTTTTGGAAATCTGTCTGACGAACTTACATTAAAACTTACAAAAAATTACAGTTTATTAGTCTACTACCCTATTGCTGTAACCTAAGTAGATTTTTTTTTATTTTATTGGATGGATTATTATCGTATAACAAATACCCCACATCTCAACATTTTATTGTAGAATGTTTGCTCCCGGCATACAAACTGCTGTGACCAATCTGGACACTTAACCGATTGTGTACCCAGCCTGACAGCTGCGCTATAGAAATAATTTCGAAAAATGAGGTATCCTCGGCTAATGCCAAACACAATGCAAATTTGAGGTCCATCTCAGGATATGAAGTTAGTAGCTAAATACTGGTCGCACAAGGTTTGAATCACAATTCAATCAATAAAAAAACACTTATAAAACAACAGTTACTTAAATCCAACCGACTTTTTACCAAGGTATGCTATAAATTACGGTGGAGGTCTGCCCTGCTTGGGCAGAGCAACGCCATGTCCTCGTCGAGGCGATCGACGGCGGTGACCTCTCGCGTCCGGCCCTGGTTCAATCCATGGTCTGGAGCGAGGAGGCATGGGAGGCGATCACCTCCTTCTATGAAGTAGTGATGCTATCGAAGGAGGAGGCGGACCGCGTGCGGGAGAGGGAAACCTCACGCTCCAGCCACCGCAACAGAAGAAGACGCCCCGGGCATCAGGAAACGCAGGGCCGTAGACGCGGGCCTGCGGATGGCGAACTATGGGTGGCTCGCCAGTAGCTCGAAGTTAGTAAGAGTCTGACACTCCCTTCCGCTCCGCCCAGAGCGGGAGAAGTCATTTGATGATGGAAATAAACAAATCAAAACAGAAGAAAACTTTTTCTTCTATTGAATACATTATTCATTTCTCCGTTTACGACAAACAATTCAATTTTCTACAATTTTCCTTCCATTTAATTCCGTTCACTTCAATACAATACAAAACATCGACGTACTAAAGAATTTGCATTAAAATTTTCAAAATGTCCTTTGAAATTGCATCCAGTCTCGGCAAGCAGTGGTGTTCAACCTTTTATTACTTGAGTCGTATAGACAAAGACGGTGGCGACGTTTTTTTATGAGAAAACTAGTCGTATTATGCTTAGTGCACATTTACTTTGTGTCGGGAGATACTTTCAGTGCTTTTGCTTGTACGTTGACTGTCACGACAATTTTGTTTTTTGTTTTTTTTTTTTTGTAATAAACTAAGTGATTGATCACTGTCTAAGCAATTCAACTATGGAAAACTTACTATAATACTAATATAGCTTCTTTATTGCCATAATGAATGAGTTACAAAACAAATAATCAAAAATCATTAAAAAAAATATATATTTTGCCTTTGAAAAATTGGGAAGGAATGCTCAAAAATTGGAGACACAAGAATAGAATAGATTAGAATACTCTTTATTATGTACACCATATAAGTTACAGAATATATAGATGAAGAAAACATTTCATAGGATGACACAATGGGCGGCCTTATCGCTAAAAGAGATCTTTTCAAGACAACCTTTGGAAGGAGACGAAGAGAACTTTTTAAAATAATTTTGATTCCTGGAGCTATTGCGTTAAATTTCGAAAATGCCAGTTGCCTGTTGATGCTGGCAGATGACAATAATTCGCACTTCGAAAGGTTGAGGTTACCTCCTAAAAAAAAAAAAAGATTTTTTGAAACATGTAAATCAGCTAAAACCGTATCTACATCACCTCCTAGAGTTCCACTATCTCAATACAGGAAAAGAAAGGCTATCGGATGGTGCAGTCTGTTTGCTCTCCAGAGCTATGAGAGTATCTGGAGAACACGGTGCCACCACATCACTACTAAAAAGAATCCTGGCTGCTCCGCTAATGTCACCTTCCTCTAATTTTGGTTCGACCAAATTGGCAATTCCTCTTGATATGGTAAACCTCTGCGTCGATAGTTTCTTGCCCGTATCGGTAAGGCGTGCTCAATCTTTGTCCCTTTTTAAAACAATGTCGAAAATCACTACCTTTCTCTTTAATCGATTTTATTTGGATTCTATGCTTTTTGTTTCATAATTATTATTGTACATATTTATTTATTTTTTATTTATTTTATATATTATTAGTACACCTAAGACTACCTACAGTACTGTATTTCCTTATCTCTTTAAAATCCATCCAAAGGTTGTCTTGAAAAGATCGCTTTTAGCGATGAGGCCGCCCATTGTGTCACCCTATGTAATGTTTTCTTCATCTATATTTTTTGTAGCTTATGCGGTGTACATAATAAAGAGTATTCTATTCTATTCTAACATTTAAACTTATTATATTTTTACCTTATTAAACCCCTACTTTACTGTTGAGTGTTGAGTACCACTGGTTTAGCAACAATATCAAGTTCCGCGTTTTAATTCGAATGGTCACAAAGCGCGCGTCGCTCGGGTTCCACATTGAAGCCTGCAATCCTGCTCAGCGCAGAACTTCACGCTTATATTGCGATGCTGGTTAAGTAGACATATTAAATCTGGATAGTTGTTGAGGCTTTCGGTGGATGTAATCTGTATATGAGAGCAATCGTAATAGTACATGAGAACTGATTAATAAGATATACAACATATGTAATAAAAGTTTAAGAGCGTATACGCCAAACGGCATTTCATACAAATTTACAAGTCGTTATTTTCCGAAATGACTGAACCGATTTTAATGAAACTTCACACATATAAGCAGGATACATAGGTCTAAAAAGTAAGTTGAATTTTTTTTCGATAGATGGTGTTATAGTTAAATTAGACCCATTTTAATTTTTCCATACGAACATTGTAAAGTTCCAGTTATCTTTTTTTAAATAAGACATTTCGAAAATGTTTTAACTAACTTTTTAGACTTATGCTTATATGTGCGAAATTTCATTAAAATAAGTTCAGTCATTTCGCAAAATAGTGTCTTTAAAATTTGTATGAAATGCCATACACGCCCTTAACCTTCAGGTTATAATATTTGGATAAACATAAACAGTATAAAATAATAATTACCGAAAACAGAATACTTCTGAAACAAAAAACAAACGAGCAAAAGCAACATACAACAGACAAGGCATAAAATCTTCATAAAATATACTAAAAGGCAAAAAGCATATGAATCCGTGTAAAATTTACGCCTTTTGCATATTCATTAAGTACCGAACAAAATTATAACCAGCCATTTGCAACGTATGCAGGCATAAAACTATACAATGTCACCCGGCACCGTTTTCCCTCGTTAACTGGAACGTAAACGCGAACGTTAACGTATACAACTAGTAGGCCATGCTAAGTGTTTATTTTACTGTTTTGCTGAGATTACGGAGTTCTAGCTTTGCCTGCTTTTCAGAACCACGGTTAATCAATCCGACCCGTATGTATGTAATATTTCCAGAACTGCCCAGTTTTCGTATATGTTAATCTACATCAGCGTCTGAACAAATTTGCCAAATTTCAAAAGTTGTACGATGAAAAAAATAAGGTATAGGTAGGTAGGTAAAAAAGGTGTACGTATGTATGTTTTATGTTTGTGTTTTACAACTGCATTCGCTGATAAAAATAGATCTTTTTCTAGAGCTCTGGGGCTCTAGTAGCCATTGTATTAGCAAATGCGATTTTATCGAAATGCCAAAATAAACGTGAAATTTTAAAGAGTTTGTCAATGCCTCATATTTTTGACGTAGGGTAAAACCGGGATAGATGCTACACTTTGTGAAATCATTTCATTTGTCTCAGTCAAAAATCAAAATATTATATTTGTAAGACTTGCAAATATTTTGGTTTTTTATCTACAAATTAATTAAAAGTAAGTTATCTTTAATATTTCCCGAGCATTAGCATTTTTGCGGACCTCTACGTATTAGGACATCTATCTCATTTATGGGATAGTTGCCTAGTCCATATAAATTACATGTAGGAGAGACAGCCCCTTGAGAAACAGAAATAAAACAAATCTATTCTTCGAATAAGCAAAACATAACGAAAACTTGAATCCAAACCAGCACTAAAATTCAATACCAAAAATACACATTACTCTGTCCAAATTCTAAATTGCATCAAAAAGAGAATTTTATCGACAGCCGAGTAACTCGAGCCAAACTTTATAAACATGAAATAAAACATTAAAATCCATCGAGGATTCGTTGAAGTTTATCAATTTTTCACTGAATATTTTCTTTCAATACTTAGGTACTCCAAGATTTCCCTCGGGATGATTTTATCTCCGATCCTGTTGAATGGAGTGAAACTGTGTGGTGAAATAATGTGTATTCTATGAAGCGATATTCTATAACTGAATCCCAAAGGATGATTTTTTATCCATACTAATATTATAAAGCTGAAGAGTTTGTTTGTTTGAACGCGCTAATCTCAGGAACTACTGGTCCAATTTGAAAAAATCTTTCAGTGTTAGATAGCCCATTTATCGAGGAAGGCTATAGGCTATATATCATCACGCTAAGACCAATAGGAGCGGACCAGTCGTGAAAAATGTGACACAAACGAAGTTGTGCGGACAGCTAGTTTTAACATAATATTGCAGGTTTGGAGAACTAGCGCTGGCTCTACGATTTTTGATAACCGGAGCAGAAACCTGACATTGGCGCTCTCCTGTCTTCCACGTTTATATAAAAAGATCCTTAACGATAACGAAAACCCATTGAACCATGACCACTTCAGACACCAACCTACATGGTTCTCATATGATTTGACCAGTATGTACATTTGTATGGAATTCAAAAGAGACCTTTGAGTTTGTTTCGGTGTTTCTTCTCAGGGTAGTCAGCTAGGTAACACCGGCCTCATCTAGTTTTTATAACAGCCATAGAAGATTGACGTGTAAAAGTGTTTTTTACAACCTACTTACAAAATAAAAATCATTTATCATTTGTACTCATCACTGGCATCATTATTTATTCTAGACCAGTATGCCCCTTGTACTTGCCGGCCTGGGAACTGGCCCCGGTTTGCTCCCCCCCCCTCACAAATCCGGGCCTGAGGATAGCTGTAATGGTTATTCTTAATATTAAAAAAGTCTAAATTCTTCTGCTTGTGTTATATTCTTATAATAAAAAATGCCAACGCCTGCGTGTTCAGATGCTTGGCCCATGAGAACAGAGCAACTTTAAACTAATGGAGCCATGTGCAAGGCTAGTGTTAGCATATATTTAAAAACAAATTATCGTTTCTACTTATTACATTGTATGTATTTTTTATTTTAATTTTCGGACAACTTTTACTATAACTATCAAGATTGTATACGCCTTACGGCATTTCATGCAAATTTTCAAGTCCTTATTTTCCGAAATAACTAAACCGATTTTAATGAAACTTTACACAAATAACCAGAATATATATGTAGGTCTAAAACGTCAGTAGAAAATATTTTCGATAAATAGTGTTACAGTTAAATTAGACCCATTTTAAATTTTCCATACAAACATAAATTTCCAGTTATCTTTCTTTAAATAAGAAATTTTGAAAATTTTTTTGATTAACTTTTTAGACCTATGTGTCCTGCTTATATTTGTGAAAAATCGGTTAAATCATTTCGCAAAATAATGACTTGAAAATTTGTATGAAATACATACGGCGTACAGCTCTTAAATATATACTTAAACTAGCTGCTGCCCGCGACTTCGTCCCCGTGGAATCCCCGATTTTAAAACATTCTTTATCGCTGCTCCGCTCCTATTGGCTTAAGCGTGATGATATTTAGCCTATAGCCTTCCTCGATAAATGGGCTATCTAACACTGAAAGATTTTTTCAAATCGGACCAGTAGTTCTTGAGATTAGCGCGTTCAAACAAACAAACAAACAAACAAACAAACAAACAAACAAACAAACTCTTCAGCTTTATAATATTAGTATAGATAAAAAAAAACTCTCAACTAACTAAAAACAATAAAAAAAAGGCGTTGAAAAACATCGCCCGCATTGCTGGTAATGTACCCAAAAGGTTGGCAGCATTGCCACGCTGTATGGCAATGCTTATCCTTTGTCCAAAGTAAAAGCCAGCCCTTGGGTCATGTGAAGTGTCAACCAAACGTCTTGACAAATCTTTAAATAAGTTATAAGCACTCGGACCCCACGACCTGAGAGTTTCAACCCCAAACGGCTCGAAAATATAACTACCAACAAGGTTATTATAAATTATTTTTATTACTATAATGTTATTCAATATAATTTAATTTAAAAATTCGGTGTACATACAAAAAATTAACTATTCAAAACATAATAAATCTTTCACGCAAAAACTACAGAATGGATTTTGATGAAACTTTACAGTAACATAGCTAATACATCAGAATAACATAGGTTATGCATAAATTAACCTCTTTTATAAACTATAGGCAGTACAATACATACGTATAATCATACGGGTGGAGTCGCAGTTGGTAACTAATAAATAAATCTATTACGCTCCATAATTACAGTATTTACGGTGATTTTCCTTAACATCAGCGACCACTTTCCTTATTACAGACGTAAGTAACTCTTATCTAATCTAGCTGAAACGTACTTATATGTAAACAGATCACCTGCAGCGGAGAAAATAATTGGACTATCACATCTTAACTGATTGACATGATCATATAATAAATTAAGATAACCCAGACCATCTAGGGTTAAACGCTACATTTTCCTCATTCAGAATATTGTTTGCATATTTCCCGTTCATACAAAAACAAGCATAAACCGGTATGATAATCATATTACATTAAGAGTATAAATACGGAAGGTAATGTCTCAATCTTCACACAACAAATCCACATCTCTTCGTGAACGTTTCTAAACTACCAAACAAAAAACAAAATGGCCGCCATCAAGACTTGCTTCATCCTCCTGCTGGTCGCCTTCGCCATGGTGATGGTGACGGTGGAGGCCGTCCGCGTCGGGCCCTGCGACCAGGTCTGCTCCCGCATCGACGCTGAGAAGGACGAGTGCTGCAGGGCTCATGGCCACGGCGGCTACATCAGCTGTAGTTACGGACAAATGGAATGTTACTGACGGAACTCCGCGAGCGCACCGGTACCGTAGTGGAGCTTCCGTCAAACTGTTCGGCATCCAACACTCGAACAACATGAAGAAATAATCAAGACCTATCTGTATAATTATAAATCATCAAAATTAGCAGTGAAATTATTTGTTAAGTACCGCTTATTCAAAACTTAGTGTTCAGTTCCTGTGTCTTGGTTATTGATTAAAATGGTTTAGTTTTAAACTATATTTTTTTATTTCAACATTTTCTATTTACTTATGTATTTTTTTTCGATTTGACTTCACGCAAAAGAAGCTGCACGACTTGATTTCATCGTCTTCTTGACACTGATGAACTATCGTACTTACCCCATCCGCACTTGGATGATTTCTCGACTTATAGTCACAGAGGGCTATCTTGTTGCGGAATTTATTCGAAAGAGTCATCTCGCGCCCTGAAATGTAAAGGGCATTAAGAGCACGGGTGGGTTTTAGTCAGTAAGAGTAACACTCCCTTCCGCTCCGCCCAGAGCGGGAGAAGTCATTTGATGATTTCCCATCCAGAAAAAAAGGGTTATCATTGAAAAAATTAAACAGAGAGCTACACGTCGTTCTTTACAAAATAGTAAATTATCCTGAATATCCTCAGTTTCTGCAAGATAGGTCACCTGTTTAAAACTTATTACGCTTAGGAGGAGTAAAAGTGGTTTTTAGGGTTCCGTTCCCAAAGGGTAAAAACAGGACACTATTAATAAGACTTCGTTGTCTGCCCCTTCGTCTATCTGTCACCAGGCTGTATCTTAAAAACCGCGATAGCTAGACAGTAGAAATTTTCACAAATTATGTATTTGTTGTTGTTTGTTGCCACTTGAACAGCACTCAAAACAAAATAAAATAAATATTTAAGAGGGGTTCCATACAACAAACGCGATTTTGTTTACACTTTTTTGCTCGATATCAATAATGGCAACAGATAGGCACTTGAAATATTCACAAAATACTCAGTTGTATTTTTGTTTTCAAATTTTAATAAAATAAATATTTAAGAGAGGCTCCCATACAACAAACGCCATTTTTTGCCTATTTTTGCTATCAATAAATGGTAACAGATGGGTACTTGAAATATTCATAAAATATTTAATTCTGTACCCGGAGGGTAAAACATAATACTGTTGTTTACCTACTCAATGGTACGGAACCCTTCGTGCGCGAGTCCGACTCGCACTTGGCCGGTTTAAAAAGTTAAGCTTAGAAACACAAATAAAGTCAAGTTGTGTGATGTTATTTATCGATGTTAAGATGTCATTTATCGATGTCTAAGTTCATGTTTCTCAGAAAAAAGTAATTATTATTCATGTCAACTTTTTGGGGTCTCAGTGGTCATTATTTTTTTCAGCTTTGCGGAGTACCTAAAGCGCTACGTATAACGAATTTAATTCCCATAAAAAATAGAGGGATAGAAAATTTAAAAACAAATCATACCAAGATCAGAATATTCCGAAAACTATAAAGAAACGAGCACAATTAAAAAGCAACAAACATGTAGTATTTTAATTTTGCACGTACATTGCTTACCTGTGGACCTCCTGTCGCCAGCGATAAAGGTCTCGATTAATAAATAACACGATATTAATTTCAATTTCTTCATTGAAGTAGAGTTGGAACGTGGGCGTAATTGACTAGAATAAATGAATACCATATCTTTTCGGCCCCAGAATTAAGAAATCAACTCTCGACATATAGCGGGTGAGTTTTTCTATCGTAACGATGTCATCTGGTAATTTCGATTTAGGAAAATCAAACAAGAAATGCCCGCGAAATACCTGTTTTCACAAGCGAGTGGTTGGGACCGCTTGAGACGTCACGTCAAACAGGGCCTCAAGTCTGCTATTACAATAGTGTCAGAATGGTCTATCATTGATTTCATAATGGTTGATTTTGACAAGGTTGGTAATCTACTAATATAAAAGCGTCATTATGACTTTCCAATGGTCAAACACTGACACTCTATTGAAATAATTATTCTCCGTTGAAGAATTATACTCCATTGATTATGAATTTAGCAGAATACAAACTTTTAGCAAAATGACAATGGGATTGTGTTGGAATGGCAGATTTATAAAAATAGCAGAATTGGGGCCCTGGTGTACTGAAATACAAGTCACGGATTAGTATAGGCACCAGTCTCCCACAAACAAACGTTGTACCGTTATTATCTAGGTATATTTTGCCATTTTATGATTAAGTTAATAAGAATTATTTCTGGAAGGAAATAAACATGTTTACTATATTATTATAATGCATATTTGCTGCACTGTTGCATCCATAAAGAAACAGAAAACTTAAAGACTCGACAATAAAACTACACAAAAACTTGAAGGAAGCATTAAATGCAGTAGGTACCATAAAAACAAAACGCTCACTTTAAATTCTAAAGTTGTTTCAAAAAGAGAATTTTCTCACAGCGAGAAACTCAAACTAAAGTTTATAAACACATTTTAAATAAATAATCCTTCGAGTATTTGAAGTTTATACATTTTTCACTGAGTATTTTCTTTCAATACTTCACGATTTCCCTCGGGATAATTTTATCTTCTATTCTAAATGCTGTGAAACTTTGTCATGAAATAAGGTTTAGATCATGAAGCGGTATTCCATATCTAGATCTCAAAAGATATTTATGTCAAAGTCAAAACGCTTATTAGGCCATTAAACGGCACTTTTGAACGTCATCTCTAAGAGTTATCATTAAGTGATGATTTTAATGTTATACTGCATATTTGGAAAAATCTATTTTTTTTATTTATACTAATATTATAAAGAGGAAAGATTTGTATTTTTGTATGTAACGAATAAACTCAAAAACTACCGGACCAATTTCAAAAATTCTTTCACCATTAGAAAGCTACATTCACCTTGAGTAACATAAGCTATATTTTATCCCCGTATTCCCACAGAAACGGGAACTACGCGGGTGAAACCGCGAGGCGCTGCTAGTTGGAAATATAAAAAGTAGAAATCCTTAGAAGACATCTACATGGAGAGTACGCAATCTTGATACTATTAAAAAAAAGTGAGAATCTGGATATTTGGAGCGAATGGGGCCGCTAGCAAGTACCGTGTTGGTATAATTAACACTCCGTTACACGCGTACCTTAAAGTTTCAGGCTAATACGTGCGGGGTACTTGGGTGCCGCAAAGATATGGATGGATTTCTGATTATTGGCGAAGATTGTTCTGTGTGTACATGTCTTATATTGGGCTATTTAACAACACAAAAAAAAAGATGATTTCTTATACTAACATCATTATTTACAAGACTTCAAGTAGGAAATCCAAAAAATAATAATTTTATATTTTATTTATTTGTTGTACACCTACCACTGTGTTGTATTTTTAACCCAAAGTTAAGTTGACTGGTAGAGAATGCCTTGTTGCATTAAGTCCGCCCATGTACCACTATTGTACATAAAGTTTAAATAAATAAAAAAGAACATTAAATTAGCATTTTTGCCAACATTTCGAGCATATTCAAACTTTAGTTTTAACATGGGATACATACTTATCATCGTTTAGAACAAGACTATAAAATTAATTTCTTAGTTGCTATTCTGGTTGATTATGGCCATCTTTTCCCCCTCTCCTGCAATCTAAATATATACATATAACTCAAAAATGACTGACTGACTGACATAGTGATCTATCAACGCACAGCCCAAACCACTGAACAGATCGGGCTGAAATTTGGCATGCAGGTAGATAGATGTTATGACGTAGGCATCCGCTAAGAAAGGATTTTGATTATTTCTAACCCCAAGGGGGTAAAATAGGGGATGAAAGTTTGTTTGTTTGTGTTGAGAGTTTCAAAATCGGGGGTAAAGTAACTATTCCACACGGACGAAGTCGCGGGCAGAAGCTAGTCATCCTATAAAATAAGTATGCTACATCATCCCCTTTTACCTGCTCGGAATTTTAGAACCAATACATTATCAGATGCTCATTACAAGCCCTTTTAAGTACCAAAACTGAAGAAAAATTACCTAAAGCAAATAATTTTTTCATACTACTATGTTAAGTAACACTTAAATGAATAGCTTGTTTATTGAAGAAAATTTGCTTATTCTGCTTACTTTTATTATGCTTAAAATATTTACGTTATTTCACGCTCAGGGTATAGGCGTACCCCAAAACCACTAAAACTTCAGAAAAAAACACGTCCGTGCGCCGGAGCTGCTTTATATATAAATCAATAATTATAATATTGTATATAGCAGCTCCAGCGCACGAATATACATAGCTCAACAATACTAGCTTCAGCTATTGAAGACGGCCACAATCGAAGTCTATTGGTTTAGAAGTAAATAGCAATAATAATCAGAGTGTGGGGGCAACCCTTTTTTTCTGGATGGAAAATCATCAAATGACTTCTCCCACTCTGGGCGGAGCGGAAGGGAGTGTGAGACTCTTACTGACTAAAACCCGCCCGTGTTCCTCCAGCCGCAGTGGCTCTTAAGAACAAATTCCGCCCTAGTAGGCACTGACCCTATGGACCCCGTCTTCTTTGCTGACATCTCTTTGAGACGCGCGTAAAACACGACGCGCCGTCGACCCGGGCCTGGTTGCTATCGAACGGTGAGCCACCCATAGCTTGCCATCTGCCCACCCGAGTCTGGGATTAATAAATAAATCTACTATCCTGCAATATTGCAGATGCAATATTGCATCTGCAGCTAATCTAGTTCAAACTGACCCATATCTTAACAGATCACTTGCAGCGATAAAAATATTGAACCCTGACTTCTAAACGGATTAAAATTATCCAATCTACTAATAAAACCCATATCGAACAGAATATCATAACTTATCCAGTTTAGGGTTAAATGTAAACTTTTCCTTGTTCAAAATCTTGAGTTTGTATTTATCCTGTTTGTACAAAAACCAGCGCAAACCGGTATGATAATAATATTACATTATGAGTATAAATACGGAAGGTAATGTCTCAATCTTCACACAACACATCCATACCTCTCAGCGAACGTTTCTCTACTACCAAACAAAAAACAAAATGGCCGCCATCAAGACTTGCTTCATCCTCCTGCTGGTCGCCTTCGCCATGGTGATGGTGACGGTGGAGGCCGTCCGCGTCGGGCCCTGCGACCAGGTCTGCTCCCGTATCGACGCTGAGAAGGACGAGTGCTGCAGGGCTCATGGCCACGGCGGCTACATCAGCTGTAGTTACGGACAAATGGAATGTTACTGACGGAACTCCGCGAGCGCACCGGTACCCTAGTGGAGCTTCTGACAAACTGTTCGACGTCCATCACTTGAAGAACACGAAGAGGTAATCAAGACCTACTTGTTTAATTGTAAATCATCAGTGATCCTATTTGTAAAGTTCCACTTCTGCAAAATTCAGCTTGTGTTTTGGTTATTGATTAAATTGGTTTAGTTTTAAAATTTTCGTTTCTTTTTTTTTCTACAACTTTCTAATGTTCGTTTGGTTTTTTTTTTTCGATAGTTACTCATCTTGTTGGTAGATAGGCCCCCTAAAATACTTTAAATATTTCAGTTTGTGAATTATGGTGGACACTATACCGAACGCCAGATAAATGTGCAATAAAGGTCATTGCCCTTTCCTTGATATCTCTTCGTAGGTAAATGGACTAAAAAAAATGAATCGTTTTCCATTACTAGTATAAATATAAAGGATCACGATCGATGTCGATTCAATACAGCATTAATTCATTATTACTGTTTTAAGAATTAAGGTTGTCAATAAATGTAGGTGGGTCAATGACCGTTATTGCACATTATCTGGCGTTCTGTATAGATTTTGTAATATTACGGCTAGTGACCTTTCCTTAAGAGCGTTCATCCGTAAAAACCACGCTGGAGACAAAATTGATGATTTCCGACGGACAATAAAACGATAATCTATTTAATTCGTAGATAAGATATTGACGTCAAATTATTGAGGATTTCATAATCTAGTGCTTGGCTGAAAAATATTTTCAAATGATCGTAAAGTTTTCTCATTAGAACAGTTTTTACTCAATCCCTTTTTAAAACTAGCGGTCGATGGTCTACGCAAATGCCAGATAATAGTAAAACCATACACTACAAACTTATAGAAATATTACTATTAAAAAAACAATAACATTTACTAGTGCTTGGCTGAAAAAAAAACGTAATTATTGTAAGTTTTTATACAAGAAAAGTATACTCAAAAGTGTCATTTTTAGCCACTTTTCGAGTTTTTAAACGTGTTATTTTAGGATGAAATCAAAGGTATTTTTGTTGTTTTTTAGACCTAGTAAATGAAGACATTTACGATCTAAAACATGGTACATTTTTTTTTTAAATAACTTCTATATTAATTTTACTATAAATTATTTAGTACTACTATATAATCGACGCGGAATCGCACCAGGCGCTCACTCTCTTCTAGCATTCACCCGGTGTGGTTGGGTGTCTCAACCCCTTCACACCGGACCGGTCTTCTGACCCTAGGGCCCCACTGCACAATAAGATCGGCAGTGGGTTTACAAGCTTAGGGCACACAAAAATAGGCACTCACCTCCCTGTCTACACCCGACAGGGAGGGTACACATCCCCGGGATATCCCACCCGGGGAGTTAGGAAGTAGGAAGCTCAGGGAGTTACGGAAACGTTGCTCCCGGATGCTAGTTAGGAACTAAATCCCCCGACCCCCCCCCCCCCCCCCACCATGACGGACGCTGATTTATTAGCGTTCGTCAAGGACACCGTCCTCAAGGACACCGAATTTGTCACTAAATATAGCAAGCAACTTGCTGCTATAATTCGCAGGGACCCTGAGATGTCTGCCAAACTTGGCAAACATCTTGCCGCTAAGCGGCAAGAACAAAACTCCGCCCCAGCCCCCACGACTTCTGCGAAACCGGCTATTGTTTCCAAGACAATAGTCGGCGCCGCCGCTGAAACCGCTACCGAGAAACCGGTAGTAGACACCCCAACAATTGTCTCAGAGACAATTGAGTCCCGCTCTCCCTCCCCAGAGGTTGAGGAAATGGACCTGACAGGGCCATGTTCCTCCCCAGACACCTCCTCCTCGGAAGACGACTTCCAGCTCGTCACCGGGGGGAAGAGGAAGAAAAAAGTCTCCTCCAAGGAGCAAGCCCCAAAAAAGGCTGCCCCCACTCACCCCTCCCTCCCATCTTCAGCCCCCCAATCCCGCCCCTCCTCGGCAGCTGGGTCCTCCCAGCAGGCAAGCCGATCCGCCAGCCCGATGGCAGTCGAGGCCGCAGTCCCAAAAACCTCAGCCCCCAAAGTCCGCCCTCCGCCACCCGTGTTCATTCACGACAAGGCCAAATGGACAGAGGTGTCCACTGCCTGCAAGGCCCGCCAGATTAATTATACTAATGCCAGAGCAGTCCAACTCGGCATCAAAGTAACTGTCCCGTCCGCCAAGGACTACAGAGAGTTACATAAACTCCTGTCCGCAAGGAACATACCGTTCCATTCTTATAATCTCCCCGAGGACCGTCAGACACGAGTGGTGGTAAAGAACGTCCCTCGCGAAATCCCTACAGCCGACATACTAAGCGACCTTCAGTCGCAAAGTATCCCAGTAGCGGAGGTGCACCGCATGCACCGTCGCCGGGGCGAGTCCTATAACATGGTGCTCGTTGTGTGCGAGCCCACAGAGGGACACCATCCTATCTTCTCGATTTCGAACATCTGTGGCCTCTCCGGCCTCTCAATCGAGAAACCCCGCCGAAGCGGCATCGCAGGCCAATGCCATCGATGCCAGCTCTATGGGCACTCCCAGCGCTTCTGCTTCGGGATACCCCGATGCATTAAGTGCCTGGGTAACCACGGCACCACAGACTGCCCCCGCCCCAAAGACCCGACCCAGTGCACTGAACCGCCCAGCTGCGTTCTGTGCGGCCAGTCCGGCCACACGGCCAACTATCGCGGTTGTCCCAAAGCCCCTAAAGCCACCGCCCCTAAGTTAGCTAAGCGAGCAAGTGCTCGCCAGCAAAGGGAATGTCCCCAACTTAGCGACAAGATGCCCGACTCCCTAAAGCCTCAGCGTTCCAGCCCGTGGAACGCCCTCAACCACCAGGCCCACTTCCCGGCACTAAGGTCTGGCGCCCCCGCCCCCATGACCACGGAGGCCCCTAAAGTCACCCCTACCCCAAAGCCCACCCAGTCCATCACGCCTCTAATGGACGTAGTACTCCCACCAACGGTGACCCAGGCTCCTGCCCCAGCCCCAGTGCAAGCTGCCTCACCAGCCTCCTCCCTCTCAGCCCAAATTGGTGACGTGTCCCATAACATTATCTTGGTCACATACCAAGCCTTCTACTCAGACCGCGCCAAGGCCATGGCCGAGTCGCTACGAAACTGCAGGGGAGACTACTCTGCAGTCTTCCGTGAGTACGCAGACGTTGCTCACTACGTCCAAAAATACACTATCCTGACCCATAATGGATAAGTCCAGAGTAACGTGTAGGTTCAAACCGACAGCCCTCCGGATAGGGTTTTTCAATGCCAATGGCCTTAGAGCCCAACGTGATGAGATCGCCTTGTTCCTCCGCGACCATCACCTAGACATCTTATTAATACAAGAGACCTTCCTAAAGCCTACCCATCGGGACCCCAAAATTGCCAACTATCGCATGGTTCGCAATGATAGGACCCGCTGCCACTTAGGAGGTACCCTTATCTACTACAAAGCGTCCCTTTACTGCATCCCTATGGATCCTCCCTCCCTCGATAAGTTTGAGGTCTCAGTCTGTCGGCTAGGTATGACAGGACATCAACCCGTTACGATCATCTCAGCCTATGTCCCACCCAACAACTCCGTGGACACTCCCGCTATGAAAGATGACCTGACTAAACTTCTTGGCCTGAGCGACTCCGTCATACTGGCGGGGGACCTCAACGCCAAACATCCTTCCTGGAACAGTCGCATTACCAACCCGAGAGGCAAGGTAGTGTTCGAACTGTGCAGCGTCCTGAACTTCGATGTCATCGCTCCGATGCATCCCACCCACTACCCGCACTCACCTTCCCACTCCCCCGATGTACTCGACATCGCCCTCCTCAAAAATGTCAACCTTCGGTTACATTCTGTGGAGACGCATGACGAGTTAAACTCGGACCATAGACCCGTGATCCTGGAGCTTGCTCCTAGATCAGGGCCGATGGATCCTACCCAGCCTCCTCCCACCCGAATGACCACTGACTGGCGCCAAGTAAGCGAAAAGCTGAAGGTTACCACGTCACCCCATCTGGACCAAATCCCCGACCTAATCGAGTCTGTCGCAGACACGACAGCCGCGATCAATTCACTCACGGATCACGTGCAATCTGTCCTGAACGAATGTTCTAAGGAGTCTCCGATGGTGAGCAATCACCACTGGAAACTCCCGGACGAGGTGCGTGAGCTAGTGACTGAAAAGAACGCGGCAGTCCGTGCCTACAGCGCCATTCCCTGCGAAGCCAACAAGGTTCACATGCGCTACTTACAGCGTAAAGTAAGTAACAGCATCGCTGAACTGCGTGAAAGTCGCTGGGATAAGATGTTGGGTGACCTCGAACCTACCCATCAGGCATTCTGGGAACTTCAGAGGAAACTACGCGCCTCTGAGGTTGCCTCTATGCCTCCGCTCACGCGTCCCGACAACACCGTCGCCTTCGATGACGAGGACAAAGCCGAATGCCTGGCCGACAGTCTAGAGTCCCAATGTTCTCCCAGCTCCCAACCAGTAGACAAGGCTCATCTCGATATGGTGAATGCCGAAGTCGAACGTAGAGCCTCCCTCCCACCAGTAGAGGACCCCGATGATCCCCTCCCCCCCGTCACTCCCGACGAGGTGAAGGAGATCATCGGCCGTCTCAAACTCAGAAAAGCCCCGGGCGCCGATGGAATCACCAATAAAGTGGTTCGACTCTTCCCGGCTACTCTGATCATGTTAATGACCGCCATCTTCAATGGCGCTCTGTCCAACAACATGTTCCCACAGACGTGGAAAGAGGCTACCGTCATCGGTATCCCCAAACCTGGAAAACCCAAGTCCTCCCCGTCCAGCTATCGTCCCATCAGTCTGCTCAAAGTCCTAGGTAAGATCTACGAGAGGCTTATTCATAAGCGTCTTAAGGATTTTGTCGAAGCTAAGAGCCTCCTCCCCAATGAGCAGTTTGGTTTTAGATCAAACCACTCTTGCGTCCAACAGGTCTACCGTATCGTTGAACATATCAGCGCCAAATACCAGCGCGGTCTCGTTACGGGAGCCCTGTTCTTCGATATAGCGAAAGCTTTCGACAAGGTCTGGCACAACGGGCTGATATACAAACTATACCAGCTCGGTGTGCCGGATCGTCTCGTGCTCATCTTACGAGATTATCTGTCGAACCGTACCTTCCAGTACCGAATCGAAGGTGCGCTTTCGTCCCCTCATCCCATTCGCGCCGGAGTACCCCAAGGCGGTGTTCTCTCCCCCCTAGTGTTCTCGCTATTTACTAGCGATATTCCCACTAGCTCTAAGACACAGCTAGCTCTGTTCGCTGACGACACGGCGATATATTGCTCCGGCAATAGCGAGAAGGCAATAGCCGGCCACCTCCAGAGATCCGCAAACGCACTAGGCGCTTGGTTCCGGAAATGGAGAGTGGAAGTCAACCCAGAGAAGAGTCAGGCGATCTTGTTTTACAAGCCCAAGACTCGTCTCTTCCCCCCCCCGTCCCAGTCCGATCACGTTATTTGGCAAGCCGATCCCCTGGGTTGAGCAAGCTAAATATCTAGGCGTGATCCTCGATCGAAAGCTTACTTTCAGAGAGCACATTAAGACGGTGCGCAGTCGTGCCGCATTCGCTCTCAGTAGGCTTCATTACATGCTGAACGCACGCAGCAAGCTATCCCTGAAATGCAAACTACGCATTTTCACCACGTGCATACGCCCGATAATGACTTACGCGTGTGTAGCCTTCGCACACGCTAAGCCCCGCCAAATCCATAGGTTGCAGGTCATCCAAAACCGTTTTCTCCGAAAGGCTACGGGAGCCCCGTGGTACGTTAGAAATGAGCGTCTCCATGTCGACCTCCGTATCCCCACCATCAAACAATTCATGAAACGTATTTCCAAGCGTTTCATAGAGTCCGCTGAAAAGCACCAAAACCCCCTTATCGTATCGGCCACCCGATACACCCCCTCCCAGATCAGCAAGATCCGCCGACCGCGGCATACTCTTGTTGAGCCCGATGACCCCATCACCCTGACCCAAGAGAGTAGTAGGGAAACCAGCACTCTTAGGAAAAACAAACCCAGAACGCGTTCCGTATTCCGACCTCGCCGACGAGGTCCATCGCGACGCCCCCGTCAAAACCCTCCCCGACTTTTGCCTAACGAGCCAGCCCGCGCTGCTGAGCCATTAGCGTTAAATCCCCTAAATAATATCAATCAGACCCAGCCTGTCCCTTGCTGCCCCCCTTCAATGACCCCGCTAAGCCGAGGCCCGTGTCCCACAGGGGATGCCCTTAGCGAGCGGCCATTTAGTTTTTAAGTATTTTTAAGCCCTGGCTGGGGGCCTTAGAATCTAAGGCAACCACAGGATTGCCCGGTTGAGCAGTAACCAGCCTTAATGTGCTGAACTGCGAGTAGTCCATTCAAAAAAAAAAAAAAAAAAAAAAAAAAAAAAAAAAAAAAAAAAAAAAAAAAAGCACCAGGCGCTCAGTGCCGGCCGAGGCCTTTCAGAGGTTGGACGTGTGTCGCTCCCGTTGCCGCGTGCTGCGTAAAATTGTATTATAGTTTGTCGAGTTTTTAGAGCCACTAGGACGAATTGATACTTTTTGTTTATTTTTTTTTTAACGAAACAAAACTTTGATGATTACATATTTTAAAGTAATGTAGTTCAAATCATGAAAGAAGATAACTCTTTTTATGTATGATTTCATTTTTTTTTCCGATAATTATGGGTAGCAATAGGCGCTATACGGGGCAAAAAGGAAAAGATACGGAAATTTGGCCAAGGCTAATGAAGCTAAAAAGTACGTTACCGAGGAACCACTTTTAATGTCGTAGCTGGTTATAGCCAATTCGCATTTTTCTTACACGGGGATTTTAATAACCGATAATAAATAAAAGGTCACATTCTTCAATATTAGGACATTAATAAAAAATATATATTTGTTACAAACATACAAATATTTCCTCTTTATAATATTACTGTAGATAGCAAAATAAAGCTTTGATGCTGACGGGGCCATTATTTCGGTGATACTGTAGATTTCACGACACTAATTATTATACGAAACAAGTTGCGCTGTACTGAAACTAGTTTTGTGAAATTAATTATTTCTTCTTATTCTATTATTCTTTCTAAACCATACAAAAACTGCAAGTCAATGCGGGTATGTCACAAGAGAATGATACCGAAGAATCACAGCTACCACAAGAGTTGATAAAGAATTGGAAATACTGGAATTGCAATCAGAAATAATAAATGTGACAAATGAATGCGATCTTTAGGTATAATTTTCCACTGTTATTATTTATTTAAAAAAATACAATTCTTTAAATGTAATATGTGCAATTCTAAATTCGAACTGAGTAGTCACGATGAAACACAAAAAATAAACTAGGTAAATGTCAATGAAGGCACCGTGTCAGGAGCCATAATTTCAGGAATTTGCCTAACAAATTTGAATGAAGTTGTTACATCGATGGACTTACTGTTATGTCATTATTCACTTATAGTAAATGTCATGATAAAGTTGCTGAAATGTGGAAAAATTCCGCTGAAGAAAGTATGTTTGCATCAGCTCAGGAGGAAACAGCTGCTGCTCGATTACAAGGTGACACTCGTGACATTCCGATGATACCAGTGGAAGCAGACAGTTGATGGAGCAAACGCTCATATAAAAACCAGTATAATGCATTGTCCGTGTGTTGCAGCTATTATAGGACATCACACAGGAAAAGTTCTCTACATTGCGGTCCGTAATAAGTATTCTGGAATTTGTGCCCGCGCAAATAAAAAGGAACAACAGCCTGCTCCTCACAAATGTTCTAAAAATCACGTTCATCATCTAGTATGGAACCAACAATACTGGTAGAAGGATTCAAGTCCTCCGTAGAAACTCGGAAATCAAATATAATACATTGATTGCTGATGGTGATGCCAGCATATCCCGGCGTTCTAATTCAAAAAATTTAATGTGCCAACCATCTCCTCCGCAATTGCAACGGAAAAAAAATATTGCTTAAAACTTATACATCTATCCCTCTGTCGGAGCGTAAATTGTTGACTTCTGAACTATTGATTCGGCTGAGAACAGCAGTAAGATTTTCGGTACGGTACTGGCAAACACAAACTTTAACCGAATCAGAAAAGAATATAAAAATACTGAGAGATATTCTGAACAGCGCCAAACACATCCTTGAAGATCAGAGTGAATGTGACTTGTGCTACTGCACCAAAGAGAGAAAAAAGAAACAAACCAAACTCTCGAAGCCAAAACATTGATGTTAAAACTGCAACGCAATGTCTGGCAGCTGGCTTATCTTTCTCGAAGTCTGCCCCACGATTTTACCAAAAACCGTGCAGAGCAGTTCAACACCATAGTAGCAAAGACTGTAGGTGGGAAACGCATAATTCCCTAAAAGATTCATATTCCGTCCGTTGTCATGCCGCTTGGTTAGTTTAAACACAGATAAACCTCAAACTACCCTTTATAAACGTGCCTACCAGAAAAGTCCAGGTTTTTCTATAAATCAAAATCTGAAACGCAAAATACCTCGCCGAAAAATAAACTTTAGCACAGGGCTCGTGAACAAAGTCAATTACGCAAATGCATGTCAAACGCCTGTCATGAACCCAGACAATTTCAAGCAGGCACATGTAGTTTTCCTTGAAAATTTAAAAACACTGACCTTAAAACGGCATTTCATTGAAAGGGATACAGTTCTTCAGGCTGTGAGTGCCTTGTGACTCGAGCTGAGAAGAAGTATTTTAACTGCTTCCAATTTTGCCAAAATTTGTAAACAACGCCCGAATTTGAATTCAGCACTACTCGTTAAATCTATTTTATATGGATATTATTTTTATTTCATGGCGATAACGTAATTTTTAATGTTAAACATGACTGGTATTACCAAAATATTTCAAACAAAAATGTGTGTCTTTTTGCGGTGTACACTAGTCCTGAATTTCCAATAAAAGGTGTAAAAATTTACAAAGTTTTGTAAAGAATTTTAATTTTGTAAAGAAAAAATGATTCCTCGTTTAACAAAATTTTATTATGTATGCGTTCTTCCCGAAATAATTGATCCCAGAAATAGCCGATCAATGCAATTGAGGGAAACTATTTTATGATTTATACAGCTTTTTTATCATAAATGATTTAGGTACTAAATATAACATGATAAATCTTTATTTAATTACCCACAGCTACTCATCCTAACCATAAAATGAAAAAAGCTATCAACAATCCACTAGAACTAATTACCAACACTTAAGTAGGTACAATTATTAATATTATTTTTCTCCAAAATAACTAGATTTCGTCTGTAGAGGATTTCATATATGAAAAGGTGTAAAGGCAAAATAATATATCAAATATAATTATTAATTAATCATAAATCTACAAATCATCAGAATAACAATAATTTGTATTTAACTTCCAGTTTAATTTTTCTATAACAATATATTATTATTGCTCTAAAGCTAACGGATCAAAGTTGGTTAGTCGAAGTACAAAGAGAGCGCACGCGGCTAGTCTACGCACACAGTTACCCACGCTTCTGTGTGAGTGAAATTTGCGAACTATTTACCTAAACCTGACGTGCCGCGCTAGGCATGAACGCTCTTATACCTGGATGAAAAATTATGAATCATTCATTACTAGTATTTACATTTACTACTTATAAAAAATGATTCATAATTTTTCACGATTGATGTCAACTCAGTACAGCATTATGTTAATATTTCTGTTTTCACATGTCATTATGTGCTTATGTCAGTATTGGTAGGTGAGTCATTGACCGTTATACCACATTTACTTGGTGTCGACAGTGGTGTGACAGATTGTTTAAGTACCGCTTTCTAGGTGATCAGAACTCTGCTAGTAACAGTCTGACACTCCCTTCCGCTCCACCCAGCAGTCATATGACGATTTCCCATCCAGAAAAAAAAAAACAAAGCCAATCACACCTCAACTGTCAATTGTACAGACATTTCAATTGTCTTATATTCAAAACTCGTTATTTATTCATTATTATATGTATACCTACAAGGCCTCATCTGCCTAGTCTTTTCCCTACTACATTGAAGTCGGCTTCCAGTCAAACCCAATTCAGCTTAGTACCAGTATTTACGTGAAAAAGAAGGTGATCAGTACTGTTAATTATTTAGTTTATAAGAACCTTAATATTACCTTGTTTCACCGTCAAGATAAGGCTTTGAGGTAAATTAATCAAGAGATACAAACAGTAAGCTACCGTTAGAACTTAAGGATGGTATCAGGAGCTCACAATCAGGGCAGATGCTGGTCAAACACCGCGCGCCGGTCTATTTAGACTTCACTACATAGTATAAAACAAAGTCGCTTCCCGCTGTCTGTCCCTATGTATGCTTAGATCTTTAAAACTACGCAACGAATTTTGATGCGGTTGTTTTTAATACGTAGAGTGATTCAAGAGGAAGGTTTATATGTATACTACATGCATAATATAGCAGAGATTTAATATCAACATTGCACCCGTACGAAGCCGGGGCGGGTCGCTAGTATATTATAAAGAGGAAAGGTTTTTTGGTTTCTTTGTACCGAATAAGCTTCGAAACTCCTCGAATGATTCTAACCATTTTTTCACCAATGGAAAGGTAAATTATATCAGCACGTAACATAGGCTATATTTTATCCACTTATTCCCACGGGAACGCTGAAACTGCGGGGTGCCGCTAGTCAATAATAAGGAAAAGCTTTTTGTTGGCGTCTTTATGGCAGCGAATCCTTACGCTTCGGAATAGCAGTGTCGAAACTTTAGTCACGCCTTGCAATTTTTTTTAAATTATGTTGTGGTCTAAGTAACTGCTTACATACCTATATATTACACTCAGATGCAACATTTTGTTAGTGAAAATGAATTTACCACGCTCAACTTCATAAACAACTGATAACGACACGATTGACAAAGTGGTCGAGCGTTCGGCTGCTGCGCAACGTGTCGCGGGTTCGATCCCCGCACGGAACAAATGTTTGTATGGACTACAGATAATTGTTCCGGGTCTGGGTGTCTTGTGTATGTGGTTTTTCATGTTTGTGAACGCACCCACGATACAAGAGTAAATCCTAGTGCGAGGCAACGTTAAAAAAAGTCCTAACTCAAACATAACTCAATCGATGATTCATATTTGTCCAGTCATAATAAAGGAGATAAATAATAACAGCCGCACAGGTCGATCTTCACGGTTAAGTCCCGCTTGGTGAGGTCAGTCTATGGATGAATGACTGCCTTTCAAAGCTAGCAGATGAAGATCAAGTGACAATAAAAAAAAAAAATTAAAAAAAACACAGCTTTCATGTAAAAAACTGCACTAAAACATTTAAAACAAGGTAGATAAATGATATTTATTTTGTAAGTAGGTTGTAAAAAACACTTTTACACGTCAAAGGACGATTGCTTTGAATACTTCTACAGGTCCCAGAACCAGAGGTACAGTTTCTAAGATTTCGTTATAATTAAAATCTATCGAAATTCATTACACATGTTGTCGCCGGCAGAAATTAGTCTACACAAATATCATTGAACGGAAAGCTTTATATTTTTGTAAAAAATAAACACAAAAACGACAGGATCAATAGGGATGTTTCCTGAGTAAAAATTATATGATTATTTTTAGTCCGTCAGTTAGATTATAGAAAAATATTGGACACGTATTTTTTCCTTTATCAAATCTATAAAAACTGACGAAGATAAAAAGCATCAAAGATCAGGAGTGGGATCGTGTGACGTCACGGCTCGCTAAAAATTGTAGCGAGTAGTGACGTCACACGAGTTTTCAACGCACTGTATCGTCTTCATTTTTTGTTTATGTGAAAAAAGAAAAAATACGTGTCCAATATTTTTTGGAAATCTATCAGACGGACTAATCAGATTTTTTTAGTCAACTACCCTATTTCAAAAATTCTTTCATCATTAGAATGCTACATTATCTTGAGTATGATATGATATTTTAAAATAAATAAATGCCCACCGCGTAGCCGTGACAGACCGCTAATATTAAATAAAAAAACACTCAAAATGTTTTACAGCTCAAAAACAGCATACCTAAACCAGAATTCTAATATAACGAGTTTTTTGAACCGCTTAAGAACACTTTTTCCTCATATAAAGAAGCCGGTTCGAACATTTTGCGGACAGTTATCAACAGGAAGAATTCCACGACTCAGATACTGTAAGCGTCCAAAATCCGTACAAGCAGGCTGTTTCAAATTATCTGACACTTTATCCTAATGGAGGAGGCGACACACAAAAGAAGGGTAGACCTTTTGCCTTATAACGGGTAGGTATGTAATAATAATAACCATTGATATCTATTCCGGCCACTGATCTCCAATAAACACCGTATACACCTCAAAATGACAAACTTTGTAAGATTATAAAATACTAGCAGCGCCCCGCGGTTTCACCCTCGTAGTTCCCGTTCCCGTGGGAATACAGGAATAAAATATAGCCTATGTTACTCAGGGTGAATGTAGCTTCTCTAATAGTGTAAGAATTTTTGAAATCGGTCCAGTAGTTTTTGAGTTTATTCGTTACATACAAAAATACAAATCTTTCCTCTTTATAATATTAGTATAGATATAGATATTGAGAGACTGTAAACTCTCGATAAATCGTCAAATAAAAATTTGGAAATCTTTTTTCGCATACAAATTGGATAAAATTTCTCGAAGTCCTTCCAAGAAATTGTAGAATAGCAAGTAACGAAACGTTAAGTATTACAATTTCAAGACGACAGAGCAAATATAAACAGAAAAAAAAACTTTTAAAAATTGGCGGCGTTTTCGGTTGTTTGTTCAATTTTTGAACATCGTTTTCTGAAATTTAAATAATTTTATACTTTTTGTGATTGTAAAATAGTTATGTTTTTAGTTTTTCACCCCAGACCTAAACGTACCCATTACAGCATACGTGTTATAGACTATGATAAACAATAAACAGACATACGATTGCAGCAATCCCGGAAGATTTGCTATAATTTATTGAAGAGTTCTGTTTCCTATCTCTGTTCTTCATCAGATCTTCACCAAATTAGAAAGGAACTACCTGGAAACACTAAGATGCTCTTCCAAACCATCGTAAACAGTTTTTTTTCAGGTTCAGTGACTTTCCATGTAGTCAGAATCCAGATCATGCTGCAGCATCAGGACAAAATTACTGATACACCTACAATCTCTTCATTGAAAGAATAGGGTAGTTAACTGAAAAAATCTAATTAGTCCGTTAGATAGATTTCCAAAAAATATTGGACACGTATTTTTTCTTTTTTCACGTAAACAAAAAATGAAGACGATACAGTGCATTGAATAAAATTTTACCGAGCCGAGACGTCACAAGCCCCCACTCCTGATCTTTGATGCTTTGTATCTTCGTCAGTTTTTATAGATTTGATAAAGGAAAAAATACGTGTCCAATATTTTTCTATAATCTAACTGACGGACTAACATAATCATATATTTTTTACTCAGGAAACATCCCTATTCCAGTGGGCGCAAATATGATACCTTTGCTACAACTAAGTGAAGAGTTGGGTATTCTGAAGGCCTTCGGTCATGCTGCAGCATCAGGTCAAGGTAACCATGTTTTTGCACTAACATTGAAGTTAAAATATGCCTTTTTCAAAGCGATAAGACCCTTCATCAAATACGATAGTTAAAAACACTCTCGATTAGATTACCTTTCAAAATCAAATCATCAAAATTGGTTCAGCTGTTTAGAAGCTACGACTCCACGGGCAGAATCACAGATACACACATCAAACTTACCTATAAAACCCTAAAAGATATTCATCATCTCAAACATGAAGAAAAAACATGCTTTTCATCCCAATATTCCTATGCTAACGTACAGTTTTTTAATTCCACAAAACCTTTAAAAAACAGTGCTCGAGTTTGAAACTGCAAAGCAATGTATGCAGTAATCGAGAGTATTCGTGAGCTTAATAAATCAGGCCGCTGAATTGATTAAAAGTTTTATAGAAACATACGGAATTTAAATTAGAAGCCTCGTTCGAATTTTCGTTTTGATATTCATTACATGACAAGACCCTGCCTTGTCTCTTCAGGCAGTTAGTCATACTATCATTTAAAACCAGAAGTCCAGGTCTGACTCAGTAAGTAGTCTTGCTAATGGGAACCCAGTAACATGGTTGTAGAAGTCGTTCAGATAAACATCAGACGGTAATATGTTCGATATCCAGCTTAATTGAAATTCGCCATCACCATCCCATTGTACATCATCATCATCATCAACAGCCTGTTGCAGTCCACTGCTGGACATAGGCCTCTCCAATTGCATGCCACTTAGATCTATTTTCGGCTTCTCGCCTCAGTTTCTGCCAGCCGTCCTGCGCAAATCTTCACTCAGACATTTATTGTACATGCGACTCAGGTTACTCAGGAAATCAAAAGACCATTTTAAGAGTATAAATCTTAAAACACACTAATTATATACTTGCATTTTCTAGCAACGCCGATATATTTTAACCACACACATTATTTAAATTCCTCTCGTATATTTTTACTTTTTATCCCGCCAAACGGCTTTTCTGAACCAAGTCGGTCTTTAACGGCAACTGTGTAAAACCTATAAAAAGTCGACGTGTCATGGTTATAAAGTGAGGTTTTTGCAATATTTTTTTCCTTTAAACTATCGCTGGTAGCTGGTACTATTAATACCAACTAGTTTCCTGCAAGGCGATACATATTGGAGTAACTGTAGTACTGTTACCAACGTAATTTTACGAGCTTCAGCTTCGTAACAGTAACCAAACATAGACATTTTAATTAATAAACACTTATTACAACGTAAAATAAACTGATTATGAAATACAATTGCACTAACGACCACTTGAATTCGCAGCTGAAGTGCGCGTTTTGGTAGTTACGTGCTCATAATAATCGCTGGACAATTCAAGCCTTATAGGCGTCAGTCAATTCCAGAACCTTCCACTGTAGAAAGATCTAGAAAGTTCGCGTACACATCGGTCGCGGCTGACTAGATGTCGAGAATTCTAGAATGTTCTAACACAGAAAAGTCTCGCGTAGTAGTAGACTGTTGGTCTCGCTTGTCATTTGTAGATCTTTGACAGAAGTTAAAGCCAGGAGTCAAGAAACCTGACTCCAGTCTTGCCAACGGATATCCGACCCAGTAACTGGGTTGTGGAGGTCTGACAGGCAGTCACTGCATGTAAAATACTGATAATTAGCTGCCTTTGGTTAGAAAGGATGATGACTTCAACATAAATAGTTGGAAAAAGCCTAGGAAGATTGATTGGTGATGGTGACAATTACTTAACGGAGAACATGGATTAGAGAACGAGCATGAACCATTTACCTTCCCCCTATATTTTCAAATTAAACCGTACGTTACAGTAACAATAACAAACTTAATGGACGTCCGCAAACAGTCGCAACTTGCAACGTATAAACAATTCAAGTGTTTTACTAAATTGTTTGAATTTTAGAACAGCGTGCATGAACCGGTTGAGCTCGTCTCGAAAGTTGGGTGAAGTTAATCATTCACCTCACTCACTAGTGGCGTATGCAGGTAAATATGCAATACGGGTAAGCATAATTAAACGGTGAGTTTAATCTTTAATGTTAATTAAGACTCGGAATGAGGGGTGAATATAAAGATGACAGCTGTGAGCGTTAAACAAATATGGTTTTTATTAGCTATAAAAATTGAAACAAAGATTCACAATTTGGACGAATAGTGACTGAAAAAAAAGGTCTACAAAGGCGAACTTAATGCCATAGGCATTTTCTAGTAGTCGACCTTAGGGTAGCGCAGAAACAACATGGCAGTTGCAACTTAAAAGAAAGACAAAGAGAGAGGGAAAAATAGAATCATAAATACATTTACATACATACAAATAAAATTAACAACGGCATTGAGAAAAAAACACAAAAACGAATTAACGCTGTGATGATTCTACCAACTTCTTGCGAATGTGCTCACGTGCCTTCACCTTAAAGGACAACCGACTGGTTGCCGTCCTGAGGTACAGAGTGTTATTTTACGATAATATAATCAAAGGGATTATGGGCAACCGAACTAAGTTTCGAGTTCCGAGAACCTTTATTTTGGCATATCCACCCACAGTAACATTGACGCGATTAGCTTATTTATTTATTTTATTTACAATAAATAAGTTTTTCTACACAGCGTATTACAGTTTATTATAGGTTAGTACCGCATGCCCCATAAAAGACGAATTGATACAAATTTGCACTATGCTATAAAATTAAATTCAAAGAACATTACAAAAAAAAACCTATTAAGATACAAAATAAGATTAAAATCAGTCTTAAATTTATTACAAAATAATGCAAAGCAAATAATATTAATAATACACGGAATAATCTACACATTGCTAACTAGCTTAGATAGGTTCATGGAAGAAGACAATATTGCAATAATGAAATAAAATTATGTTAGTTAAAACTTATATTAGCCATCATATATTTATGATCAATATCTATAAAATTTAACTGAGTTACTGAGTGATTAAGTGACTGGGTGGGTAACTGATTGACTAATTAAACGCACACATGAAACTGCTGATCGTAGAAAGCTAAAAGCTTGGCATGTAGGTTCTTTGAGGAGTTAAGGGAGCACTTAGAGTCGATGTCCCAAAATTCATACGGGAACAGGAGAAAACAGGTAATGCGCGTACGAAAGCAAGTATGTATATTATGTAGTTCATAAAAAAACGATATAACTGTAAGCTTGCCAAAAAAATCAAATAAATTCGCATAAAGTAAATTATTTGAGTAGGGTGATGCGAAAAAAAGTATTCCAAATGTTCAATTGACAATTTATCGAGAGTTTATAATCCCTCAAGATATTTTATAATCTTACGATTTTTTTCAATTATCATCATTAGTATAATAATTCATAGGCACGTTAGCCCTTAAATCTTAAAGATTTCGTTTAATCTCTTTTTCCCATTCATCTAGGTCAGATCTAGTTAAAATTCAAGGAATCATGCCGTTTTGTCAGTAGACGCCGAGCAGCACTTACTCGTTATAGAACTTATATCGTCGAGGGAAATTTTATATAAGCTTCAAGTATTTTTTGTTCAAAATTAAATGCAAGATTTGAATTGGCTTTGACTAGCAAGATTCTCATAATTTAAAAAGGCAGAGAAACGGAGCGATTATTTGCTTAAACATTTCTTTGTTTTTTGCCTATTGATTAGAATTTCATTAAAACAATAGTGAAAAAATGCGTTTGTAGATTTCAAAATCTACAATACCATTTTTTTTTATTGTTAACACAACTGTTTTTGTCGCGGTAATAACTGTTATTGCAAAGAGTAATTCAAATAAATAATAATAATTATTTTTTTAGTCCTCACCCTCCAATAAGAACACCGCACTGCATTTCCTGATTGACCATAATGCCATTATTTATGTTTCGTCATTATTTATGAGTGTAAATTTTTTAAAACAAAACACTCAATTTACAAACGCCAGTCCCACCAATCACAACAAAAAAACCACAAATATAAATCCTTAACCACACACAGTAAAAATTACTTCAAAATATCGAAAATTAAATGTACATTTTCATGTAGGCCATATTCTCAGTGCGGCCACCAGTCAATACCGGCTTATTGTCGACAAAATTGATTCTCGTACAACGGGTACCCGATCTCATTTGTGATGTTATTTTATCAAATCCATTTGTGAACACGCTGTATTCGTAATTGGGGAGCGGAGTGGATGTTAGCCGTGTCTTCTATAAATAAAATCTTCGACGGTACGGGAAGAATTCTGAGTTGATGGAGCGGTAGCTGTCATTAGAAAATGTCAAGGAAATATATTCAGAGACAGCCATTTTGTTAATTTCGAAATTCGAGTCCTAAACTGACTGTAATCTGCTACTCTGCCTGCATTTATTTTTCCCAGTATAAACAGTTAAAGAAAGAAAATAAATGTATTTGGCACATACAGATACACATAATGTAAAAACAAATAAAAGGAAACTTAAATTTAAAACAATAACATTGTGTGACCCGCGGCTGCGCCTAATAGGTCCAGTTCAGCAAAATGCCAGACAACGAGGAGCTGCCTGACGCTGGTTTTCAACTGAACCCAACGTATAGATTTTCAGCATAATTACTATTACCTGCCAACGCCATCACCACTGTTCTCAAAACGTTGAAGGAAACCATCGTGAGGAAACCGGCATGTCCTAGAACCAAAAATTCGACGACATGTGTGTGACACATTCACCAACCCGCACTGGGCCCGCGTGGTGGACTACGGCCCATTCCCTCTCCTGAAGAGGAGGCCTGTGTCCCAGCAGTGGGAACATTAAAAGATTGATTATGCTTATGCTGATTATGCTATTCGTCCCTTAATAGCTTCTTCAATCTCTCACAGCGGACCATGGCGCAAGCCTAACCAAATCGTTTCCTCATAATAGCGGCTCAAGACACATACGAGTACTACGAAAGGGATGGTAGGTAGAAAACCCACTCAGACAACATCACAAGCGGAATTAATTTCATTTATGTACGTCAATTTGAAACTCACTCCATTGAGAAGAAACACCGAAAAAATAAAGTTCATACGAATTATGAAACCTCGACGGTTCTCATAGGATGTGAAGTGGTCTTTTGAAGAAGGCACCACACATATGTATGTAAATGATTCCTGATCCCATAAAGACATTTCATTATTATGACAGTTATAAAGGAACGCAAAGATCAAAGGGAACGAGGATACGCTGTTCTTTTTTTTGTCAACGTTTACACAAAGACAATTTGTATATTCTATATGAATCACAGTGGTTTATTAAGCGATGGCATATTTTGCCATTTGAAAGTTCATATAATCAGAGGCGTAGCTACCGACGCGGCGACGTATCAATGATACGGGGCCCCTAGGCTACAGGGGCCTCGAAAGTGTGTAAGCAAAAATCATAAAATATTATTCACAGCGTTTTTATTATTCTTAAAAATCACAATACCTACTCCGAATTAATATATAATTCAGATAACGTAACTACGTTAAAGAAAAAACAACAAAAGTTACCTCCTCAATAATTTTTAATCATTTTTATTTTCAAATCAATACATAATTATTTTAATTAAATTGGAGCATTTTTTTGTTTATTTTATGAAAACTTTACCCTTCCTATGGGCCCCCAACACTTGATACAGGGCCCCTCTAAGGCAAGCTACGCCACTGGATATAATGAAAGCTTAATTTAATTATACGACACAAACAGTCAGCCATATGTACATATACAGGGATTTTTATTTTTGGAATTGACCACTCGCACTTCAGCACACTAAGGCTGGTTACTGCTCAACCGGACAATCATGTGGTGGCCTCAAATGAATATAAGGCCCCAGCCAAGACTAAAAACTACTTCAAAAGCTAAATGACCGCTTCGCTCAGGGCATCCCCTGTGGGATACGGGCCTCGGCTTAACGGATGACCCCGTTGAGGGCGTATTATTATTTTGGGGGTCTAACGCTAATGGCTCAGCGGCGCGGACTGGCTCGTTAGGCAAAAGTCGGGGGGGGGTACATATACACGGAAATAATTATGACAGATTTAATAAGAATGTCAGCTAAATAAACCAGCAGAATTCCAGTACTACTTTAAAGTTTATAGACAAAGTAAGGAACGAACGAAGAGCCTGTAATTTAATTTAAAAATACGTGATGCAAAATGCCCGTCTTCACAAGATTTTAATGAAAATATCTTATGAATATTTTCTGTAAAAATGAATGTTAAATATGCACTTTATATTCTGGTCTTTTTAATCTCGCTTTAACACTGTCAGTCAAATTAATGAGAATTGACAGAGGTTAGGATTCTGACGTGTCTTTTGTCTGGCTCATTTACTTTTTTTTCTAAATGACAACCTGCCCAAAAGTGATCCAGACATATTCAAGTGAGTTCCGTACCTTGGTAAATAATAACCTAAAATATACCTATAGAGGTTTAAAACAAGGCACTCTTTTGTTTCCTAGCTAATAAGAAATATCGAAGCAAACAAAGAGCCCGAACTCTCCTTTAATTTACATATAATCCGTAGGTACCTACTGTTTAAATCATATGATAAGCATGTATATTAACGTGTGAGATGGTCTTTTGAGAAAAGTACAACACAGATTTGAGTGGACACATTTATAGTGCAAGCATTTCGCATCCTTAGAATGAAAGGGACATAACTCAAAAATTGCATAAGCATAGCATAAGCATAATCAGCCTTTTTAAGTTCCCACTGCTGGGACACAGGCATCCTCTCTAGGAGCGGGAATGGGCCGTAATCCACCACGCGGGCCCAGTGCGGGTTGGTGAATGTCACATGTCTTCGAATTTTTGGTTCTAGGACATGCCGGTTTCCTCACGATGTTTTCCTTCACCGTTTTGAGAGCAGAGAAGGAAAACATCGAGAGGAAAAATTGCAATTTTTGGCAAATGAGCAAGAATAAGAAAAAAGTGTTGGGTAAAAAAATAAAAATGTCCCGAGACGTATGTATAAGCTGTCCTCCTCCCAATTATATTTCGGAATCTTTTTCATTACTGGGTTTTAGTGTATGTTTTTTACGCTCCGTATATATCAAAATTAGGTACATGTAGGTAAAAGGAATTTTAAGTTAAGCCCCTTTCATTCTGAGAGTGCGATTTGTCAGTTATCGTGTAGTTCAAACTTAGAACTAGGAGCTCAATCACAAAAAAAAACTTTTTACAAAAAAAATACAACCGACTTTTCCACAAAAAATCAAAAAAGTACAAAATAACTTTAATTTCGGAACTCGGTGTTTGTGGTTCCTTTTTCATTTTTTGAACACCGACTTCCAAAATTAAAGTTATTTTGTACTTTTTTGATTTTTTGTGGAAAAGTCGGTTGTATTTTTTTTGTAAAAAGTTTTTTATTTTTCACTTTTTAGTGGTACCTTAACCCCCTCCCCTCCCCCCACCTAAACGAACCAATTACATTAGTGTAAAAAAAAACGCACTGCTCCAATGCAGAGTAAACTAAGAGGTCGTCAATGTAGACAATGTAGATAATTTTTTAGATTTTTCAAAAACCGCTTGTTCGATTTCGATAAAATTTCCATGGGACCCAAGTATACCCTTTCCAACAAAAAAAGAATTTTACAAATCGGTTCACAAGCGACGGAGTTATGCGCGAACAAACAATAAAAAAAAAAAAAAAAGAACATACAAACATCCGAATTGAGAACCTCCTCCTTTTTTAGAAGTCGGTTAAAAATACCAAAAGAAGGACATTTGGGGAGTCCGCATGAAGTACTCAAGCTACCCCTAATATTATAAAGAGGAAAGTTTTAGTTGTTTGTTTATTAGTTTGTACCGAATAAGCTCCGAAACTGCTGAACCAACTTTAACCATTTTTGCACCATTATAAAGCTATTTTATCAGCGAGTAACATGATATGCTATATTTTATCTCCGTACTCCCACGGGAACGGGAACTACGCGGTTGAAACCGCGGGGCACTGCTAATATGTAAATAAGTAGAAATAATTTTGGACCACGTTCCAAGTATTTTTTTATTTGTCTAATCGCGTAAAGATGGTTACTGCTTATTTCAGCCACGATGACGAGCAAATGCTATCATGATTCCCCTGGGAGAGAGAGTCGGAGCTGTCCAGTGTGAATAGCGCTATCCTTTTTTCACTAAAGAATCATCATGGTGTGGATTACGCATGGAGTTCCCGTTTAATTAACTTCGGGACGGATTAAGTGAAATACTTTAATAATGTTATGTAAAATAAAAGATTTAGCCGTTTTTGCCGTAAAAACATATATTTTGACACTCACAAGGGAAAATTTGTAGGGTGGTGTATCAAATTTAGCAAGTAATATCGCCTTATAGCACAAATACAAGGAAAATCTGAAAACTATACGTTTGTAATTCTACTAATTTTATAAACGCGAAAGTTTGTAAGTATGGATGGATGTTTGTTGCTCTTTCACGCAAAAACTACTGATCGGATTTGGATGAAATTTTGCACACAAACGGTTTATAACCAGATTAACATATAGAATAATTTTATATATTTCCATGGGATCAAAACTTATGCGGGTGAAACCGCGGGGCGCTTCTAGATAAATCATAAAAATAAAGCTCGGAAAACTACAAAAATTTGTACAGAACTCTCGGTGGGTGTGTACGACTCGCACTCATACGTTATTTTTTTATATTATCGCAGTCGCTATACATACTTTACGACAACCGCTTCGAGTCGTATTTATAATGTATTTTTGTTTTTTAATTGTAATTTTACATGTTTATTTTTTTACGAATAAGTAGGTAGCCTGATCGAAACATTATTAACATTATTAGATGATGAACGATAAAATTCTTTATGTATATTTTATTTTGCAATATAATAATTATAACGCGTGTTTTTCAACGAATGCAGGCTTGTCTATAAGCCATGGTATATTTCAAGAACCGGTCAAATGTGAGTGAACGGATCGGAAGAATTCCAGACCATAAACCTAAAGTACCTATGTATATATGTATACATACATGATATTGTTTTCGTTATAGGTATTAAGAGTATCGTATAATGCGACATTGCCCTCAATACCTGACTCTGACTCACACTTTTCTTTTATTTAGCCCGAACTGTCCCACTGCCGAGCAAAGGCCTCCCCCCCCCTCCTTCCAAGAATTCTTTTCCCGCGTCACCTCGTAGCAGCCCTCATGGTACGCGTGCAGTGGCCGTACTACGAAGTGCCAATGCTATCATGATTCAGTGTGAGGGAAAGGAATAGTGCTATTCGTCTTGCGTAACTCCGTCTCTCTCTGTCACAGGAATCATGATGGATTTAAGACTTCATGGTAGGGCTGCTGGTCGTCTTGCCAACGCTGCCTGGACCGGTCTCGGTGGCGCTGTCCATCTTCGGGCACCCATTGTGTGGAGACTTTTGCCCAACGGTCACCGTGCCTGCGGCTAACGTGACCTGCCCAGTCCCATTTGAATCACACTTAACTGGTTTTTTAATACTTTTTGTAATACTTACTTAAGTAGGTATTAGAACAGCATATGTAGGTACATTAGGCTTATTTAATACCTACTCAACAAACATTCAATCGGATATAACAAAATAAATTATAAAAACAAATACAATAAAATCTTTGATTCTCGTTGTTTAAATTTCATTCGATCAGTAATTTAGCATCGCGACGTGCGGCTGCTGTACTTATGTTGTAAAACTAGGCTCATTATTATTGTGTTATTATTTAGGCTACTTTAAGGTGATTCAACATCCAGATAAACTTATCAAGGTTTTTTGATGTTTCTTGATATGGTCTATATTTTTTACTAGTTAATAAACAAATACAAATATATATATATATATATATTTGCGTATTATGCAGACAAAGTGTGCTACTTTAATGTATTCCCATTTTTACGATAGAGCGAAAACGAAAATAACGTAAAGAACGCTGAAATATGTCTCTTTTAAATTTTATTTAAAAAATAAGCTTTCAGCTATTGCTGCTATAAAAATAGTTGTAGGTATAGTATTTTTAATAAATTATTTATTCCACTGCACGCATCGTCGTTTTGCAGAAAAAAATACCAATTATGTTAATTATAAAATTAACAAAATTCATCAACACGGTTGGCGCAGTGATTGAGCGTTTATGCTGCACTGCATGTCACGAGTTCGACTCCCACATGGAACAAATATTTGTATAGCCCACAGATAGTTGTTCCGGGTCTGGCTATTTGTGTTTCTTGTGAGATTATATTTCTGTAAACGCACCCACGATACATGAGAAATTCCTAGTACGGAGCAATGTTAAAAAAGAAGATCATCGGTATTTTTACTGCAACACGTTTTTTTCCTTTGTCTTTCCTATTGACACAATCTTACTGTCTCATAAACACTTACTAATACTGTGTACTACGCAGTTTGTCTCAACCATCGACATGCATGTCACATACTTGCACATAGGGAATCCACGCGGAAAATAATATTTGCCGTGTCGCGTGTTTGTGACACCATTTTCCCTGTTTATCAAGTGTTTCAATAAATCAGTGCATACACTTTATCTTTTACATGGCTTATGTAAGAGGAAAGATTTGATTGTTTGTTTATATTGAACTAGCAGCACCCAGCGGTTTTACCCGCGTAGTTCCCGTTCCCGTGGAAATATGGGGATAAAATATAGCCTATGTTACTCGTGGATAATTTAGCTTTCGAATGGTGAAAGAATTTTTTAAATCGGTCTAGTATTTTTTGAGCCTATTCATTACAACCAAACAAACAAACAAAGTTTTCCTCTTTATAATATTAGCGTAGATAGGCTCCGAAATTGCTGAACCGATTTGAAAAAAAATTTTACTGTCGAGAAGCTACACTATCCCCGGGCGACATAGGCTATATTTTATCCCCATATTGCTGTGGGATCTGAAACAACGCTGGTGAAAGCGCGGTTCTCTGCTAGTAATATTAGAAATGCATATGTCTGTCTGTTATGTTTTCGGTATAAAATGTTTTCGCTTGCTTCATTTGTTTATTGGATATTATTATTTAAAGGTACCAGTGGTACAGATTGTAATGTACCATTCGCAGTATACATTAATCGCTATGCCGTGACTTAAAATACGTGTAACATGTTCAGACTGAACCACGTAACACTCAAGGGATTCGCACACAAACTGACAGCGAGCAGAGCACTCGAAACGAACAACGAGCGGCTCGATGCTCGCGTGTTCGTGCTCGTTTCCACGTACTGACTGCACGAATACTCGCTGTGTAACATGTTACATTACACCTCGTAACACTGGTTAATATACCCACCTTTAGTGCTTTGATATACGTTTGTTGCGTATTGGCAGGAAAATTTTCCTGCCAATACCACTGATTTGTCCCTTAATTGTTATCTCTTTTCTTTAAATAAACTATCTAAGTTCTAGTATCTAGGGAATGGGTATTCAACAGAGAATATTCCTTCCTACCTTAACCATGATGTTTTTATCAAAGGCCAGATACTTGTTTAATACTCCGTCTGAGGAGGAGCTTGGGACCCCCCATAATAATAATAAATCGTTTATTTGCGAAAATAAGGTACAGAAAGTTGACAACATAAATAAAATTGATCTCTTATTCTGCCTTTAATTTCGGCGTGCAAATATAAAACATAATAGTTTAAATAAAATTAATTAATTATATTGATTCAAATCATGCACTCATTAAATAGATTTCCATTCCATTAAAATTGTATTGGTGAAGTTAAAATGGGACAAAAAGCGTGAGAATCGAAGAGAAAAAATCTTTGAAAAAAAATAGTAAAAGTTTGATCTTTAATTCCCAATTTATTACGGTTTTTACTTACAATATAACCAAGAGACTTTTCAATCAGTGTCCAGAACGAATAAAGGTTATCCACCTAAAATACCCAGATAATGTTTGTAATCAGGGCAATTTAATCAGTTCTAATCCCTGTGCCGTGCTTCGCGCTGTTATTTCATTCGTGCATAGCCTGTCTCTCGGGCTATATTAGTCGCAGAGCTATTGTGTACAGGATGATATTTTAAATGAAACTTTAAAATTAATTATAAATTCTATTTGGTACTGGAATAATACCAGCTTTGTTTGTAGGGTAAGCAAAATAACCCTATTGCTAAGCCTTTGCTGTCCGTCTTTATATCAGCGGGCTGTATCTCATGAAATGTATTTTGTTTGTATTGCTGCTATTTCAACAAATAATAATAATTGAACTGAATTAAAGATTAAAGGTAAATTAAATAGTAAGCAGGGGTATCACAGCAAACGTTATTGTTTGATTTATGATACAATAACGTTTTTCTTCGAGTCATCCAACTCGCACTTGGCCTCTTAGATAGAAAGATAAAATCCTACTAATATTATAAACGTGAAAGTTTGTAAGTATGGATGGATGGATGGATTTGTTACTCTTTCACGCAAAAAACTACTGAACGGATTTGGGTGAAATTTGGCACACATATGGTTTATAACCAGGATTAACATATAAGATAATTTTTACCCCGATATTCCCTCGGGATCGAAACTTATGCGGGTGAAACCGCGGGGCGCTGCTAGCACTTTATAATACAAGCATATAAGTCAGATTTAACGACTACATACCTACCTTTTTTTAATGGGAAATGACTTCATTCGCATTGGGCGGAGTGAAAGGGAGTGATAGACTCTTACTGAATAAAACCCATCCATGATCCCATGTTGTTACTGCTTCGCAGAAGAAGGTGGACGAGGACACGGCGTTTCTCTACCCAAGCAGGGCAGATAGGAGCATACGATGGAGTCGTATGCTCCCTCGTGTCCTCCAGGCGATCAACGCAGTGTTGACACCCGGACTGGTCCTCCCGCCGAATCCGAAACAGCTACCTCCCGAAACATCCACGTCCAGTAAATACCTGCGTTAGGTGGAAGGTGAGGATGCTGTGACGCCTCTCCGACCGTTCCTCAAAGAAGGGACTTATCACCACAATAGCGGTGTGCCCATTACATACCTACCTACGCTTAGAATTAGTTTTCGTCGCAGACTTCTATTTTAAACCACAACCTGTACGTAGTTGCTATAAAGTTCATTGTTCTGTGCTCTGGTAATGATTCAAAACCTTTACTATGCTTAGTGACAGAAAAATAACATGTATTGCAATTGTTTAAGGTTTAATTTAATCTAACTCTGTAGATGTCAAACGTGTTATGACGTTGTAAGTGAAGATGCGAAACGGGTTATGGTACTGTCTGCAAAACTTAGTACATGTACGTGACTTTTTTCCAAGATTACTACGGGTTCAAATTATTAAAGTTCTGCCCCTCCTAACCAAGTGACAACCGTTTCGTTTCGAATTCCGTTCTCCAATCGGTAACGCCTCGGTGTCAGCAACTGTAGAAAACACACATAAGTTGGTAGCCATGTTGACGCGCCTGAGTCGGCCGCTCGTTCTACAATGTCTTTAAAAAAACGACCTATTCTTTAGAGTATGGCGAGCGTTCCTACAAACGTCAAACAGGATAAAATTTAAACTCGGTTTAAATGCTTTAACCATTTAGTTAAAACATTTTAACAAAGGATTTAGCGTTAAACATTATAGAAACGATAACAATTCATTATATCATTTTGAACGATGTATACTTGACTTAACGTTGAGATGATTTCATTCCTATATATTTGATTCGTTTTCGACTAGCGTTAACGATTGCAGATTATCAACTTGGCTAGGAGGGCAGAAGCTTAGATATGTTGTCAAATAACAACTAAGTGATTGGATGCAAATCTGTATTGTTACCGCAATACTTACCGGGTCGATGGTGCTTTGTGTTCCACACGTGTCACAAAGATTTGTCAGCATAGAAGACTGATCTTGCTAGGGCCAGTGCTTGCCAGAGTTGCGGAATTTGTTCGAAAGAGTCACCGCGCGCCACCCCGAAGCGCGTATCTGTATATAGTTGTTCCGGATCTGGCTCATTATGTAAGTGCATATGTATGTTTGTCACGATACAGGATATCTATACATACATATTATATAAATAAAATTGGAGCATCTGTTTGTAATATTAAAATAACCGTTTTTTAGTACATGCATATACACCACACTCACCTCTTCACCTTATAAACCTTTATAAATTCACATTCACAACATAATATTATGTACCTAATGATACCAAATTGTTGTATATACATGTATCCTATGTCTGAACACTGTGTCTAAAATACAAGCGATAAGCTTAGTTTGGGAACCAGTATCATCAACTTCTGAGAAAACTGTACCTCTTCTTTAGAAATAATAATATTGTGAATGATGTTTCCTTTTTCTGAACCAATAAATATTCTTTTTTTTATATGAATATATACGGTATATACACCAAAATAACATGTATTAGAGTAATGATAACTTAAGGACCTTTTCTGTTTCATCATAGCCCTGCAAACATGGAATGACAGTTCCCTTCACGCTCACCCTTCCTAACTTTACACGGTGAGATGCTGACAGAAAAGACCGGCTGGATGGTGTCCAGCCGGAATATGCTGTCAGCATCCATTCACGACAAGGCTATTACTTGATGTTCGGGCGTCTTCGACTACCTTCGGCTGACGTCGGGCAGCGGTGGGAGGTGCGGGTGCCCGCGACTCGGAGCCTGGGGTCACGACACTTCGCTACCAGTCTCCAACGACGATACTCGCGCGCATTCATCATCCCTTTTTTTTACGGGGGGATATCCCCATGGATGTCCTCCACCCTGGGACGGGCGAGGGGTCGGTCAGACTCTTACTGACTAAAACCATCCCGGTGTTCCATCTCTCACCTACGCCGGGGATCGCGGGAACGTATGCGACATCCGTAATCCCCGGCTGGTGCCGGCCCGTCTCTGCGGGCCACCTCACGTCTGCGGAGGGAGTGAGGTGTTTAACTCCCTCCGCGACTTCAGAGAGGGGCGTACGGGAACACCACGCGCCGCCACCTCGGGTCCGGATGAATGGGGGGCGACAGACTTCCCCAAGTCCGCCGCCCCTGGACCCAGTTAGGGGGGCCGGAAGAGGGCAGCATACGCCCTCCTCCGACGCCCGGTGCGCCTGCTGCGGGCGGGGAGAGAGGTCGAGATCTAAACCCTAACCCAACCTACTGGAGACTTAAATATATTCCGTTTATACAGTCCACTGCTATCATTTAACATTGACAACACAGCCATATGAGCATATACATCACCATTACACATATTTCACGCAAATGAACTGCAGCTTGATAATGATCTACGTGTAGTGTCTCACCTGCTACTTGTAATTAATGACAGCTTGTACATCACACAGTGCAATGACCCACTGGGGATTTGTTAGCTGTTAGTTTGTAGATTGTCGTGTAGGATGTGTGATTTGTGTTTGTAAGTGTTGATGGGCGCTCGTGGATGGGTTATAAGAGCCGCACGGGACAGTCTTCAAGGGTATATTGTCCAGTTTAAACACATTTTTCTTTTATTCTTTTCTATCTAGTGTGCTGAACTGCGAGTGGTCCATATAAAAATTTATTAATATATTTTATTTAGCTTCTTATCTAGCTTATAATTATCATAAAGTGGAAAGATTTTTTTGCTATACTGAATAATATCCGAAACTACTGGACCGATTTTAACCATTTTTTCACCAATGGAAAGCTACTTGCTTTCCTTGCACTTCCAAACGCTCCACCCAGAGCAGAAGAAGTCATTTGATGATTTCCCATCCATACAGAATGCCTCTCCCACGCGACACCAATCTACCGATCTGGTGATTCGTGCACATTCAGTGGGCACTCTCGTTGATCTGTGGTTCTGAATTTGATTGCAAGGTCAGGCAAAAAGTCTTAATAGGTTTTTCCTTTCGATACTTTCAGTACCTGTCCGAAGTTTTTAAGTAAGTGACGTGGCACCCCTTGTCTCAAATAATACACATAGCTGATGATCCTGCGCCTTATGTCACCCTTGTCGTGTGGAATTTCCTTCCCAATTGACTACGATATTATCAGAAAGAGCACCACCTGATAATCTCGTAGTCCATTCAACAAACTTATACCCTAAAATATATCTTATCTGCGCAAGTAACAATCCCTGAGAGCGTTTACATTAAAACTTTCAAAAACACATCCAGTATGACTTTTCATTTTGTTCCTCAATTTTACTACGAATACCCCAACAATATCGGAAAACAAACTCATAAAACACGAGATAAATCTTCTATATCTATACTTATAATAAATCTGTAGAGAGGTCAATTCTGTACAAGGAATATATTTTCAAAATAACTATCAGGGGGTGATTAGTGATCGATACTGGTGCCAAAAATGCAATCAGTACAATTTTTGTCTGTCTGTCTGTCTGTATGTTCTTTATAGAAACAAAAACTACTCGACCGATTTTAACGAAACTTGGTGCAATTATTCTTCATACTCCTGGGCAGGTTATAGTATACTTTTCATCACGCTACAATCCATAGGAGCAGAGCAGTGAAGGAAAATGTTGGGAAAACGGGAGAAGTTACTCCATTTTTTAAGCTTCCGTCGCGTGTGTAGCCTTAATGGTTAAAGTTATATAGAAATCATGTATTACGGAAATGTTCTACATAAAATTATCTAAAAAATATCCCGAAACAGCATTTGTTTATCTTTTGTCAATTTTAAACCGATCGGGCTGAGAGTTTCAAAATCGGGGGTAAAGTAACTATTCCACGCGGACGAAGTCGCTGGCAGAAGCTAGTAAATACTAAGTACAATACTGGAACTGGAACCATAATAACAACTATATACCTAATGTTGCATCGACAAAACTCGGTACAGAACTACCTATACCGACCGTATTTCACAATTTCAACTGTTCTATGTAAGTACCTCTGTTTCACATAACATTTGAAGCTAAACTTGTACACAGTAAATTCTCATTAAAAATAATGTGAAAATGTTGTGTTGGCCGGGTGTTTTAAGGACTTGGCCGTCATGCTTGAGGTCGTGGATTTAAATCCTGACGCAGTTTGACTTTATCATTCCATATGTACTTTCCAAGTTAATCTTTAACTGGAAAATAAATGCAAGAAAAGACTCGATACTTGGTGAAATCACTCACATAATGATGCGACTGAAAAACTTGTGGAAGTGTAACTCGTTCACACTCACACACGCTAATACACACACACACACACACTCATACACACACACACACACACCATCCCGAAACTTTATTGTCTTTGTTTTTTTATTCATTTTTATCTTTAACTACGTATATATTATATGTATATAGTTTTAAATAAACTTCTCACATCTGGAACGTACTACCCTCTCACCAGGACCCGGGCGTTGATAGCTGCGCCACAGTTATTAACTTTTGCTGTTATCATGCTTTAATTATTTTTATGATTGCATCTGTTTTATGTTAGAAAATAAATGATTTTTATTATTTATTATTATTTTAATATTACTGACATAGGTAAAGGAAAACATCGTGAGAAAACCTGTACCTATAAATAACTAACTTTTATTAGAGTCTGAAGTTGTCTCAAGGGAAAGTAGTACCCGGGTAAATATTCCTCACGTACTAGGTACCTTCTAGGGAGTCCAGAATTATACCTGTTATATGACAATATACGTCTTCTAATACGTGGTACATATCAACAGATTCTTAAAAAAATTGAATTTGTTCGAAAAAGTTACCGCGGCCCCGGAACGCAAAGGGCATTCTGAGGAACACGGATGGCTTTTAGTCAATATGAGTCTGACCCTCACTACCGCTCCACTCAGAACGGAGGGAGTCATGTGACATAAAAAAATGTTACTATAGTTATAGTATTATATATGTATATATTTACCTCTGACTAACCCTTACAGAAATACAGGTTTTTTATAGGCAACTCGGGATATGTATGTTATATATATACATATATGTGAGTCGCAGGGCTTAATCAATCGTTTAATTGGTTGCCTAGCAATTTTATTAAACAGCTCCGTGAATCAGCCGCACCAGCATCTAATAAATATTTATAAAAATGTCTTTTCACCAGTATCAAAAAGAAACCATAATATTGATAAAAATGTATGTAAAAATCATTTTGGTGTAAGGATATTATTTTCCAAATATTAAAGAAAAACATGGTTTGTTTATATATTTCGTTTGCACCACTTTTAGAGTATAGCGAGGAAAACGAATTACATATATTGTGTTTATAATAGAAGTACCTTTTTCCTTACCCTTGTATGTCTGACTGTTACTGTGTTATTGTATTGTTATTCATCTCATCACATGTTTTTACTTTTTCCTTTGGTTTTTCCATGAATTGACGCTGACAACAATTTGTAATCATTTTGGAGGGTTCCGTAACCAAAGCCCGAGATGGGACCCTATTACTAAGCTTCCGCGGTCTGTCCGTCTGTCTGCCTGTCAGCGGACTGTATCTTATGAACCATGATAGGAAGACAGTATAAAAATTCAAAAAGTGTGTTTTCTGTTGCTGCTAAAGCAACAAATAATTAAAATAATTTTTAAAAGATATTTAAAAACTACATGAACCCTTCATTAGGAAAACCAACTCGCACTTGTCCGGTTTTTCTGCTTCTGCGTAATGTTAATGCGAACGGACCCGCGGGAAATTATTTGTATGCCACCTACTGTGACCTATTACTCTGTAATTGTTCCACCCATATTTTTTCCTGTGTACACAAAGTATTTGACTTGATTTCGCAAAAACTGCTATAAAATATTGCAACAAAATAATTTATAAAACACGCCTGCCATGTCAAAAAGTAACTAAGAAAATTAAAAACAAGATAGTTGATAAGACAATCTTTTCATTGCAGTCGGGGGACGGTTGTTTTGAATAGTCCTTTATGGTGCTCCCACATTGCCGTTAGAAAATGTTTGTAAACATTTTATAACACCAAAACATTTACTAACAAATGTTAACAATTGTTGCACTTTGTTAGAAACTGTTACATGTTATAAGTGCTCCTACATTGATGGAAAATGTTTAAACATTTTATAACATCTAGTATTGGCTCGCAGTTTGGTTTCGCCTTCTGAGGGCCGAGGACGTCTACACGAAAATGGAAGAAGATTTGCTCATTGGAATAGCTTTTATTTTTTGTTTAAAAAAGAAGAAAAAGCGCTCTTATTGGATGCGCCAAACGCTAAAAGCTAGAGGAAAATATAGTGCCACAGACTATCTCAAGGATTTGGGTATTGACGGTTGCTTAAAAGATTTTATAAGAATGAACAGTTCCGAATTTGAATATCTACAAAATTTAATTGGGGCAAAAATAGGCAAACGAGACACTACATTTAGAAAATCTGTAAGTGTGACGGAAAGACTTGCGGTAACGTTAAGATTTTTGGCAACTGGTAGCAGTTATAAAAGTCTTGGAAATGTGTTCAAGTTGTCAGACCAAGTGATATCTATTATCGTACCAGAAGTGTGCGAGGCTCTCAATGAGGTTTTAAAGGAATACATACAGGTAAGTCAAACAACATTTTTAATTATTTTTTTATTTACTTTTAATATGATCTAATCTAATCATACTTTAGGTAGGTACCTACCTTACCTTACTAATATTTTTTTTAATAATTAACAAACCAAACATGTATTTTTTAATTTTTGATTGATTCCAACAAATCGTTTAATGATTGGGTCGAATCTTGGCTTGATTCCGATAAATTAGACGGACTCTGTGTTCTTGCGCTGGTACGAGTATGTGTCCTGGAGTTATCCGAAGAACTGGTTTCAAATGAAGCCGAGGGACTCGGTGCGGTGTAGTATCCTCTCGAGCTACAGTCAGCATTATTTTCCGAAAAAGTGGATAGATTTGGTTCAGAGTTGTATCCCCAGGAACTACTAGCGGTTGGGTCTGTAAAGGTTGTTGGAAAATCATATTGTCCCATTGTCGCATTGTACAAAATATTGTTAATGTGATGTTGAGCAGTATTCTTAGCATGACTGTTTTTTATTTGTTTCAGTTTCATCGAGACATACTCTCCAAATGCGTCATTTTCATCCCTGCTTTTTCTAGATTCGTACATTCTTTGTAAAATATTTACAGCTTCTTGTTGTGTTGGATCTTGTTCTACTTCAGGCCGTCTTCTTTTCCGAAATGGTTTTGGGGTGGCGAAAGGCGTGCCCGTAGTTTCATCAGTGACAGTATTTCCTGTTTCGTTCAAACTGAGAGTGTTTTCTGAAGCAATTCTGTTTTCTTCGTTACCCTGAAAGAATAGAATTAAACGATAATTTCAAGTTATAGGCGCGTCAAATTAGCTAAAATTGTAAAAAAATCTATAACCGCGATTTTCTTTTTCTATTACTTAACAACCCTTAACTGAAATCATATTTTTTTATAGTGTATTCTATTAATATTTCATACTTAATAAAAATATCCAATAAAATTTGTTAGAATAACGAGTTATAAATTTATTTTTCGCGCCTATTTCTTAATCTTCTATTTTTGTTCCAGATACCAACAACACCTCAAGAGTGGCTACACGTGGCAAATTCATTTGAAGAAAAATGGAATTTCCCAAATTGCTTAGGAAGTATCGATGGAAAGCACGTAGCCATACAAAAGCCAATTGATAGCGGCAGTGAATATTACAACTATAAAGGATTTTACAGCGTTGTACTTTTAGCGATAGTGGACGCAGAATACAACTTTCTGTACGTGAATATTGGCTGCCAAGGACGCATAAGTGATGGCGGAGTTTTCGCAAACACAAAATTTCGAAATAAAATTAACGACAATAGTTTGAAAATACCCAGTGACAGCTCACTACCAGGCAGAAACAAACCTGTTCCTTATGTGTTCGTAACAGATGATGCGTTCCCTTTAGAAAAACACTTATTAAAACCTTTTCCAGGACCACAGGATAGCAATTCTAAGGAAAGAATCTTCAGTTATAGACTGAGTCGTGCGAGGAGAACAGTAGAGAACGCATTTGGGATTTTGTCAGCCAGATTTAGAGTTTTACGAACTACAATATTATTAGATCCAGAAAAAACTACTACTTTAATTATGACATGCGTGCTACTGCATAATTTTATAAGAAAAACTGAATCGAGCATGATTTACGCTCCATCTCAATACTATGATGGAGATGACATAGTAACTGGTACACGTATCGATGGACAATGGAGATTAGAACAGCAGCAATTAACACCACTTGAAGCATGTGAATCCCTGACAGATGATGGGAAAGAAATAAGAAAAGAATTCGCAGAATATTTTTCAAATGAAGGCTTTTTGGACTGGGCATCTAAATATTATTAAAAGACGTTAAAATAAAACTCACCTGCAACCCTCCATCGACAGTTAAACTTGGAATATTTTTGCCTTTAAGGAACATGAGTTTTTAAATGCAAACCATTTACTTGACTCATTAGCTCCTGCACCAGATTTATTAGATTTACATTCTCGGTTAAATTGACCTACGAGTGATCGAATCTTTTTTTCAATTACTTTTTTATCCATATTAAATTCACTGGCAATTTCCATCCAAGCATCGTGTTTTTTATTTCGGTCTTGGTAGCTCTCTGACATCGTGTTCCATAGTACTTCTCTTGCTTGAAACATTTCAATCAGTTTGTAAACATCATCGTTATTCCAATTACCGGAGATATTTTATTGCTTGGCGCACGCGCAACCACTAATACACACGCACAGCGATGTACGCTGACACAAAGGGACTGACAAGCGAGACACCACGCGCAGCGACCTGCGTACTCTAACCCCCACCGCACCGCACCGCCTATCCCGCCATCACCCTTATAAAATGTTTACAAACAAAAGATAACACATGTTTTATTTTGTTATAATTTGTTTTGTTATAAAATGTTTACTAACATTACTAAACATTTTCTAACATGAAAATTTATTTGTGATTAAATGTTTGCTAACAAATGTTTACTAACGTTATTAAACATTTTCTAACGGCAATGTGGGAGCACCATTACAGGTACCCCGACTGCATTAAAAAGATTATTTATTATCTATCTTGTTTTTAATATTTTAGTTCACTTTTTGACATGGGAAGCGTGTTTTTTTTTGTTCACTTTTTGCAAGTTTTGGACGATGACAGTATATGTAGTCTAATTTTCATGAAAACAAAATAGTTAGGTTTTTTATTTATGCACCATGGGCACACCCTATTTATTTTTTAATTCCTTTTATTTTTAAATTTCTAGCCTATGTTACCCGGGATAACTCAACGCTTCTAACGATACCACATACATTGATATCGGTTAAGCTGTTAAGAAGTTATGGTGGAATAAAGAAACTCACAAACATACATACATACATGAACCCTGAAAACATAACACTCCTTTTTTTGGGCATTCGTGCAAAAACCGGAAACAGACTCTTAGCCTCGTGTTTTCTTCTACGAAACGAGAATCTCCAAACAAAACGCGAAACCCACTCAAGACGTTTATGAAAAAGGCCTCAATTTCGAAAATAATTAAAACCAATCCATCATAATCAACAACTCTTGACTTCCCTCAAGACAGTTCTTACATTAAACTCTCAACAAACGACGTGGCACGGAAACAATAGGCCATTTGTCTTTTGAACAAATTGGCCGAATCAAATGGTACGACAATGTATTTGCGGGTAGCGGAAGCATTTGTTGTACTGCGTTCGATAGCGCTGGGTCGATGGAGGACGAGTTATGGAAGTTTATAAGATACTGGAAAATAGGGGATTGGTATAAGAAACAGATGGTGCTATAGAAAACACAATAATTCCGAAATATCACAAACTGAATTTACCAACTCTTTTTTTTAGTTCAAAGGCGAAAGGAAGGGGTTTTAACACATTTTCGTGTTGGATTTGACATAGCCACCACGATAAAACGGTATTCTATACTAATATTATAGAGCTGAAGAGGTTGTTCGGTTGATTGAACGCGCTAATCTCAGGAACTACTGGTTTTTATAGAATAATACTTTTAGTGTTGGATAGCCCTTTTATCGGGGAAGGTTACAAGCTATATAACATTCCACTGCAACCAAAAGGAGTGGAGGATCAATAAAAAATGTTGCAATAACAGGCTTTTTTTTTCTCTCTTATGTGACGCAGACGAAGTTGCGTGACTGAGTAGGTACTTTAACAAACAAAACATGTGATCAATATGGTGCCCTAAAGTGTCACGTTGCCGAGATATTTAGAGGTAAAGTCGCAATGTGACAGCAATGAAAATTTTATTTTGTGTAATTATTGTATATACTTATTTATTATGCATTTAATGTATATATAATTAGTACACCTAAGACTACCTACAGTACTGTATTTCCTTTTCTCTTTAAAATCCATCCAAAGGTTGTCTTGAAAAGATCGCTTTTAGCGATAAGGCCGCCCATTGTGTAACCCTATGTAATGTTTTCTTCATCTATATTTTCTGTAACTTAAATGGTACATAATAAAGAGTTATTCTATTCTATTCTATGAAAATCATTAGCAACGTTATAATAATTACATGATAGTGAGTTATGATCTTCACTCAACTCTCTGGGTGCATTCATGCGACAATGCCAGCTGACACCCAGTTTAGCCTGGCGGGTTTTTCCCACACATCTACATATAACTTTAGTTATAAAGCGCAGGGTGGTGTTTCTACCCGGAGGACACGGTAGAGCACACGGTGGAGGTCTGTCCTGCTTAGACGGAGCAACGCCGTGTCCACGTTGAGGGGACACGTGGCGGCGACCTTTCGCGTCCGGCCCTGGTTCAATCCATGATCCGGAGCGAGGAGGCATGGGAAGCTCTCACCTCCTTGCAAAGCAGTAGTGGTAGCGAAGCAAAAGACAGACCGCATATGGAAGAGGGAAACTTTACACTCCAGCCGCCGTAACAGAAGAAGACGCACCGGGCGTTGGGAAACGCAAGGTTGGAACTGCGGATGGCGAACTATGGGTGGCTCACCGTCCAATAGCAACCAGGCCGGGTCAAGAGCGCGTCGCGTTCACCGCGCACCTCAAAAAGCTGTCAGTAAAGAAGACGGGGCCCCATATAGACCGCGGCCCTGGAACGCAAAGGCCACTTGAAGGATCACGGCTGGGTTTGAGTCAGTAAGAGAGGGAGTACCAGAACTCCTTTCCGCTGTGTTTAGAGCGAGAGAAGTCATTTGATGATTTCCCATCCAGAAAAAAAAGGTAGTGTTTCTAAAGAGATCGGTTCGCTTAATATGCTGCGTTCCAAAACCCGTTGACAAATCTTTAGCCTGGACTTTTGTTTTTCGATAAGTGACCAATTTGTAAACCGTAGGTTAGGACGATCAGGATGCACATTTCAGTGAGTTTTCTTTTAAGCGTTATCAGAAGACTGCCTTCATCGGATGTGACCGACGCGGCGACGAAGGCAGATGTTTTGACGATCTTATCTAGTTTGCGGGGAAAACTTGGCCAGAGTTCGTCCAAGACAGAAAGATTCGGAAGGAGAAAGGGGAGACTTTGCTCAGCAGTGGTACATAAATATAGGCAAATAAAAATAAAACATGATTAAATGCAGTAGATTGTATTAATTTTAATAATAGTTATCGGATTGTTTTAGTCCTTAATTCTGTGTTTTTTGTGTGAATTGAATTTAAAGTTTTAAGAATTAGTAGATCCGTACTATGAACTGACAAGATACGGTAGCCTTTAAACTCACTCAGAGGCTAATTTTCCGTTTTAAACTAGCTGCCGCCCGCGTGAATATCAAGAATTTATCCCAAGGGAACATCCTGCCGGGATAAAAATTATCCTATGTGTTATTCCAGACTATAATCTACCTCTGCGCCGGATTTCATCAAGATGGATTCTAAAGTTTTTGCGTGAAAGAATAACAAACATCCATACATACAAACTTTCGCGTTTAAAATATTAGTAAGAAAGGATTAGTCAGGATTGAAACTACAAATCGCCTGCTTAGGTAGGTTTTAAGGTAGAACCTTAATAACAACTACAAATAAACCTGAATTAATTATAAATACAAGGCTAATATGTAAATGCATATTTCTGAAACTGCTTTGGGAGTTGACATACAAATGCCACCGGTGTAATGCGACATACACGCAAAGTTTGTTTTGTCAACTGTACAGCATTTGCCAATGAATTTTGAACCCTATGACAATGGTTTTAGGATGACATGTAATTTGATGATGTGCTCAATAATCTCAATAGGTGGTTAAAGCTACAATTATTAAATATCATTTTTGCAAGTAAACAAATTTTGTGATAGCCCGCTCTCCGTGTTTTAATAAAAAACTTAATCATTGTTACTTTTTTCAGCCTGTTTAATGTCCCGGAATTGAAATTGATTTTTATTTTCAATCTCTTAACATTGTTCATGTGTATTTAAGAGTGGTCGGTATTTATTAATTTCACATCAATAAAAACAATTTCGTACCTCACAAATAAACTAAATTTACAACAAACTAAAATATGTCAAAAAGTGAACTAAAAATTAAAAACCAGATAGATAATAAGATAATCTTTTCATTGCAGTCGGGGGACGGTTGTTTTGAAAGTTCTTTACAGGTCCCCCGACTGAAATAAAAAGATTATTATCTATCTTGTTTTTAATATTTTAGTTCACTTTTTGACATGGGTGGCATGTTTTTTTTTTGTTCATTTTTTGCAAGTTTTGGACGATGACAGTATATGTACTCTAATTTTCATGAAAACAAAATAGTTAGGTTTTTTTTTTTATGAGCCATGGCATACCCTATTTATTTTTAAAATTTGTAGCCTATGTTACCCGGGATAACTCAACGCTTCTAACGATACCACATACATTGATATCGATTAAGCTGTTAAGAAGTTATGGTGGAATAAAAAAACTCACAAACATCATACATACATGAACTTTAAAAACCTAACACTCAATTTTAGGCAGTCGTGTAAAAACCGGAAACAGACTCTTAGCCTCGTGTTTTCTTCTCCGAAACGAGAATCTCCAAACAAAACGCGAAACCCACTCAAGACGTTTATGAAAAAGGCCTTAATTTCGAAAATAATTAAAACCAATCCATCATAATCAACAACTCTTGACTTCCCTCAAGACAGTTCTTACATTAAACTCTCAACAAACGACGTGGCACTGGAACAATAGGCCATTTGTCTTTCGAACAAATTGGCCGAATCAAATGGTACGACCTGAAGTATTTGCGGGTAGCGGAAGCATTTGTTGTACTGCGTTCGATAGCGCTGGGTCGATGGAGGACGAGTTATGGAAGTTTATAAGATACTGGAAAATAGGGGATTGGTATAAGAAACAGATGGTGCTATAGAAAACACAATAATTCCGAAATATCACAAACTGAATTTACCAACTCTTTTTTTTTAATCCAGAGGCGAATGGAGGGGGTTTTAACACATTTTTTGTGTGGGTTTTGGCAAAGCCACCACGATAAAACGGAAGCGTTATCAGAAAACTGCCTTCATCGGGTTTGGCCGACGAAGGCAGATGTTATGACGATCTTATCTAGTTTGCGGGGAAAACTTGGCCAGAGTTCGTCCAAGACAGAAAGATTCGGAAGGAGAAAGGGGGGACATAAATATAGGCAAATAAACAAATAACATGCTTAAATGCAGTAGATTGTATGTTGATAATAGTTATCGGCTTGTTTTAGTCTTTAATTCTGTTCTATTTTGTGTGTATTTAATTTAAAGTTTTAAGAATTAGCAGAACTGACAAGATACGGTAGCCTTTAAACTCACTCGGAGGCTAATTTTCTATTTTAAACTAGCTGCCGCCCGCAGCTCCACCCGCGTAAATATCGAGAATTTATCCCAAGGGAACATCCTGCCGGGATAAAAATTATCCTATGTGTTATTCCAGACTATAATCTACCTCTGCGAATGTCTGTAAATTTCATCAAGATGCATTCTAAAGTTTTTGCGTGAAAGAATAACAAACATCCATACATACAAACTTTCGCGTTTAAAATATTAGTAAGAAAGGATTAGTTAGGATTGAAACTACAAATCGCCTGCTTAGGTACTTACCTTAATAACAACTACAATTAAGCCTGAATTAATTATAAATACAAGGCTAATATGTAAATGCATATTTCTGAAACTGCTTTGGGATTTGACATACAAATGTCACCGGTGGAACGCGACATACACGCGTTTATTTCGCCAACTGTACAGTATTTGCCAATGAATTTTGAACCATATGACAATGGTTTTGGGATGATAAGTAATTTGATGATATGCTCAATAATATTAATAGGTGGTTAAAGCTACAATTATTAAATTAGCAAGTAAACTTTTGTGATTGCCCGCTCTACGTATTTTAATGAAAGAATAATTGCTACTTTTTTCGACCTGTTTAATGTCCCGGAATTGAAACTGATTTTGTTTTCAATCTGTAAACATTGTTCATGTGTATTTAAGAGTGGTTTTTAATTTCACATCAATAAAAACAATTTTTAACCTCTAAATCTCACAAATAAACTAAATTTACAATAAACTAAATTTAGACCAAAAATGTCATCCTCCACACTGTCAGCTGGTAATGTGCCCAAGAGACTGGCAGCATTGCCAAGTCGAATGGCAATATAACATAGGCCTTAGCCTCTGGCCAAAGTAAAAGCCAGCTCTTGGGTCACAGGTAGTGTCAACTAGCCGTTTCAATATTTCTTTGAAAAGGCTATGAGCACAAGGGCCCTATGGCCCGGAGCAGTGGTGGCCGAGTGGTAACGGCCCCGACCAGCAAATCGTAGGTCGCGGGTTCAAACCCAGCCAGGCGCATTACTTTGTATAATTCATGTCATCACCACTGCTCTCAAAACGGTTATGGAAAACATGAGGAAAAAGGTCCTAGAACAAAAATTCGAAGACATGTGTCATTCACCAACCCGCACTGGGCCCGCGTGGTGGATTACGGCCCATTCCCTCTCCTAGAGAGGATGCCTGTGTCCCAGCAGTGGGAACATTAAAAGGCTGATTATGCATCCACAGACTAACCTTGGCAAGCAAGCAAGGCTTTGCTTAACTTTGGAGATCGACCCATGCGGCTCCTCCTTATTTTTTTTAATTTAAAAAGTTCAAAAAGTAAGTTTTAAAAGAACACTATAAAGGAAGTGTACTTCCAGCGTTTGTAGCCAAAACTAAGTCTCATCCATTACAGACGGAACATAAATCATAAGTTGTGAAAACCACTGAGAACTTAATAACTTAGAACGGATACAACTTTGTATTTAATAAAATTCTCACAAAATTACTTACTATGAAATTTCACTTATGAAAAGTGAAAAGTTTTGTTTCAGGTTCGTTACGTTTTAAAAGCTAGGGAACTCGGCTTGACACTAAGGGATCTTGGAAGAAATGACAGTACTGCTATTTTATGTGACAATCTTGAATTTCAACTTTGCTGCTGTATATCCACAGGAGAAAAAAGGTTTCTAACATAGCCCGAAGTATCACCAAACTTAATTGGCTCTGAGTATGTCACATTGCTCAAACGGATGGTCAATGGGACCGAAAGGTTCTGGAGTGGAGACTACGTCTTGGAAATCGCAGCGTTGGAAGGTCTCCCACAAGGTGGGCCACGCTGGATACGACACACAAGACCCGTTGCAGAGGTGACATTTGGGGACACGAACAAATTATTGTTCGACCCATAGTTTTGAGTACCAAAATTGTTAACAATGTTATTGTACGCATATACCAGCTTATCCCAGCAAATTGCCGTCCACTGCTGAACACAAGCCTCCCCCGAAGAGCGCCAACCATCCCGGTCTTAAGCAGTCCGCATCCATCCGTTGCCGACCTACACTACGTTTGCCCTTACGCGCCCCAACTAGCAAAATAATGTCATATAAATGGTACAATAACGTTTTCTATCTAACTTTCAGCCATATGAAAATGGTTTTATAATAGTTTTTTATACGTAAATATAACGCGGGTTTAGGCGCAGATTATATAACATTTAAATCATGTAAGGGTCGTTTTGCAGTCGTGTCAACGACAATTATTGCGTTTAGTAAAAATCACGTAGACGTTGTAAGTTTAACTAGTAAGGTTTGTAATAGTTTCTTATAATACTCTTACTTAACTATATCATCCTATAGACGTATACATTTTGTTATGCTGGAGGTCGGTTAGTGGTGCAAGCCAGACAATTTATCTGACAATTTACTGCATTGTGATAAAACTTATAAAAACGTACTTAAGTGATTTTTTAATAATCTATTTATTTATTAATTTAATGTTAAGAAAGCTTATTGTGATGACATGAAGAGCGGTGACTTATACTTGGGAATTTAAATTTTCGATGAAATGTATGGTCATCTTTGTTAATATTTTAATGGGCCTTCATAAAATTGGTGTTTCAATATTATTTATAAAAATAAAATTCATTAATTGTCATCAATAGTTTCCGCCATATTGCCAATGGACATTGGGCGACTGCATTTAGACGTTTATATAACTATTGGTTTTATACAGGTTTTCATACATTTATGGCGGCCACCATGATGGTTGCAATTAGAGTTCTGTGGGAAATGGAAAAATCTTTGTGCATAGTTATGGGAATGTTTAGTATTTATTGTTAGTGTAATTTGATTTTTTTTTTGTATGTGTTTAAATAGCAATATTTAAGCATAAAATAATTTGTTTTAGATATGACCTTCTAAATTATTATTGTACAAACTTTAGAAAGAGGAAAGTTAATTTAATCAGCGGTGCTTGAAAAATGGGAACAAAATGGTATCCTGTATTGGCCAAGAGGAAAAGTGGAGGATTTTTAAAGAATGCTTTTTCGAATCCCGAGGCATCTTGGTCATTCAATTCAATGTGTCATCAAAAGAAGTGGAATTAGTTCAGTGGAAAGTGCTGAGATAAAGCAAGAATGAGCGACACAGAAGAAGAACGAAAGAAGATTTAAAACGACGCGGACGTACTTCAATTGAAAATATTGCCGAACAGGAGTGTTTCAATCACCTGGCAAATGTTTGTGTTATAAGTATAATATAATTATAATCTACGAATACTATCTGAAGGAATATATCTCATGCACACAAAAGTATACCGTGAAGAGTGTTCCTTGAAAAGTACATCGCGCCTCTGACAGTTCGCCGTGTTACTACTTCTAAGTCTATACGGGCCATTTCAATCTCATACCTTTTGCTATCTGTGAGGATATCATCGTGATTTTATACTCTTTTTTTCAGAATAATTTTCAGTATTTACAACTTTTTGATTACATAAAATATTAAAAGGCTGAATGATGCCAAATAAAAATCATTTAACAATTAGCGATTTTTATTTACAATTGGTATGTAGTAGTGGTATAAAAATATAGTATTGTTATACGTAACGCTAACTAATTTACATTTTATATCATTGACAGTAATAAACATTTTAATCTTTGGGGATTACATAAGCATAATCAGCCTTTCAAAGTTCCCACTGCTGGGACACAGGCCTTCTCTCTAGGAGAGGGAATGGGCCGTAATCCACCACGCGGACCCAGTGCGGGTTAGTGAATGTCACATGTTTTCGTATCTTTGGGGATAATATGAGGTAATCTTCAATCAATTAATTCACTATCATTTTTTTAAAAGCTTGCCGGAGTTGATCGTCCTTATCAAGTTCTTCAGAACTTTCGTCAGTCATATCCATGGAGTTGTCTTCTTCAGAGAAATTAAATAACTCGTCAACAACAAAACAAAATTTTGGGTAATGCTTTTTGTATACGAATGAATCTGATTAAGGAGCTTTATATGCAATAAATTACTTTCTGTATCTAGTGTGCCTTCTGGTAAAATAATATGAGCGGAAACAATGAGCGGACATTTTTTGTACAGCACCTGGCCTGACTTGATCTAGCATATATACCGCATTAAATGTCCAAAAATGTAAGGAACCACTTTAATTTCTACCACTTTTTACTTGGATGGGCAGTTTCTTCCAGATTAAATGTAGGCATCGTTGCAGTATTTAATAATAATAATTGAACATTTATATTTACTTTTCATCTAAAACCACCACTTCGTTTAATTATTTTTGAAATCTATAATATATATAATACTTAATGACAAATGGCGACTAAGTTATATAAAAGATGTTAATTTACGTTTAAATAACCAATTGACTTCTGTAAGTTATATAAGAGTAACGTTTTAAACTAAAATATACTTAAAGGTCTCAGTATACGACCTAGTATGATGATTTTATAATAGTTATCTATAAAATCATTATATCACAGTTTGTTATATTAGTGTTGAATAAAAGGTTCTAAATTTACAAATCAGGGCGATTCATCACTGTTTTCTGACTGAAACGTTTACTCGACTTATCGTTATATGACCGTCATATTAAAATATTGAGATGACGTTTACCAGACACATTAATATGACTTAAATTTTATATAACTAATGCGTCGAACTGAATACTACTTTACAACTATTTAGTTGCTGCAAAACTGTTATAAAGCCCTTACATGTCTGTTAGTTGTATAATTCTAATATTATGTAACTATTTTGCTAGTTGGGGCAGTCTCCACTTTACCACTTTCTCCACCTGTCTGCTCCATCAACCGTCTGTCTGGGTGCAAACATGGCCGGCCCACTTCCACTTCAGCATGCTGTTGGCAGCGTAATGTCGTTGACTTACGTTCTCTGGTGAATGACGACGTTGCGAATTCTATCTACCAGTGAAACCCTGAGCATTGCTTTCCCCATTCCACGTTGAGCAATCTTGAATTTGTGGACCAGGCTTGTGGTGAGTTTCCACGTCTCGAGTCCGTAAATCATTACGGGTAGAACGCGCTGGTTGTAGTTTTTGGTCTTAAGGGATTGTGGGATCGATGATTCCAAGATATCACGCAGCTTCCCGAATGCCCAGCCCAAGTCTATTCTTTTAGTAACCTAGCCTTTCATTACCGCGCAATTTCTTTTGTGCCACATTTTTCATGAGTGCTCCGCTCCTACTGGTCTTAGCATGATAATGATAGCGCGTAGTCTTCCTCGATATACTATCTAACCCTAGTAACAGAATAAACGCAATACTTAAAAAGGGGTCATTGTACTCGACATTACGAACAATTTTCAATAATGACGCCGTGTATGCCACAAATGTATGCGGCGGTCGATGTTTTTTTTTTATACTATTATGCTATGTATTGATAACATGACGTATTAAAAAAAAAACTTTTTACAAAAAATAAAACCGACTTCTAAACAAAAAAACCAAAATGTATAAAATAACTTTAATTTCGGAACTCGGTGTTTTTGGTTGCTTTTTTGTTGTTGAACACACCGACTTCCGAAATGAAAGTTATTTTATACTTTTTGGTTTTTTTGTTTAGAAGTCGGTTTTATTTTTTGTAAAAAGTTTTTTTTTATATTTCACTTTTTAGTGGTTCACTCCCCGCTAAACATACCACAGCGTACGTGGTATTAATTGGTGTAAACAATAAACAAACATGCGATTTCAGCAATCCCGACAGATTTGCTATCATTTATTGAAATTAACCAAAAAAAACCGCTTGTTCGATTTCGATAAAATTTTAATAGGACCATTTGGGAAGTATACCATTTCCAACAAAAAAAGAATTTTTCAAATCGGTTGGCAAGTGACGGAGTTATGCGAACAAACATTAAAAAAAAAAAAACATACAAACATCCGAATTGAGAACCTCCTCCTTTTTTAGAAGTCGGTTAAAAAATAAAGTTTCTCGTCATATCAGGCCAAATGTCAGCTACAAATATGCTTATTGTATTCTCTTACAAGGGAAAATAAACACAGCAAAATGAATAAAATATATAAACTGACGCATATCTCGTGGCGGATTGCCACGAGCTACGAGCTACGAAGCGCTACGAGCGCTACGAGTGCTACGACTGCGTAGCGATGTCATCAGTTACGTCGTAGCAATTACGTTGCGATGCAATTTCTGTTTTGTGCTGTTTGTTTGTACTTTATTTTACTTAGGATATAAATGTGTACTTTGTTTAAGATCTTTAAAGTGTATTTTGATATTCTTAAATCTCAATCGTAATTTTAACACATCCCGCCCGCCTTCCCCGAGTTATTAAGCAGAGGTGCACTTAAGGTATGCCCACATTACGTCAGTATCTTTAAAGTCCTGTGTAATATAGGACAAAGCCTTCTGCCATTTAGGGCAGGAACAATTCACACACCGAACTGATTATGTCTAAAAAAATTAAAAAGGGGTTAAAAATGAATAACAAACATCTCAGCCGACTCGAGAATCGAACCCAAGAATTGAACTCGTGCACTTGAACACTAGTATTGGCAACTACTAGACCTACGACACGATTTAACACAGTAGTTAGTTTTATTTTAATAACAAATTTGTAGATGCACTTGTAATTAAATTTTATATAATTATTTAATACAACCGAATTTAAAATCAAGGATCACGTATTTTAAGTTTAAACCGAATTCTTAAAAAAAAATCTTATATCCTCTTACTTAATTATTCCCAATTTGACTGTTTAATTAATATATTTTTAATTGCTAGATGTTTAAAAAACTATTGCATAAAGGTAATCATTCACCATTCAAGGTTCGTTTTCGAATATTACGTTACAATATTGTCCCAATTCGCTTCCAAAATTTAAATTCAGAAACAACCAACTTTGAACATTGTCATGCATCATTATGCTTTCATTTTGACTTTCGATTGTCAAACAAAACGCGATTTTATGAGTTACACAATTGGGGTGCCGGTCTTTACGCTTTTTGCTGTAATTAACAAATTGCATACTTGTTTTTTTAAGGATGGGAAATCATCAAATGACTTCCGCTCTGGGCGGAGCGAAAGAGAATGTCAGACTCTTACTGACTAAAAGCCACCCGTGGTCTTCCTAGTGCCTACCGCATCCCAGGGCCGCAGTGACTCTTTCGAACAAATTCCACAACTCTGGCAGGCACTGGGCCTAGCGTGCCCCGCCTTTTCTACTGACATCTCTTTAAGGTGCGAGTGGTCCTCCTTCACTAGCATTACTGCTTCGCAAAAGGACATCGCTTTCCATGCCACTGCACTATATCTGTTTAGAAAAACAAGTATCTTTCTAGAAAAGAAGAAAAATATCACATGAAAAATTCTTTGGTCACTTGAAGATATTTGAAAAGGAAAATATAGCATAATTATTTATGTAGATACGGAGAACTATAATTAAAACATGTTTCCTACCCTGCTCACTTTATGGATATCAAACATGGACCTTTACAAATATAATAAAACAGATCATAAGTACAATACAGATAGAAATGGATAGAAGAATATTGAAGATAGAAGACATACAGTTGAGAATGATGTTATTTGGCAAAAAACAAAAATGATAGACGCACTTGCAACAGCCCTGAAATTGCAGAGGAAATGAGCAAGTCATGTCGATGCGATCTACAATATCTAAATATACATATATGTATAACTGAAAAGAGACTGACTGACTGACATAGTGATCTATCAACGCACAGCCCAAACCACTGAACAGATCGGGCTGAAATTTGGCATGCAGGTAGATATTATGACGTAGGCATCCGCTAAGAAAGATTTTGATTAATTCTACCCCCAAGGGGATAAAATAGGGGATGAAAGTTTGTATGAAACTTTGTCAATTTTAAACCGATCTGGCTGGGAGTTTCAAAATCAGGGGCAAAGTAACTATTCCACGCGGACGAAGTTGCAGGCAGAAGCTAGTTAACGATAAAATAGAAAGGGCTAGTTTCCGGCAAAATGAGAATTGGATGCCCAATGAAACTGTGGGCTGATTATATATTAAAAGTAGCAAGAAGGGACTACATCTATAAACTAGGTACAACATTGTAATGCCAGCAGAGGTAAAATTCATAAGTATACTGGTAAGGCACATACTAGTAGTACTCTTTACAAATTTTGCAACCATTGATCAGTGTGTGTTAAATCTACACTAATATTATAAAGAAGAAAGATTTGATTGTTTTTTGTTTGTTTGTTTGCATTGAATAGGCTCCAAAACTACTTGATTGATTTGAAAAATTCTTTCACTGTTGGGAAGCTACACTATGTCCGGTGAACATAGGTTATATTATATCCCCATATTCCCACGCGAACGGAAACTACGTGGGCGTAACCGCGGGGCGATGCTAGTTAAATATAACATATCAGTAACTACACCTTGTTTCATTTTGCATGTTGCACTATGCATGCTTCACAATGCATGATACAATACATGCTACACACTTAATCTGGAAATATACAAAAGTATCTAACTATTAAATAAGAATCAAAATTTTTAATACTTAGAATGATTCAAGAGGAAGGTTTTTATGTATACTACATGCATAATATAGCAGAGATTTAATATCAACATTGCACCCGTGCGAAGCCGGGGCGAGTCGCTAGTATTATATATTAGGTGAATAGGCTCAATCGGAACTTCATAATAAAATAAATGGACTGTCAAGTGATGACAAAACAAAATGAATATAACGCCATCTACTGCAAAGGGCTCTAAACTAAATGCTTGACAGATTGTTACTTTCAACAATTAAAATTCTGTGGGATCGATTTGAAGTAAAGACGTATTTTATTTATTGTTTTTGTTGTAAGCTTACTGCAGTCAAATCCACCGTATAACGCTTTTTAGTGCTTGTTCATTTAATTATTGTTACCTATGCTGCCAGCCGTTTTTTTGTTTTTAACTTACACCGAGTTCCGAAATTAAAGTTATTTTATACTTTTTGTGTTTTTTTGTTTCTTTTCTGCTTAGTGTACTTTTACTTTGTGTCGGGAGCTATTTTCAGTGCTTTTTGTTTAGAACTCGATTGTAGATTATTTTAAAAAAGTTTTTTTTACTGAATCATTCCAAAATACCATTCATTCATATATTCAGTAAAGGCGAGCAAATTAAAAGTTTTTCTTATTTATATACGGTACTCATACCGTCACATATTTTAAGTTCAGCGCACATCAAATTAAATTAAATTTCGAATTACACGCACCAACATTCGTCAATTTAAAGATTTTAAATTAAACGATTTAAAATGCAATAAAAGACGCATGCCTGTGACTTTAATTGTACAGTGAAAGAATTTTCATTACAAATATTTGTCTAATTATTTTTGCAGCCCACTTTCATCTTGTCATTTTAAAAAGTTCGTGTTGTTACTCTGTCCGAACGAATTTAGTTAAAAGTTGAGAAATGTTAATTGGAGTTTTAGAAGATTTAGTGCTACGTAATTTCTCTTGGTTAATTCTTGAATACTATCTTGGAGCAGTGGTGGCCGAGCGGTAATGGCTTCGACTTACGAATTGTAAGTCGCGGGTTCAAACCCAGCCAGGCGCATTACTTTGTGTAATTATTTTATCACCACTGCTCTCAAAACGGTGAAGGAAAACATCGTAAGGAAACTGGCATGTCCTAGAAGCAAAAATTCGAAGACATGTGACATCCACCAACCCGCACTGGGCCCGCGTGGTGGATTACGGTCCATTCCCTCTTCTAGAGAGGAGGCCTGTTTCCCAGCAGTGGGAACGTTAAAAGGCTGATCATACTATTATATCGTGGTTTAGTTTTGAAGAAGATGCTAACAGAATCTATTTTTTTAATCATCATCATCAACAGCCTGTTGCAGTCCACTGCTGGACATAGGCCTCTCCAATTGCACGCCACTTAGATCTATTTTCGGCTTCTCGCATCCAGTTTCTGTCAGCCATCCTGTGTAAATCGTCACTCCACATCTCCATCTTTTTAAAGATATAATTCTACACTAATATTATAAAGAGGAAAGATTTAAATGTTTTTTGTTTGCTTGTTTGCATTGAATAGGCTCCGAAACTACTTGACCGATTTCAAAAATTCTTTCACTATTGGGAAGCTACCGGTGAACATAGGCTATATTATATTCCTACGGGAATGGGAGCTACGCGGGTGAAACCGCGGGGCGATGCTAGTCGGTAAATAAACAGTTAACGGAAAGAGATTATGAATATTTAAATTACTAGTTGTATTTTTAACGAAAGTTTTCCCTATATTTTCTAGAGTAACAACAGCTTATTTTGTTTATATTAAAAAATGACCCATAATTACAGCAAATTGTTACGGCAAAGTTTTTAGTTAATAGACTTTGTGGAGACATGTACATATGTATATGAAGTAAGAATCTGCTAAATGCATTAAAAAAGTACATATGCGAAACAATAGTTACAAGCTCATTTCAAACACTATTTACACACAGTATAAAACTCCAACTAAGCGGGAACTGAGAGCAATCGAGAAGCCAGATTGGAATGAATCGATTAAAATCACAGATGAACACTTTGTACGATTACTGATGAGTCGAGTGAGAACTATCATGGCGGAGCTTCGACTGCTGACTTGTCCAGCTGGCAGATTATTCAAGGGTTATAAGTTGTTTGATTAGTGAACACTTAATATAATTAAACGCTTGGGAAACACTTTAATTGTGCGTACAGCTAAGGAGCTCAGTCTAGACAACGTAAATACATTCAATCAAAAAGTATCTGGAATGGATGATTTGTTTATGGTTCCAATTTCAATTTTTGTTTTGTTTTGTTAGATTAATTCAACTGTTCTGCATTTTGGTGTGGTGTTTGAGTTACATCTGTTATTTTCTGTTCTGTCTTTTATATTCTGTTTTTAGTCATATTATATCTAGTATGTATTGTGAATTTCATAACGGATAAAAACATCGAACAAAGGGTTTGTCTTAAATTTTGCAGTGAAAATGGAATTTCATGTTCGAAGTCTGAAAATGTTACAGAAAGCGGTGTATCGATTTTATCAAAAACACGTGCATATGAGACTATGAGTGGTACAAACTGATCAAAAGCAGTCGAGATGTGATGGAAGATGATGATTGATTTTTAAAATAAATAGACGTAGTAATAATCTTGACGTCGTAAATAACGCCCTTTTGCAGGTCCAAAATTGGTTCACTGCTAATAATTTGGTTTTAAATGGGAAGAAAACGAAGTGCATAAGATTTGCTTTACCAAATGTCAAAAGTAGTGATTGTGATATAGTGTTGAACAGGGAAAAACTAGAATTCGTCGATAGAACGGTTTTCTTGGGGATTACGCTTGACTCAAGGCTACAATGGGGTCCTCATTTAGCATCTCTAGCAGGACGACTAAGCTCAGCAGCATATGCTGTTAGGAAAATCCGCCAATTTACAGATGTTGATACCGCGAGACTAGTCTATTTCAGTTACTTTCATAGTATAATGTCTTATGGTATCTTATTATGGGGACGGGCTGCAGACATCGAGTCAATTTTTATTCTGCAGAAAAGAGCCATCAAAGCCATTTACAATCCCCGCCGGCGCGATTCTCTAAGGGAAACTGTTTAAGGAAATTAACATCATGACGGTACCTTGTCAATATATCTACGAAAACATTATTTACGTTAGAAAAAATCTACTTCTCTTTAATAAACGAGGCGACAGACATAATTATGCCACTAGCAATAGGGATCAATTAGTTCAACCAGGTTTCAGACTGATAAAGTTGCCACATCTTTCATGGGGTATTGTTTAAAATGTTACAATAAAATTCCTCCCCATATATTAGACCTGAATGAAACGAAATTTAAATCTTGCATTAAACGCACATTATGCAGGCAAGCATATTATAAGTTGGGGGATTATATTGAAGATAATAATGCTTGGCTAAATGCCGGTCCTGCTCCACAGCCTCAACCACTTGGATAAACAAGTTAGGATTTTATATTTGGAAGAGATGCTCGCCTTTTTTTGTCTCACTTATTTATCCTTTTTTTATAATATTATTTTGATAATAAATAATTTCCTTTTCTTTTTAAGCTATTGTATAGCTTCGTGGCAACCGAATCCAGAAATTCCGTAACGAAAATAACCTAACACCGCTACGTCATTCGATTAGGCCCCCTTTTTAAAATGATCGCTCGCCGTCACCGAGCCGACCCGAACGTCTGCGTTCGGAAAAAATCGGTGGGACAAAGTTAAGTGAAACGTATGTGATTTACATTTGTACAGTAACCCAGGTGAACGAATCGAGACCATATCACAATGACGCAGAGTACTAAATATATAATTGCATAAGTTGATAATAAATGCTATGCAATAGCTTTACCGCGGCAGTCCCTGAGTGCCAAATGTATTTTTTTTTACTTGTAGTTGCTTGGTAAACCATGGTTTGCTTATTGTAAACCATAGTTTTGTATAATACACTACATTACTGTTTAAGATTTATTGTTTTATTTTACCAATATGAACTTTGAACAAAGATTTATTATTTATTATTATTAATGTAGAAGCATTTTATTTTCAAATATTGTAAATGTGAGTACCATGGAGCCACTTACATGTGATAAGTTATAGTTTACTTTGTGACTTGAACTAAAATGGCAGTTGAGAGCATGTCATGCTCGCTTAAATGTTTCGCTGATGGCGGCGTGTGTGTTGGATCATTCGGTTCCCTTCAAAATGGTTGAGCTAAATGGTGCCGATACACGCGTCATGTTCGTGAACGGGCGCCGTCGGTTGAGACTGGTCACCTCTTAACTGCCAATGACTTGTTTTAATCTTTATACTTTGAATTGTTTTTATAGTTTCCTTTTTTTTCTTTGCATTGTCCTCACATATAGAAGCGACCAAGGATCTAACCAAGGTTATGTAATACAGAACATGATTTAAAAGAGTGTCCGTGGAGTTTCTTGCACGTTCTTTTCCATAGAGATCTACGCTTTGAAACGTGCAGATAGCTTCATCTCTTTCGTTTTAACAAATCAAAAGTTCCTGTAAAGGGTTTTAATTGAAATAAATGATTTGAATTGAATTGAATTGATGATGTACCATTTTAAATAATCACTCAGGTACGAAACATGGTGCCCTTAGGCTATTCCCAAAAAACCTGATTTTTCATTTAAATAATATTATTTATTACCGTTTGAACTGATTTTGAGAGTCACTGAGGACACGCTAGAACGAGTCAATTCCAACCCAACATTCATGAAACGGTGATGAGACGTGGGTTTACGAGTTTGACAGGTAAACACGCTTCGGATTGCCTTCCAACTGAACCAAAACGGAATAATCCACGCCAGTCAAAGTCATATTGACTGTTTTCATTGACTGTCGTGGTGTTGTGCACTCTGAATTCTTGCCAGAAGCTGAAACGGTAAAGTATTATTTCTGCGTTTAAGACAGCAAATTAGACGAAAAAGGCCATTTGTCACCTTCGTACAAGTCCATGACTGTGAACGATTTTTTTTTTACCAAAAACTCAAAAAATACCATCGAGTAATCACGTTATTCACCAGATATAGCAGCCGAAATCTTTCTTTTTAGGGTTCCGTAGCCAAATGGAAAAATGGAACCCTTATAATTTCGTCATGTCCGTCTGTCTGTATGTCACAGCCATTTAACTCAGAGACTATTAAAGCTACATAAATGAAAATTGGAAGGTAGGTGCAACCTGTGAACCGCTATTCAGTAGTTCTGAGATATATTGGAAAAAAATATTTGGGGTGGCCATACATGTAACTGAGGGATGAAAAAATAAATTTCAACAAACATAATCGTGTGGGGTATCATTAGATAGCTCTTTTAAAATGAAATGGAGGTTTCTAAAAAAGCGTATTATTTAAGGCAATAGTTTTTGAGATATGTGCTCCCAAATTCGTAAAAAAAAATGTATGTCGTCCCTCTAACTTTTAAACTATGAAGATGAAAATTCCAAAAAACAATGAGCAAATAGAACTTCATAGACACTTCCAACCAAAATGGTTTGAACATCACAGCTTATATACTTTTACAGATATGAGATTGTCAGTAACACGCTCAAATTGGTTTGAATGAACTAAACAGCTGCAGCAACAGTAACTTAAATATTACTAATAGTAAGTGCAAACCGCTCTAAGGCAGGTCATATATATATAAATATGTATATAGTCAACATATCAACTAAAAACTTTATTATTTTAACGGTGAACTACGGAACCGTTCAAACTATGCGTGGTCCCAAACACACTTGGCCTGGTTTTTTTCTAAACTCCAATTACCACTTCGTGGTACCCGTTTTCGTTCGGTAGAACTGAAACCAACGGTTGAAAAAAAAACGGTTTGAAACTAGAACTGAAACCAATTCTGGAAAAAGCGTTTAAAAAATGTTTTGATGATTGGATTATTCGTTGGCGTTAATGTGTCGTTTCTGAAGGAGCATACTTTGAAGGTGATAAAATAAAGTTGGATGAATAACTAACATTTGGTTTATTATTGATACTATCGTTGGTACATTCTTGACAGAGTAGTAATAATAAACAGTGCGCATGCACATCACCAGGATTGGCGGAAGCTTTGACGCACCCAAATCGATGATTTCATGCAAGTATATAATACATAGGAGCGAGGCTATTGTCATGATCTGAGAATAAATCTAGAATCATTGCTACTGAGAAATTTCTAATGATAGGAACACAGTCACACCTTGCCCGATTAATGATCAGCCAACAATTTAATATAGAAATCTAATTGATTGATAATTTTTTGGGTATTTGTTTAAGTGTGTGGTGGTCGTAAGTAAAAAAATACATATATAAAATCAAAATCGTTTTATTAAAATAATTTTAAAATATGCACAGTTACAAAAAATATTGATGAAATGTTGTGTTGATTACGTCTGATGGATGATTTAAGAATGGATGTTGAAAAGTTACTGTTGTAACGCTACTCCTGTGAAGTTCCATCAGTAACATTCCATTTGTCCGTATTTACAGCTGATGTAGCCGCCGTGGCCATGAGCTCTGCAGCACTCGTCCTTCTCAGCGTCGATACGGGAGCAGACCTGGTCGCAGGGCCCGACGCGGACGGCCTCCACCGTCACCATCACCATGGCGAAGGCGACCAGCAGGAGGATGAAGCAGGTCTTGATGGCGGCCATTTTTTTGTAGTTTGGTAGCTTAGAAACGTTCGTGAAGAGAAGTTGATTTGTTGTGTGAAGCTTGATTGATTTCTGTCGGTATTTATACTCGGAAAGGAGGAAAATGCAATAGCAAATCAGGAAGGACTTTGTTTCATATTGTAATAAGGAAAATATGTAGGTATTGGGTGTCTGTTAGATAGGTATGTTTGGGGCTTTAAGAAGCAGTAAAACTAAAAAATGCTAGACTTAAAAATGTTTCCAAAATAACTGTAATGTCTGAAGTAAATCTAATGTACCCGAGGTGGTATACTAATTTTTTGTAGCTCATTCCTCTCGCATTTTCTGTAAATATTCACTTGACTCAAAAACATAACCAAAACTGAGTCGAGTTTCTCCATGAATGGTCACCATAAAACCTAACCCTAACCATCCGAAATTGTGACATTTTTGAGCTCACTTTGCTTACTATTGTATTCCAAAGTTTATTCGATATGATATGGGTATTTTCCTTAACATCCTTACAAGTCCAGAAAGTGACTCCGCTAAAAAGATGTCTGATGTGGCATTATGTCGATGAATTCACTTGTTGTAGGTACTATATTAAATCTTGCATGAAAATAGTTAGTAATATTGTTTCAACTTAGGTTATGATGGGGCTGACATGCCTTGTAAGTTTAAAAGTACCTAAAAAGAAGAAAAAAAAATTTATTCGCTTCTGCCTTCGACGAAGTAGAATATTATTTACTAGCAAGGTTTCACCCGCATAAGTTTTGATCCCGTGGGAATAACTGATGTTATTTTTTTATTTTATTTTTATTTTATTTTATTTGGAATAACTAACAATTACATAATATATAATACTAAATATATGTTAATCCTGGTTATAAACCATCTGTGTGCCAAATTTCATCCAAATCCGTTTAGCAGTTTTGCGTGAAAGACAAACAAACATCCATTCATACTTACAAACTATCGCGTTTATAATATTAGTAGGAAGTACAGTAGGTACCTACAGTCACCATTATGCGAGTTTTACAAGTACTCGTTCATATTTTGAACCGATCGATTTTTATCAAAACTAAATAAGTGACGATGTAGAAAAACCTTTTTTATACAAATAGACATAAGGAGAAGTTTACGCCATCGCAATCTTTATAAACCCTCAACAAGACCTGTGATTATGTAAAAGCTATCTGCACCTTTCTTAGGGGCCATCCATACATAACACACCAATTTCATGACTTTTGACCTCCCCCCCTTCTTGTCACAGCTGGTGGTTTATGAGACCCCCTCTCCCTAGTGTGACGTCACATATTTTACAATTTTATTCGTGCATTTGTTCGCTTAGATTAAAATAGATTTTGAAATGTGACGTCACGTAGGACCCCTATGGCCCCTTATCCACGTAACAGTAGTGACATTGTTTACTTAAAATCAACAACCTTTACGGCCCAAAAATATTCCGCTTCATTCGAAGATACTCGTAAGTCGCATACCGAGCTTCGGCAAAGGAATTCTTTAAGAAATAGCAATGCGGTACGCCTGTTTGAAGCCTCTTTTCTCTTTGGAGAAGACCCTTTGAAGCTGTGTGACGGTTGTAGATAAAAGAAGTCTTTTTATCGTACCCAAGTAGCTATGTTCGCAGTTTTTACTTAGATACTATATAAAATAGCTAACGTTCTTTAAAAAAAAAATAACTTGTCCCCACACTAGGAATGTCTCCTGTACCGTTGATGCGTTATATATAAACTCACATACACAAACAGCCAGACCCGGCACAACTATCTGTAGGCCATTCAAATATTTGCTACGGGCAGGAATCGAACTTGTGATACGCGCAGCTGTCAATAACTCAACCACTGCGCCAACCGTTTCGTCAATTTTGAAAACCTGCGCGGAATTTGGAAGTTCACGCTTGTGCTTCGGAAAACGCCGTTGGGTCTGCGCCAGGTCTAACCAACCAGCTCTAACGCCTCGTAGGAGGAAGGGTACAGAGAATGAACCTATGTATGTTTACACATGCACTTCTACACAATAATTTATATCTTCTGAGTACTTTAGTTTTCGTGGAGATTGGTGGCTGCAAACGAAATAAGTCGCAAGTATGTTGACAAAAACAAGAAGGCACGAGACATAAGACAAAGATTGTGCAATTTGACCTACATAAATCTGTAGTAACTGTGCTTGTTTTACTGTGAGTCGCGAGTTTAATCAAAGAAACTTTTTTATTGTATTACTCTGGTTCTGCTGGTACTTCCGTCATGTAAAAAGTATTTAAGTATAAAACCTTCATAGATTGACGCTATGAAGCCGCGAGTCTTATGGCTCACGCTTATAAAATTACGTTTGTCAATACTATTCCAAAAAAATAAACCAAAAGCTTTGTTTATGTAGCGAACTGATATTTGTGAGTGGTTTTTCACGCGGGTTTTCTTTTGTGCGTATTTTTAGATTATATGGATTCAAAGATATAAAGAATTTATTTCAAATAAACCGTTTACGAATTGTCAAGGTCAGTCAGTCAAAAAGCATAGATCACTAGGGAGAAGAACGTGCAAAACTCCACGGACTCTCTTAGCATGTTTTGTATTACAAAAATATTGGTTACATTATTCTTGTTGCTTCTAAATATATATATATATGAAGATAATGCAAATAAAAAAGGAAACTATAATTATTTTTGTAGGGCTGTAGGAGCGAGCCACAAATCAACGAAAAAAAAACTTCCGCTCAAGCGTGGATATTGCTGAATAATTGCAAATGCGATTGTAAAACATTGCGTGAACTTAACTTAAACTTAATTTTGATCAATAAGGAACAACGACATTGGAAACTACTGCATTTATATGAGTTTTACTATGTTGAAAATGATCTGTTCATCGAATAAAGACTTATTTGATTTATTTAAGATTTATTTGTTGTACACCTATCACAGTGTTGTCTTTTTAACCCAAAGATTGTCTGGCAGAGAATGCCTTGTTGCATTAACTCCACCCATATGTAATACCACTATTGTATATAAAGTTTAAATAAATAAAGTTATTTTAATCTTACAGAGTTTACAATTTTTCAGTGACATGGACATGGAAAAGAAACGAACTTCATTATAAATAAACAGTTTTTTTAAGCTATTACATAGCTTCTATCGCGGGCCTTGAGCGTGGCAACCGAATCCAGAAATTCCGTAACGAAAATAACCTAACACCGCTACTTCATTCGATTAGGCCCCGCCTTTTTAAAATGGTCGCTCGCCATCACCGAGCCAACCCGAACGTCTGCGTTCGGAAACAATCGGTGGGACAAAGTTAAGTATAACGTATGTGATTTACATTAGTACAGTAACCCAGGTGAACGAATCGAGACCATATCACAATGACGCAGAGTACTAAATATATAATTGCATAAGTTGATAAAAAATGCTATGCAATAGCTTTACCGCGGCAGTCCCCGAGTGCCACATGTATTTTTTTGCCTAAAACGAAACGAAAATAGAGTATAGTGGTTACATTCAAGAAGCAATTGATCCAAATAATTGATTGATGTCCTAAAAGCCTTAACCGCTGAAGGCTTTCGTTTGAACTCTCGACCTTATGCTAAGGTTGTACGCACGAGGATTATCTCGTAGGCCGAGAAAAGTCCTAAGCCACACTTAGCTCGGTTAAGTTTTGCTATTGACCGGGCTAAGAGGACTATAAAACTGAAATACTGCAATAGAATTATTCTACCTTCAGAGCAATTTTAATGAAGAAGTAGATGAGCTATAAAATATAACTGTCACAATGCGCCTAGCGGAGCCAAAAGCAGTTATGAAAAAAAAATAGTTACCTAATTATTTTACGGTGCAATCAATCTGGCGCATTTTATTTGATCAGTGACACTCAACCCACAAATCCATTACACAAAATGAAATCCTTAGCAATTTCAACAAAACCCAAAAAGATAATTCCCAATCCTCACATCAAAACAGGCATTAAAAATCCCCCACACATCGTAAAAATCTCGCAATATCATCGTTGGCAGCAATAACCATGCAGTGCTCACAAAGAAGCCAAATTGATTCTATAAAAGCAATTATAACGTTCACACGGACCGATTTGCAATTAATTTGCGTGCTCAATTGATTTTAATTCAATTATTAATATTTAAGATTTGAACTGTGATTTTTGTGAGCGAATTTTGTGATTGTTTTGTTTGTTCGACGCAGCCATTTTGGCAATTGGTAAATTGACGCTGCAATAACGATTTGTTTAAATACTATTTTGTATTTGTTGATTTAGTCAATCGTGAATTGTGGGGCTGTGATTTGATTTTATTATTCGTTTAAATTTATTTCTGGATGGATAGAAAAATTGCGTATATTTTTTGCGTAACTACCGCTATTGCGTTATCTTACTATAGCCCATTATGTAAAGGTAATGAATTTCAATATTCTATTATTTGCCCCATCATTTTGACAATTGTACACATGACATTCCGTAAAATCGTACTAATATTATAAACGCGAAAGTTTGTAAGTATGGATGGATGTTTGTTACTCTTTCACGCAAAAACTAAAGAACGGATTTAGATGAAATTAGGCACACAGATGGTTTATAATCAGGTTTAACATATAAGATATTTCTTATCCCGATATTCTCACGAGATCGAAACTTATGCGGGTGAAACCGCGGGGCGCTGCTAGTATCCTGATATTTTTCTAACATACCGTTCTAATTTCGATAGTTGCACAATACATACAGATACCTATTTCACCACCACAAACGGAAAGCCCACTGCGCCACATCTGTTGACGATTCATAATATAACCTCATTTTGTCTCACTGGTCTTTAATTTTCCCTATAACCGCAAAACATGAGACACAATGACCAATCACCAACCTGACGTGAACAAATCTGTTTAATAACCGTATAATACGGATGTCGTGAAAGCTTTCAATAAAATTGCCGAAATCCGAATAAATCCGGGCATCCATGCCAAAGTAGACCGTTCAATACACGGGCATAATGAACCGATCAAAAGGGAGGCCGAGTGCCCGCTTTAAAGCAGCAGTTTGAGTAGGGGGAATTGTGGAATTTTAGATTTGGAGCGATATGGCTGTATTTTGTGGAGTTAGACTGGAGCATTGTACTGGTTTTGATTTTTAAACGAATTCTGATGATTCTCTAATGGTGCCCTGTGGTACTCGTAACAATAGAACACTGAGAGACATCTCTTGATAGGTTAAATACAAATCCGATTGTTTGAAATAACTTTTTAAGACGTAAATATTACTATTTAGCTGCAACCAATGTAGCAGTCTACCACAAGATAGTTGAAGAATTATTGTTCTCATTAATACTTATATTTCTTGATGTGTCAAAATTCAAAATTCAAAATTCAAAAGTCATTTATTCAAACTAGGCTGATAGACAGCACTTTTTGAACGTCAAATTTTACATAAAGACAGTCCCCCAAAACGCCCACCCGTCACCACTTCCTAGTGTTTTAGCTGGGAAGAAGAAGTGGCGCAACAAACTCCCCAGCAACACATCTGTCTATTGCGTTTTAAGAACTTGAATTTATACAATAGTATGCAAAGTACATACATGACAAAGGTAAAAAAAAAAAAAATATAATTATCCAACATGGAAATCATAAATCAATTCACTAAATTCAAAACAATATTATATGAACTCATATAACCCATCATAAGCTAACTTATAGAGAAAGAACATGATAAAATTAAATAAGATGTTGGAAATGAAGATGTTGAAATGAAGTGTTTTTATCTAGCTTGCATACCAACAGCAGAAAAAAAGCCTCGCTGTTTCAAACTTCGTCTTTGCTAATATATGAGTCTGTGTGTAGGCGTCAAGCTCGTCTTGCTGACTGTACCTTAGTAGGCGATAATTTTGTATAGAACGTATAAAATACACGCTACCTCCTCTTAAGCAGTCGTAACTTCAAGCTTATAAGGTATTTTTAGAAATTGGAGTTAAATAATTTAAACCACAAAAGTAATAAATTTAATCAACTGAACAGAATCAAAAGGAATAAGTAGGTTGAGTGCGCGCCGGATACGGGAATGAGCCCCTGGCCACGCTACGCGTTGGTTTATATAGGCTCGAACACATGCTTCGGGCTGGCTGGCGGGGTGTAGGTTGGAGACGCTAACACGGCCTCTCCTGACGTGCCGGCGTCCTCGCAGGCCTCGGCAACCACCGGAGCGTCTTCAGCCGGAGCTACCTCCGTCTCAGCATTTCTGGGTATCGCCGACGTGGTGCTCGACTGTTCATCTGCTTCAATCTCCTCATCATCACCTGCATATGATAAACCAAGAGTGAGCATCTAAATGTTAGATGTGACAGCAGATTTTTCTTTTCTGGATGGTAAAGTTTACTCGAGCATATGTTAATGAGACATGAATCGCTACTAATTTAGATAAGGGAAAATTCACCATGATAAAGCTCACAAACACACTTCACGAAACACATATGCCACACGAACTCAAAACCTCATAAAGGCCACCATGAGCTCACTTGCCATAATACCAACCAAAACCTTATGCAGCTGCAATGGGCTTACATGGCAAATGACAAAGCTTGTCCTCGGGCTTTACACAGTACTTTGCCAGTCACGCCCCGATGTCACAGGGACACGGGTACTTTCTGGGTCACGACTGTTACCAACTGGTAGGAACAAAGCTACAGGCGTTGTTAACGTTCAGCTTACAGTAAGGACTCAATATGTAGGTGATTGATTACATTCACGTCTCATCTCAGAAACAAAACAAAAATCATAATACACTCAAGCAAAGTTCTTAGAAATGTTATCTTGGATCAAATAACAATAACAATAGCTCTGTTCATAATCTCAACAAAAACATAACACACGGGAGATTTGTTTACTTAAAATATTTTTGAATTTTTGAACACTTGCAAAGCATACTTTAGACTCAAGTTCACTTTAACGCTTGCCGCATAGCGGTTATCACTATGTGTGCCCTCGTACGTCGTCGTATTACGCTATAAGCTGTAACACTTCAATCCAGCAAAAGTCGCGTCAGCATAAATACAAAAATAATCAGTGAATGTTTACGTCAACTCAAATGAATGTCAACAAAGAGTATTACAGTAACAGTCTCTACGACAAAAGTGGATGAAAAGATCAACACATGAACAATGAATTTTAAAACATTAAAACTTACTTAGCAGCATTTATTCCAAAATACCTGGCAGGACCAACTCATTGACGCACTTGTTCAAACTTTAGCGTCAGCGATTTAGTTAAGGCTTCCTTTATATGAGAGCTCGGCCTAACCTGACCGTTGCTTACGCTCCTTCCATGGTACTCCAACTCCTCTGTTATACCTCTGTTGTCAGGAAAAAGCATGCCCATTAAAGTTTTTAATACAGAATCGAGCAATCGAGTACGTCCGTCTTCAATAGTAACACTTAACACGTCATCTATATAAACAAGCACTTTTTCCGACTCAATAAAGGATTTGAGAGCTTCAGAAATAGTAAGTTGTTACACTACGGGTACATTTGCAAGTTAAAGGACATCTTGAGATACTTAAAGTGACCCTTCGTTGTTTTTTCAATAGAATCGTCACTAATTTTAATTTGATGGAAGTCTGTTATCATATCAAGCGCTGTGAATATTTGCATTCCCTAAGCCTATTTATGTGGTCCTCTATAAGAGGCAACGACTACCATTCTTTTACTGTAACACTGTTAAAGCTGCGGTAGTCAACTACCTACCATCCTATTGGTGCCGTCTTTATTTTTCACTTGAAGAATTGTAAGGGCGTATTAATAAATTCAAAACATGAAAGTTCTTTAGTACTTGACACCGTAATATTGTTTACACACACACGGTTGACACAGATACGCTGGCAATCAAAGGTACAAATGCATGCATTACCACTATGACTAAAACATTGGTATCTATTACCACAGATGAACTCAAACAACTGCCGGAAACTACATGGAAGTCTACCTCTAAGGTCAAGTTGTCGAACTTAATAGGCAAAGTGACGTAGCTATCCGATCTTAACTAATGACCACCTATTCCGCGCAACATCTGAGCATCAGGGTTTAGGCGGCATGAAAAATGTTTGAGAAGTTCGTTTGATAGGAGGGACACAGACGAGCCGCTGTCAATTAAGACGTCCGTAGGTACACCACACAGCACTGCGGGTATCACGTCACGGTTTGCCATATCACACTTAATTTCACGACAAAAATTTACATTGGATTTATTGCACCACTCCGATCGCTTTTTAGCTAAACACTTTTCATCTTCCGTATGTCCCATTTTTGTCAAAAGTACATAGAGTAGGTACTTAGACTTTTTCAGGTTTGGGGAATTCGAATTGGAAATAGTGTTCTCACTATCGCTTATGATTTTAGGATTCGAACTGCAATTACTTTTTTCTTATCGTTTGGGACACGCGCTGCTCTTACAAGTGTGAGCGCCGCAGGAAAAACACTTCATGGTTTTTTTATCAAAAACTGTAGCACTACGGCTCCTAATACTACCGTTATCGCGACAGTTAGTAGTTCGAGTAGAATGGGCATCAACATTGTTTTTGTTTATATTTGCTGTGGGTTTACTTGGCATGGCATATATTAATAAAACTTCCACAATGGTTTCGGTGGTTAATTTTGCATTCATAGCTGCAGCACGAATCTGCGGATCCTTAATTCCGCGCAAAATGATTGCACACAAAAGGTTAGTCCTTTAACGATAAGCAAACGCAACAAGGATTAGTGGGCGTATTCTGCGTATGTGGAATATTTATCAGACTCAGTGCACATGACGTCAAACAGGATATTAGCGACATCGACACGTTGTGGACAGAGTGATTTTAACTGTAATTTAAAGGTAGAACAAGTACGATCCGTTTCGGTTCAATTGTATAACCAAAGTGAGATTCACACTTCAGACACAAACCGATACGGGCCAGACATTCTTTGTCGTCCCACCTATTTTGTGTTTTAGCGCGATCAACTTCTTCACACCATGCTATGACGTCATGAACATTAGGGTCGAAGTCAGAGACATAATAATGGTTTGATCTCACCGGGTTTAAGTTCCTTAGCACATCGATGAGATGCTCTGCGACGTCCCCAGCAGCCGACGTTGAAGGCGAGGTGCCAATATTATTCGCCATTTTTTATTTTAACTATGTGGGAAAACGAGAGACGTCCCGCTTCTGATTTTAGAAATTGGAGTTAAATAATTTAAACCACAAAAGTAATAAATTTAATCAACTGAACAGAATCAAAAGGAATAAGTAGGTTGAGTGCGCGCCGGATACGGGAATGAGCCCCTGGCCACGCTACGCGTTGGTTTATATAGGCTCGAACACATGCTTCGGGCTGGCTGGCGGGGTGTAGGTTGGAGACGCTAACAGTATACTATCGAACAACCGCAGCGGAAGCCTTTGAAGCTAAATGTCGTAAGTTTGGTTCCCGCTTAACGTATCTGAGCTAACTTTGGTTGACCTACAAATGTTTGGAGTGAGACTAGTCGTGTACTCGTGCCTTGTGTTCAAACTGCAAGTGTCTATGAACTAGAGACGTTGAACTTCGTTTAAGTGATTCGTCCTGAGAGATTTGTTGATAGTTACTTCTTCAAGCTCCTCAAAACAGTACCTGGAAGTTCTTGCGGTGCCCTTCACCCAGCAAGGGGTAGATAAAAAGAAAGCTGATATAGCATAGCATAATCAGCCTTTTAACGTTCCCACTGCTGGGACACAGGCCTCCTCTCTAGTAGAGGGAATGGGCCGTAATCCACCACGCGGGCCCAGTGCGGGTTGGTGTATGTCACATGTCTTCGAATTTTTGGTTCTAGGACATGCCGGTTTCCTCATGATGTTTTCTTTCACCATTTTGAGAGCAGTGGTGATGAAATTAATTACACAAAGTAATACGCCTGGCTGGGTTTGAACCCGTAACCTACAACGTAAATCGGGACCGTTACCACTTGGCCACCACTGCTCTAAAAGTTGATAAGTGACACCTAATGTAATTTTTTTATAGGTGAGAAATCATCAAACGACTTTCCGCTCTAGATGGAGCGGTGGTCTAGAGTAAGAACTAACTACGATAAAAGTAACCTAACCTACAGGGGAGCACAGCTTCACAATAAACCACCAAAGTATACAAAAGAAGCGATTTCACAGAACATATAATTATTTGAAAATAAATTATCCACTTATATTTACGACGAAACACTATACCTGCTAATTGTGTTGTGTTAACTTTTATTTAAAATCGCAACATCTTCTAACTTGTACCACCGCCTTAGCTTAGGAATGCAGTGAACTCGCTTCCAATTTGGTTGACAATGTACATTTTATTTAAGTTTTTTTTTTTTTTTCAAGTAAAAACATCTTTAGCCGCGTTGGACACTTCTTGGTAAGGAAAAATCTTATGGGTTCGCGTCACAGTGAGTGTGAAAGCGGAAAACCGTGTTAGTGAAATTAAAATTGAATGGATTTAGTGAAAATTTCAATGTATATATACTTTAAATTGTTGAAATAGTGTTTTTGTTTTGATAATTTTTTGATTGTAGGATCATTGTGCAGTACAATAGTGGGTACTTAATAAATATAAGAATATTTTAAGATAAAAATAAATAACAGAAAATTATTTTTAATCCTCATATTTAAGTGCGTAGTCAAAAAACAAGTACATTTAATTTTATGTACTTGGCACATTTTTTACGAATTCGTAAGCACATATCTCAAAAACTATTGCATTAAATAAAAAACTTTCTTAGAAACCTGTATTTCATTTTGAAAGAGCCACAAGATTGTTTGTTGGAACTTATTTTTTCATCCCTCAGTTACATGTATGGAGTTCACCCCTAAATTTTTTTTTCTATAATTTACATTATTGAATAGCGATTAACAGATTGCACCTACCTACCAATTTTCATTTATGTAACTTTAATAGTCTCCGAGTAAAACGGCTGTGACATACGGACGGACAGACAGACAGACATGACGAATCCATAAGGGTTCCGTTTTTTGCCATTTGGCTACGGAACCCTGAAAAACATGACGATACATTCGCATGTATCGTCATGTTTTTCAATGCTGCTCTATTAACTCTTGGAAATGTTTCAAAGTGGCCACACAACAAGCAAGCTAACGAACCAAAGTCTTCACATGTTTCTTGAAAGAAATTTCCAAGACGGACGCTTTTACAAAAAGCTGTGACTATCAATAGAAGTTGTGTTGAAGCTGGGATCTGCTGATTGGCCTAGGAGCATGACTGAAATCTGTAATCAAGATATCTTAGTTGCTACACGTACATATGTACCCAGAACGAAAAGGTTAACGACATTAAACAAAGAAAGAAATGCACAGCCAAAATGCTTATTTTATGAAACTAACTTCACAACGAAATATGACATGAAATAGCATTTTAGTTTATATTACTATCAGTTCTTTGTTATTCTTTGATTCAAAGATATGACAGAGTATGTATATTAACACGTTAACAGCAGTTGGTATTATCATGAATCACATACACGCAAACTATGGTCGACACCACGTAAATGTGGAATAACGGTCATTGACCCACCTACATTAATTGACATACTTAATTCCGAAAACAGAAATAATGACATAACGCTGTACTGAATCGAGATCTATCGTGATCCTTTACATTTACTATATACAGGGTAAACGAGAAAAAAAAACACTCGTTTCCATTCAATTTTATTATGGCAATAGTAATGACGTTGACAATTCAGCCAGACGGCAGAATGTCAGATGTGCTATGTAAGTATAAGAAACCAAAGACCATAACAAAAACATTATTTATTTGAAAGTATATTTACGCTGAATGAAAAACTCGCTAGCTAGTTTATGCAGTGACAACTATAACTCAATGTTTAATGTCAATGAATATCAGCTGTCATTTTGATTGCAAGTCCAGTGCAAGAAATATTTTTTTTAAAATAGGCTAGTATAGGTTTTATTCATTGTTTAAGAGTTTCCAAATAATGTAATTACTCATTTGCTACTGAATTTAGTGTAGAGAGAACAGATTTTTTGACGGCTTTGACGAATTGGTGATCGTGCCAAAATGGAATCCTATCCAACAAATTATTACGAATCTGAAAATTGGTGAAAATGGTCTCTTCAAATAGTGGAGTGTATTAAAATATAATAAAAGTAAGCAGACAGTCGTTATCAAAATTGAAATCTAGCAGAAATTCGTGTGTGCTCTATAAGGCGGACGATGACTATATAAAAGTACTCTGTGACGATGACGCAGTGGTTGTGTATACCGGCCGGTGCGCACTCGCATCTTGAGCATAGTATAAAGAGGGGAAGTAGGTTATCTCCATACAAACGCACCGCGCGCGGCTTGTATGTGTGCGCCATAGTATCTATGCGTCGACGCACGCACACTTTAACAAGTCTCGACCCGTTTCTCAGTGCGCCAGTCGGGGCTAACACTGCACGAGGTTCGCGCGTCACCGCTAAATAAATAAAAAATGTCTGACAGTCGCAGGAGAACGTATTGCTGTGTGTTTGGGTGTCTCAATAATTCATCGATTCCATAATTATCTCTGTTCAGATTACCTAATGAACAGGAAAGGTAAGCTAGTCACTTATTCTAGCATATAATTTTTACTTGATGATGAGATACCTACTTTCTTATTTTTATTAGTTTTCTATCACACAGAGAAAGTAGGTAGGTAGGCCTAATTTCCTACTAGAATATATTAGGTAGATACTTTTGAACTATCAATTGATTTGCCGCTATTGCTTTGTTTACGTTTAGTTATGCCGATTTCTCAGTATTGTAGGTATAGTAACTAAGTAGGTAAGTACTTACAGTTGTAAAATCAAACCATTGTTGAACTTTATTGACTAATGATCACTGAATTAGTTATACAGAGATGTGTTAAAATGACAACCCTAAGACAGTAGGCAATTATATCGCGAATTAGGCCGGAGATAACCTACTTCCCCTCTTTATACTATGTCTTGAGAGCATCTACCGCCGCGGTCGCCCGGCGCGTAGTGATGTTCTCAACACTTGCTAGTCACTAAAGATAACATAGCCAGCCATGAGTATTTTATTCATATCATCTCCGTCTCCATTGCGACTTCAAACTGAAGATAGGCATCACGGCTAGATCCAAACCACTGTCACCAAATAACACATATCAACAAAGGGTATCAAATGAAAACATCACAAACAAATGTGACGCTATAACACAGTAATATTGTTCAAGGTTGACCCTCCTTTGTCACATGATAGGACAATATACACCAGCGTTTTAATATATAAGATCTCTTCGAATGTTTTCCTTTATAAGAAACATATGTACATTACATATATAAATTCACCCCTGATTGCCATATTAAAAGTAACTTGAATGTTTACGTTTCTGGCAGATTTTCTCATTTTTTTTCCTGAGGAAGGTACACGCCCATTATTTTTAGTTAGGCTAGACCGGAGAGCAAACAAGATGTGCCTTTTAAACATGGAATTAAATGAATTTTATAGAAACCGTAGCAAAACGTGGAACTTAATATAGGCCTTACATATTATTTAAGAACGTACAATAAACTTCATCTTAATCCTACTAAAACTAAAATAAAAGTTTTGTTAGTTTAAAATTAATAATACTTTTATTTTATTTTTATTATTCTTTGTTTAATGTGCGAGTCCTAAATAAATATTTTTCTTTCTTTCTTTTCTTTCTTTCTACTTATAATGCGAATAGAAAAGCTTTATGTTTAGACGTTTTTTGGATTTCGTACGCCCGAATGAAAAACCGAAACATTAAAGGATCACTTGTATGTCCGTCTGTCACAGTCAAATTGCTCCGAATGTTTTGACCAACTAAGAAGTCAATGGTTTTACAATACTCAATACTTTATTGCATTCCACATGTATTACATAGTACCTATAACAAAGTAAAAGATCAGTATAGGCCCTGTCGGGCAGCAAAATAAGGAGAGGGGAAAAAAGTAACCCTTTTCCCTCAATCCTCCCCTAGCAATTCAATATTTCCTACTTCAAATTATAGAAATGTGTTTAACTGGGTGTAAAATTATGTATGTATATTTATTGCTAGGTTTGCGTGTAAGATATAGTACTTATATTAGGTAAAATAAGCAAAATCTTCCGGGATTGCTTAAATTGCATGTCAGTTAATTGGTTATACCAGTTTATAACCCGCTATGATGAGGTACGTTTACGCGTACGTTTTATTTAAATAATACAACCAACTTATAAATAAAACATTAAAATAACTATAATTTCGTAAGTCGATATAAAAAAAAACAAACAAAAACACTGACTTCCAAAATTAAAGTTATTTCATGCATTACCTATAGTGTTTTTATTTAGAAGTCGGTTGTATTTTTTAAATAAAACGTGCGCCTAAGATTATTTATTTATTCATTTTATTCAATGTCAAACGGGTTTTGATGGGACCAAACCTACCGTCGCATCGGAAACTTTTTATACCCGTAATATCTGTGTCTGGTACAACTTTCGACTCCCACGCGATTAAATCCATTTGCACTACCGTTTTTTGCCCCAAATAAGACATCAATTTCATACTCTACGCAAATAAAATCTTATCAATAGTGTAGAATACAGCAATACGAATTTGTGTTCACTTGTTTAACGACCAATATGAACGGAAGATGTAATAGCAGGCGATGGATTTAGGATTCGTAAATGGTAAATATATTTTATTGATCCTTTTGACCCACTTATTTTAAATACACGAAGTATCTATAATATCAGATTGTTTAGAGTTATATCTACTTATTCTATTCTTCTATTTCTACACTAATATTATAAAGAGAAAGATTTGTTTTTTTTTATTTGTTTATTTGATAGGATATTTCATTGAATAGGTTCCGAAACTACTTCACTGATTTGAAAAATTCTTTCACTGTTGAGAAGCTGCACTTGCACATCTTCGGTGAACATAGGCTATATTCTTTCTTTCTTTCTTTTCTTTCTTATATTATATTCCCACGGGAACGGAACGGAACTACGCGAGTGAAACCGCGGCGCGATGCTAGAATTTAATACTTTACGCAGATGTACAGAGGTGGACTTAATGCCTTAGGCATTTTCAACCAGCCAACCTTTAGGTGGTGTAGAGAACAATAGTGGTACTTCTCTATTTTGAGAACAAAACCCTCGCCAATACCAAACACGCGAACTTAATAGTTTACATTTAACTACCATTTCAAAGTTACAACTTCAAAACTTTACCCTTTCGAGAGCCGGTCTCATTTCAAGCACGGTTCAGTGACCTCAACTGATAGGTTTCCAGGAAATACGAAATCTGAGTACCTGTATAGTTAGAGTTGTTGTTAGCAGGAATTTTGGTAACATTGAGTTGAGAACAATCAACTCAAAACAGCTTGTATGTATCCACTGAAGAGTATGTTTAGGTATAACTTTCTCTGTGCTAACAATACAATCAATAAATAAATATGTTTATCACATACTAGCACCTTGCCCCGGTTTCATACGGATAGCAGAGCATATACAAGCTCCCAGTAGAAATTATTTCTTGCGACATCATTTTCACAAAACATGAATGAATAACACGCATGTCGGTGCATAGTTCAAACACACAAACAGTTCGAACACCGTATCAAACCCCATTTTTGAGTGTATTGCGTACTGATAGACAAACACGACATGTGGTCTTAGTTTTATAATATACAGTGATAGCGATGTTTATGCAAATAAAGCTTATAAATAAACCATATTACAATACTATAGGTTCAAATGAAAGAAATAGGCATACAACAACAAAATAAAACACTAACATGCAGAAATTGGTGGTTTACTAATTTACTAAAAACCTGCTATGGGAAACAAGGCCTTATTAGTAAGACACCATAGAGAAAATATCAAAAGCCCGGATGCAAAGAACAGAGTTATATTTAAACTTCGAATAAGTTACCAAACCAGGGGTATTTCGAATCCTGCCAGGGGTAGCGGAATTTGTTCGAAAGAGTTACTGCGGCGCTGGAGCGCAACGAACGCGGATGAGTTATAGTCGGTAGGAGTCTGACAATGCCTTTCGGCCCGCCCAGAGTGGAAGAAGTCATTTGATGATTTCCCATCCATAAATAAGGGGTATATCGTATGAAATAGCATAAGCATAATCAACCTTTTAATGTCCCCACTGCTGGGACACAGGTCTCCTATCTAGGAGAGGGAATGGTCCGTAATCCACCATGCGGGCCCAGTGCAGGTTGGTGAATGTCACATGTCTTCGAATTTTTGGTTCTAGGACATGCCGATTTCCTCACGATGTTTTCCTTCACCGTTTTTAGAGCAGTGGTGATGAAATAATAATTACACAAAGTAATGCGCCTGGCAGGGTTTGAACTCGCGACCTACAATTCGTAAGTCAGAGCCGTTAACACTCGGTCTTCACTGCTCTTCGTATGCAATCCTTGCCATTTAACCTGTTGTTTGCAATTAACTCTGAGTTAAAAAAAAAGATAATTCTGTTCCGTGCAAGCCATAGATATAATAAACAAGGAGATATGCCCTGTAGCCGAAAATGTATCGGAACCTGTGTCTCCTGTTTTGCCCTACCACCCGGCAACTACTACGAATGCAGTTCAGTAAAAGCAATAGATACGCAGTCGCGCACACACCCGCATTTTTGAAATCGGACTGTACTACACAATCAATTATAAACCTTATCCTAATAAACACAGCGTATATTTACAGTACACCGTGCAACTTACTCACACAAAAACAACGCTGGGTATCGTTGTGCTGTGCAAAAGCAATTTATTTTACATATACGCTAGTGATTGACTTATCGATTCTGGCATTTATTACACACGCCATGCTGCCCATGTATAACAAATAAATAGCATGAATATGTTGACTATTTTAAGCAAAGGTCACTAATAAATTATCTTAAACATGCCGATTACTATAATGCATTCGAAACTTTATCGAAAGTAAAATACAATTACCATAAAAAGTAAGGAAGTAGCACGAGGATAAGGCATACATACGATAATTCAAAGCCAAAAACACTTGAACGATTATTTACCAAAAATTTATTGCAATCTAAGAAAGTTTGGTACACTTTTGTAATATTTCATTCAACAATCGACATTGTTGTCGACAGTGTATCTGCACAATTACATCACTAACTCGCGGCAAGAAGCAGCGGCCGTACTATGCGATACATCGGCTTGCTAAAGTATCGTTTTGTGATTTTTACATTGCTCATCCAGTCACTTAGCGACAAACTTAGGTAGTGGTTAAGGAGCAGTGTATTCATTGTAATATGTTATTGTCGCTGTGACATTTGAAAACAAAAATAACATAGTATAAGCAAGAAATATTTTACGATTTGTTGTTTTTCATGATTTTAAAGACAAATATAGTAAAATACTTGTATTTTGATATGGTAAGTGATTCCATAATTAACAAAGTTTTGGTTTATGCTTCGGTTTTTACAAGAAAACACTGAACAACACGGCATTCTTATATTTTATCACGCTCACGGTCGTAAGCGCACTAGTTCGCGGATTCGACCATTGCGTAAGACATGCTCGCCCAGAGCATGTCGCGAGGACACCGACACGCCCCCTTGCCACTTCTCCTGTATTTTATATTTCTATGGTGCAAGCGGACCTTAAGGCCAGGCGCATTCAAAAAAATTTAGTTGTATGTCTAAAGTTATCAACAAGACAAAGTTTTGAAAATTGTAGGTATATATGCAACTGGCCTAAACCGTAATCGCAAGTCAGCACCTCCCCTGATATCGCCTCACTACGGACAAGTGCCTACCAAGGTAATTAAAATCTAATCAAAACCCCGTACCGCAGCGGATTGAGACAATATTTTGCAACTTGTTCCGCCAAATGATGGATGAGCCTTCCTGTTACATAATATGTAATAAATTAATTAACGACTTGATTAATTGGACATACAATTGAGAAAAAAATAAAAACAGTCCTCGACTGAGGGAATTAAATCCGTGTAAAGGGACTCGTTAAATTAAAGTATTTCTTATTTAGTTGACACTTCGCGTGACCCAAGGGCTGGCTTTTACCTTGGACAAAGGATAAGCATTGCCATACAGCGTGGTAATGCTGCCAGTCTTTTGGGTACATTACCAGTGGCCAGCGATGCGGAGGAATTTTTCGACGCCATTTTTTAATATTTTTAGTTTTAGTTAGTTTAGTGTTTTTTTTTTAATTTAAGTGTATATATAGTAGTCATACTTAACTTGATAAAGATTTATTGTTGTACCTAACAGATATTAATATATATATATATATATTTCTTATGTGAAACTTATAAAAATAGATATTTGGTTAAAACAAAATTCAACTAATAAAATTAGGCTGAGAATCAGTACCTTTTGTGCTGTTCTAAATACTTTTAAAAAAATAATAAAAGTATCTCTCTTTTGTTGTTTCATACAACGTGTCAAAAGGCATTAAAGTAAGGTTCTATACGTTCTTGTAATCTATACACATAATAGTTAAAAATAAAAAATACTCTACACCCCGCAACATACTCTCATAATACAACATACATACATCACAGAACAAGCATCAGCACACAATCATATCAACATCCCCGTTTTCATTTAAACTTAAATTAGTTTGATGCTGTCTTGTTAAATCAACCTTTTACCGACACCACATACAAGTATTATTAACCTCAGAAAACATCCACTTGGTCTTCGACATACCTACCGTTTTGTTTAATTAAGAATTTTATTCGGTATTGATAAATCATCATCTGTCTAGCCTTTTCCCAACTATATTGGGGTCGGCTCCCAGTCAAGTCGGATTCAGCTGAATACCAATATTTTACGTGAAGCGGCTGCCTACCAGGCTTCCACAACCCATTAACTGGGGAACACGGTACTTCTTGGCAAGACTGGTGTCAGATTTTCTAGCTTCTGACAATCCGTAACGACTGCCAAAGATTTCCAAATGACAGCCGGGACCAACGGCTTAACGTGCTTTCCGAGGCACGGAGAAGTCTCGTTATGTTAAGATGGTCACCCATCCACAGAACAACCTCGGCAAGCGTTGCTTAACCTGAAGATCGACCCGTGCGGCTGCTTTTTTTTTGTTGTTTTTTTATTGATAAATATAGCCCAGTTATCTATTCTCAGGTCAACAGACTCTCTGACAAAGCTATAATAAAATAACATGTAACCCAAAAAAGTCCAATAAACTATTATTCATTAAGAATATAGACTCCTTCTATTTTTTACTGAACCTAAAACTTGAGCGTAACATATTGCTCCCAATATGTTACAGGCTTTCAAATAATTAACATTCTATATAAAAATACCAGCTCTCGAAAATATGAGCAAACAAAATGAATGGCTCTCTCACTTCGCATCGTGCCAATAAAATCCATATATTTTAGGTCGCCTATCAATTTGTCGGCGCTCGAAAATTTTAGATTAGAGAATTATTTGAACCAACATTTCGTGATTTTTGTGTTATGACCTAGATTGCAATGTTTGTTTTATTTGCTGCTGTTAGTTATTTCGTGTTCGCGTAACATGTAAATAGAATAATAATAAAATTGCATACGAGGTTTTACCAAAAGCAATTACAACAACTGAATACTGAATACACCAAAATCGGAGTAGTTTTGTTTTTTTGCAAAAACATATGTTTACTGCAGCGCCCCCTCGTGAGCTATCACCGTAACACATATCTAAGAACATGCACCAATTGAACTTTAACCAATCACTAAAAGCTGCATCAAAATTGGAATAGTAGTTTTGAAGATAAATGGCAAAATTGGTTTGCCCATATATCCTTGACTGCAGCACCCCCTGTAGAGTTGTCACCGTAACACCTATCTAAGAACATGCACCAATCAAATCCGAACCCATCACTGAAAACCGCATGAAAATCAAACTAGTAGTACTGGAGATAAATGGGAACATTTGTTTGCACAAACAAACATCCTTTCCTTCCAAACGCATACACTGTCTCCGTTCCGTCGTGGGTAAAAATGCGTAAGGTTAGAAATATCTTGAGAGATTGTAAATAAATTGTCAACTGAACATTTGAAATACTCTTTAATGTATTCGAATTTTACAGTCAACTAGCGACTCGCCCCGGCTTCGCACGGGTGCAATGCTGATACTAAATCTCTGCTATATTATGCATGTGTTAAACATATAAACCTTCCTCTTGGATCAATCTATTAAAAAAACCGCATCCAAATCCGTGGCGGAGTTTTAAAGATCTAAGCATACATAGAGACAGCCAGACAGCAGGAAGCGACTTTATTTTATACTATGTAATGATAAATCTCTCGAAGTCATTCCGAGATATTGTGAACCGATATAAACTAACAACATTTTGGCTACCTATCAGTGTACGGTTCTACAATTTATCGGATTCTCTGACGGAACATGATGTTTTTTAAACTTTGCAGACAGAAATAGTCAGAATATTCGGTTACAATGTTGAAATTGAAATACTTAACGTTTCGTTACCTGCTACTCTACAACTTCTAAGAATGACTTTCGAGAGATTATAAACTAACAATTTTTTATGCGTAAAAAAGTGTTCGAAATGTTTAGTTTACAATTTATCGCGACTTTACAATCTCTCCAGATATTTTATAATCTTACGGACTTTGCCATTTTTCGGTGACTTTATTACTTAAAAATTAGAACATAACTGGCGGTAGTGCAAAAACTCACTTTTGCAGACTGTTCGCCAGGTATATTTTTTATTGTATAGAAAAAATCTGCTGCTACTACCCCCATGTCCTCCATACTATCCCTTATATCCTCAATAGACACACCCTTCAACTCACAAATTGTCGGAAATAGATTGGTCTTGCTGTGTTGTTATGAAAAACCCTCGATTATCCACACTAATAATATAAGGATAAAAAATTTGTATGTTTGTTACCATAGAAATATAAAATACAGGAGAAGTGGCAAGGGGGCGTGTCGGCGTCCACGCGACATGGTCTGGGCGAGCGTGTCTTACGCAATGGTCGATTCCGCGAACTAGTGCGCTTCCGACCGTGAGCGTGCTAAGATATAAGAATGCCGTGTTGTTCAGTGTTTTCTTGTAAAAACCGAAGCCTAAACCAAAACTTTGTTAATTATGGAATCACTTACCATATCAAAATACAAGTATTTTACTATATTTGTCTTTAAAATCATGAAAAACAACAAATCGTAAAATATTTCTTGCTTATACTCTGTTATTTTTGTTTTCGAATGTCACAGCGACAATAACATATTACAATGAATACACTGCTCCTTAACCACTACCTAAGTTTGTCGCTAAGTGACTGGATGAGCAATGTAAAAATCACAAAACGATACTTTAGCAAGCCGATGTATCGCATAGTACGGCCGCTGCTTCTTGCCGCGAGTTAGTGATGTAGTTGTGCAGATACACTGTCGACAACAATGTCGATTGTTGAATGAAATATTACAAAAGTGTACCAAACTTTCTTAGATTTCATTAAAATTGTGGTAAATAATCGTTCAAGTGTTTTTGGCTTTGAATTATCGTATTTATGCCTTATCCTCGTGCTACTTCCTTACTTTTTATGGTAATTGTATTTTACTTTCGATAAAGTTTCGAATGCATTATAGTAATCGGCATGTTTAAGATAATATATTAGTGACCTTTGCTTAAAATTAGTCAACATATTCATGCTATTTATTTGTTATACATGGGCAGCATGGCGTGTGTAATAAATGCCAGAATCGATAACTTTCCGATTTAGTCAATCACTAGCGTATATGTAAAATAAATTTTTACATATACGCTAGTGCTTTTGCACAGCACAACGATACCCACCGTTGTTTTTGTGTGAGTAAGTTGCACGGTGTACTGTAAATATACGCTGTATTTATTAGGATAAGGTTTATAATTGATTGTGTAGTACAGTCCGATTTCAAAAAGCGGGTGTGTGCGCGACTGCGTATCTATTGCTTTTACTGAACTGCATTCGTAGTAGTTGCCGGGTGGTAGGGCAAAACAGGAGACACAGATTCCGATACATTTTCGGCTACAGGGCATATCTCCTTGTTTATTATATCTATGTTTGTTACGAATAAACTCAAAAGCACTGCACCGATTTCAGAAATTCTGCCACCATTACAATGCTGCATTATCCCTGAGACATACACATAGCTATCAAAAAAATGAATCGTTGTATGTGTTACTAAGCGCATATCTCGAGAACAGCTGAACCGATTTCGCTAATTATGACATAATATTCTTATGAAAGAATATTTAGAACAATAAAAAAACACCAAAGCGAAGCCGGGGCGGGCCAATAGTATTAAATAAATAAATGTGCACCCGTTCGAAGCCGGGACGGAAGCTAGCTGTCAATAAATATCAACCTAAGTCACTAAACCGTCGTTGGCACCGGCATTGACCTCTTATGCCAGCCAAGGTGAACCCATTATCAATGAATAGCGTATAGCGATAAGCACAAATCACCATTAATCTGCCACCATAAGGAAAAATGTTGTCCCTTATCAAAACAAATCGGAGAAAAAATAATCGAATGAATGGTCTAGCATTTTTTCGGAAACACTAGTCTTTTAGTTATAAAGATAGTCTTGTTTTCCTGTATTGTCTGATACGTTTTTTTTTTAACTTATCTAGCAATTCCGGCTGGCCCTCAATACTTCCAGATTACTTACCTACTTCATCCAGAAAACTAACAAAATCTAATAATATTACTGTAGTCATTTTTGTAACCATATATATGCTCAAAAAATTAACCTTATTTTCGGTACAAAAGAAGTTACCCGGTCAATTCAGCCAGCTACATCGTTGATTTAAATGTGATTCGAACGTGCAATGTTAACAGTCGTAATAAACTGAGCTGTAACCATGTTTTTTTACTGTGGCAACATTGGCAGGGACCGCCCAACCGATCGGTTTGGGTTCCTTCTGTAGAATAAATTAGGTGGGACTGCTTATTTATATAAGTTGTTTGTATTTGTTAAAAAACAACATTGCAGCGAAATTGAAACGAGCTTTCTCCCCGGGAATTTGGGAATCCGATTTTTTCCTGCAAACCTTAATATGATGTTTGAAAAAAATATGTGCTTATGTCTATTGTATATCGTGTAGAGTCAATTCCATCAAATTCGGTTTAGCCGTAAAACGTGTAGAGCAGTGGTGGCCGAGTGGTAACGGCCCCGACTTTGTAGATCGCGGGTTAAAACCCAGCCAGGCGTAAAAAGTATTGTGTAATTAATTTCATCCACTGCTCTCAAAACGGTGAAGGAAAACTTCATGAGGAAACCGGCATGTCTTAAAACCAAAAATTCGAAGACATGTAACATTCACCAACCCGCACTGGGCCCGCATGGTGGATTACGGCCCATTCCCTCTCCTAGAGAGAAGGCCTGTGTCCCAGCAGTGGGAATATTAAAAGGCTGATTATGCATCCACAGACTAACCTTGGCAAGCAAGCAAGGCTTTGCTTAACTTTGGAGATCGACCCATGCGGCTGATTATGCTTATGCTTATGTAAAGCTACCCAAAGACCAAATAAATCCTAAATGCAATGCTTCACCGGAATGCCCACATACTTTCTCTACTTGATAATGTGCTCTTCAATCCTTTTATACTTTATTTTCTTAAAGAACGTTTTCAGTTCCTCTGTGACACAAATTCTAGGTCCTTCAAATCATCGAAAAATCAAGAATGAGGTATTCATAATTATGCATTCCAATTCCTTTTTTTGACAAATAGTTCAGTATACAAGCAGCTCTTTTGTGGAATGCATTATCCACAGAAGTGAGGCGTGTTCAAACGCTACCAGCATTTAATAAAATGGTGAAAGAGCATTATTTTTCACTATAATTTTTCCGCTGCTTTCTCAAGTATATTTTTAATATATTAATTGGTATTGTACTTATGTATTTTGTATTATTATGTCTTCGCACGATTAATTAGAACGTTTGTACAATGGCAACCCTAAATCTATCTTATTTCGTTCAGTCCAAGTTTGACTGTAAGAGATTGCCTTATGCGATAAGACCATAGATATTGTACATTTGTTTTTATTTTATTTTTTAAATCTTCTTTGTCCTGTTCTTATGATGAGGTGTACAATGAAGTATAAATGAATTAGTTAAATAAAGACGAAAATATAATTGTTCCACTTCTCGAAGCAAAAGCTACATCTTTGATTGTTCAGACTATGTTTAAGAATAAGAAAAGCACCAACCTTAATAAAGATATACCTCTCACATATACCAAAATCAAATTTAACGCGTAAATATAAAAAACTACTATATCCCATGAAAAGAGCATCCCAATGCTACATAGGATTAAGCCACATACGGGTCCATTCCTTAAAATTTTGGGTTAATTCCCACCGTCCCGGGTGTTATGCAAAGAGGGCCACTTGTGGGGTTTAATTCCTCCTAAGACTTGTGAACTCCTTGCTGCACAAGGCACTCGTTCTAAGACCTAGGTCCAAGTAATCACAGTCTAGGCTAACACGATTTACTGGTACTTACGTGAATCAAGTACAGAGTCAATTTAATTTATTAGCAGTAAACATATTTCTGGGCTAGAATTTATTTATAAAGTTAACGGATTGGTGCATTTATTTATTTATTTAAAAGCGTTGATTCAATTTGAACTGTTTCTGCGTAAGAAGTACCGTTTTATCCAGTTAATGGATTGTGGAGGTCTGGTAGGCAGCCACTCCACGTAAAATACTGGTATTCAGCTGTTGACTGGGAGCCGACCCTAATATAGCTGGGAAACGGCTAGACAAATGATGATTCAGTCTGAACTGTCTGCAAATTAAATATTATTTTGGATGTTTTGCTCTTGTTTTATAAAGATGATTTAGTTCCTTTTGATATTGTTCGTCAAATAGTTGATCTCCTTAGAGTTATGAGTAGAACAGAAATGCACGATAACTGAGAAAAGCTTGCTCTATCTGTCTTCTCAAATGTGTGCAACGTTTTCTTCAAAATACCACCTTATCGATCAGTTAAATGGTTTTCATAATGACAATATTGTATTACTAGCTTCTGTCCGCGACTTCGTCCCCGTGGAATCCCCGATTTTAAAACATTCTTTATCTTTGATCCGCTCCTATTGGCTTAAGCGTGATGATATATAGCCTAAAGCCTTCCTCGATTAATGGTCTATTCAACCCAAAAAGAATTTTTTAATTCGAACCAGTAGTTCCTGAGATTAGCGCGTTCAAACAAGCAAACAAACTCTTCAGCTTTATAATATTAGTACCTATAGATTTGGATGGAATTTAAAACAGACTTTGATCTCTGTACTCGGAATTGTTTTGATATTTCTTCTCTAAGTAGTCAGCTAGCAAACACCGGTCTCATCTAGTTTTAACTGCCGTATATTAAACTCAACACAACAAATATAATTTACAATTTTACTAGTTTTCATCGCACGATCATTAACTACATATTACTAGGATATTATGATAATATCATGTACTAGCATCATCCTAAAATTTAACATCAAAACGTAATCATCAAATTGTGTGCAGCATTTAAACAAACGTTTATTTTTAAACAAAAAATAATTTTATCTCAATCTAATCACTTGTGTTGATAAATCTAGCCATGAACCAGCAGCAAAAGACAATCCGAAAAAATATACATCTTAAACTGATGTAAAAGGATTAGTAACAAAACCCATTTGCACAATAATACCTTAAGAAAACCCAGCTCAGTTTAAACCAATCACAAAGCTCCGTAGGGCACAAATAGATTGAATAGTACTTCGTCCACTTGAAGGAAATCAAATAAACCAACACTTTAGAATCTCCAAGACTTATTGGATCAGGCCTCTCCGAGGAAACCTATTGAATACATCATTATGTTGTCAATGGAGGGATCCTTTGTAAAACAATTGGTTTACAGAAGGGTCTTCGGCCGAGCAATTATAACGATTAGCAAATCAAACAGGACTGACAGCTGAGAGCTTGAACAAGTACGAAATCTATCGGTCTTAGTCAAGTGTCTCTTTGGATCAAACAATTCCTTGTTTGAAACTGCGATTACCTACTATAGAAAGTGGTTTTGAGAGAAAAAGATTTTGTTTTAGAATTGATGGTACTTTTTAAATTAGGTGTCGTTCAATTGTTTTTTCGAACAATATTTCTGCAGCATAAGCATAGCATAGCATAATCAGCCTTTTAATGTTCCCACTATTAGACACAGGCTTCCTCTATAGGAGAGGCAATGGTGCCCAAGTGGTAACGGACTTACGAATTGTAGGTCGCTGGTTCAAACCCAACCAGACGCATTACTTTGTGTAATTAATAATCATCACTGCTCTCAAAACGGTGAAGGAAAACATCGTGAGGAAACCGGCATGTCCTAGAACGAAAAAATTCGAAGACATGTGACATTCACCAACCCGCACTGGGCCGGCGTGGTTGATTACGGCCCATTCCCTCTCCTAGAGAGGAGGCCTGTGTCCCAGCAGTGGGAACGTTAAAAGGCTGATTATGTGTGATTATAACGATTATCAAATGAAATAAGATTGGCAACTGACAGCACTAACAAAACCGAGATCTGTCATTAGTCAAGAGTCTCTTTGGCTCAAAACAATTCCTTGTTGTGGGATGTTGAGAATAATTGAAGTACTTGAAGTTGTTGCTTGCTTTGTCAGTGATTGAGAGAAGCTTTTACTGAAGTATTTTGTTACCTAATTGCGCGACTGCCCGAAAAAAGGAGTGTTCTGTTTTCAAGATGTTTCGATGTGTGTCACCATAACTTTGAAATGCTTAACTGATATCAATTTATGTGGTATCGTTAGAAGCGTTGAGTTATCCCGGGTAACACAGGCTAGTGAAAAAAAAATTAAAAAGGGGGAGCCATGGTTCATAAATAAAAACGAAAATATTTTGTTTTCATGAAAATTACGACTACGTATACTATTGTTGCGCGCCAGAATTAAGTTAGGATGATAGCGGCATTCGGTACCACTAGCGCCATCTAGTATCGAGTAGCAGAACTAGTGAAGTCAAGGACCTTCGAGATTTATCTATGCTAGAATTCTCGGACCTTAGTCGGTCGCGACCGATATGTACGCGAACTTTCTGGAGTTCTACTCGGCGCCCTATATAAGGCCGGCACATGTGCCGACCGAGTCAGTATTGGAATTGCGATACAAGTGATAACTTCGAGAGCGATCTTCGACTGCGAACTCAAGTGATTAATAGTGCGATTGTGTATTGTGATTAGTGAGTTATAGTGTAATTAGTGTGGTGTAAATTAAAGTGTCATCTTTGTTTATTGAATCGGCTGATTTTAATTGTAACGAACCCGAAGCTCGTAACACTATCATCGTCTTAACCTTGCTTAGTATACCTACAGCAAAAAAGGTATGAAATAAAAAACAAATAATTAAAAAAAAAAAAACACGCCTGCCATGTCAAAAAGAGAACTAAAAAATTAAAAACAAAGTAAATAATAATCTTTTCATTGCAGTCGGGGGACGGTTTCTTTGAATAGTTTTTTACAGGTACCCCGACCTGACTCGGCTTTTTTGAATTATTTGTTTTTTTTTTCACCTAAAGGTAAGGCATTCGGCTGGAATCCTCAATAGTAAAGAAAGCGTGGAGCTCAGCACCGCTCGCGATGGCGGACTACTGTGGACGCGCTCTGCCCCAGCAACTGCTGCTGAGACAAGGTTGGCGCAGTGGTTGAGCGATTGGCTGCTGCGCTCCGTGTCGCGTTTCGATTCCCGCATGGAACAAATATTTGTTTGGCCTACAGGTAGTTGTTCCGGTTCTGGCTGTGTGAATGTGAGATTTCCAAGTTTGGAAACGCACCCACGATACAGTAGAACATTTTTTCAAAGGAGCCGCGCTTAATTTCCTATGGCCTATACATAGGATACTAAGAGTGTTTTTTATCTATGGGTGGTATTCGTTACATGCAAGATGGTATTTTTTTTAGGTTTAGGTACAAATACATACAGCCGACTTAATGGATTGGGAATTACGCTTATAGAGAACGTGCACTACTCCATCCAATGTTGCATATTCAAAACTTTAACGTTAAGTATACTTGACGTTGACGCTCACGTGCTGCCAGACCTCTGACCAAAGCTTGCACTGGCTGGACAGGTCCACTCAAAACTGTATGGTTCCTTCTTAAAATGACCATTTCAGACACTGATCTGCATGGTCCTTATATAAAGTATTGTGAATGTGAGGAACATGTAGATCGCTGTCAAGGGTTCATTTCATATTAGTCTGGCGGTTTGAGTTCTTTATTTGTCCTTACTTTGGTATTGTTCGTCAAATCGTTGAGCTCCTTAAAGTTCTAAGTTTGAGCTACACGATAACTGACAAATGCTTGCACTGTTTGGACAGGTGCACTCAAATCTGTGTGGTAATTTCCTCAAAAACCACTTCAGACACCAACCTACATGGTTCTCATATGATTTGACCAGTACAATTGTATGGACTTCAAAAGAGGCTTTGACGTCTGAGTTTGTTTCGGTGTTTCTTCTCAGGGTAGTCAGCTAGGAAACACTGGCTTCATCTAGTTTATAACGGCCAACAAAGATTGACGTGTAAAAATGTTTTTTACAACCTACTTACAAAATAAATATCATTTACCTATGGTTCCTCCACACTCCTTTTAAGAGAACGTGCACGAAGTAGACCGTGCCATCTAGCGTTGCAATTTCGAAACATAAGAAAAATCTACTTGATAAAAACACTTCTGTGCTACAACCTATAGTTCCTGCACGTACGCTATAAGCTGTGGAGGAATTTTGTTTAAAATTAGTTAACCTAAATTATTTCTAGATGTACTCGTACATATGTATCATCGTCGGGACCGGAATGTAAAGTTTGCGATGTAGGTTAACGCTTATCGATAAAATCTAAGGCACTGATAATACCAAGCATTTCATTAATGTAATGCGCAGCCCTCTTCACAATGTAAGAAATCCTATTAATTTTAAATGTCTTTATTTCAAACCACTTTAAAGAGTCGACTCCCAACTCTCAGTGTTCACATCTCGTCTTTGACTTGTGCTTTTAAACATACATATTTGATCAGTATTGTGGAGCGCACCCTCACAAATGCACAAATGAACTGCTCACCAAATGTGGATTACATTTGAGTCGAGACGTACACATAATTGTATAATGTGCATTATTAACATATTTGATGAAATAATGGGATGGGTTCGAAGTTACTGGAGTAGGGGTTATTGGAGAACGGAAACTCTTCAAGTTAAATTGAACATCTCCTGCTCATCATCATCATCTTCCTGCCCTTACCCCATGTTACTTAGGGTCGGCGCAACACGTTTTTTTCTTCCATTCTGTCATGTCAGTCGTCACGCTATCACTAACTCCCTTTTCTTTCAAATCACTCCTCACACAATCCATCCATCTTTTCTTTGGCCTACCTCTCCCTTTCCATCCATCCACATTTATATTCATTACCATCTCCTGCTAATTATAATAATAATAACACCTTTATTATCAGACCAGAGATCCATAGTAACTAAAAACAAAAAGATACACACTAAGCCTACTTTATATACATACCTGAAAGACGGTCTGTGTACCGCCATCCAGTGAGACACCATTAGGCCATCCACCCTGCCGGCTACAGTTGCCACTAAGCTATTGGGGCTGTCGCGCATCCGACGCATCAGTGATGTGATTCACAGCCGCAGTAGTGAGCCGAAATCTGGTACGCGCGCGTCCGCGAACATCCCCGACGCGCTACAGAAACGCGGCAACCTCAGCATTACCCGGAACGCGTTATTATATTGGACTCGTAGAGCATTTTTAATTATGCGCTTCCCAGTTCACCTTTCTTTTTTTCTGAATGGGAATTCATGAAATGACTTCTGTCATTTGATGAATTCCCATTCCAATCCCCCCGCTCGGAGCAGAAGGGAGTGTCAGACTCTTACTGACTAAAACTCACCAGGGTTCCTCCTAGTGCCCTTTGCGGTCCAGGGCCGCGGTGACTCTTTCGATCAACCAGACCTGTCCACCTAATGTGGCAATAACGGGTCTATTTTTTGGCATTAAGACATGACATGACAATATTACAGCCGGATATTCGTTCGCCCCGTGAACGTTCGGCCAAATTATCATTAGACCGATAAACGTTCACCAGGATGGTGGTTCGCCCGAAGAATATTGCGCCTAATGATCGTTCGATTGAAGTAAGATAAGCTAAAAGAACCTGATTCTTGAATCTTGATTGATTCTACGAAATCATGTATGACTGAAAGATCCTAACCGTTTAGAACCGATACAGAGTTTAGGGGATCCTTACACTTAATGATGATGCAGGGACGATTCTATAGGGATGATGATAAAATAAAACCGACCACCGCGAATATCCGTTAAACACTGATTTATTGAATTAATTTACTACTTATACAAATTACCTTAATGATAGGTACGAAATGTTGAGCGCGCACAATGCACGGCGCGTGAGTCTGCAAAATAATATGCGGTTCCGTACACAGAGTGTGGGGTGATAGTAATGTAACTTACCTATTTTCCTGTTTACAACTTAGAACCAACGCTAACTGCTTTGTGAGACTATTTTCCTCATTGTATAGTATAAATACGGAGGAAAATTGCGTATACTTCATAAAACAAATCTATACATCTTTGCAAACGATTCCCTGCTGTTTGGTCAACCAAACAGCAAAACCAAATGGCCGCTATCAAGACCGCCTTCATCCTCTTGCTGGTCGCCTTCGCCTTGTTGATGGTGACAGTGGAGGCCGCCCACGTCGGACCCTGCGACCAGTTCTGTTCGGCTGCCGTCTTTACTGGGAAGAACGAGTGCTGCAAGGCTCATGGCTACTCTGGCTACCGCAACTGTTTTCACGGAAAAATGTATTGTTACTGACGGCACCTCGCAAGTGCAAGTGAAATTCTTCTAAATCCGACAATATTCAGTGATAATCAACACTACATTTAGGCTTCTTATTGTCAACAAATGTTTATGATCTGTCAAATTCACCATTTCATTTAAATTATCCAATTTATTATTTTGAGTTTTTTAAAGAATTATGTTTTAAACTTTTTTTTTTCTAAAATGTAACCTGTCAGGCACATCAAAAGGATGGGAGTAGGAGAAGCGTTCCCCCAGGTAGGAAGCTTTTTCGAGGTTGTGAAAGATGTTAAATAACACGATATCCAAGAGTACTTACGAAGAATTTCGATTTTGCAGCCATTTGAGTATGTACCTTGCAAACTCCTGAAATATGACCATACTTTTAAAAGTTTACGAATACACATTTTGCAAACGCCCAAATTAATTTAAAAGCACCTCTGAGGCATCCAAATAACAAGTGCTAGCATAGTCTATGATGGGCTGAATGAGAGTTTCGACAAGGTTTTAGTGGTGATGACACAACTAAAACCGAAGATATATAGAACAATAATAACAATTAGTTACTGTTTATTATTCGCCGTTCTCTACATCTACAGTTTTAACTTTACAACAAAATGTTATCCACTAATTAAAAAAAAAAAGAAATTCCGTAGCAACAACTCTTCTCAAACTCTAATAAAGTTTTTCTCGACATAAATTAGTACAGACAGAGTAACAACACGAACTTTTTAAAATTAAAATTTTAAGTCGAGATGCATTTTGAAAGTCGGCTGCAAAAATAATTAAAAATATATTTGCATTTAAAATTCTTTCACTCAATGACTCCCAAGTCACAGGCGTTCGCCTTTTATTGCATTTTTAATCGTTTAATTTAAACTCTTTAAAATTTAAATCTTTTTAACGCTGGCTGGTGTGAGTTTACTTCGAAATTGAAAATCGAATTTTTAATGTAGGTTGAACTTAAACACAAATATTGTGTACACGTAGAGACAAATTAAAATGGTATTTGAATAAAGAAAACAGACAAACAAATGCATGCAGAATAATGTCAATTTAGTGTTTACAATCATGACCGTATGCATCATTCTATTTATTTATTAATATGTTCTTAGGACATACATATATCCAAGTTTGCAGCTTCTTAAAACCTGTGCTAACTTTGCAGCGCTCGAAAAACTGTGAAATCTTTGCGCTGTTTTTGATATTCCCAATATAGGTCCTAAACTATGCGTTTTCTATAAAATATTCCAATACTGTTGAAAGCAGTATGCTTTAAAAAATTATTGTAATATTTTAATCTATACTAATATTATAAAGCTGAAGAGTTTGTTTGTTTGATTGTTTGTTTGTTTGTTTGAACGCGCTAATCTCAGGAACTACTGGTTCGAATTGAAAAATTATTTTTGGGTTGAATAGACCATTTATCGAGGAAGGCTTTAGGCTATATATCATCACGCTTAAGCCAATAGGAGCGGAGCAGCGATAAAGAATGTTTTAAAATCGGGGATTCCACGGGGACGAAGTCGCGGGCAGCAGCTAGTTATTTATAATTGCTACAGTTTGTTTTTTTTAGCTATAGTTGATTAAGTACTGGCGTGGCGACCGCGTACCGGAAGATGCAGCGTTGGCGCGGCTTCCCACGGTGGACCGATAACCTGGTGAGGGTCGCGGGTAGCTGATGGATGCGAGACGCACAGGACCGGTTGTTGTGGTGACTCTTGGAGGAGACCTATGTCCAGCAGTGGACGTCTTTCGGCTGATATGATGATGACGGAGTTGATGAAGTATTTTAAAAACTGTTATTCTATTATATGAATCCAGTTACGACGATGCAGAGCTAACAGCGGGCTAAGATTTAATATAAATATATGTATAAATAATGAATATCTCAACTCCATGCGTCGCCCAACTCATATTTGGCGAGCGTTCTAGATAATTTTGAGAGTATAAGAGTAAGCGGTTTATTAGTTCTTGTAAAACAATACGCTTCGATTAAATCAAGTTTTTAATGAACGCATCGCAGTTTCGAGTAAGAAACTTGGTTTATGACTTTCTTTATTTAAAGTTATCAATTAAAATGTTTAATTATTTTCACATGATAAGCCCACACAATGTATATCAAGATCTAAGTTACTCTATACTTGATAATTGTAAAGGTGGTTGTTCACTACATTCGTCGGCAACAGTATAATGTATATTGTTCTCAGATTGGAGCATTCTAATACTTTGCGGAATTAGTTCGAAAGAGTCACCGCGGCCCTGGAACGAAAAAGGCATTAGTAGGAATACGGGTGGGTTTTAGTCAGTAAAAGACTGATACTCCCTTCCGCTCTACCCAGGGCGGAAGAAGTCATTTGATGATTTACCGGAAAAAAGTAAAAAATATAGTATACCAAAAAGAACGGAATGATGCAATTTGTCGATGACATTACAAAAAAAAAATATGGAAAATGGCACAACTAATAATATCGCATTTTATTTCACGCCAAAATGAAAGCATATGAAGATAATGATGAAATTTCATTTTTGTAAAAATTCTAAGTAATCACGTCATTCAGCCAGTGGATATCTTTAGTTGGTAATCTCGTTAACAAACTTAGCAATATTACTTAAAATCCCGATATTTTAGACAGTGCACGCTTATATTCGATAAAAAGTACTCAATAAACTCCTGGTCTTTAAGAATAACTCTAAATAATATATTTTTACTTAGTTCTTAAATAAAGCTTGAGTAAAGAAACTATGTAATATCAATAATAAAAATTTGTTATAACAAATAATGTGTTATGTTCATACCTTTTTTAATTCGACTTTCCTGTTCCCATTAATACAATCTAAACGCATTTATGTCAAAACGATGTAAAAAGGTATTAACAGTGGTGGCCGAGTGGTAACGGCCCTGATTTACGAATTGTAGGTCGCGGGTTCAAATCCAGCCAGGCGCATTACTATGTGTAATTAATTAATTGCATCACCACTGCTATCAAAACGGTGAAGGGAAACATCGTAAGGAAACCGGCATGTCCTAGAACCAAAATTCGAACACATGTGACATTCACCAACCCGCACTGGGCCCGCGTGGTGGATTACGGCCCATTCCCTCTCCTAGAGAGGAGGCCTGTATCCCAGCAGTGGGAACATTAAAAGGCTGATTATGAGGTCACAAGGACATTCACCATTATTGCAATGGACCCTTCATAATTACGAGACATGACAATGTTCAAAGTTGATTGTTTCTGAATTCAAATCTTGGGAGCGAACTGGCACAGTCTTGTAACATAATTTTCGACACGAACCTTGCATATTACATGCGACCGCTCCCGGTGAATGATTACCTTTATGCTATAGCTTTTAAACTTTCAGCAATTAATAATATTCGTTAAACTGTCAACTTGAGATAGTTAATTAACGTGATTTTTTAAATTTGTGTTTATGACTTCGGTATAAAATTAAAATAAGTGGCAATTAGAAATTACCCTTGATATGTTCGATCATATTAATTAATTATATTCACTTTTTATTACCAGTAGGTACAACTAAAATTATGTAAAGAGTATAACTATTTTTACACGACTACCTAAAAAAAGGAGTGTTATGTTCATATGTATGTATGTATGTTTGTGAGTTTCTTTTTTCCACCATAACTTCTTAACGGCTTAACCGATATCAATGTACGTGGTAACGTTAGAAAAGTTATTCCGGATAACATAGTGAACATTTTAAAAAATATAAAGGGGGAGCAATGGTTCATAAATAAAATAAACATATTTGGTTTCTATGAAAATTAGACTACATATACTGCCATCGTCTAAAGCTTGCAAAAAAGGTATGAAATAAAAAACAAATATAAAAAAAAAACGCCTGCCATGTCAAAAAGTGAAGTAAAGGATTAAAAACGGGCGACCTGTAAAGAACTATTAAAAAGAGCCGTCCCCCGACTGCAATGAAAAGATTATTATGTTGTTTTTAATTTTTTTGTTGACTTTTTGAAATGGCAGGTGTGTTTTTATTTTTTTTTAATTATTTGTTTTTGTCAGCCAGCCTCTTGGTCTAGTGGTCACCAACAATTGATTCCTGGTTGAAGTACTTGTGTGTTTCCACCAGAAAATCATCAATAGCTGCCCGAAACTGTGCCCAGCTAATGCCAGTAGACTCAATCCTTATTACATGGGACTTGACCAGAATTGACGGAATGGGGGTGTTTGCAATAGATTCACCTCTGCTTTTTATTATTTTATGTGTTAACAATAAGATTGAGATTTAAGAATTTCAAACTCAACACTATAAGATCTTAAACTAAATACTCATTCATTTCTGAAGTAAAATAAAGTAAAAACAGCACAAAACTGAAATTGCTTCGTAATTGCTACGACGTAACTGATGATATCGCTACGCAGTCGTAGCAATCGTAACGCTCGTAGGGGTTCGTAGCTCGTAGCTCGTGGCTATTCGCTACGAGATATGAGTAAATTAATTTATTCATTTTACTGTGTTTATTTTCCTTGTATCATATCTATATATATAAAAATCAATGCCACTTTTCGTTGTAATTCCATAACTCAAGAACGGGCTCACCTATCCAAACCAAATGCTTAGGATTTGGTCGGCATATTTAGTAGATGGTTTATGTGAAGTTTGCACAAAATCGGTCGAGCGGTTCCTCATTTGTCACATTTTTTGTAATAAATGAATTCAATAGAAACTTTTTTCACAGAAACTTTTTTGAAGTTTTGTTGACAGGACAAGCACGTTGTTATGTCATTCATGCCGTCAATTCATTTTGGACGTGGTTTGATTAAATCATATTATCAGCGATAAATTTCTACTATATAAAAATAAGTCGGGTTTTCCTTCCTGACGCTATAACTCCAGAACGCACGAACCGATTTCCACGGTTTTGCATTCGTTGGAAAGGTCTCGGGCTCCGTGAGGTTTATAACAAAGAAAATTCAGGAAAAATTTCAACAGAAAAGCGGGAAAATATTTTTTCATTTTTTTATATAAGTATGGCAAAACAACGTTTGCTGGGTCAGCTAGTAATCTCATAAAATTGTTTGTAGTTGACATTTGGCCTGATATTATTTACACAAATTTAAAAATGAATTTGTTTTTAATTTCGTTGCGTCATTGAAATTATGTTTTTGTTAAACAATTCATATTGGTTTTTGGCACTTCTGTAGGTAATTTGAGGAAATAGTCGTGAGGAAAGTTTAAGGTGTGAATGTGGATGGTTATACAAAAATACGCTCACATTAAAGAGTGCTGTTCTGTATCTGCTATACAGGAAAGAAACAATTAAAAAATAAATGTTGACATGATAAAAAATTGACTGCAAAAACGAACTAAAAGTAAAAATAAAACACTTTTCAAGCGTTTGATACAGCTGTTGCCTTTTTTTAGTTCAATAACACGTTCAATGCCTCTAACTTCATCAGACTGCTTGGCATTTTTTTGTGGGTGGTAGGGTTTTTATAATATTTTTAACATATTAAAATAACAAGGTGACTCTAGTGTCAGTTCACAAAGGAAGATTCTTATGGGGAAGAACACTACACAAGAAACTCTATAGTTAATCTTGTCAAATAAATGTTTTACAATATTTGTTTGGTATACAAAAATATATGTACATATGTGAGGACGATGCACGTAGAGTATACTAGTAATGGAACCAAGTATTGCGAGCAGAGGTAAACTTATCCATTTTCTAAATAAACACATGGTACTCACATGTTTACAAATACTGAAATGGTGTTCGAGTAAACAGAAAAAATCAACTTTGGGATAAGGTAACCTTTGGCTCTCATGAAAAAAAAAACAACTTTGAGATAAGGTAACCTTTGGCTCTCATGAAAAAAAAACGACTTTGGGATAAGGTAACCTTTGGTTCTCTTGAAAAAAAATCAACTTTGGGATAAGGTAACCTTTGGCTCTCATGAAAAAAAAAACAACTTTGGGATAAGGTAACCTTTGGCTCTCATGAAAAAAACAACTTTGGGATAAGGTAACCTTTGGCTCTCTTGAAAAAAAATCAACTTTGGGATAAGGTAACCTTTGGCTCTCATGAAAAAAAAAACAACTTTGGGATAAGGTAACCTTCGGCTCTCATGAAAAAAAAAACAACTTTGGGATAAGGTAACCTTTGGCTCTCATGAAAAAAAACAACTTTGGGATAAGGTAACGTTTGGCTCTAATGAAAAAAAAACAACTTTGGGATAAGGTAACCTTTGGCTCTCTTGAAAATATGCAGAAGAATACAGGATATCAGCCACAGAATAAGAACTACCTATCTACCGAGATAATTCCAAGAAGAATTCTCTAGCTTTTAAAAGCTAACGAAGCTGATACCAAACTTTTCACTTAAAATCATCAGAAAAATTTCAGGTTTCCACAAAAGTAATTTTGTGGGAATTTTTGTCCAAAGTTGTATCAGTTCTAAGTTATTAAGTTCTCAGTGGTTTTCACAACTTATGATTTATGTTCCATCTGTAATGGATGAGACTTAGTTTGGGTTACAAACACTGAAAGTACACTTCCTTTATCATGTTATTTCAAAACTTACGTTTGCAACTTTTTTAGCTGTGGACGTATTTTATAGAGAACTGGTTTTAATATTTTCATTTAGTAAAAAGGAGCAGTGCCCCGCGGTTTCACCCGCATAATTTTCGATACCATGGGAATATCGGGGTAAAATTATCCTATATGTTAATCCTGGTGATAAACCGTATGTGTGCCAAATTTCATCCAAATCCGTTTAGTCGTTTTTGCGTGAAAGAGCAATAAACATCCATCCATCCATCCATACTTACAAACTTTCGCGTTTATAATATTATTAGGATCAACATCGAATTCGGATTACAAACGGAAATAATTTATACCTATGTAATTATTATAACGATGATATTTTCTGTGTAGACGTAAGGAAATGACCGCAAAGCTGTTTACCACATAATTAAATTGTTTTGCTTGTAAAAATAACAACATTTATAGAATAGAATCACAAAAACAGCCGTTTGGTCACAAATTTTCAGCGTAAATTTAAGAAATCTCAAATAAGAGAGATAAGTGAAAAAAAAAACATTCTCAATTCCAGGAGATTAAACAGGTTGCAAAAATTTCAAATTATTTAGTGTTTCATTAAAACACGAAGAGCGAGCAATCAGAAAAGTTGTCAACTTGCAAAAAATTGTAGTTTTAACCACCAAACATATTGAGCACAACAACAAATTACATTTCAACTCAAAAACCATCGACATAGGGTTCAAAATTCACTAGCAAAAGATGTACAGTCGGCAAAATAAACTTTGCGTGTATGTCACTCATTACACCGCGCCGGTGACATTTGTATGACAAATCCCGGAGCAATTTCAGAAATATGCATTTACATATTAGCCTGTATAATTGTTATGTTAAATATAAAAAGTAGTTCGAGCTTGATTCAGCTTTAATTGTAGTTGTTATTAAGGTCAGTAAGCAGGCGATTTAATTTAAAATATGAAAAGGTATAGCTATAATTTGTCGAATTGCAGTGTGGCATGCTTTTGACAATTAACTTCAGATTAGTGGTAAAGGCTGCCACACATTATCAGTTGTAGCTCGGATCTCTGTGATCTTTTTATCGAGCTAGGACTGAAAAAAACACTCAAATTACAATACTGGGAGCAGCATAAAAAGTAGTTAAGATTAATAAATCCAATCTGATAGACTATAGATAAACCTTTAAAAGGTAGCTAGGACACTTCTTTCGGATTCTTTCGGAACTAAGTGACAGCAAAATGGGTACCAACATCTCGTCAAAAAATAATATAATGTCTTTGTACACATGTGAAATCTCTATTCCTTAAATATGTTTACCAAAACTAACTAGTGGGAAAGTAACAAATGTCTTCTCTCGCTCTGGGTGTGTCGTAATGTTAGTGACTAAAACCCACACGTGTTCCTCTAAATGCCTTTTGCGTTCACTAGCAGTACTAAAAATTTACGTCAAGCAATGCAATATGCACTTACCTTTAAGTAATTGGCAGGCCAGGGCTATGAAGAAAACAAAAGAAACAAGTAAATTATAAATTTAAATAAAAACACGCAAGTATGTTGTTTTTAAAAGTTAACAAAATTGTTACGACTAGTACAGACGCGGGTCTCTAATACTCGTAATAATTTTGTTAACTTTTTTCAGTGTATCCGAATACAATAAAACATTTTAAAGCCCATATTAGAATTCTGAAAATATTATACAAATGTACCTACCTCAAACATACTTGTACAGAATGTATTAATATAAATGTTTTACTTAAAACTTTTACAGTGAATCTTACATAGGGACCCCTATGTAAGATTCACTGTAAAAGTTTATACAAGTTTCTGCAATTTTTTTTTTCATTTTCATTTTTTTTTTCAAATGTATGTACGTCTTATATAAATAGACAGACATACATTTATATATGCAATTTAAAAGCTTTTATCTAACATGTAATGTTTTATGTTCGTTTGTTAAAATCAAATATTTCAAAAGCTTCCGTTCATCAAAATCCGATAAACTATTGTAGGGGATTATTGGGCAAACATTCAGAAATACCTAGAAGCTCATACATTTTTGATATTAGTAGGAAAGAAAGAAATATCGCTTTAATCTAGAACACGGAATGTATAAGAAAAATATGGCATAAAACGTGCTTCATTTGACAAAATAAGGAAAAACGGTCAAATTGTGGCATATCTTCACAAACAATTTAAGATTGCAATAGTACGCAAATAGTGTCTGTTTGATTCCAATTAAACAAGAAAGCTTAGAAGGTCCAAAAAAATATGGTTGATGGTTCTGTAATTACTAAATATTTTAGAGACTGAAAAATACTTGTAAATAACACAACTATTTACTAAACATTTGCTGCCTTAATATTTCTTAACAAAATGGCATCGAAACGTTTTAAAAGGTATTATTTTTTCAAAATAATGGTGGGTTGACAGGATCTCATCTCCAGTTGAGAACAATAGAATAATAATTTTATAGTTTAATCAGCAGTTGGTAATCGTCAAACTCTACTGTTGTCTGAAATTCTCTCAATCTTTGTGCGTTCGTTTGTTCTTAACTCCAAAGAATCAATTCAAAAATCAGCATTTTGTCACATTTAGTAACATTTTGCCACATTTAGTATCATTTAGTAAAATTTTGTCGCATTTAGTAGCATTTTGTCTTACTTAAAGAAGTCACGCTTTGATTTCAGTCAACCCTCGAGCGCGCGCGCGTTATATTCATGTACTAAGTTTTCTGAATGTATATTTGTAGTGGACTCCCCTGTCCAATTTATATTATCCCATAAATATAATATGTCAAATAAAATAAACACGATTCTGGCTTCCTCTTATATCCATAAATGTATGATACAATAATTTTCTTTTCCATTCCATTTACATCTTGATCATTTCAGGCACCATTGTGTACATAACGCAATAAAATTAGCTTGCCTATTTTCAAGGCTAGTTTTCAAAGCTAGTAATATGTATATGTACTAAACAAGGCTTTTTATTTAGGGTTTTTAAAACTAATGAAAACCGAGAATGGTCCATAAAATAAATACAATACTAAATATGTAACAGAGACGCAGGTAACATTTCTTCCAGCAGACTTTTAAGTCGAGAAACGCTTTTATAATTTAAATTGATTAATATGTAACCATTTCAAAAACTAAAAATAGTCGTGTCTACTTAGGAAACCACCATTTATCGGGCATCAAGAAACTTGTCGATAGCACAAAAAGCCCCCTGAGAAGGGTAAACGTTTCTCGTATCAAATGGCCCCCAGCGGACATGAATCGACATTGGCGCGCAGATTGCGCCACCAATGCGTGCTTGGACCCTGTTATCTGTAATAAGCGGAGTGTCCTGTCTACCCACGGATAATTAATGGGAAAATGATAGCATTTTTTTTTCAGTATCTTTTGATGACACTATTGAATTCGGGTATTAAGTACATGGCTTGACGTTTAGAACTATAATTTTATAGCGTTTAGATTGACCTACCTACGTATTTTTAACGCGTTTGCAATTTGATTGTTTTTGTGATAATTGTCTTAGATCGCCCGCTATGATCAGTGATAAGAATAAATTATTGTGGGGCTATTCATTTATTATCTTCATCTTCTTAAAAATGAAACGCTCAGCAAAATTATGCTGGAAAATTGTGAATTCTGCCTTCGAAATAAAATACAGAGCTGGTTAATTCAGTGTCTGATCCTTAGGAGTTCTTGAATTGTTTGGCGTGACAACGTCTCATAAATCGATGAACGCCGGCTGCACGCACGAAAAAGGATGACTCATTGTAACGTTACGCTCATTGTAACGTTAAGCTAATTGTAACGTTACGATCGGAGCGAGAGCGATGCACGAGCGAGTGAGAGGCACGATCATTTCATCAATGTTTTATTATGACATTATTACGTTAAACTATCTTCCGTAAACTTTACCGGCAATTTTTTTTTTCTATATCTCCACCTATTTCCTATACCTATTCCGTATTTCCTATTACCCCATAAACCTTCATACCCAGTCCACCATCGACCCAGAGCGATCAAACACATTACCAACAAATGCTGCCGCTACCCGCGAATACGAGTACATCAAGTCGGCCAATTTGTTCTAAAGACATTATTGTTCCAGTACTGTGTGTGTGTTTTGTTTACAGTTTAATGTAAGAACTGTCTGGAGGAAAGTCAAGAGTTGTAGAATTTGATGGATTGGTTGTAATTATCTTGGAATTTAAGCCTTTTTGATAAATGTCTTGGGTGGGTTACGCGTTTTGTTCGGAAATTCTCTATTCGAGGAACGCGCGCACGTGGAACGCGAAATTCGTGCACGTGGTACTTCCGGTATATTCTTCAGGAGTGAACGTGAAGTAAAATGTCATTCCAACTTGTTTGTACAAACTGAGAGCTCACTTCATGTTCACTTTACCTACGTTTTCACGGTGAGATGTTAACACAAACGCACTGCAGGGTCCAGCAGTGAGACGCAGAAGAAGACGCTCCGTTCGTCGGGAGTCGCAGGGCGATTCCTGGCCGCAGCGCCGTAGGCGCGAGCCTGTGAATAGCGAGCTTTGGGAGACTCGCCGTCCGATAACAACCAGGGCCGAGTCGACGACGCGTTGTATTCCACGCGCGCCTCGAAGAAATATCAGCATAGAAGACGGGGCCTGCTAGGGCCAGTGCCTGCCAGGGTTGCGAAGTTTGTGCGAAAGGGTCACCGCGGCCCGGAACGTTAAGGGCATTAGGAAGAAGACGGGTGAGTAGAGTCTGACACTTCCTTTCACGAACACGGATGTGTCAGTAAGAGTCTGACACTCCCTTCCAGTCCACCCAGAGTGGAAGAAGCCATCTGATGATTTCCCATCCAGTAACAATAAAAATGGTAGTGTTACGATAACGCAACAATTTTTACAGTTAAGTACAAAAGAACAATGCCCACATATTAGAACAACCTTGGCCTACAGTGAACACTGATAAATAGTTTATGGAATTATAGTTTAAGTTGTTATGAACACCTTCTAGTACATACCAGTTAAGAAAATAAGTCGCTATTTGGAAATAAAACAGTTTTTATTTTTTCAAAACATTCATTTTTTCACAGTCACAAACTCATCCTACACACTTTCAACCACTTTCGAATGGAAAGTATATCATTTGAACACAATAATTATTAATTTCAACGTTATTAACTCATTTTAACCTTATGAATAATTAGAATTTACTTTAAGTGTAAACTGCTATAGCTCCTTTTATATTTGTTTGACACTTTGACAGGCTGGGAGCAAGCTTGAGTAGGTAGTTTAATGTCAAATCTATCATTTGTCAAAGGCTAATATGGCCATATTTAAAAAGAAATATCGATTAGTTGCATCGGATTTTGGTCTTTATCAATTTAATTTATATCTAACTACGGCAAAGCCAAACAGTGGTTTTATCATTATAAAGTATAGTATCTCTGGTCTGAGGTATTTATGAACATAATTGGTCTAAAAGTCGAGTGGGTTTCATTAAAAAAAACTAAAATGGCTGCCAGTTTTCTCAGATTAAAAAACTGAAACCTGACTAACGTTTAGTTTTTCCGTAATCGATTAGATTTATTAAATAATATATGAATTTAAATTAAATTGACCATAAAATGGCAACCCCAAACTTAACGTGAAAATAAAAGTTGCGTAATAATAAGTAAAATGACTGATTTATTTGTTATGATCACGGCGTCTTAGTTTGAGATAAAGCTTTGATGGATAATTCCTATTTAAAATACTTATATTTTTGTGTTATCTTTCTAAACGTGTCTGAGGTGGGCCATATCTGGGCATCCTTCTTTATAAATCAATCATTATAGTTTTCAACCATATTACACTGATAGCACTGTATTTTTATAGAAATTTTTCCATATATGTAACCCAAATTATTTATTTTTTATCGAATTCAAATCCCATTTAAAATTTGCACGTCATTTTAAAGAAGTTAGATGCATGTATGAACGCTTGTGTGCGCCGACGCATCCTCTGCGTCACCGTAGCAACATAATGATATCTAGTCGATGTCACAACAGTGAATTACGCCGTGTTAATGTCTTCCATGCCTTTCAAACGACCTTTGTCACGTCATGAGGAAAATAACGTCGACATTGTTTTCTAACAAATTATAATACATTAACAGAAGAAACACAGAAAAAGCAGGAAAAATAAACACAAATTAGTGACAGTTGCAATTCTTGGAAATAGGAAAAGATATGTGAAAATCATGTGATTTAATTAATAAGACTTAGATATAGGGGAAGGAAAAATCGTCGTCCACTATAAAAACAGTGTAACTCGTTTTCCTCATTCTATTCATGAAGTGCTACAAACAAAGTTAATAAACTTTCATTTCAACAAACCATGTTTTTCTTTGAAAGTGATGTTATGGTTATGGTTGGGAAGGAAAGATAGCAACTTTATTACAATAGCGTTAAAGTGTAGGTGTATCTGTAGGCTATACAAATATTTGTTGTTGTTCTGTGCGGGAATCGCACCCGCGACACGCATCGCAGCAGCCAATCGCTCAACCACTGCGCCAACCGTGTCGTCGCTTGGTCTACCATCATCGGTTCAAAGTAAGCTCACAGTTGCCATGTTCCTGATTCTTACGCCTGATACGCAAAATATCCCACAGCCGTTACCCGTTAAATAGTCTTACAGTTTACATAATGAGTTTTCAAAAATAGCTCTTAATAACTTAATCTAGGTCGTATCGTGTGAACACGCACCGCTTGCCAGTACATTCCATGATTTATAAAGTGCTATAAAAATAGTGAAAAGCAATTTACATTGCAATAAATTAGTTTGTAATTAATTGCTTTGCTGATTATGAGAGAACTTGGATTATTAATGTGTTTATTAGTATTTTAATTGCATACGTTTTGTGTGAGAGTTTTTTCAATGGCAGTTTATCCAGGTTTGTTATCCCAATGATCGGAGTATGTAGAACTATTCTTGCTATTTGTAACATGTTTTCAAAGTATTAGATGCTTGAGATCCCGGGATTGTTTGGGTTTTAAAAACATGTGTATATTTGTTATAAGTTTGGTATTGATTTTTGGAGGTACTTGTGTGAATGCATGCATATGTCGCGACTGCTAACTGAACTTAGACAAAACTTGATAAATGTGAAACAAGTTAAGGTAAAGCTAAATCGGAATTTATTTTATTTTATTTCCCAAAGTATTGTGTAACTGTTCAGAAAAAAAAATTGTATATGCAATAACCTTTTTTCAATAAATTTAAAATCCCGAGATCCCGGTTTCGTGGCCATATTAATGCATACATAAATTTAAGGTCATTGGCCCGAAATAGCTCTACGTACTCCGATCACTGATTTTAATCAATTTCCAACATATTTGGGAGCGGCCCAAATATGTTGGAGTCGACTTTTGGTCTAATTGGACAGAACTGAGATCAGTATTTTACATGGGAAGACTGTCTGGATGACCTCCACAACCTCATTACTGGGCAACACGATACCCATTACCCGATTGTCAAGGGCAAGACTGACGTCACACATCTACAACTCAGTAATTGGAAAATACTATAGGAATAATGGTGTCAAAGGACATGGCCAAAAATTACATTCTATGTACACACATACATAGTAAATATTTTGTATATTAAAAATTAATCATTTTAACATAACCTTGTCATTTTTAGGGTTCCGTACGTCCGAAAAAAAACGGAACCCTTATAGGATCACTAGTGCGTCCGTCTATCCGTCCGTCACAGTCAATTATATCCGAATCTACTGGACTGATTAAGTTGAAATTTGGTACACATAATTTCAAAATATTGTGCGTTGGTACGTACAATATTTTAAAATTATGTGTACTTACATTTGCAGGTGGAATGTGTAGGAGAACAGACTATTCAACTCCAATGTTAAGTTTTATTGAATCGGTTTGTAGATAAATATTAACAAAATAAGCCCACAATGAGCATTCTACGGGCAATATTTTAGGAGATATTAATTTTTCAATTTAATTCTCCTCGCGGTGTGACAAATAAATGCTTGTTAAGGCATAGGCCCTTATTACAGCATTGTGAGTCATGCTTGTGAGACATCACGTTCACGTTGCTCTTCTTGTTATAGATAGTACGGAACCCTTCGTGCGCGAGCCCGACTCGCACATACAGCCGAACCCAATAATCGATCTATCGCATACTGGAGATAGAAAAACAAATGAAACAACAGAAAACCTATATAATTTTTCTGTTGTTTCATTTGTTTTTCTATCTCCAGTATGTGATAGATCGGTTATTGGTTTCGGCCGTTTGTCGGTTTTTTAAAACTGTCCGTCGAGTTTCTTTGACGTTCTTTTCCATAATAATAATAATATTGATTTATTTGCTCAGAATGTAGGTAGTCACAATAAGGTGGTTACGAATTTTTACGTTCAAGAATCCTTGTACATTCTACCATTTTGGCATGCAAACATTGATGCAGTTCATCGTTTCACAAACAAACAAGTGCCCAACACAAAAACATCAACCATAGACACCTACGCTTTGGAACGTGCAAATATCTTCATCTCTTTGACCTACCGACCTTGACAATTCAAAACTGCCTGTGTTTAATTGAAATAAATTCTTTAAGTTTGTGTTTGAATCTGTAATTAATCACAGGCAGCAGGTGAGTGAAACTAGACGTAGATAATTCTCAGCTGCAGTTCATTTGTGTGAAACATGTGTAATAACGCTCATGCTAATGCGGCCGTGTTGGCAAGTAATTACCGTGTCTCTGTAACACTTAATAAATGGTGTAATTTAATTAACATTTTGTTTCACTATGGGATCTACCTCTCATTCGATCAATCAATAGATTTATCACGGGCCGTACCACGAAGTGCTATCATGATTCAGTGTGAAAAAGGGATAGTGCTATTCGTCTTGTATAACTCCGTCTCTCTCTGACACAGGAAACATGATGGATTTAAGACGTCGTGATAGGGCTACTGGGACAAGGTAATAATGATCGAAACTGAACTGAACTGATCGAGAATGAACGAAACTGATACGGTACTAGTATTTAGCTGAATCTGGCTTGACTGGAAGCCGACCCCAATATAGTTGGGAACAGGCTAGGCAGATGATGATACAGGTAACTAACAAAAAACATATAAAGAAACAAAATGAATAAAGATCACGTTTTTTATTTAGCTGTAACATCTTTACTTCCGTACTTACTACAGGTATTAACTATACATACGAATACATATGTACAATCTTAAGTTTAAGTTGATACTTTTGAATCTCGATAGATGGCGTTGTTCATTTACGTCACTCCGCTGAATGGCGGTGTTAAGATTCTCCGCGATTACACGTGACCTCTTTGTGTATACTAAAATAAATTGTGTGTATTACTTGCATAATTTAAAAATCACACAATCAATTTGATATTATTAAAACTGAAGAGTTTGCTTGTTTAAAACAATGTTTACCTATGCAGTCGCGGGACTTTATAACAATTTACCGTCGATAGTTAAAAATAAAATGATAAGTTCCTTTAATGCATTCAAAATAAAACTTGCTCGGCATATAGTCGAAAAATAATGACAATATCAGTTAATAATTATTACTTCTGAATGCATTATGGAAGTACCTACATATAATTATAATTAAAATGAACGACTTTTTGGAAACCATATTGCTCATCTAAGTGACAGTGTCTTTTTAACCGACTTCAAAAAAAGTACCGTAAAGACCGTATATTTTTTTTGCGTGTGTTCGCGGGTGTCGTCGTCGTTTATTGTTTACACCAGTTTATACCGTGTATGCTGTGATGGGTACGTTTAGGTGGAGGGGGGAGAGCTTAGCACTAAAAAGTGAAAAATAAAAAACTTTTTACAAAAAAAAAAACACAAATATATGAAATAACTTTAATTTTGGAAGTCGGTATTCAAATAGCAAAGAAACAAGCAAAAACACACTTCCGAAAGTAAAGTTATTTCAGAAGTCAGTTGTTTTTTTTTTTTGTAAAAAGTTTTTTATTTTTATGAAAATACATTTCTTTTAACCGAAACGCGCTAATCTCTGAATTTTTTTTTTGTACATAATAGCCATATACATTCATGAGGAAGGCTATAGGGTATACGGCAACGGGAAAATGGATGAACAGGATACGCGCATACGAAGTCGCAGGCAATAGCTAGTAATATTATTAATGTAAACTAAGTCTGTCTGTCTATTTGTTACCTTTTCATGCCTCAAAGGATTTGGATGAACTTTGGGATACAATTAGACCATGTCCTGACTTAGGACGATAGTTTGCTTCCTTGGGGCCACTTCCGACTAACTCTTGAAACTTGGGGGCACAGCTGGCAGCAAAAGCCAAAATCTCCAAAACCTATAGAACCTCTACTAACTAAATTCATCAATAATTATTAATTTAACAACATGTTTTAGCTTTAGAAGTAATTTGAACGCGTAGTAATCTTAGAGAAAAGTCGTATATGTATGTGCTAAATTTTGCAGACAGAACCATAAACCGTTCCACATCTCAACTTAATTGCCATACAATGTCATAACACGTTTCACATATGCAGACTAAAATGAAAACTTAAACAATGGGAATATATGTTATTATTCTTGTCATAAAGCATAATAAAGGTTAGAACCATTCCCAGAGCCCAGAACAATGAACTTTATAGCAACTATATACAGGCTGATGTTATAAAGTTGAAGTCTGCGAGGAAAACTGATGAAAAGCAGACATATAGGTACTTAGTTTAAGTACTCAGACAAATACTTGCACTGTTTGGCCAGGTCCACTCAAATCTGTCTGGCATTTTCCTCAACAGGTCACCTCAGACATTAACCTACATGGTTCTCATATGATTTGAACAGTACGGATTGTATGGACTTTAAAGGAGACTTTGACATTTGACAAAATTACCAAAAAAGATTGGACGAGGAAAAGTGTCATGTTTAACGTAGGTACTACGGATTAGCAGATTCTAAATTATGAATAGAAAAGAATAAAGAATTTTGCTTATCAGTATTTAAACGAAATAATTAAAATTATTTATGAATGTGTTCGAAATAAGTGAGTAAACGTACGTCTACTTATTGTCATCATCTGACTAGCCTTTTCCCAACTATATTGGGGTCGGCTCCCAGTCATACCGGATTCAGCTGAATACCAGTATTTAACGTGGAGCGGATACCTACCAGACCTCCACAACCCAATAACTGGGGAACACGGCACTTCTTGGCAAGACTGGTGTCAGATTTTCTGGCTTCTGGCAATCCGTAACGACTGCCAAAGATCTACAAATGACAGTCGGGACCAACGGCTTAACGTGCTTTCCGAGGCACGGAGGAAATTCGGTATGTTAAGACGGTCACCCATCCACAGACCAACCTTGGCAAGCGTTGCTTAACCTTGGAGATCGACCTGTGCGGCTGTTATTCTTTAGCCACGAGCTCCCGCCTACTTATTACCGTTCATGAAATATAGCCCGCTGGCAGAGAAGGAAAAACTAATCAGGTATTATTTCGTTCCAAAATCAAATTCATAATACACTTCATAGTTCCAGTTAAAACATTGTTCTGCGGGCGTACCATGAGGTGTTAAAACGTGAGTCTTCCGAGCGAGAAAGAGGGATAGAGTTATACACACTATATAGCTCCATCCCTTTTTCTCGCTCGGAAGACTCACGTTTTAAAACGTCATGGTACGCCCGCAGTTTTTACAATAGTTCTGCGACTAATATAGCCCGAGAGACAGGCTATGCACGAATGAAATAACAGCGCAAAGCACGGCACAGGGATTAGAACTGATTAAATTGCTCTGATTACAAACTTAATCTGGTGGATAGCCTTTATTCGTTCTGGACACTAATTGAAAAGTCTCTTGGTACTTTAATACAGTAAGTAAAGACCGTAATACATTCAGGACTACAGATCAATGTCTTGGTGATTAAAATATTACTTTACTACAAACTTTTTGAAGCTTTTTTCAATTGGACGTATTTTCCTATGAGGAAAGGCAAAATCTCAGTAAGCTCCTGATATGATCCGTATGTATAGTTGTTTTTCTTAGTTTACGTTCACACATAGTATTGTACACATTTAGACTAATATTATAAAAAGGTAACGTTTGTGAGTTTGTGAGGTTGTGAGTTGGTGACGTTGTAAGGGGTAATCTCTGGATCTACTGAACCAATTTTCAAAATTATTTCACCAATAGAAAGCTATGTTATTGTGGAGTGTCATAGGCTATTTATCCCCGTATTGCCACGGGAACGGGAATAACGCAGGTGAAACCACGGAGCGCTGCTAGTCTAGACATAAAAGCCGGTTGACAGTACTGAGCACCTGACCTTTATGAAAAACATTACCAAAAGTCTGTGTCTGTTCTCTCTCTTTACTCTCGACTCTTAACAGAAAAGATATAAAAAATCGAGGAAAGCGTAAGAGATGTTTTTCAGCGTTCTTAAAACTTAACTTGCAATTCACAATGTATCCCAAACCACTAAGACTTCTGCCTCCCTATAAACAACAACAAAAGAACTCCCCACAAACAAATGAAACCAGGGAAAATATTCCAAGTCTCACAGGTTCAAGACAAACCAAGACGAAGGTATTCAGTTCAAGACTTTACTCAAATTTCCTACTGATGATCAATCACTTAGCTACTACCTACGGCTCTATACCCTCTAACTCACCGACCTTAAAACTAATGTACGCATCCATTGCTGCGACAGCAACCACAAGTTCCTGATAGTGAGGACCAGAGGCATCAATGCATGGGATCTATTTCGATGTAGCCTGTAACAATGAAGTTTTTAGATAAAAACCGTCAAGTAACTCTGTCCGTGATGAATGGAGTTTGTTCTCGTCGCTTATTTACTTAACGGATTGCGTGTAGATTCAGTGTGACGTATGCCCTGATCCGGAGATAATACAGCTTAACAATGGGCCTGTACAAAAACGACGGAATTTTTACAAGCTTTTATCACATTGTTCTCCGAATGTGTGTAAAATGCGAGTGATTCTGGGCCAATCTGCTGCGGTATGTTGATGGAAATGGCCCGTTGGGTTTCAAATAAAGAGTGTATATTTTCTAGACTGTTATGAAGTGTTTCATAAATATGTGTTTTAATGAACGTTTACATAAAATGAAGTGTGGTGGGTCACGTCAGCTGTGTACACAGTGAGTCATCGCAGTCCCCACCAAAGTGCATGACTTAGGATTAACGGTACCGTCGAGGCCAGCCTAGGAAGAAATGGCGAGACGGACTAGATAACTACTGCAAGGCATAGTTTTTTTTTTTTTAACGTTGCCCCACACTAGGAATTTCTCCTGTGTCGTGGGTGCGTTTACAAACATACAATGTCACATACACAAACAGCCAGACCCGGAACAACTATCTGTAGGCCAAACAAATATTTGTTCCGTGCGGGAATCGAACCCTCGACGCGACGCGCAGCAGCCAATCGCCAACCGTGTCGTCGAGTAAAGACTTTTTCAAGTTCGACTTCGGGTAATGAATGCTATTTGCGGCCATTTAGATGATAAGAATAGTTGGTCGCTGTGTTGAACGCAAGACAATGTCTTATTTAATTTTATCATGTTCTTTCTCTATAAGTTAGCTTTTATGACGGGTTATATGAGTTCATATAATATTGTTTTATTTTTATTTTTGATGACTATGTAGGTCAATCTGTTTTTACTTTATAGACTCAATCTACTCTTTACAATGTTTTATAGTGAATTGTTTTTATGATTTCCATGTTGGATATTTTTTTTCTACCTTTGTCATGTATTAGACTTTGCATACTATTGTAAAAATTCAAGTTCTTAAAACGCAATAGACAGATGTGTTGCTGGGGAGTTTGTTGCGCCACTTCTTCTTCCCAGCTAAAACACTAGGAAGTGGTGACGGGTGGGCGTTTTGGGGGACTGTCTTTATGTAAAATTATTTGACGTTCAAAAAGTGCTGTCTCTCAGCCTAGTTTGAATAAATGACTTTTGATTTTTTTAAGATTTTTGAATACCTGGAAGAGTTTGTGGGGAAGGTTATGCCCAGCAGTGGGGCGGAATAGGCTGAATAAAAATAAGTTTTCTAGATAGTTACTAACGCTAGGTCATTATTTCCTTGTAGGTTAATTGTTTCTACATGTGTGATCGTGAGTCATACCTTCCACTTAGTATTGAAAAATGTATGTCACAATAGCTTCTGCTCGCGGCTTCGCCCGCATGAAAAGTTTTTAACATCCTAATAAATTCAAATCATCAAATGACTTCTCCCGCTCTGGGCGGAGCGGAAGGGAGTTTCAGTCTCTTACTGAGTAAAACCCACTCGTGTTCCTCCTAGTGTTCTTTGCGTTCTAGGGCCGCGTTGAATCTTTCGAACAAATTCCGCAACCCTAGCAGGCACTGACCCTATGGGGCCCCATCTTCTTTGCTGGCATGTCTATGTCGACCCGGACCAACAGCGTTAGTAGTTTCGTATGTACTCATCCAGGTGCAAAGTTCTAAATTTGTTCAACTCGTTGGGGCGTGAAAACTTGACAAACACATAGAAATATGTTTCCATGTGTAATGTACACTAGGATCCAGAGGTTGAAATTAGGAAAGAACGAACACTAAATTACACTGATATCGGCTCGCAGTAAGCGTGCACGTCTTCTCTCTCCGGCGGTCGGTTGGCAACTGTCTAGTCTGTGGTAGGCAATGCCCCCACCCGGCCCCGTGTCACCGCGCGTACGCTACTCGAGACGACAGAGCCGCTGTCTATATACTACACCATGTATAATATTAGCATGGACATTCATAATGCGTATCAAGTACTGATTACTTTAAACACTTGGCCTTGCCACATTCACGTGTTCAACATAGAAAACGGTGTCACGACACGGCAAATATAATATTCGCTGGGTATTCCTTACGCAAGTTTTATGAGACTGTGAGATTATGTCAACAGGACAGGAAAGGATCAAACATCTTGCAAGTGTTTTTACTAAAATACCTTTTATGTTATTGATGAATTCGCCATTTTCAAATTATTATAAGAACAGTGCAATGAAGTATTAAAGAAAACTACTTTTTTACAGCTGACAGCCAGATATGTATATGTATATAAACGAGTAAAATGAAAGTTCAAGATTCATGGTCACATTCAAGAAATGTAATTATTTCAGCGATCTATCGCAAACAAAAACTTTTTAACAAAAAAATACAACCGACTTTTACACAAAAAATCAAAAAAGTGCAAAATAACTTTAATTTCGGAACTCGGTTTTTGTGGTTGCTTTTTCGTTTTTTGAACACCGACTTCCGAAATTAAAGTTATTTTGCACTTTTTTGATTTTTTGTGTAAAAGTCGGTTGTATTTTTTGTTAAAAAGTTTTTTATTTTTCACTTTTTAGTGGTACCTACACTCCTTCCCCTCCCCCACCTAAACGAACCAATCACATTGGTGTAAAAAAAAGTACTGCTCCTTTGCAGAGTACACTAAGAGGTCGTCAATGTAGACAATGTAGATATTTTTTTAGATTTTTCGAAAACCGCTTGTTTGATTTCGATAAAATTTTCATGGGACCATTTGGGAAGTATACCCTTTCCAACAAAAAAAGAATTTTTCAAATCGGTTCACAAGCGACGGAGTTATGCGCGAACAAACAATAAAAAAAAAACATACAAACATCCGAATTGAGAACCTCCTCCTTTTTTAGAAGTCGGTTAAAAATGGCATCAGAGTTTGTGTTTAGATGTATATAAAAAAAATCATATTATGATCAAAAATGTTCGTAAAATTACATCCCCTTAATCCTTAGTCCCGAAGTTTTCAAAGCTAAAAATCTAAGCCCTAAGATAAGGAACACGGATGGGTTTTAGTCAGTAAGAGTCTGACACTCTCTTCTGCTCCGCTCAGAGCGGGAGAAGTCATTTAATGATTTCCCATCCAAAAAAAGGACTCGAATTTCTAAATTAACAAAATGGCTGTCTCTGAACATATTTCCTTAACTTTTTCTAATTACAGCTACCACTCCAACAACTCAGAATTCTTTCCGTACCGTCGAAGAGTTTATTTATAGAAGACACGGCTAACATCCACTCCGCTTCCCAATTACGAATACAGCGTGTTCACAAATGGATTTGATAAAATAACATCACAAATGAGATCGGGTACCCGTTGTACGAGAATCAATTTTGTCGACAATAAGCCGGTATCGACTGGTGGCCGCACTGGGAATATGGCCTACATGAAAATGTACATTTAATTTTCGATATTTTGAAGTGATTTTTATTGTGTGTGGTTAAGGATTTATATTTGTTTTTTTTGCTGATTGCTGGGAGTGGCGTTTGTAAATTGAGTCTTTTTTGTATTTATATTTCAAGTTTTATCCCTGAAATTAATTTCATGATCGATTCGACCAGTTGTCTTGTATGGCATTTTATTTTTACATAATTATGTTGGCTACGCTATCTCAAGAAAAACTAGCTTTTGTGTTTATTATTTAAATCCCTAAATAACATTAACAAGTGGCCATACTGGGCCATTGGGCTATTTCAAATTATTATTTATTGTATGTATGATAGATATAGGTACAGGACAGAATGGAAGAAAAAAACGTGTTGCACCGACCCCAAGTAACATGGGATAAGGACAGGAAGATGATGATGATGATGATAAATATAGGTAGATATCTTTTTTTTTTATTTTTGCTATCATTCGCTCATTTTTTTTTTGCTGTATTTATATATTTTGTTTTAGTATGTGTTCCGTGAGTGTATCCGTGGCATCATAGGATCTATCAGAATACCAGCGCTGTGATATATATATTTTTTTAAGTATTGCAGAAGATGCTCAGATGGCCTTTTTGACCACGCACTCATAAAAATGATACAGTTAGCTTTTATTTAATTAGTATTAGTTTCTAATTTATTTTTGCTTGTGCGAGTACCAAATAAACATTATTTATTTCTTTTTCAGCAAAGACATATTCTCTATGTTTTTCAGTCTTTAGCGGAATTTTTTATTTGACATTTGTCAGATTGGTTCTAAAATTCAACTACGACAATCGTTTCGTTTCTAGATCAATTCTAGAGCTGTTTACATAATGTAATGTACAGATATAAGGTTTGAGATTTTTTTTGCACAATATAACGGCTAAAAATCACGTGATCTTAAAGTTTTATCCTAAGCATAGGTTGATAAAAATATAAAAAAGCATATATGCAATGGCTGCAAAACTATATAATAAATTACCAACTCAAATTATATTAGCTAACAACGTAAACAGTTTCAAACATCAGCTTTTTAAATTATTGAATGACAAGGCATATTACTCTGTCGATGAATAAATATCTTAATGACAAGTTTTGATAAGATAAAATTTACAATTTATTTTAAATTCGACAATTTTAATTTGTACGACATAGTAAGAGATTTTGGTAAGGTTATAGTTTTAATTTATTTTTAATTATTGAATTATTTGCTGACATTGTATTCTTTTTATATTTAATTTTGACAATTGTAATGACATTGTATTTTATTTAATTGTATTCATTTCATTTGCTGACATTGAATTTTATGAGATTTTGTACTTTACTATAATTAATTTTGATTGTATTAAGATTAGCGACACTATTTTGTATGCCTTGCGGCGGAACATAGGATGGACCAAACATTTTTTTTTATATATACTTAACATCTTTGTACCCTGTGTTCACAAAATTTAAAAAAAAAGAAAAATTCGGCCCGGAACATTAAAAAACAATGGGTACGGTATATTTTGAAGTCTTTTAGAACAGGTAAAAGATTTTAAAATTAGCAAAGTGTGAAACAAAAATCTCTTAACAATTAATCGCTGTTTCTCCTTCTTTTCAATTTATTACCTTGCCAATTATAAGCCAAATCTGAACTGAAGGTTTTTTGATCAAAAATACTGGAAGCTTATTAAAAATTTTATAAATAACATTCCACGGCGAGTTAAGTTCTGTTACGTTGAAGTGCTCCTGAAAAATGGTAAGATTCGTTGAATTTTAACTAGCCTGGATTAATTGGAAAAAATGTTCCCTACCTTGTTGCTATTCCACCAATTCGCACCAAGCGTTTCCATCGTCTTTTATAATGCGCACAGCAAAGGAGTGGAACTCTCTGCCTGCGTCTGTGTTTCCGAACTCATTCAACCCTAAACTTTTCAAAGTTAGAGTGAACAGATTTCTTCTGGGTAAGCTCATTCCATCGTCGACTTTGTCTCTGTCACGTCTGACCTAGACTAGAGTCAAGAGCAAACCCATCTCAAAGAAAGATTTAACTTAATTGGTCCAGTGAGAACCCAAGAAATCTGGCACTAATCTCGCCAAGGGTTATTGTGCTACCCAGTTTATTTATGGTGGAAGTCAGATAGGCAGTCGTTTCATGTTAAATACTGGTATTTAACTGCATCCGGGTAGACTGGAAGCGCACTTCAATACAATTGGGAGACCTGGTTTTAAACTGGCTAAACTGGATGATGTGTACCTACATGGTTCTCATATGACTTAACCAGTACGGATTGTATGGACTTTAAAAGAGACTTTGACCTCTGAGTTTGTTTCGGTGTTTCTTCTCAGGGTAGTCGGCTAGGAAACACCGGTTTCATCTAGCTTAAAATGACAAGAAATATTGGACGTGTAAAAGTGTTATGTTTAACCTACTTACAAAATAAATATCATTTATCAAGTAGTTTGTTAGATAATGTGTGGTAAGGACAAAGAGGTAATAAATCAGTGTTGACAATGCCAATGCATGTAGGCAATGCTGTACTGCACGCCACTTAACATTTGCTAAACCCGCTCCTTTTGAGCATACTGGAATCCGGTATGTAATAAGGCATCTTTGTTTTGCTGTTGATATGATTGGGCGTACCCAGCTTCTGGCATAGAGGGGGACAAGTCACATTTTTACTTACATGAAATATTAGGTATATGTAGTGTAGTGTGTAGGGCAAACAGCCACAAATGATCCTGCTTTTTTGGTAGTTAGTTTAGTTAGTAAAAAATTGTATAGTTTACACTAGATAAATGTGCAATGAAGGTCATTGCCCTTTCTTTGATATCTCTTCGTAGGTACATGGACAAAAAAAATGAATCGTTTTCCATTACTAGTAAATATAAAGGATCACGATGGATGTTGATTCAATATAGCATTAATTCATTATTTCTGTTTTAAGAATTAAGGTTGTCAATAAATGTAGGTGGGTCAATGACCGTTATTGCACATTTATTTGGTGTCGACTATAATCTTCGTCCACCATCTTCACCGCGGCGGCCCCGGCTGGTGACTGTAGCTTGCTCACTGCGCGGTTTTTTATGGCAATTGCACCGTGCGTTTTGCCAGTGTCTACTGCGCGGTTTATTCAAAAGTTAGCAAATAAGGCCCCGTTTACACTTTGATTAGTGATTAGGCGAGTTCTTACATTTTTTGCGAGATTTCCAGGGGGGAGTACATTAAAGAGAAGACATAGTGTACACAATAAAGAGAATTATATTCTATTCTATTCTTGATAACTATCGACTCTTAGGCGGGTGAAGCCTTTGCCACTACCATAAGAATTATTAAAAAGGAAACAATATAGCCTCACTTTATAACCCTGACACGTCCTCTTTTATAGGTTCTACACAGTTGCCGTTAAACACCGACTTGCCTCGGAAAAGCCGTTTGGCGGGCTAACCAGTATAAAATATACGAGAGGAGTTTAAAATAAAGTTTGTGACTTGTTGTTGCTGAACTAAAAGAAATGATAACTACAAATAGCTAATATAATAACTAATTGATTTAGCTTATACTTTTGGCAACGTAACATCAGGACGAATAGAATCTGCAGATTGTAATATAAAGCACTGCACTGCCTGCTGTCTGCACTGCTGGGACACAGGCCTCCTCTCTAGGAGAGGGAATGGGCCGTAATCCACCACGCGGGCCCATTGCGGGTTGGTGAATGTCGCATGTCTTCGAATTTTTGGTTCTAGGACATGCCGGTTTCCTCACGATGTTTTCCTTCACCGTTTTGAGAGCAGTAGTGATGACATTAATTACACAAAGTTATAACACACACAAAGTAAAACGCCTTGGCTGGATTTGAACCCGCGACAGCCACCACAGCAACGTAACATTTGGACGAATAGAATCTGCAGATTGTTATATATTTTGTTTGGATTATAAATGGTCTTTACAACGTGTAACAGAATAAACCCAATACCGAAAAAAGAGTTATTATATACATATATCATTACCTATGTACAACATTTACTATTAAGCGTAAAAATAGTTCGCAAGGCGTTGTGGCTTGTCCCAATATTCCTCATTGCGTATTTCGCTTCGTGGCTTATTAGAAAACGGCAAATACCAGCGAATAAGCCAAAAACAGTCGTATACACTGAATCTCCACTTCATGTCTACACAAATACTTCAGCAAAAGCTTTTCTCTCAATCTCTGACAAAGCAACCGACAACTTCAAGTACTTTAATCGTTCCCCACATTTCAAGACAAGGAATTGTTTTGAAACGAACAGACACTTGACTAACGATAGATCTCGGATTTGTTCAAGCTCTCAGCTGTCAATCTTGTCGAATTTGTTAGTCGTTATAATTGTTCGGCCGAAGACCCTTCTGTTAAACCAATTGTTTTACTATGGTAGCCTCCATAATAATGTATTTGTCACCAGAAAATGGCAAACTCTGTAAGGTTATATAATATCTTGGGAAATTCTAATCTCTCGATAATTTGTCGACTGAACAATTGGAACATTTTTATACACTTCCATCTTTGATAGTTAATACTATACTCTTTCGAAGTAATTCCGAGTCGAATTTTAGAATAGCAAGTAATGAAACGATTAGTATTACAATTTCAGCATTCTAACAGGTGACGGAGCTCCGCTGCACAGCGGGCGTACCATGAGGTGTTAAAACGTGAGTCTTCCGAGCGAGAAAGAGGGATAGAGTTATACATCCTATATAGCTCCATCCCTTTTTCTCGCTCGGAAGACTCACGTTTTAAGATGTCATGGTACGCCCGCTGGCCACTTATTTCTGTCTACAGGGTTTAAAAAAGGGTTCCCTGTGCCCAATGTTCCGCTACTTGGCTAGGCTAGAAAATCAGATAAATTGTAGAGCCATGACGTCAGTTTATGTCGGTTGAACACACACACTCTCTCATCTCTCTCGAAATCACTAATCTATACTAATATTATAAACAGGAAAGATTTGTATTTTTGTATGTAACGAATAAACTCAGAAACTACTGGACCGATTTAAAAAAATCTTTCACCACTAGAAAGCTACATTCACCCTGAGTAACATAGGCTATATTTTATCCCCGTATTCCCTCGGGAACGGGAACTACGCGGGCGAAACCACGGGGTGCTGCTAGTTGACTATAAAATTCTGATGCGTAAAATAGTATTCCAAATGTTCAGACAAAATATCGAGAAAAAGAAATGACAATATATCGAGAGTTTATAATCACTGTAGACATTTTATAATCTTACGCATTTTACAATTATACGGTGACATATTTAAAAGGTTTCCTCGGAGAGGCCTGATCCAGTAAGTCTTGGAGATTCTAAAGTGGTGGTTTATTTGATTTCCTTAAAGGACGAAGTACTCTTCAATCTATTTGTGCCCTTCGGAGCTGTGCGATTGGTTTCAATAGAGTTTGGTTTTCTTAAGGTGTTATTGTACAAATAGATTTTGATAGCTAATCTGTTTACATTGTATTGTTGGAATACCTCGTGTAGAAATGTATTTACCACAAGTGATACACATAATTTTAGGATGATATAGTAAGGCCACGTTTCCGTTTATATTTTGTTACATGGCGGGCTACCGAGGTATATTATTATCATGGCTTGATCGTTTCACGCAATGTAATTAAACTTGCAACGAGTGATCGTGCGATGACAACTGGCTAAATCATCGTTGTACGACAAGAGAAAAAATCCAAAATATTTATCATTTCCAGACTAAATAAAAGCTTTTAAATACTACATCTTAAAATATTTGTTATTATTAATGTACAAATCCGCTAAATTCTAACTCAGAACATCTATTTACTTACTCGATGTACCCAAGTACCAGTAAATCGTGTTAGCCTAGTCTGTGATAACTTGGACCTAGATTTTAGAACGAATGCCCTTTAAAGGAGGTCGCAAGTCTAGGAGGAATTAAACCCCACTGACTGACCTTCTATGCATAACACCCGGGACGGTGGGACTTTTAAGGACCCGTGTGTGGCAAGTCTTTTATAGTTTATTCTTTACTTTTGAGGGTTTTAGTATATAGGTGGTAAGTATGGATTTGGTGTTTGTGACAGATATATCTTTGAAAAATGTTGTCGTTTTTTTCATTGTCGAACATTGTGTGAACTGTCTTTTTTCGAGAATTGGCACGATTTAATTTTCAGCCTTTTTTTTAGGATTTATTTTGTCTTTCTTTGTCTATTAGTTAATATAATATTTACATTTTTATGACTAAACCAATTTCGTCGGAAGAAGAAGATACAATGAAAATACCCATTTTTTATCAAACCTACTCACCGTGATTTATTTTTGCAGGGAAACGCTCGTTTCATTTTCACTTCAAAACATCTTTTTTTTTTTTCAAAAATCAATATAAGTACCTATATATGCGTCAGTCCGCTAGATGCCCTCTATGCAGACAACCCCTTGCACTAATTACTGTATGCTACTCGCGCGCTTGTGTACCTAAGCTTCCAAACGCCGCTTATACTCGTGCTTACGTATCTTCTGTTTGTGCCTGCGTGAGTTTATATCTGTGATTCTTTTTGTGTCGACTTCCTCTTTCTATTCTTGTGGTTCAGTAGGGTCAGTACCTGGTCTATATAACCTACACAGCAACCTTACCTATAAATTATATACATAAGCAGTCCCAGCTAATACATTCTGCAGAAGGAACCCCAACCAATCGGTTGGGCGGTCCCTGCCAATGTTGCCACAGTAAAAAAACATGGTTACAGCTCAGTTTATTACGACTGTAAACATTGTACGTTCGAATCTCATTTAAATCTACGATGTAGCTGGCTGAATTGAGTGGGCAAATTCTTTTTTTTGTATCGGAAAAGGATTTAGTTTTTGGGTCACGTAAATAAATATTTTGGAATAAAACTATCTTAAGTTATTTTATATTGTATTGTAAAGGAGTTAAATTGTTTATTGCGAGCTGCAAAATAAGTATCCTATAGTTGTCTTCTTGTTTTCTGCGCTACACGGAACGATCTTCAAGGTTAAGCAACGCTTGCTAAGATCGGTCTGTGGATAAGTAAACATCTTTAAAATACCGCGACTCATTTTTTTTCTGTATGGGAAATCATCAAATGCCTACTCCCGCTCTGGGTAGAGCTGAAGGGAGTGTCAGACTCTTACTGACTAACGGCCGAACCCAATAACCGATCTATCACATACTGGAGATAGAAAAACAAATGAAAGAACAGAAAAACTATATATTTTTTCTTGATTTTTCTGTTGTTTCATTTGTTTTTCTATCTGCAGTATGTGATAGATCGCTTATTGGGTTTGGCCGTAAGTAAAACCTATCCGTAATCCTCCTGGTGCCCTTTGCGTTCCAGGGACGCGGTGACTTTTTCGAACATATTACGCAATACCGTTTCATCCACTTAAATACCTGCTACCCATAGCTCACCATCTGCAAGCCCGCGCCTACGGTGACCGGGAATCCTGCGTTTCCCGACGCCCGGGCGTCTTCTTCTGTTGCGGCGGCTGGAATGTGAGGTTTCCCTCTCCCGCACGCGATCGACCTCCTCCTTCGCTAGCATTACTACTGAGACTCCTGCGTTCCATGTTAAGCCGTTGGTCCCGGCTGTCATTTATAGATCTTCGTCAGTCTTAATGGATTCTGACTCCAATAATTCCAAAAAGTACCGTGTTACCCTGTTGATGGGTTGTGAAGGTCTGGTAGGCAGGCGCTCCACATAAAATACTGGTATTCAGCTGAATCCGGTTGCATCAGAGGTGCAAGCACAGAATACAAAAGTGTTTGTGATATTTATTGCCAATAAATCGAGGGTTTTTGCACAACAACAGTCTGTAACCGTCAATTTAGTGAGTCCGAGGGTTGTGGAGAGTTAAGCCTACAATCCAACCCCTCTATCCCAAATCATTGCTTGGAATATAGGGGTTGGATTATAGGCCTAACTAATAGCAGCTGATATTATCCAAGAAAAAGGTTATATCTAGCAAACGGTAAGCAAAATTGAGTTTCTTCACCTCTAATTAGATTTATTTATTTAACATGTTACAAATGCTTTTTGTATAAACTCGTACGCAATTCTTATGAAGACGGGGCCCCATAGGATCAGTGCCTGCTAGGGTTGCGGAATTTTTCGAAAGAGTCACCGCGACTAGCGTTGAAAATGCCGAAAAAAAAACATTTGTGGTTATTTTCCATTTATTTCGCGTATTACATAGAAAATTTAACAGAAGGAATCCTTTGAAAAGAAACAGGATTCTTTCGAATGTTTCGGTTTATATTTTGTAAAGTTGAAAAAAACAAGTTTTATTGAAATTTATGTTTTAAGCAGTAAAGAAAACATTTTTTTGTTTTCATTCTACCATCCATTTTATAACTACATGTTAATAGTTAAAGAGTTAATGCATAGAAGTTAAATATAGTAAGTATGTATTTGAAAAAAAAACCTTGAGAAGAGTCCCGTTCCATACCATAATATTCACATATTTCGTTTTTATTGATAAAAAAACTTGAAATATATACTGGCAAAATTTCTTGACACTTTCGAATGAAACATTGAAAAAACCACGGAATTAGGAAAAAAACAGGTCCTTTTCCTGCTTTCTTCTGAACGCAAAGGGCATTAAGAGGAACACGGCTGGGTTTTAGTCTGTAAGAGTCTGATACTCCCTTCCGCTCCACCCAGAGCGGAACGAGTCATTTGATGATTTTCCATCCAGTTAAAACAAAGTTTATTATAACACAATAATCATGAAAAGTTTGTTCAAACAACTCTCTAGGCTAAAATTTTCGGGCGTCAACAAATTTATAGGGAAGCCAAAATAAATGGATTGTATCGGTACGATACGGAGTGAAAGAGAAGCATTTTGTTTACCCATATTTTAAGAGCTGATATTTATACAGAGTTGATATGACAGAGGGGCTTTAAATTACACTACGTATACTATACGTGTTTAGTATTAATTCGATACGGTATAAAAATAAAAAGCCCCAAAAATGAGTTTTTTTTTTCGAACAAGCTAAATATTCTATAAATCAGAGTAAAACCTTTTATCTGTTCTGTGAACGCAACCACCCTTTGTAAATAAATTTAACTGACCTTAGATACCTAGGTGACAAAGCGGACCCGTCGTTTGGTTGTAATTGTGACTTGCGTCAAAGCGGCAACATCGCATCGTAGGTTATACTCAGATTTATCGTTTTAAGGGGCATGACCTATGCGTATAGATATAATCAGCTGTTAGGTTCAAGGGGGGGGGGGGGGGGGTTAGTGTTCAAACGGGGCAAAAACTTATGAAAATCATTTGCGACTAAACTACTGCTCGTATTTAATTGATTTTTGGTACAGACCTTGTAAATGATACCTAGTATATTATGCAGTTTAAAGGAAAGCCCCGCTATCGTATCAACTTTGTATATTAAATTACTTAAAAGCCTGTAACATATTGGAAGTAATATGTTAGGCTCAAGTTTTAGGTTCAGTAAAAAAGAGAAAAAGAGTCTATTTTATTGATGATTAATAGCTTATTGGGCAGTATGTAGGGTTCTGACACGGTTGTGTAATTTGTTCGAAAGAATCACCGCGGCACTCTGGAACGCAAAGAGCATTAGGAGGAACACGGGTGGGTCAGTAAGACTCTGTCACTTCCTACCGCTCCGCCCAGAGAGGAAGAAGTAATTTAATGATTTCCAATACATAAAAAAGGTTTCTGCCAAAGCAACATTTTTGCAAAAACGGTATGTTTTAAGGTTTTGTCGGAAAGTCCATTGCATAATAAGCATAAGCAGATTTTTAATGTTCCCACTGCTGGGACAAAGGCCTCCTCTCTAGGAGAGGGAATGGGCCATAGCCCCAAAAAAAAACATTTTATGGCGGGTGAAGCCTCTGAGAGAAACTAATTTGGAAATAAAAGAGAAAACGTGTACTACTAGGGGAGTTTCTGGTGCCACGTTATCCTCAAAGCCCTAACACTAGGAAGCGATGACGAGCAGACATTTTATTGGTCTGTATTTTGTTAATTTTCACTTTCAAAATGTTCTGATGCTCAGCCTAATTTATATAAATGACATTTGATAAATGATATTTCTTTATTTTGTAAGTAGGTTAAACATAACACTTTTACACGTCAAATATTTCTGGTCATTTTAACCTAGACGAAGCCGGAAAGAAACACCGAAACAAACTCAGAGGTCAAAGTCTCTTTTAAAATTTGTTTACTTTCTTTGTTTTAGAAAAAACGTTGCCCCACACTAGTAATTTATCTTGTATCGTGGGTGCGTTTACAAACATACAAACTCACATACACAATTAGCCAGACCGGAACAACTATCTATAGGCCATAAGAATATTTATTCCGTGCGAGAATCGTACGCGCGACACGTAGCGCAGCAGTCAATGGCTCAACCACTGCGCCAACCATGCTGACATGTTTTGATTTAACACTTTCGCTTGACAACGTAACTATGTTGACCGATTTGTGTTAAGTACTATCTATTCATGTTATTTCCGTTAAATCTAAAAATAATCGGATAAGCAAAGGGTCGAGTTCCAGACAGACAACAAACATTCAAATAATATTCGCTTCCTCACCCTTTTAGATCGATAGCCTTAATTAAAATCGTCTCGATCTCAAATCCCTTTACAATTTAATTAAACATTGTACAGATTTTTTCTGGGTTCCACACCCAATTCGCGCTCACGGAACCGTGTTTATATTTTAGCATTTTCTTGGCTATCTATTTGTTGGTCTGAATGTGTGTCTATCTATCTATCCCAGGTCTACTTCTTTTCTGCCAGGGTTTCGAAATTTGTTCGAAAGAGTCACTTCGGCCCTCGAACGTAAAGGTTGCCTGCTTGTCAGTCTTCTACAGATTGTACTTCGGTGAGTGTGCCCATGAACTCCGCGACCTCATACCACCGGCCCCCTTCTACCATAGGACATCTAGACGCACTGTAGGTTACCATCCCTACCTTGTTGCTATTCCATCAATACGCGCCAAGCGTTTCCAATCGTCTTTTGTAATGCGCACAGCAGAAGAGTGGAATTCTCTGCCTGCGTCTGTGTTTCCGAACGCATTCAACCCTGATCTCTTCAAAGTTAGAGTGAACAGGCTTCTTCTGGGTAAGCTCATTCCATCGTCGACTTTGTCTCTGTCACCTGCGATCTAGACTAAAGTCAAGAGCATATCCAACTGACAATAAAATAATAAAATTGCAAATGTTTAGCTGACTCGACGAAAAGGCTATGCAGCCTTTCTTTCTAGTCTAATTAGATACTTCTGAGTTTTGTAATTATACAGTTTTTACATGATACTATCTTATATGTATTATATACTATGTAATTGTTAGTTATTCCAAATAAAATAAAATAAAATGTAGCCACTGCCTATGTGTCACCCACAACCCAATAACTGGCAAAGATCGGTATACGAAATGGCATAGATTGGTAATCTCGTACATAATGACAAATGAGTGACAGACGTATGCGGTAGTCTCTTCGATCAATAATACACTAGATAAAGGATCAGGAACAAAAATATGTCGCTCAAGTGGCCGCGCTTACACACACATAAACATTTATATTTCATACTACAAAATACAGAAAAAACTTTAATCACATTAAAAACTGCAGTTTATTGTAAACCTTATTTCTCATACATAAAGTTTAATTACGATTGCAAAATATTTAAATTAGGTCCTTGTATCATCGGAGAAAGGTCAAAAGCAATAAATTTAAAATGAATTGAAAATAACTAGTCATTTTTATAATAAGTAAAAAATATTTATTATATAAAATAAAACTTAAAATCGAAGCAATAACGTTCAAAACAATTTGTTCATAATTTCGTGCTTATTCTATTTTGGAATTAGATGTAGTTCTTGGTATTACATTTCAATGCTCAGAACACAGTAAGTATTGAAAGATGTAGAGTTGCAGTTTTTTTTTTTTGGAAATGGTACGTTTGTATGGTGGCAAATATTTTGGACTGATTTAAAAAGTACTAGGAGTAAGCTAGTACAGTATTTAGTTAGTTTGTTACGACATTAATTTTATTATATTATTATTCTATTAATTTTAAGCGGGTTGGCACATTGTTAACAACCAGTATTAACAAATATTTGTATTAAATCAGTTTATTTAAACCGCACTATTTATTAATTTAAAGATTAAGTAAATAAGAGTTTTTAGTAACCTACGCCTTTGCGTGTTTCCAGCTAGTAAAATTAGTGATAGACACAATTTTAATACTAGAAATAAAGACAAATTAGACCAACCATTTTATAGATTAGCTAAAGTACATACATCTTTTATGGGGTACTGTGTTAAATGTTACAACAAAATACCTTGTAACATATATGAGAATTAAATGAAAGAAAATTTAAAACTTTTATTATAACCACCCTTTGTAAACAAGCATATTAGGTACAAATTAGAACATTACATTCAGGATAAGAATGCTTGGAAACATGCTGGTCTTGCTCCATAGGGCAATCGAGGGTGTAGACAAAATCAAACTGGTTTATTAATGTGTGAATTATATTTATGAATGCATTTTTTTTTGTGTCTTGTACTTTTTTTTCATTTTATTATTTCAATATTTGTAAATATGTGAGTACCATGGGCATGAGATATTTAGAAGTTTACCTCTGCTGGTAATACTTTGTTCTATAACTAGTATACATAGTGCATTGTCCTCACATATATGAAGTATTTATTGTATTACCAAATATTGTAAAACATTGATTTGAAAAGAGTAACTATGGAGTTTCTTGTCCGTTCTTCTCCATAAGAATCTACCTTTGCGAATAGAGTCACTTAATTTATGATAATTTTTATTGATGACGTTCAAAAGTGCCGTTAATGGCCTAATTGAAATAAACGTTTTGAGTTTTTTGAGTTTTATGTCCAGTCTATCAAAATGAATCGAACATACTGTCGAATTTTTATAGGGTTTATATATTCCATCTCCTCTTTCTTTCGCGACAATAGATACCCATTCTGCACAACGAATTAATGGGTCGCTAGGAAATCTACAAACAAAAATAATATACAAAATAATAATACTACTCCATACATTCCCTGTTCCGGAACAGTCGATGTTTGTTACAATAGTTGGAGCGTTGGTGCAAACATTGGTCAAACTATCATAATATTTGCGATTTAATTTATATTTACTACTTAATTCGGTTTTTGTATTATGAAAAACACTTAATGGTATAAACTTATCGAAAAAAAAAGATATTCCTTCCAAAATCTTGGTGTTACAGTGATTATTTACATAATTTTTGAACGCGCAATGCGGCATCTTGACGTCCTCACATTGGCTATGATTGGACCATACTAATTCAAAATAAGACCACAAAACTATTTGTGCTCTTATTTTTCGGACCGTTTTTGAAGCGACGATCGGGAATCTAGTGTATTATTGATCGAAGGGTAGTCTGCTAAAATTTTGACAGATCCTTTGATCAGTGACCTTTTTTTTTGGGTGGGAAATCATCAAATGACTTCTCCCGCTCTGGGCGGAGCGGAAGAGAGTGTCAGACTCTTACTGACTAAAACCCACCCGTGATCCTTCTTGTGCCCTTTGCGTTCCTGGGCTGCGGTGACTCTTTCGAAAAAATTCCGCAACCCTACCATTAGAACGTCATTATGCATTCATTGCCTTTAATAGCTCGGTTTTCAAAGAGTATTACGAAACCATTGATCGACCATTATGAATTTAGCAGATTACGAACTTTTTGCAAAATGACAATTGGATCGTGCTTGAATGACAAATTTATAAAAATAGCAGACTTGGGGCCAAGGGGTTCAGAGCTAGATCTTATTTTATTTGTGTTAAAATTAGATCTTTTAGTCCGTAATTCCAAAACACCGTTTACCACTTTTTTCCACCGTAATTCCTGAGTCCGTTGACACGGTTCTAATTTCCTCAGTCGGAATTGTTTGTATTTTTTTCTCAGTGGGTTGTCCAATTAATCAAGTCGCTAATTAATTTATTAATGTAACAGGAAAGCTCATCCATCATTTGGCGGAACAAGTTGCAAAATATTGTCCCAATCCGCCGCGGTTTGATTAGATTTTAATTACGTAGGTAGGTACTTTGTTTGCAGTGAGTCGGCGATCAGGGGTGGTGCTGACTAGAGATAACGGTTTTAATGTTTTTACTCTGTGGTTGCTTAGTAACAAGAAGAGCGGGCTTCCTTAAGAGAGTTTTAGTAAACAACCAATTTCTGTATGTGAGCCTTTTGGCCCGTTGTTGTTGTAGTTACTAATACCATGATAAAGTTTCAGTCAGAGTCCCCATGCAGACCATAATTATTTCCTCATAAACAAATGTTATGTTAAAGGGTAGTGGGATCTTGGACTATGACGCTAGTTCTCCCAAAGGCATTGTTTTATCTTCTGTATATATAATAAGGAAACTGGCATAATCAGCCTTTTTAGTGTCCACTGCTGGGACACAGGCCTCCTCCCTAGGAGAGGGAATGGGCCGTAATCCACCACGCGGGCCCAGTGCGGGTTGGTGAATGTCACATGTCTTCGAATGTTTGGTTCTAGGACTTCGTATAATAAAACAAAGTCCTCCGCCGTGTTTGTCTATACGCGATAAACTCAAAAACTATCGAACAGGTTTTGATATAGCTTTCGCCAGTGAAATTTGGTTTAGGAGCGTAATTAATTAAGGTTTTGTGTCAATTGGCTGAAATATGGTGATGTTTTATGAAGATGTCGGATTCCCAGAATTGCGTCTGGGAACGTATAAGTATCATGCTCAGATACCCGTGTGAAGAGGTTGCTAGTATTGATTAAAATATGAATGAATTGATCGATTCATTATTCTGGCCCAGAAAGGGCATTAATGTTAATGCCTTCTCTGGGCCAGAACCTACAGTGGGAAATCACAAGCTGTTTTGAGTTCGTTCTCAACTCAATGTTACCAAAATTCCTACTAAAAACAACTTTACCTGTACAGGTGCTAAAGCTACGTATTTCCTGGAAACCTCTCAGTTGAGGTCACTGAACCGTGCATGAAATGAGACGGGCTCTCGAAAGGGTAAAGTTTTGAAGTTCTGACTTTGAAATGCTAGTTTAATGTAAACTATTAAGTTCGCATGTTTGGTATTCACGAGGGATTTGTTCTCAAAACGAGAAGCACAAAACCCGCCGATGTGGTGGTATTCGGGGAGTCCTATAATCTTTCATCAGACGAGTATTATGTCCGGTGGGCTCGTGTCCAATCTATACTAATATTATAAAGCTGAAGAGTTTGTTTGTTTGTTTGTTTGAACGCGCTAATCTCAGGAACTACTGGTTCGAATTGAAAAATTCTTTTTGGGTTGAATAGACCATTTATCGAGGAAGGCTTTAGGCTATATAACATTACGCTTAAGCCAATAGGAGCGGAGCAGCGATAAAGAATGTTTTAAAATCGGGGATTCCACGGGGACGAAGTCGCGGGCAGCAGCTAGTGGTTAATATCTGTTGTACATATGTGTTCAGATAGCGCGAAAAATTTCAATATCGTGATTTAGGATTTGTTGGACGTCATAAATATCTATTTTTGTAGTTCTTATGTGATTATTACAAGATTAAAGTTAACGAATTATATTACTTTAAAACCATATACTTCTTAGTCGGTTAAGAAGTTTCGTAGTAATTTGTCTGTGATAGACGGACAGATGGACACACGAGTGATCCTTAATATTTCCGTCTTTTTATCAGGACGCACGAAATACAAAAAACATCTAAACATAAAGCTATTCTATTCATTTTATAAGTAGGATTGTTTTGTTTGTTACAGTTTTTTAATAAGCTCAAAATCTTAGGCGTAAATTTAGTTCAACGTTTCGCTACAGTTTCCTAGATAATTCACTTAATTCCATGTTTAAAAGGTCGGCTCAGTATAATATCTTGTTTTCTCGCCGATCTACCCTAACTAAAAATAATGGGTTTGTTGCTTCCTCAGAAAAAAAAACGAGAAAAATCTGCCAGAAACGTAAACATTCAAGTTACTTTTAGCGCGGCAATCAGGGGTCAATTTATATATTTTATTAGTATGTAAAGTATGTTTCTTATAGAGGAAAACATCTCAAAAAAGGCTTACATATTAAAACGTGGGTATATTGTCCTATCATGTGACAAAGGAGGGTTAACCTTGGACAATATTACTGTGTTATAGCGTCACATTTGTTTTTGATGTTTTCATTTGATACCCTTTGTTGATATGTGTTGTTTGGTGGCGGTGGTTTTGCATCTAAAAACAAACGTGGCTTTCTTCAGATTGGAATCGCAATTACATGTATAGATGTATGGATATATCTAAACTTTTATGATTAATCGAAACTAAGAAATTGGTAATTTCTATCAGTCAGCTTCTTAAAGAACAAAGGCATACTTAACACTTTAAGGTATACCTTGAACTGGCTGGCTTTTTTGCTGTACAATAAATAACTATTTTCAATTACTCTACTCCTCTGGCCTTTTTTTCAAAGATGGAAAATCATTACTTCTTTCACTCTGGGCAGAGCAGAAGGGAGTCTCAGACTCTTACTGACAACCCGTTTTCGTTCCATGACCGCGGTGACTCTTTCGAACAAACTCCGCAACACTCCTCTGACCTCGCCTTTTTTTCTGGATGGGAAATTATCAAATGACTGCTTGCGCTCTGGGTGGAGTGGAAGGGAGTGTCAGACTCTTTCGAATCAATTCCGCAACACTAACAGGCACGGATTCTACGACACCCATCTTCTTTGCTGACATCTCTGAGGTGCGCGTGAAACACGACGTGCCGTCGACACGGGTCTGGTTGTTATCGAACGGCGAGCCACCCATCGCTCGCCATCCGCAGGCCTACCGTGGCCGGGAATCGCCCTACGACTCCTAACGCCCAGGGTGTCTTCTTCTTTTGCTGCGGCTGGGGCGAGAGGATTCCCTCTCCTGCACGCGTTCTGCCTCATGCTTCGCTAGCATTACCTACTGCTTCGCAGAAGGTAACCGTTTCCCATACTTCCTTGCTCCGGACCATGGATTGAACCAGAACCGGAAGCGAGAGGTCGCCGTCGTTCTGACCTAGCCTAGTACGGAGTTTCTGAAGCAAACGATTCCAGGTTATACTGGTTTTTCAACTATGCTAGGTCGGCTTCCAGTTTAAACCGATGCAGCTGAATACAAGAATTTTATTTGTAGCGACCGCCTGTTTGACGTTCAAAACCCTGGTAACATGCTCCATACCAGATTATTGTCAGATTTCCTGGGTTTGTACTACAAATCCCTACGGCTTAACGTACTTTCCGCGTCATGAAGGAATCTCAGTATGTTAAGATGGTCACCCATCCAAGGATCGACCGCGACAGTTTTAGCTTAACCTTAATTATTTACCCACGAGCTGCACATCTTCTACATAGGAATTACTACGGCCTTCTGTACACAATTGCAAGATCGTTTATTTCACAATTTTAAAGTTTAATTAATAACTTAAGATGTATCTGTTTGCAATATAAATTGCCAGTAATAATGCCCCTAATATGTCAATGATAGTACCTCTTAATTAATTACTTCCATGATTGCATCAAAACACGAACACAGCGTGTTTCCTTACACAATACCTATGTAATTACAATCCCATTCATCTTCGTAACACCAATCAATACAAAGCCGGAACTAAACTCCCAATCCGCTACACATTACTATAAACATAAATATTAATCATTCATCCAGCAACAGTTTCAAACTAAACCTTCAGTTGATTAATACTGCTAACTGATTAATATTGCCTTATTAGCAAAACATCAACCTGAATTGGACCCTACCGTCTCCAATTCTAAGTTCATTTTTTATTGGGGCATTGTGTCTATAGTTTCCTCATTCCCCAGCCCATTGGAAGACGTCTGTATATCTCTGGGACTTTATTTAGTCGAAATGTTTTTGGAAGTAACATTGACAATCACATTAATGGATCTGCTGGTCACACAGTAGATAAACAGCGGGTTTAGGAGATTGGGACTACTTTTTAAACTTTTCTGTGACTTCTTACATAACTAATAGATATTATGTTCATCAGTTTTGGTACCATTTGAAATGCACGGGTGTTTGGGATGAATATCCGAACCGTTTTTATCACGCTATACCTTGCTGTGATTGGCGCGTTTGTTCCTGCCCCTTTAACCTCGATCGCTGTATAATTATAAAAATAAATTACATTCGCTAACGAACATTTGTAACAATTACTTGTTCATCAAAAGGCAAAAGGTAGTTCAAAATTTCACACCAGAACATAACCTTATCAACGAGTTACAAGAGGCTAGTTTTACAAGCTAGTATAGCAAGAATTGGTTTGCTACTAAGCTGGTTACTCCAGAGTGTAACCCTTGAATTATCGTTTAATAGAATTATCTTCATTTTTGTATGTGCCAAGAATTATTTATATTCAATATTGCCCGGAAGACACGGAATATTTTTGAAGCTAGCTACTCTACACTACACCGACCTGGACTATACTGGCTTGACTTACTATCTTGTCTTTGAACAAGCTAGTGTTGTTTACCAGTATCATAGCCGAATTCACAAGTGCTGGGAATGCCTGTAGCTCAAAAATACAACAATCTATCTTTTCACTCATTCGCCTATTTTTCTGGATGGGAAATCATTAAATGACTTCTCCCGCTCTGGGCGGAGCGGAAGGGAGTGTCAGACTCTTACTGACTAAAACCCTCCCGTGTTCCTCCTAGTGCCCTTTATGTTCCAGGGCCGAGGTGACTCTTTCAAAAAATTTCGCAACCCTAGCAGGTTCACTCATACTCCTACCACCTGTCTTATTAAACTATCCTAGCTTGAAGCACCAGCTTATTAGATTTCTCACTGGTGAACTAGCAAACAAAATAAGCTACTTCGGTATACTCATAGTCATAGTTACTACGGTTGTGACCACGGTAATGATCGCCCGGAGGACATGGTGGAGCATACAGTGGAGGTCTGCCCTGCTTGAGTAAAGCACCTCCGGATCCTCGTAGAAGTGATCGGCTGCGACCACCTCTTGCGACCACCGTTTGCGGACTGCCCTTGTTCAATTTATGCTCCAGAGCGAGAGGGCATAGGAAGCAGCCACCTCCTTCTTTGAAACAGTAACAAACGAAGGAGAGAGGTTAATCACCCCAGCTGCCGCAGCAGAAGATGTCCCGAGCTTCTGTAGTTGTAGGACAATTCCCGGGTATCGTAGGCGCGGGTCTCCGGACGGCGAGCGATTGGTAGTTACTGTCCGATGAGAACCACACTCGGGTCGGTGAGTTGCGTTTAACGTGTGCCTCAAAGAGATATCAGCATGATTGACGCGGCCCACTAAGGCCAGTGCCTACCAGAGTTGCGAAATCGTTCGCAAGAGTTACTGCGGTCATAGAACGCAAAGGAAACATTTTGAAGAACAAGGGTGAGTTTTATTCAGTTAGAGTCGGACACTCCCTTCCGTGCCGCCAAGAACGCGAGCGGTTATTTGATGATTTTCCATCAGAAAAGAAAAACAAAAGCTAGTACTGCTTTAACTGGCTGACGGACTTAAATTGGCTAGAGAAAATAGCCTCGTGTATCCCAGGTATAACCCGATGAGAATTTCTTCATAATTATCTTACTCTCACTTTCGTATTTTAGTTTTAATTTGCCACCGGTTGCTGAGTGCTCCGGCTATCGCTGGGTCATGTTTCTGAACCGAGATTACCGCAAGGATGTTGCTTTCAAGATATAGTTAATATTTGTCATTATAATCGATTAGGCCACACATAAGCTCATAATCGATAGTGTACTGATGGATGGACACTATTACCAAAACAATTTAGTTTGCGTTTCAAATCTTTAGGTACGGAACTCATGATTTTATCTACCCTACCCTAATATGGGGCTCTAGTAGATCTCACGATAGGAAACAGTAATGTATGATTTGTTTTAACAAATCAACCATTACTGTTTAAAATCTTATGGAAGCAAGAAAAGATTGATGAGGCATCAGCGGTTAATTTGGTAGCTAATTTAAGGAGTATACTCCAAATCGAATCCTTCCATTCGCCTCCATCTTGCATCATCTAAATGACATCATCAATCTTTTCATCTTTGACATTAGACGAGAGATTTTTTCTCAATAGTCTTGGCAAATAAAATCGAGTTCCTTAAACTACCTCGAATCAAAATTTAAAACAAAACAAACTATCGAACGAATGGTGTTAATATTAATTAAACCAAGAAACAATGAAATTAATCAAGTTGATCGCTGTACTGTAGCGATCAAGCAAGGATTTTAAGGAGACAAGGTTTTTTGCGTAGATGTATTTGTTGTTGGTTTGACTGATATGAATCCCTAGGACTGTGTAAGTAACCTGGTGCCATATGGTTAGGTTTTGACTGTGTCTGGTTTCTGCAAATCCTGAGATGATCTCATCTTCTTCTTTGGATCGAGGGTACTCAATTTATCTAATACTACCACAGTTCCATACCATCGTCGGTGGCAGCGCATAGGTCACTTCTGTCCACGTATGCTAAAAGCAGGTACGTAATCAGCCTTTTAACTTTCCCACTGCTAGGACACAAGCCTCCTCTCTAGGAGAGGAAACGGGCCGTAATCCACCACGCGGGCCCAGTGCGGGTTGGTGAATGTCACATGTCTTCGAATTTTTTGGTTCTAGGACATGCCGGTTTCCCACGATGTTTTCCTTCACCGTTTGAGAGCAGTGGTGATGAAATTAATTATACAAAGTAATGCGCCTGTCTGGGTTTGAACCCGCGACCTACAATTCGTAAGTCGGGGCCGTTACCACTCGGCCACCACTGCTCTTCAAAAGCAGGTACGTTGACAGGAACGGTTACGTTAGTAGCTTTGATTATAGAAAAATATGTAATCAAAGGTACGGTGGTATTAAAAACTGTCTCAACTATGACATTATACGCTATCATTTCAAACCTCTCCCAAGAAAAAATACAACAAATCCAACTAAACAAACGACACAGAAGCTTGCTCTTCCGATCTATCATAAATGAGGTCGAGCCAGAATGAAGTTAACCTCAAACAATGGAAGGTTCGTAATCCACTTACGTGTACTTAGCGGCCTCGGCTAAGTTCATTGAACAACTGAATATGTAGTAAGTAACATCGGTGTTTGGGTGGTTGTCTTGTGGCGAATGTGGTTTGATTTGCGGAAGATGGGTCGAGTTATTATTGTAGGTAGGTATATTTTGGTATAATTTCATTATTACATTTTGACTTTCCTTTATAACGTTTGTAGCTTTTGTCGCAACTTCGAATGCAAGGAATTCTTATCGTTATAGGTGTTCCTATTATGATCTGCCTAGCCTTTTCCCATCTATATTGGGTTCGGCTCCCAGTCAAACCGGATTCAACTGAGTACCAGTATTTTTCGTGGAGTGGCTGCCTACCAAACCTCCACAAGCAACACGGTACATCTGGGCAAGACAATTGGAGTGGACGAAGCTACATTTAAAAGAACTAAAAATTCCTAAAACCCCTGCATAAAACCCTCCTTTATTTCCACCAAACTAATCTCGAAATTGTCGGCCAATCAAAGGCACATAGAAAAACCGTGGAAAGCTGTCTGTTCGTTTGTACAACATTCCTCAATCAAGTCAGGAACGACTGAACGGTTTGCCAGCACTTGACGCGACCTATTTCCAACCGATGCCTTTTACGAGCGCGTTTGATATGCAACCGATGCACTCAATGTTTCCTCGGAAAATGGGTAAAATGTTTTTCGTTTCAATTTGTGGGGGAGTTCTGTGCCGATGTGTTTTGTGTGTACGATACGCCACATCTCCCACAATATCCTAATGCGGGAGGCGTTTGAATAAATCTGTAGCTGAATGTACGGTTGTATTTTTTTTTTAGTAACACAAAATGTGCAGTCCTAGATTTTTTTTAGGCTGATTTGTCGAAATTGTGGTATCCTGAGGAATTTTCATAGTACAGTCGTTTTGCGTGTTATTCTTTTGCCTCTTTGGTCTATAACTACCTACATTAAAATTACATTGATAAAGTGATAAATGATATTTATTTTGTAAGTAGGTTAAACATAACACTTTTACACGTGAAATATTTCTGGTAATTTTAAGCTAGATGAAACCGGAGAAGAAACACCAAAACTAACACAGAGGTCAAAGTCTCTTTTAAAGTCCATACAATCCGTACTGGTCAAAACATATGAGAACCATGTAGGTTTAATTTATTTTGAAAATAAATTGTATCTACATCTATACTTATAATAAATCTGTAGAGAGGTCAATTCTGTACAAGGAATATATTTTCAAAATAACTATCAGGGGGTGATTAGTGATCGATACTGGTGCCAAAAATGCAATCAGTAAAATTTTTGTCTGTCTGTCTGTCTGTCTGTCTGTCTGTATGTTCTTTATAGAAACAAAAACTACTCGACCGATTTTAACGAAACTTGGTGCAATTATTCTTCATACTCCTGGGCAGGTTATAGTATACTTTTCATCACGCTACAATCAATAGGAGCAGAGCAGTGAAGGAAAATGTTGGGAAAACGGGAGAAGTTACTCCATTTTTAAAGCTTCCGTCGCGTGTGTAGCCTTAATGGTTAAAGTTACATAGAAATCATGTATTACGGAAATGTTCTACATTTTTATGGTTGACTCACAATAACACGTGTAACTCCCGATAGCTTAGCAGTTCGGAACTTCTGATTATATTTGTTTACTCTTACGTTTATAATACTCTCACTCATCCCTAATTAAAAAAAGTTAATTCATTATTACCTATTCATTAAAAAAAGAATCATAGAAATCGGTATAGAAACACCAAACTTACACATGAATACATTAATAAGCCATCGCGCCGTCGTCGCGCTTTAATACTGAATCATGCTGTAAGATGTTATTGTGATTATTTTTGTGTAACTTTTGTAGCTATTTTATAAAATAGGTACTTATTAGTTATTTTGGTAATGTTTAAATATTCGTTCAAATTACAAATTATTAATAGTTTCAATTTGATTTCTTTTTAGGTGAAGTAGTAGTAGAAGTAGGAGCATAGATTTTTAGATACCGATAGTTAGTTTTGGCTAATTTATGTTCTGTTTTTTTTAGTATTAAGCAGGTAAAAGCATAGATACTTTTATTAATTAGTAGTTATTTTATTAATTAGTTGTACGTAGTTATAGGTATTTATTTTTAAGTGAAGTAGGTATAGGTTATTATAATATAATTTTGCACAGGCATTTCAGCTTTACTTTCTGTTCTTTTTTTGTTGTTAGTTCTATTCTATACCTATATTTCACACACACAAAGTGATCTATCAATGCACAGCCCAAACAGGATCGGGCTGTTTGGCATGCAGGTATATGTTATGACGTAGGCATCCGCTAAGAAAGGATTTTGATTAATTCTACCCCCAAGGGGATAAAATAGGGGATGAACGTTTGTATGAAACTTTGTCAATTTTAAACCGATCGGGCTGAGAGTTTCAAAATCGGGGGTAAAGTAACTATTCCACGCGGACGAAGTCGCTGGCAGAAGCTAGTTGTAAATAAAACCTTTTTTATTTCCTAGCTGACTACCCTGAGAAGAAAAAACCTCAAAAGTCAATCTCTTATAAAGCCCATATAATATTAACGAATGGGAAATGGCAGGTCATATGAGAACCATTTAACTTAATGTCTGAAGTGTTTTTTTAAAGATAGTCTCCTACTCGAGTAGAGCAATCCAGAAGTACAGGAAGCGTACCTAATAACGTTTCAATTAGTTGTAAACTGTCTACTTTTATTCATAATTATTGTTTTTATGTTGTCACTGTCACTCAGCGCCATAGACAACTGTTAAAACTGTGTTCTGTTTTGTCTGTTGTGTGACCAGAGACTCGTGACAGTTTTGAGTTAATGTCCAGTGTTGACAAAGCTTGACAGTGAAACCGGTTTTATTAAGTTGGTAAGTTATTTTCTTTTCTTTTCAAAATCGAGTAATGTCAAATACCGAATCCATACTTAATATATAAATGTGAATGTAAGTTTGTTTGTTACGCTTTCACGCGAAAACTACTCAACCGATTTCAAAAATTCTTTCACCACTAGAAAGCTACATTCACCCTGAGTAACATAGGCTATATTTTATCCCCGTATTCCCACGGGAACGGGAACTACGCGGGTGAAACCGCAGGGCGCTGCTAGTAATGAATATTAGGAAGTATTCGCGGCACTTCTAGCCACAAGCAAGTGTGCCACACTACAAAAAAAAAAACATTATTTTTAAAGTCTTTGATATCGTCAACCATTTACATCGAGTTACATAGATACAGTGCATGAGATTAAAATAATGCTTCAAGGTCAATCAACAGATCCCTGCTTCAACACAACTTCTATTGATAATCACAGCTTTTTGTAACAGCGACCGTCTTGGAAATCTCTTTCAAGAAACTTATGAAGACTTTGGTTCGTTAGCTTGCTTGTCACGTTGCCTCCTTGAAACGTTTCAACGGGTTATAGAGCATTCACTTTTTAGAGTTCTGCAAACGTTTTAATGAAAAACGGAGCCCTTATAGAATCACACGTGTGTCTATCTGGTAGTACCTGTAGTATCTGGTAGTATATACAGAAAATATTAATTTTCGTTCGCGGAAAAGTGCTTTGATTATTATTTTGCAGCTTTAATGAGCATGTTCTCATAGTTGATTTTGAATTCGTTGTACCAGAATATTATTATCCCTTTGAACTTGTATAATTTTTAATTAGCTTAAAATTAGCAAAACTTTGACAACTGACTAAAGAACTGCCCCAAGACCTTCCAAATGTTGCGGAATTTCTTCGAAAGAGTCACTTCGTCTCTGGATTGCGGCGGGTATTAAGAACACGAAGAGTATCCCGCTCCACCGCTCCGCCTAGAGTGGAAGATGTAATTTGAAGATTTCTTACTTAAAAAAAAACTCATACAAAAGTTTCTACTCATTAAACCAATTATTACTACAATTCGCTCAAGATGAATCACTTAAGTGAAGATCCAACGTCTCTAATTCGTGAACACTTCCAGTTTGAACACAAGCCACGAGTACAAGACCAGTCCAAAAATTTGTAGGTCAACCAAAGTTAGCTTAGATACGTTAAGCGAGAACCAAACTTACGACATTTAGCTTCAAAGGCTTCCGCTGCGGTTGTTCGATAGTATACCTTACACACTTGAAGTTATGACTATTTACTAGGTGGGCAGAGAGCGCGTGATTTATACGTTCTACATAACATGTGCGCTTATTAAAGTTAGCAAGACGAACTTAACACCTCCCAGACAAATTTCGATTATTGTAGCGAATAACAATAGAGCTTAGGCAAGTATACATGAGATATTACGTTGCACAAGTGTGTGCGCAAACATAGGAGTACTTTCTGTTCTTTACTGTCATTGTCGAAGGCAGTACCATATGACGAGCTTTTTACGTACTGGCCGCGATACGGGGATCACACCACCAACTTCCAAAACTTGAAAAATTCCTTATGGAATACTTAAACGCTTAGCAGTCACGAGAAAAACGAGGCAGTTAAAGCCGTCTTATAGGAACGTGTGAAAAATAATAATAATGTCTATTGATAATTTTCAAGTATTGCAGTACATGGGTATATCTATACTAATATTATAAAGCTGAAAAGTTTGTTTGTTTGTTTATTTGAACGCGCGAATCTCAGGAACTACTGGTTCGAATTGAAAAATTATTTTTGGGTTGAATAGACCATTTATCGAGGAAGGCTTTAGGCTATATATCATCACGCTTAAGCCAATAGGAGCGGAACAGCGATAAAGAATGTTTTAAAATCGGGGATTCCACGGGGACGAAGTCGCGGGCAGCAGCTAGTAATTTATACATGGTAAAATGGCAGATTTGCTACAATTGTATTGGGTGCAGTTCTGTAGCCCTACCATGACGTCTACAATCCATCATACTTCCTATGTCAGAGAGAGACGGAGTTATAAAAGACGAGTAGCACTATCCCTTTTTCACACTGAATCATGATAGAATTGGCACTTCGTAGTACGGCCCCTGATCTCCTAACTAGTTTACAGTATAACCTGTATGAAGGAGATAAGTCAAGCCTTTTCGCTGCGAAAAATAGGCACTAATGAGAGCTATTTCTGAACTATGTTGAGGTTGATGAAGACGTCCAGGCGTCGGGAGTCGCAGGACTCGCAGAGCGATGCCCGCCGACCTTTGATGCCAGCCTGTGGACGATAGCAACCAGGCCCGAATCAACCGCGATTTCACGCGCCTCAAAGAGATATCATAGAAGACGGGGTTCACTAGAGCCAGTGCCTGCGGAAGGGTTGCGGAATTTGTTCGAAAGAGTCAAAAGGCATTAGAAGGAACACGGATGATAATAAAATAAGTAGGTGGGTGATTGGTCATTGTGTCTCATGTTTTGCGGTTACAGGGAAAATAAAAGACAAGTAAGGTTAAACTATGAATCGTCAAGAGATGTGGCGCAGTGGCCTTTCCGTTTCCGTGTGGTGGTGAAATAGGTACCTATTCTACGATTATCAAAACTATGACATAGATGCTATAAAGTAACATTCTTGATCATGGAGTTATCTGGGCATATCATCACTATTGTCAAATTTATTTATTCATAAAGCAAATAAGCCAATATTGAAGACTATGAACTAAAGACTATTGTCTTAGAATAACGCAAGGTACGCTAAAACTAAACTATTTTCGATCAATTCTGAATAAAATCCATTCAAAGCTCCACAATCCGCAATTGACTTAGGTACAATACAAAATATTATTTAAACAAATTGTTTTCCAACGACCATTTATCAATTATTAAAATGACTGCGTTCAACAAACAAAACAGTCACGAAATTCGTTCGTAAAAATCACGATGAAAATCTTTAAACCAATTTAAAATCTTTTAAATTTTGATAAATGAAATAAATTGAACACTCAAATTAATTGCAAATCGGTCCGTGTGAACCTTATAATTTGTTTTATAGAATCATTTTGGCTTCTTTGTGAGCACTGCATGGTTATTGCTGCATACTATGATATTGCGAGATTTTTAATGGCTGTTTTGATATGAAGATTAGGCATTATCAGTTTCATTTTCTTTTTTATAACTGACTAGCAGCGCCTCGCGGTGTCACCCGCGTTGTTCCCGTTCCCGTGGCAATACGAATTTTTGAAATCGGCACAGTAGTTTTTGAGTTTATTAATTACAAACATACACACAAAAATGCAAACCTTTCCTCTTTATAATATTAGTGTACATAGAAGTAGATATTAGTGTAGATACTCGTATTTGTGTAGATTTGTGGATACGTGTCACTGATTAAAAAATACGCCTAATTTTGCAGTACGTACTTACATACATAAACAATGGGCTTGTCGAATTTATTTTTTTTCATTTTTTATGTGTTTTCCATCGATAAAAATTTCTGGGCTTATTAAGACGAGACAAGCTTAGGACTACTCTCGGCCTACAGCATAATCCTTGTGCGAGCAACTTTAGCACAAGGTCAAGAGTTCAAACGAAAGCCTTCAGCGGCTAAGGCCCCTAAGCCTAATCAAGCAATTATTTGGACCAATTGCTTCTTGAATGTAACCACTATATACGTTTTAGACCCAGAATGCTGCGTAACCTTTTCCCAACTATGCTGAAGTTGGGTTCCAGTCTTACTGGATGCAACTGATTACCATTAATTTCCTTAGAGCGACTGCAGATCTGACCACCACTGCCCAGTAACACGACGACACGATTGGCGCAGTGGTTGCGCTACATGTCGTGGGTACGATTCCCGCACGGAACAAATATTTGTATGGCCTACGGATAGTTGTTCCGGGTCTGGCTGTTTGTGTATGTGAGATTGTATGTTTGTAAACGCAACCACGACACAGGAGAAATTCCTAGTGTGGGGCAACGTTTTTTTTTTTTATTAAAAAAATAATAAGGTAATACGATAAGCCTGGTGACGAAACCCTGAGGTTTTATATTGACCATTCAGAGTGAAACGGGAGTTAGGTTAGGTTAGTTAGTTATGGCGTCGGAGGACGCTGCCCTCTTCTGCCCCCCCTAACTGGGTCCAGGGGACTTGGGGACGTCCGTCGCCCCCCATTCATTCATCCGGACCCGAGGTGGCGGCGCGCAGTGTTCCCGTGCGCCCATCTTTGACGTCGCGGAGGGAGTTAAACACCTCACTCCATCCGCTGACACGAGGTGGCCTGCAGAGGCGGGCTGGCACCGGCCGGGGATTACGGAAGTCGCATATGTCCCCGCGATCCCCGGCGTAGGTGAGAGATGGAACACCGGGGTGGTTTTAGTCAGTAAGTCTGACAGACCCCTCCGCCCGCCCCAGGGTGGAGGACATCCATGAGGATTTACCCCGTAAAAAAAGGTTAGTTAGGTTAGTGTTTTAGTTTTATAATCAAGTGAACCCCATAAATCGATGTAATCATTTTAATATCAGGCCGCGAGTATATTCGAATTTGGTATGATTATGATGTTGTTTTGATAACTCATGTAGAAAAGTTTTAGAAGGAAAAGTTAGTTATAGTTTCCCTTATACTTAGTTAACCTATCTAACGAGTAGGTTATGTCCACGTATTTTCCTGTTTACAAAGTGAAATAAAGACCTAACGGATTTGCAAGAGTACCCATATTCCTCCTTTTCGAGTATAAATACCGATAGAAATGTCTCACGCTTCACACAACAAATCCACATCTCTTCGTGAAAGTTTCTCTAGTAGTAAACAATAATACAAAATGGCCGCCATCAAGACCTACTTCATCCTCCTGCTGGTCGCCTTCGCCATGGTGATGGTGACGGTGGAGGCCGTCCGCGTCGGGCCCTGCGACCAGCAATGCTATTCTGTAAGAACTCACTTCAGTTCTCACTTTTGATTCTGCGGTGAAAACTGTATTTGGTACTCTGTAACTTGATGAAAACTACACTAGCGCCACTAAGTGAGAACATAGGTAAAACGAACTTAACTTGACAGTCAGAATATCAAATACTTTTAACTTCAGGTGAGTTACGAAGTGTAATCGAAAATGAGATATGAATCGAATTCGCACGTGAGTTCTTACAGAATAGCACTGCAGATCTGCTCCCGTATCGACGCTGAGAAGGACGAGTGCTGCAGGGCTCATGGCCACGGCGGCTACATCAGCTGTAGAAATGGGCAAATGCAATGTTACTGATGGAACTTCACCAGTATATAAACAATCGTCCAGCACCCCTTCTTAAATTTACAATCAAAGGTAATCAAGACTATAATTACTTCAACATTTTTAATCTGTCCGAGAATTTGTATCAATCGATTTCAGCATGTTTTTAAAATTATATGATTAAATATTTCAAACTGTAACCATATGTATATTTTTTACTAATGGACACTGAATTGAATTACCGTCCAGTCGAACCATGAGCGTTTCTTGTCTCCCCTTTCTCACTCTTAGATTGTGCGACACAAAATGGCTGGTAAGTAGATAATTTGAGGGCGTTCTTTAAAAGTGTTGTCCTAGAGTAGATTTTGGCCCGAAAACTTGGGGTCGAAATTGTGTAGTCTTCGAGTTTTTTGAAATTTTTTGCCACTAAAAACTGCAAATTGTGCGAAGCTTTACCAACCTTACTGAATACAGTACTGATGAAAGTGTGAGCAGTGGGAACGCTAATCAGATTATTTAATTGAAACTTTGGATAAACATAATCCCAACCCAACTAGTCTGGTGGTAGCCTATATACACACGTAGCTATGTAATATTCATGACACGCGTATAATATCGAATGTTTAATATGTATTACGCTGTCAAGCTCCCGACAGGCGTAACAACGAGTTCACGCCCGATATGACAGATACAGACTGTTTTTGTGTTATGATATCGTGAAATAAATAACAGAAAAATGTAGTACCTACTTATTAATGTTTTGCAAGATATTTTTGCTGGTTGTGCTTGCGGCTTTGTCTGCACGCATGTTATTTTTTTTCAATACAATGCCTCAACTATCTCCTACCTCACCGCTTTTAAGCACGCTATGAAGGGTATTTCAGACTTTTGAAATTACACCTCTGCTGTAATTACGAAGTTTGCTCACTTGCATCTAGTATAGGGTCGAAATTGATCATCATAGCAATCGACCAGCCGTTCACTCGCGGTCTTCAGCGGCTTGCTTCTAATCAAGATCAATCTTGCATCACCTAACTGCAAACCCGCAGTTAAACTCCAAAACCAGTAAAAAAAAGTAAACCAGTTAGAGTAACCAAAGAGATAAATGGCATCTCCTTTCTGTCACCACACAGACAGCGTATCTAATTTTTATTCTGCATATTTGTGGCACTATTAACCTGCTGATGATATTTAAAAATATAAAAAATAGGACCGTCCAGAAGTTTGCTCACACTCGTTCACCATGCAAGAAATACAGCAGTTTCAGATTACAGACGACCACGTCCCCACCCACGAGGCGGGCCGGCACCAGCCGGGGATTACGGATGTGGTATACCGTTCCGCGATCCCCGGCGTAGGTGAGAGATGGAACACCGGGGTGGTTTTAGTCAGTAAGAGTCTGACAGACCCCTCCGCCCGCCCCAGGGTGGAGGACATCCATGAGGATTTCCCCCCGTAAAAAAAAAAATGGTTTAGTCGGGCCAGACTAAACTTGTAGCGTCAGAAAAACACGTTCTCTGCCCCTGTTCTTTCCTTACAAGTCAATGTACACAGATAATCAAATCTTTACTTATGTTGACATGGAATACGTTAACCTCTTTCAAACTAAGCAGATCCCATTCAAATGTAATTGCATGAAAGATCCAAAACAGTTCTTACGGGAACAGTAATGACTCGCTAATGAATTGCCGTAACCATACAACCCTACGAGTTAAAAGTATCGACATTATTAGATTGTCATGCCAAATTTCAGTGTCTACGTCTGAAAGGCGTACCGTAAGTTACACAATCAGGCTCCCGACGCGGTGAAATGCACGCTAAATTGGCAAACGTTAAGTGATACCATTCGCTAACATACATACCTATGTTCTTGTTGTGTATCTATGTATGTACAGTCGGTGATAGCAATTAACTGACCCCCCTAAAAATTACTCGATTTTACACCCTATGCTCATAACATTAAACGTTATTCAATATGGTATGAGTTTATCAGACTAACACTACTCGATGAACAGAGGCAATAAATAATTTTGATACGCAAACTTGAGCTTTAAGAGGTTGGTATTAGGTCATTTATTTATAACTTTTTACCTTTTTTAATAAGTGGGTAGGTAGACGTCAATATGCGTATTCAACAAAAACTGCTATAAATATGACATAAGGACTATGGGGTAGAAGAATAAATTGAACAAGATATTCTATGCACAAATAGCAGTGAATACGCGCGAACATTTTTACCTTGCCTTACTAAATTAACTTTTTTCCTTTTTATTAATTGTTATCAGTTTTGATAGTTTAATCGTCATGTCTCAGTTGAGTGATTATTTAAAATACAAAATAATCTATTTGCAAGAGGAGAATGTTGGTATTAAAGCGATTGCTAGGAAACTTAATATAGCGGTAAGTGTATTCTTTTTATGCCTCATTTATAATTATACTTTTTCCTTAATTCGTTAGTCTGCTTAAAAGCCGGTGAATGCAGAATAATAGACAATTAACTGTATTTCATTATGAGTCTAATTTGAGATCATTTATAGGTCTAATTTGATTTATATAATCTAATTTGATAAACGTATTTTTTCAAACTTAATCGATAAATTATGTTTACCTATTCGTTACTAAAATTATGCTTATTGTGTTGTTTCAGAAAAATACAGTCAGATTGTCGCTAAGACGTTTTGAAGAGGCAGGGAATATTCAAAAAGATCTTCCTTTACCAAAACCTACTATGTTACATACTCCAGTGTCAGAACGTCATCAAGCAATTGTTAGAAGGCATACTGAACACCCATTTTTGCCTACTCATTCAACTGCAAGTGGAAGTGATTGTTGTTGGATATGGTGCGCGGTATGCGGGACCGCTTGCAACAAGCAATAGAAAAAATGGTGCTCCACTTCGCTATTAAAAGCATGAATAACTTGAGTAACCAGTGTTGGTCACAAACAATACTAACGTATGTCAGTGTGTGTGTTAAATTAACTATTGTTATAATTTGTAACGAAGTATTTCGAATACCTAGTTTTTGTCAAAACCTTATTTTATAACTAAAATAACTATTCATAAAACAAATTGATATATAGTAGACCAGGTAGAACTTCAACGTATAATGCCGTTTTATTTAGTTCAATGATATTTAATGTAGTGATGTTATTGTTATGAAATAGAAATACATACCTATATTTCTAAATATTATAACATGCTGATTCACTACATTAAACTCAGTGCAGTTAACAACGTTATTAGTAAGCAGGTAAATATTATCATCTTCGTGTCGTCATTAATATCATTTATGTTATTCTTATAATATTTTTTTTATAAAATAAAATCGTTTTTACCACCATTTTGGTTTTTTATTTCTGTTCGTTTTTTTTTGTTGTTGCTAAAGTTATAATTTATTATTTATAACTTAAAATAAATATACAAAACAGAAACAAACGCGTCGATTACGCTGGTTACGAACTCGCAACCACGATTTATCAGCTCACTACAGTCACCACTAGACCACTCGAAACATGTTCAACGTGATCGAAATTACGTATTATATTACAAGTTAAAATAATATTCAAGAACATACCTACCTTAACACTGCGTATTAAAGATCAAATTCGAATAACTATTTTATTGATCGTAGACGTTGAACCAGTTCCAACGTTGTTCTAGTTCGATCGTTCGTAACAAGCAAAAGGTTCAAATTCGTTTAATTTTTAGGGGGTCAGTTAATTGCTATCACCGACTGTACATATGTACTGAGAGCTTAGAAGAGGGTAGGTATGTATGTTTGATAGTCGCGTACGTGAGCGTCTTCAGCCATAGGAATCCCATTGCACCTTCTCAATGCTTATAGCATGATTTAAAATCCACTCTTCTTCTAAGTCTAAATTCTAGTTGTAACGTGTCACGCCTTGTTTGAGACTCAAGAAAGCATAATCACCTGAAAATGCATGATTATATTGTTAAGTCTACGATGTGATGTGTTCTAGACGTAATTGATGCAACGCTGGTCGTCTCCCAGCATTGCACCCTTTTTTTCTGGATGGGAAATCATCAAATGACTTCTACCGCTCTGGGCGGAGCGGAAGGGAGTGTCAAACTCTTATTGACTAAAACCCCCTCGTGATCCTTCTAGTGCCCTTTGCGTTCCAGGGTCGCGGTGACTCTTTCGAACAAATTCCACAACCCAGCATTGCACCCCTTAGGTCTTTATCTTGACTGTTTATGCAAGCTTGAATCTGCAATCTTCGAAGCTTTAGCATGCCCTTAAAAGCTGTATTTTCGGAAATCCAGAAGTAAGATACCATCATGTCATCCCAACAGCCATAGTGCACAAAATTATGCCTTTCTTTTGGAGTAATAACATCCTCTCCCATTTCTGAAAGGAACAGTGCAATACTGTTTGCAACTCACCGTGTAAACTGAAGTAAACATGAAATGAGCAATCCAAACAAATAAATTGAATGCAGTTCACTTACTTCACGCTCACTCCGCCTAAGTATACACGTTGTGATTTTAACAAAATAAACTGGTAGAACATATGTATACTTGACGCACACAGCACAGATGATAGACCTACAAAAACAATGAGAAATCGCACACACGCAGCTAAATTAAATTTTGAAGCGTACCTTTATAAAACATTAACGTTGAGGCGTGGTGTCTATCATAGGAGGAGAGAGTGTAGTATTTTTTTTTTGGAGCAACTTCTCTAATGCTATTCCGTATGTGAAGTCAATGCACTAAATGGAATGAAAGTTCACTTCAAGGAAAGTTTTGACAGAATACTTAGATCTATAGTTTTTGTTGAAGAAAGCAAAGTAATATTTAGGTTTAGGTACTTTTAAATCCATTTAGCATGATTTTCTACAAAGGCAAAATTCATTCTAAACTTCTTTCATTATATCTCATTATTCTATATATTAGTTATAAATCATATACTGGAAAACATTACAGTTAGATACTGCATTTGCATAGATTAGACAACATTGTTATCGCCCGTAACAAGCTGGATAAGGTTTGCAGCAGAGCGGGAGGACTAGCAAAAGGGAAGAAAAGCTTATAGCGGTGGTCGAAGTCGGGCTTATTTTTTTTTATCTTCCATTTTGTATCGCTGAGCCAACGGCTGTTGCTTTTTGGGTGGAAACAGTGACCCAAACAAAAAGAAAAGCTAAAATGAAACCGCTTCAGCTTATACATAACACCGCACACTAATAAACCGAAGGAAAACAAACGAGCACAATAAGCTCTTATCTTATTGGCATTAGGTCGACAATCGCACGCTGCCAACAATACTAAAAAGTATTTGATTTACCATTTATATTACGTTTTGTCCCAGTTCGATTCTATCACGGACACATTAATGAGTTCACTTCACGTCGTTCTGACATTATAGGAAATCTTGTAATTGTACCGATTGGGAGGTGAAGGCAATTTTTTAACTGAGTAATTCCAATTAAGTCCCGTTTTTTATGGGAAACGTACCTATTCTTGCCTAACATTATTTCAGAACAAAGGCGTAAAACAGAAATACAATCAACCGTTAAACAATCTTTGTTCCCTATGGAATGGTGCATTGAACAAAGCACCGAATAAAATTAAAATAAAAACTATTAAAGTACCTAAATAATTGCGAAAAGTTTCAAGTAAAAATAAGAACTGATTTTTACTTAAAACTTTACGCAATTAGTTAATGGTTCAATACAGCTCTCATCATCAACATTGTAAATGTTAATGATGTGACAACTTATACGAATCCCTGCATTTATTATAATACAGATTCTATCTATCTGTATCCACAGTGTTTACATAATCAAACTAAACTTGTATCATTTTTCTGTTGTTTCATTTGTTTTTCTATCTCCAGTATGCGATAGATCGGTTATTGGGTTCGGCCGTTAGAGAAGTAAGCCTGCAGATATGTACCTACATGTTTCACACTGAAATAGTCTATCCTTCGTATCTACACACTCTCTTTACTAAACTTAAAATAAGATACGGCTTTCTAATTTTAACTAAGCTCCAAAACCAAACCGACCCCTATAATATCCGCACGGATCCCACTCAACTGCGGATCCGCATAGTCCATCTCAACTTCACACGAAACGGGGTGTGTGTTGCCATACGTTTAAATTAGTCATAAGCTCTTAGTAAACGATATTGATACAGGTAGGGACGTGTTGACAAGGGGATAAAAGTTACAATGTAATTTCGTGATTCAAGGATGATAATTTTTCCGTGGATATTTTACAATTAATTTTCAAATTAGGCAATATTATTAGGCTTCAAAACCAAAACTTGGAGTCGTACATTGCCTAGCCTTTTCCCAACTATATTGGGTTCGGCTTCCAGTCAAACCGGATTCAGCTGAATAACAGTATTTTACACTAGCTTCTGCCATCGACTTCGTCCGCGTGGAATAGTTACTAACCCCCCGATTTTGAAACATTCTTCATTGGTGCTCCGCTCCTATTGGTCTTAGCGTGATGATATATAGCTTTTAGCCTTTCTCGATAAATGGTCTATCTAACACTGAAATAATTGATCAAATCGGACTAGCAGTTCCTGAGAATAGCGCGTTTAAACAAACAAAAAATCTCTTCAGCGTTATATATTAGTATAGATGGAGCGGCCTCCTAACAAAACCCCCACAACCCATTAACTGGGTAACGCAACAAGACTGAAGTCAGTCAGATATTATCGTCCTGCCGTTTTATTCTATAGTGATTCTATCTCTCTATTCAGAGATTTGATGAATAATAGTAACGAGTAAAAATTCGACTACACGCTTCACGCTCGCCGCGAGACTTGGCGTATCTACTAGTAGCGCACACGCCTCAAAACTTTTTTAAACGAAAATTTTTGCAGAGATTTCTTGTGTCTATTGGACTATACCAAGTTGGACCCGAGGAAATTCACTCGCTCGGGGAGTGAATTTCCTTTCCCGGGCGCCTATGTCATAGGTGTTTGACTACATTGTTCACAAGCAAAACTGCAAAGCGTGTCACCTTTTTTTATTTTTTCTGGATGAGAAATCATCAAAGAAATTTCCCGCTCTGAACGGAGCGGAAGGGAGTGTCAGACTCTAACTGACCAAAACCCACCCGTGATCCTTCTTGTTTCCTTTGCGTTCCAGGGCTGCGCTGACTCGAACAAATTCCGCAACCAGGCAGGCACTGACCCCCCTTCTTCTTTGCTGACAGCTCTTTGAGGCGCGCGTGGACCCGGGCCTGGTTGCTATCGGACGGCGAGTCGCCCTGCGTTTTCTGACGCCCGGGGCGTCTTCTGTTGCGGCGGCTGGAGACGCTGGAGCGTGAGGTTTTCCTCTCCTGTCTGCCTCATCCTCCGCTAGCATTACTACTTCGCATGCCATGCCTCCTCCCTCCGGACTTCCTCGGGCCGGACGCGATAGGCCGCCGATCGCCTCAACGAGGACACGGCATTGCTCCGCCCAAGCAGGGCAGAGACATTGTTACTGGCTCTTTCTGTCTAGAATTGCTCAGTAGTATTCCATGAGGCACTTAATATTAACGGGCAAAATGTGGGTTCTACAAAGAAGAATTAAAATTAAACAAAAATAAATAATTATCAAAATATTTTATTAATTAACATTCTATAAAAGAAAAAATATATTTTTTAACATTATTATAATACACTGTGATTTGACCTTAAGAACTAAATTATCACAGCAGAGCGAGATGTGTGATTACGTGCAAAATGCGTAACTTTGGAAGCGACGGCAGAAAAACAAGCATTGACCTACGTTGGCCTGGAGCAGGGTCTTAAATCGAACAAGGTTTGACCTCAGTCGGCCTGGAGCGAGACCTTAAAGCGAACAAAGTTTGACTTAGTTCGGCCTGGAGGGATACCTTAAAGCGAACAAAGTTTGCCTTAGATCGGCCTGGATAGAGACCTTATCAAAATTTGACTTAGTTCGGCCTGAAGCGAGATCTTAAAGCAAACAAAACTTGACTTAGATCAGCCTGGAGCGAAGGCTTAATCCCAACAAGAACATGCCTTGAGCTAGGAGGGCCTGTAATTTGGTGAAAATTCAAATAAGTTTTGACCTAGGTCGGCCTGAAGTGAGGCCTAAAATCAAACAAGCTTTAGCTACCTATGTACGTCGGCCTGGACTAGAGCCATAAATTGTATAATTATGCTTATAAATAATGTATTCTTTCTTCTTTTACTATTATACAGATGAAAGCAAATCTGTAAAAAGCTATAAGTAAGCCTGACGAGCTGTTCTGATAATTTATAACGCCTATTTAATAGTTACGAAGATTTTTATTCATCTTTATTTAAATCGGCTCACTTTAAAAAAAAAAAACTTTCTGATAAACAATACTGGTAAATATTTGAAGTGGCCATTATAATATTTTTAGTTTTGAACAATATTATTTTATATTATTGAATCTCGTATTATCCAGCTTTGAACTGAAATATTTACGGTGAATACTCATTAATACTCATTACCTATGGTCATTACTGTCAGTTTTTTTTATTTTTTATTACTTGAGTTTAAAATACAGGTTAGTTCTGTTATTTTATTTTATTTGCACATTGTGTATGTATATGGCACCGGAAAATGGCAAACTTCGTAAGATTATAAAATATCTTGAGCGATTGTAAATTCTCGATAAATTGTCTACTGAACATTTGGAACACTATTTTACACATCAAAATTTGATAGTCTATAATCTCTCAAAGTCATTCCGAGAAAGAGATTATGTATAAGCTTTGTATAAGAGATTATCGACTGAGAGTTTACAATCTCTCAAGATTTATAATCTTACGCATTTTAAAATTATCCGGTGAAATATACTTGCCTTAAAAATAAAACAATTGCATTAAAAAAGTGACAGGTCACAATGATTTAAATTGAATTAGCACTTTCTCTTAATTTAAAATGAACACTAACAAAAAATTGGATTCTATTTTTTTCATAAATCACTAGTCAAACAAATGATAAATCTTATCATTAGGATTTATCCTTCTTTTCTATCTACTTTGCATTTATTTTACGAGTAATTAGACAAGTCCAATGAGTGTTTTCTGAAATGACGAACACCAGGTGGCAGCACTGAGGCGCCAGGTCCAGACACCTGTCAAAACGGTAATGTTTTCTGACATTTGTTAAATTGACATCAACGTCATGTTTAACTCAAAGTCACTTTTACAAGGAAGAAGACCTCTCGCCTATGTGCCGCCAGCTGGTTGCGTAAATTTTCCTGAAAACCCTCGTTTACGTGAAAAAAATAACAGTCAAACAATGCTTGAACTCACTCATTTATATTCAAATCTAACCACAATACACACCCGCAGCAAACATACCATATGCATTTGCACAACATTACATTGCATTACAGATACCGCTTTATCGTGCTTATTAGGCACCTGTCCCACCGAAGCGACAAGCTTTCAACTGCTGTCATAAAAATGAGGAGTGCGTTATACACCCCTAGTTTTTAATTAGTACCAAAAAAAACAGGGATCTGTCCGTACCCGTTACTGATCATATTTGTAGTCAAAAGTAAAAAAATAAAAACCTAAAATTGTCCACGGATTTTTTAAATAATTGGTAAATTCATAATAGAATCAACATTCATAACAATTTCTACTAGAAAATACTACGCACAGTGTTTTTCCATTTTAATCGTAATTTATTCATTCATAAATCAATAGCCTGTACAATATTTTTGTAAGTTGAGTGGCATTTTAGGATATAAAAAACGCTAATAACTTTGCTGTTTATGAACATCATTTTTTGAGACTTTTCTTAGATAATAACGAGACCTTTTTTAAGAAGCCCTTAAAGTATTTGTACTAATTAAAAACTAGGGGTGTAGACACATTAAATAAATAGTCGATCTCTGACTGCGAGGACCTTTTGTTTCACTTAACGATACTTGCTTGGCGGTCGGTTACCCAAAGACGACATTACCAATAATATTCGTCACGACATATGTACATCTGACTGTGACTTTCAAATGATATCACACGCAAGTATTGCTGTCATTATTTGTCAGACTAGCTTTTGCCCGCGACTTTGTACGCGCATATCCCGTTCCCGCATAGCCAATAGCATTCTTCATGAATTCAAGAATTAATTTTCCAAAGCCGACTGGTAATTCCAGAGAGAGATTAGCGCGTTAAAATAAACTCTTCAGCTTTATTATAGATTTTAAAACACTCGCAACAGATTTTTAAACTATTATTTTACTGAGTTTTGTCATTTCCTTAGGTTTTAATAAATGTCATAAAGAAATGCAGTCAGACGCCGTTTTTCTGTGAGTAAACCGTGACACTTTCACTTTCACTTTTGGTTTGTATGGACAGTTTTGATAATAGGGATGTTTCCTGAGGAATACAAATATGATTACATTTAGTCCGTTAATTAAATTATCGAAAAATATTGTACACGTATTTTTTGCTTTATAGAATCTATAAAAAATGAAGAAGATAAAAAGCTTCAAAGATCATGAGTGGGGGGCTTGTGACGTCACGGCGTGGTAAAAATCGTAGCACGAAGTGACGTCACACGAGTTTTCAACGCACTGTATCCTCTTCGTTTTTTGTTTACGTGAAAAAATAAAAAATACGTGTCCAATATTTTTTGGAAATCTATCTGACGGACTAATTTTAGATTTTTGTAGTCAACTACCCTATTCTGTCTCTAGCGTTAGCCGCCGAGACTAGTCTGGAGCCTAGAAACTAGCTCTGCTTGCTTTTCGCTCAACGTGGGCGGTGGAACAAGTGCCGCTGTACTGTGCGACAAAAACCCGCATACATTTACATAAACGCAATTAGCAGTTAGCTTGGTCGGCCACAGCGCGATGTTATTTTGTTTTTCGCTTTACAAACTTTGCTCAGACACGTTTTAAATGAAATTAGGATTGGCTGATGCAAAAAGTCGGATAGTCGAGTTTGTGGAGACTCTTTTTGGAAGATATTATCTACTGTTTTTATTTTGAAACCGAAACAAATTTTTGAGCTCAGGGCCTTCACTAACCGTCTCGGTATGTATGTATGTATGTGCCAAGTTTGATCTCCTGTTTATCCAACATCTACCAATTTTCAACAACCTTACTACAGGGTTATTTGTAAAACACCAACAACCTCTTAAGAGGTCATTGTACTTATCATTATGAACAACTTTTACTTGGGACCTAAAATCGCGAAATAAAATCAGCTGTCCCCCTACATTTTGATGAGTTATACGAACATAAATGTAAGGAACAGCCGATTTTTTTTTCGCGATTTAAGATTTGGTCCCATAGTAAAAGTTGTTCATAATGATGAGTACAATGACCTCTTAAGAAGTTGCTGGTGTTTTACAAATAACCCTGTATATTGAAAAAACGGAATTATTCATTAATAAATCTAACTAAACAACCATTATAAGGGGGCGTTCAAGTATTCATCGTCATCAGCAATTTGGGGGTGGAGGTGTCTCGTAAATCGTTATGATGCGTTACAGGGGTGGGAGGGGGTTTTTCTTACAACACGTTACGTAACATTGTTTTTTTTTAATAAAAAATTAGCTCCCTAAGTTAATGGTTCATTACAAATAACAATTAAAATATTATTCAAGCGACAACAATATATTAAAAAAAAAACAGACCAAGCGTTTAGAAACATCACTTCCCGACTCCCTACGGACGACCCGAATCATGTCGCGTTAAGAGATTGTTACGACACAAATGGAATCTTTTGGAATACCCACGAGTCTCAACGGAAAAAATAAACACTTAATACGACGTTAGGATATTCTTTAAAAAAAAATCGCGAGGAAATTTTAAGAGTAGCTGCACTTTTTCTTGAAGCGAAACTTATTACATGATATTACTTATCTATACTAATATTATAAAGAGGTAACGTTTGTGAGTTTGTGAGGTTGTGACGTTGTAAGGTGTAATCTCTGGATCTACTGAACCGATTTTCAAAATTATTTTACCAATAGAAAGCTACGTTATTGTGGAGTGTCATAGGTTGTATTTTATCCCCGTATTGCCTCGGGAACGGGAACAACGCGGGTGAAACCGCGGGGCGCTGCTAGTTACATATACATTAAAAAGCTTTTTTCTTAAATATGGATAGGGAGTGCAGATTTCTTTCTCCATAAAATCCAAATCTGCCCTGTCTGTTTTTTGTCACATATTTCAACTTATGTATATTTAGTAAGGACAGCAGCCCTACCATGACGTCTTAAATCCATCATGATTCTTGTGTCAGAGAGAGACGGAGTTACACAAGACGAGTAGCACTATCCCTGTCTCTCACACGAATCATGATATCATTGGCACTTCGTAGTACGGCCACAGGGTAGACCAGAAGTTTCTTGACGCCAGAATTTAGTCATACTAGATCGACTAACGGCCGAACCCAATAACCGATCTATCACAAGAAAAACAAATGAAACAACAGAAAAATTATATGGGTTTTCTGATGTTTCATTTGTTTTTCTATCTCCAGTATGTGATAGATCGGTTATTGGGTTCGGCCGTTAGACCTCACGGTTGGCTATCTACGCGAGCGGTCGTGCAAGACTTTGAAGAATGTGCGCAAGACTTTTAAAAATCCGAGTTTCTTGTTTTGAACGACAAAGGGCCGTCCGAACGCCCTATCTTTATCATTTAAAAATATAGGTTTAGATGATCTTAATTTACAATGTCTCTTTTTTAATCTTAAAGGTACAGATCTCATACATTTCGTTTTTTTTTTTTATTGTCAAAATATAATAAAGTAGATTTTGTTCTTACATATAAGCAAAAGCCACAAAAAGCGCAACAAAATGAAAAAAATCGTAAAATTTTATTTTAGTAAGATTTTCAGAAAATATTTCATTCTTTATATACATTATTTAACCAAACAGTTCGGATATCAAATTAAAACAAACACAACATGACCGAAACTTAATCTATAGACAATGTTTAATAACCCCTTTCGAAGTGTTAATTTTAACATCTATATAATTCATGATTAACAATATTTTTAGAGCATTTTAGTCACTAAATAAACTGTCGCTATAAACACCACATTAAAATCTGATTCATACAAACATTATTTATATACAATTACCATAAAATGTAGGCTCAAAAATCGAATGAATAGAGAAATACTCTCATTTATAAAAAAAAAATTGTAATCATTTAATTTTTAGGGTTGCCAGGGTTATTTAATACGTTACGCACACAAATGTACAGAGGCGGACTTAATGCCTTAGTCATTTTCTACCAGTCCACCTTTGGGTGATGCAGAGAATAATAATTGTGATAGGTGCAGTACGAAAGAGAAAAAAAAAACAGCAACGCGATTAATAATGTAATGTTTCTTCATACATATTTTCTGTAACTTATATAGTGTACATAATAAAGAGTATTCTATTATATTCTGTTCGTAGAAAACCTGTCTCTTCTTTATGTGATCTGATCCTGAAAGCTTTCGATGTGGCCCAATCAGTATTCTAGAAAGAGACAAATACTGACCATGCGATCGTTTCATCTCTATCGCACGTACACCCGGCTTCAATTCACGACCGGATAAAGGTAACGCTCAGTTCATTATGGAGTTTCTTGTTCATTCTTCTCTATATAAGAATATACTTTCGCTAATGGACAACTAGTGTCACTATTTTTTTTAAACTGTAAATTTGATGTTCATAACTACCTCTTAATAGTCGAATTGATTTAAATGAATTGACTTTGATTTTTCTATTCAGAAATTTTGAAATTTAAATCGATTACACTTCTCGATTATTCGATTTCTGAGCCCAAAAAACGCAAAAACGATTTAAAACCTGCATTCATCTTGTTTTCTTCTGCCGATTGCTTTCTAGTTGCGTCCCTCGCATGTAATAGGGCATGTGGACCGAAGTTCAAGGAAAAATGGACCTTCTTGCTCAGGGTAGAAGGTCGATGGCGTCAGTATGTAACGACCGGCGGGGAGGTTGCGCAGTTCTAGTACTACGAAGCCGGCCCTGTGGATAAAAGACACATTGCATGTTGTAGAAGTTATCTATTAAAATGTGGTTGGTTTTATCGGCGCCGTTATGGAACAGCTGACGGAGGGTTTTTGGCTGCATGTCAGAAAAGGCCCGTAGTTTTGCTTGTTTTCATTGTTTAAAGGACTGTTAAAACAATGGAGGAGGGAGGAGCTCGTGGCTAAAGAATAACAGCCGCACTGGTCGATCTTCAAGGTTAAGCAACGCTTGCCAAGGTTGGTCTGTGGATAGGTGACCATCTTAACATACCGAGTTTCTTTCTCCGTGCCTCGGAAAGCACGTTAAGCCGTTGGTCCCGGCTGTCATTTGTAGATCTTTGGCAGTCGTTACGGATTGTCAGAAGCCAGAAAATCTGACACCAGTCTTGCCAAGAAGTACCGTGTTCCCCAGTTAATGGGTTGTGGAGGTCTGGTAGGCAGCCGCTCCACGTTAAATACTGGTATTCAGCTGAATCCGGTATGACTGGGAGCCGACCCTAATATAGTTGGGAAAAGGCTAGGCAGATAAGGACTGCTCATATAAAGTGGTCAGTAAACTGGACGGTCACGTCATGGTCGATGCCTTATAGATTTTTATTTGAATACTGAACCTTATGAACATTAAACTGCTACTCACTCCTAACTAAACATTAACAAAACCACACTTCCAACTTAAACCTTATAATTCCTTACCTATAAGGACCTGAGGTCTCCTTCAAAAACGGCGCGGTAACTGTAGGGTCATCCAAGGCCTCGACCCTCGCATCCACCCCCATCTGGTACTGCTTGGGCCCCTTCAGCTCCACCACGATGCTGCACGGGCAGCGCGCCTCGGGCACGGTGATGGTGAACTTGGGGTTGTTCGCGTACGTGGCGCGGTGGTTCTCGCAGCCGCCGGCGGTGCGGCCCGACCATTCGCCTTGTAGCTGTCAAAGGTTTTGTATGAAAGATTTTGGAAGGATAAATGGTAGGCATTTTCCTTCGTCGGTTGGATTTTCGCCCTTACCGTTACGACATAAATGCGCGGTCAATATAAGTACGGTAGCTTTTTGTTTTTATCGCGTGCATACAGACAGACAGATGCGGCGGGGGGTGTTATATAGTTATATGCAGTGATGACGTTATTAATAAACAAATTAACACCATCAGTGCGCACAAAAAGCATCCGTCGAGTTGTTGAGCTCCTTATTGTTTCGTTGTTGAGCTGCTCGACTATTGACAAAGGCTTGTCCCGACATGGCAGGTCCACTCAAATCTGTGTGGCTCTCTCCCCAAAAAATCATTTTAGACACTGATCTGCATGATTCTCATATTATAACATATTGTAAATTTGCGGACCGCTATATTAGGGGTTCATTTTTTTTTGCCCCACTTTTGGATTTACTCCTGTGTCGTGAGTGCGTTCACAAACATGAAAACTCACATACACAAGACACCCAGACCCGGAACAATTACCTGTAGGCCATACAAACATTTGTTCCGTGCGGGGATTGAACCCGCGACACGCAGCGCAGCAGCCGAACGCTCAACCACTGCGCCAACCGTGTCGTCTATTTCATGTTAGTCTGGCAGTTTTTAGTTCTTTATACGGCCTACCCAAATGATGGATTTTTGTATTATTATTCAAATTGTTGAGCTCTTTAAAGTTACCTAGTTAGTTAGCTACACGATAACTGATAACTGCCTGCACTATCTGGACAGGCCCACTCGAATCTGTGTGATGCTTTCCTCAAAAGACCACCTCAAATATTAACCTACATGGTTCTCATATGTTGACCAGTACAATTGTATGGACTTAAAAATAGACTTAGCTCTGAGTTTGCTTCAGTGGTATTCAGCGGCCTCATACAGTTCAAAATGAACAAAAAAAGATGATATGTTTAACCTACATTTGTAAGTAGGTTAAACATATCACTTTTTCATTTATCATTTGGTGTAGTTTCATTCAATTTGTTTTTACCTTTAAATTATTTTTTCCTATTTTTTATAGTAAACCACAGAAATGGCATTTTAGTCAAACTGATTTTTTTTCTAATTCAGCACAAAATCCCTATATACTACTCTCTCTCTCTCCCTCCCCCCCTCTCTCTCTCTCTCTCTCTCTACTCTACTCTTACACTTCAGAAAAAAAAAACTTTTGTCACTTACAGTCTTCTTATGCGGATAGGGCTCAAGCTTGCTAAGCGTGAAGGGACAGGTGGCATACGCGCGCAACGTGTAGAATATCGTCTTACTCTTCTCGTACTGAGACACGACCAGCGTGTACCTGTAATTAATCGTGTTCTGTATATAAAAAAGGTGCAAGTTATTTTATTGTATATGTGCCCTGTTTTATAAATAAACAATATTATTATTATTATATTATTACCTGTCCGCGCTGCCCTCCCCGATCAGCAGCTCGCACAGGTAGTGCGGGCTGTTGATCCTTATGCCGTCTTTGTAAGGTTCAGGATCGTCTGAAAAGAAGGTGGATGTTAGTATTGAGGACTTTTTATGTGAAAACATTGGACGCTTGAATAGCAACATGGAATGTTGGAAGGGAATCGAAACCATAGTGGATGAGTAGACTAACGGCCGAACCTAATAACCTATCTATCACATACTGGAGATAGAAAACAAAAAATATATGTGGCACTCGGGGACTGCCGCGGTAAAGCTATTGCATAGCATTTTTTATCAACTTATGCAATTATATATTTAGTACTCTGCGTCATTGTGATATGGTCTAGATTCGTTCACCTGGGTCACTGTACTAATGTAAATCACATACGTTTCACTTAACTTTGTCCCACCGATTGTTTCCGAACGCAGACGTTCGGGTCGGCTCGGTGACGGCGACATAATAGCTCAGTAACGAAGCGACCATTTTAAAAAGGCGGGGCCTAATCGAATGACGTAGCGGTGTTAGGTTATTTTCGTTACGGAATTTCTGGATTCGGTTGCCACGCTCAAGGCCCGCGATAGAAGCTATGAAATAGCTTAAAAACAAATGAAACAACAGAAAACCCGTATAATTTTTACATTGTTTCATTTGTTTTGCTATCTACAGTATGTGATAGATAGGTTATTGGGTTCGGCCGTAAGCAGGCACTTGTGGGTTGCAGCTGAAAATCAGCGTCTGGTGGTACACCTTGTGTTGCCATCAGGCATTATGCTGAGCTGACGCCCTTTTGGTGTTAATAATTCAGTTTATGTTATTTTGTTTAATTATAAGGTGTTTTTTTTTATAATGTCAATACACATTTCTTTCTTTCTTTCTAAGATATATTCAAACCAATAAGACAGACACTGCTCCTAGCGTACTTAAATTCTTGCCAAAGGATTTATTTGTTACGCCGCAGAAAAGCTACGCTGGGCGTATCATGTGCCCTAAGGCCCGGCGCCCACTACCGGCATCGGCACGGCTGAGGATTTTAGGTGATAAAAAGCATTATACATTAACTTCATGGCTATAAAGTAGAAGTAGCCTCAAGCATACCGAAGCGGTATTTTTTTACTACGATCATATATCATGGAAATATCTACTTTATTGCCATGAAGTTAATGTATACCTAATGCTTTTTATCACCTAAAATCCTCAGCCGTGCCGATGCCGATACTGGGCGCCGGGCCTAAGGCTATAGAATAACAGGATTTTAAGCAATACATGTAGTTTCTTTCTTTCTTTCTTTCGTTTCGGTAAGACTCGTGCTCCTCCTGCCATCTTCGCCTGGATCTGACGCTATGTAGTCTGGCGTAAAAAACTGATTACTCAGTTCCCTGCACCGCACGATCAACCCAATCCCACTTTAGTTAAGCGTGTTTCTAGGTAATATCCACAATTCAGGGCCCCAAGTCTGCTATTTTTATAAATTTGTCATTCCAACACGATCCCACTGTCGTTTTGCTAAAAGTTCGTAATCTGCGAAATTCATAATGGTCGATTATTGGTCGGTCAATGGTCTCGTAATCCTTTTTGTAACCGAGCTATTAAATAAAATGACTGCACACGACGTTCTAATGATAGGTCATTGATCAAAGGAAATGTCAAAATTTTAGCAGATTACCGCATACGTCTGTCATTTATTTGTTATTACATATTTACGAGATTACTATTCTATGCCATTTCTTTCATTGGAGTGTCAGTGGTTATTATTATTATTGATAGACCATTCTGACACTATTGTAATAGCAGACTTGGGGCCCTGTTCACACACACTTCAATTTTGAGGCGCAGCGTTGCGATCTTTCTCTCTGCCCAGGCGACCTATTATGACGTCTTAAATCCATCATGATTTCTGTTTCAGAGAGAGACGGAGTTACACAAGACGAATAGCACTATCCCTTTCCCTCACACGAATCATGATGGCATTGGCACTTCGTAGTACGGCCACAGGATACTTCGCTAGCAAAATTCAATCTTGAAGCTATTTAAAACAAGGTCTAATACTCACAAGGATAATACACCCTCCTTCCGTTCTTGTACACTAACAGCGTGATGTACTCCTTGTTATCTCTAAAGTCGTCGATCTGTGTGATATGTCTTGTTAGGAGGAGCCACACGGCGCCTTTTCCTTGGACGTGTAGAGAAAACTGTGGGTTCTCTCCGATATTGTATGCGTCTTTCGCTGGGCCCGTACCAGCGTCCCATTTTCTGTAAATAATATCGTACATTAGGTTTTGGTCAGATTACTTATCTTGCACTAGTAGCACCTCGCGGTTTCACCCGCGTAGTTCCCGTTCCCGTGGGAATATGGGGATAAAATATAGCCTATAGCCTTCCTCGATAAATGGGCTATCTAACAGTGAAAGTTTTTTTCAAATCGGACCAGTAGTTGCTGAGATTAGCGCGTTCAAACAAACAAACAAACAAACAAACTCTTCAGCTTTATAATATTAGTATAAATTAAAAATATTGAGACCACATAGACATGTCGTACCAGTTAACTTTTGCAATATTGAAAAAACCGGTCAAGTGCGAGCCGGACTAGCGCACGAAGGGTTCCGTACCTTTATTTATAAAAACAGTATAAAATACGTTTGCTGTATGGAAGCCACCTTTTTTGAATGGGAAATCATCAAATGACTTCTCCCGCTCTGGGCGGAGCGGAAGGGAGTGTCAGACTCTTAAAACCACCTGTGATCCTTCTGCCCTACCCGTATCGTTTGCGATCCAGGGCCGCGGTGACTCTTTCGAACAAATTCCTCAACCCTATGAGGCCCCGTCTTCGTTGCTGGCAGTTCTTTGAGGCGCGCATGATTGGGATTGCGCCCCTTAAATATTTATTTTATTCTGTTTTTTTAGTATTTTTTGTTATAGCGGCAACAGAAGAACTATCACGGTTCATTAGATACAGCCTGGTGACAGACGGGCAGACACGGGCAGCGGAGTCTTAGTAATAATAGGGTCCCGTTTTATCCTTTGGGTACGGAATCCTAAAAAGCCGCGATTAACATAAAATTTGATTTCAGGACAGTTGAAGTTAAGTTGCAGTACGCTTGTCTTAACCCGTTGTTAAAAACGCTAGGCGCCACGTAGTTTTTTTTTTACTTTTTACTAATTAATTTAATGAAATTATAATTAAAGAGGTGTTTGGTACTTAATTCTAAACTCGCCAAACTTCTACGTTCGATGGCGAGAGTGGAAAGCCTACATAATATATTAGTTCACTATTCCTGTTGGATATACCACAGAATTAACGCAAAATAATTAAAATTTAAAACTTACTGATGAATACAATAAGTATACTGAAACATCTCCGGGTTCCAATTCAGATAGAAGACATCGAAGAAATTCAGTATACTGGCGTAGTCTATCCAGAATACGCCGTTGTCGTACTGCGCGGCGCTGTCGGGATCGTAGTTGAGCAGCGCGCGTAGTGCGGGCGTCCAGTGCGCCAGGTCCAGCTCCGAGTAGTTGCCTCGCCAGCGTAAGTGCGACCAGGGATTCTTGAGCTTTAGGAGTTTAACACCCTGTAGAAGAATATGGTATGATAAAATGATACTTCTTTTACGCACTGGTTTATTAACAATGATGACAGTGTGTTTGTTTTAAAGTGGACAATTTCTGGAATATGATAAACAATCAAAAGGAAAGAAAAGGTACGCCGAAATTATCGAACTCGTAACATGTCTCTGCGTCAGACAGCGGCCCGGTGGCTACTGTCACTAGAACACATTCATACAGTCGCTACAACACTCACGTTAGCCAGTCTGACGTCTAGCACGGCGTACGCATGCGTTTCCACGAGCCCTGTGCGCTCCGCCTCTGCGTCAGACAGCGGCCCGGTGGCTACTGTCACTAGAACACATTCATACAGTCGCTACAACACTTACGTTAGCCAGTCTGACGTCTAGCACGGCGTACGCATGCGTTGCCACGAGCCCTGTGCGCTCCGCCTCTGCGTCAGACAGCGGCCCGGTGGCTACTGTCACTAGAACACATTCATACAGTCGCTACAACACTTACGTTAGCCAGTCTGACGTCTAGCACGGCGTACGCATGCGTTGCCACGAGCCCTGTGCGCTCCGCCTCTGCGTCAGACAGCGGCCCGGTGGCTACTGTCACTAGAACACATTCATACAGTCGCTACAACACTTACGTTAGCCAGTCTGACGTCTAGCACGGCGTACGCATGCGTTGCCACGAGCCCTGTGCGCTCCGCCTCTGCGTCAGACAGCGGCCCGGTGGCTACTGTCACTAGAACACATTCATACAGTCGCTACAACACTTACGTTAGCCAGTCTGACGTCTAGCACGGCGTACGCATGCGTTGCCACGAGCCCTGTGCGCTCCGCCTCTGCGTCAGACAGCGGCCCGGTGGCTACTGTCACTAGAACACATTCATACAGTCGCTACAACACTTACGTTAGCCAGTCTGACGTCTAGCACGGCGTACGCATGCGTTGCCACGAGCCCTGTGCGCTCCGCCTCTGCGTCAGACAGCGGCCCGGTGGCTACTGTCACTAGAACACATTCATACAGTCGCTACAACACTTACGTTAGCCAGTCTGACGTCTAGCACGGCGTACGCATGCGTTGCCACGAGCCCTGTGCGCTCCGCCTCTGCGTCAGACAGCGGCCCGGTGGCTACTGTCACTAGAACACATTCATACAGTCGCTACAACACTTACGTTAGCCAGTCTGACGTCTAGCACGGCGTACGCATGCGTTGCCACGAGCCCTGTGCGCTCCGCCTCTGCGTCAGACAGCGGCCCGGTGGCTACTGTCACTAGAACACATTCATACAGTCGCTACAACACTTACGTTAGCCAGTCTGACGTCTAGCACGGCGTACGCATGCGTTGCCACGAGCCCTGTGCGCTCCGCCTCTGCGTCAGACAGCGGCCCGGTGGCTACTGTCACTAGAACACACTCATACAGTCGCTACAACACTTACGTTAGCCAGTCTGACGTCTAGCACGGCGTACGCATGCGTTGCCACGAGCCCTGTGCGCTCCGCCTCTGCGTCAGACAGCGGCCCGGTGGCTACTGTCACTGGAACACATTCATACAGTCGCTACAACACTTACGTTAGCCAGTCTGACGTCTAGCACGGCGTACGCATGCGTTGCCACGAGCCCTGTGCGCTCCGCCTCTGCGTCAGACAGCGGCCCGGTGGCTACCGTCACTAGAACATCTCCCCTCTCTAGCCTGGTTCTTATCTTCTCATATAGTGCGTCTGCGTTGAAGTCTGCCTCGCCATTCCGAATGGCTGACCGTTCTGGTATCCAACCGGTTAGCGCGTGGAGATCTATGTTCTGTAGAAGAAGAATATTTGTATCAAATTGCCATCCTATAGGGTAATGCGAGTAAAGCAAGGAAGGCTATGGTAATGCACACACTTGTGCACTATAATATCTCCCGATTCCCGGTTGGGATTTGTAGATCTGACAATAGACTTGCTCAGGATGTACTACGTACCCAGACACTGAGTTGTGGAGATCATATAGGCAGTCGCTCTATGTCAAATACTGGTACTCAGCAGCTAAGTCAGACTGGAAGCAAACTCCAGTATAGCTTGGAAAGGCTAGGTTGGGAGAAAACAAAATATACTCACACTATTCGAGCCAGGAAAGTCATATCCCCCCATTACTTTCATATATGCCTTCTCTAACAAGGACACCCAAAACTCGTTCTTATTGTTGGAGTAGGAACAGAGCAGCCTCCCGTATTTACTATACGGTAACCGATCATCTATTATCACCTGGAGAGAAAAGATGTTCATTATATTTTTTTTATTTTAGTACAGCATACCATAGACATAAATAATACGCTAAGCAAAACCCACCACTGTAGAAACAAACTAACTGCAACTCTGCGGCAAATCTGCAAATCTCTTTTGTCATCGTGACGAAAGTAACACTATTTTTTGTGCTGTCACATTCTATCCAATTGCTACAACTCTTGAGAGTCAGACAGTAAGAGTGAAACGCTGAGTCAATGAAACGATTCACCTGACTTACATAAAAAATAATTTCCACATCTGCTCCATACTTTTATAATGACGTCCCCTTGAGATAATTGTTAAAAATAATTATTTAAAAGAATTTCCATGGAGTTTCTTGCACACTATTCTCCATAGAGGTCTACGCTTTGGAACTAGCAAAAGCTTCATCTCTTTAGGCTGAACGATCGTGACAATTTAAAAACGGTTTAATTGAAATAAATGCTTGGAGTTTTGAGTTTGAATGGCAAAAAGCCTGGATGTCAAACAGTAGACAAATCATGTTAGTTACCTTTCTCCTCACACCATTGAGATGTAGCTTGACCATATATTTGCCGAAGGGGTTGTAGACGGGCGACTTGCTCTTATTCTTTGGATAAATAATAGAAGTTATGATCTTCTTGTTAAACCGCTTTTCGTATAGCGCGCTAACTGCTAACGATGCTACGAATGAGCAGTCAGATACTATCTGAAAATTAATGTGGGTATGTAGTAAAAATAAAAGTAAAAAGACATACCAAGAGATACTAGAAGGGCATCCCTCAAAATTGGCTACTGAGCTGATGACACATTCTGATGAGGACATATTCCCACTGGAAGAGCTGAAGTTGTAGATAAACTGAGAAGATGAAAAATAGTTGTACATAGTATGATCATTTTGAAAAATGTATGTGTACAACACAATTTTTTGTTTCTATTTTCTTTTTTATCCTGGTTTAAATCAACAAAATTTTAACACTGTCCATTTGTCATAGCAACAAGTCGGCCGGGCGCACCCGGCGGTCTCAGAACAAGGGTAAGAGCCGCGGGCGGCAGGGTAGCGCCCGACAGTCGGTGATTGCACGCGCAGCTGTCGTTTAATCACTAGCAGCGCCCCGCGGTTTCATCCGCGTAGTTCCCGTTCCCGTGGGAATATGGGGATAAAATATAGCCTATGTTACTAAGGCTGAATGTAGGTATCTAATGGTTGGTGAAAGAATTTTTGAAATCGGTCCAGTAGTTTTTGAGTTTATTCGTTACATAAAAAATACAAATCTTTCCTCTTTATAATATTAGTATAGGTAATGGTTTATTTTCTGCATTTTGATAGTCCTAAGCCCATGAAAGAATGAAGAGAAAATTGTAATTAATCTTCAAATATCTTCAGATCACGGCCTAAACTTCGAAAGTCTAGTTTGTTTCGCTTCGCTGTGCGCCGGTGCGCGGCGAGTAACCATAAAGTCAGTTTCAAAGTAAACATCTTTCGTTTACGATAACTTAGACATATCAAAATGGAAACGTGTTGAATAAAACTCTTATAAGTTTAATTAGTCAAAGTTTGTGTATTGCGTAAAAAATATTCTCGTATATGTGTCACAAGACTACAATTATGATCAGTATAACTGTCATAACTGAAGTATTAAAGGGTAGTATCTGGACATGATTTGTGCAAAACTAAAATTTGTTTGTATAATCCGGAAAAATGGCAAAATTGTACACAATTTAAAACATAGGTCTATGCCGAATAAATCTACAAATAGTTAACGTCAAAGTTTCATCCACATTACCACAGTAGAAATATGGAACAGTACAGAAACTACGAACAAACGGTCGAAACGGCACACTCACACAGACGCGCACATCTACGAGGCCCCTAAGGGACTGTCGCGGTGCGCTCAGTGGCGGGTGCCGTGTTCATAGATAATACCTACGCTATTATAATGGCTATAGGTGGACCACTCAGGTTTTCGTTTTGCAAAAACTGTGTACCCAAGCACAGATTTTTAATACTAGTATTAAATCCTTATACCGAAGACTAATTTTAATTTATATTGTATTATAATTTATATAACATATGGAATAAATTAATCCTTATGAGTATGAAAAAATAAATGACCATAATTTTACGACAAAATTATATTCTAGTCTAGTCAAAGGAAATTTAGTCTTCGAAACATACACATAGAAACGTACTTACTTCACAAAATAAGTAGGTAACAATAATTTTTCAACATACAGAAATCCTTCATCAAAATTTTAGGGCAGATATTAGGTATAATTGAAATGGAATAAAATGGCATAGAAATGATAAACAATATTCAGTTTGTATTTTTTTTTACAATGGCATTATTTACATTTTGACCAAAGAAGAAAGTCGCATGGAATAACATGCACTAACGCATTTTCGCGTGACTATTTCTCCCAGTTAACTCCTACCGCAAGTCGTGTTAAAGAACTTCGTTCCAATAAAACACTTATTGCAAACATTAAAAGTGACAACCCTAACTCTCTACTGGAGCGTAGGTAATTATTTCAGCAAATGGGCTTAGTTTCCATACTGTTCCATATTTTTACTGTGACATTACTTATTATTTGATTAAATTTATTTCATCAAGAATACTCACAGTCTGCTTAATACTAAAACAGTCAACATGATCTCCAACAATCATCTTTGGATCCGTGCAAATCTCATGCGGCCTCACCCAAGAGTCAAACTCCTTAGCTTGCTTAGACGACAACTTCAGCCGACTAGCCCTATCTTCAAACGGTATAGCATATTGGAACCTTTCTGATAAATCCACATCCATGAACGGGAGGAAACAATTGTTGTTTATATTTGAAGTCGTGCGTAAAACCTCCTTTTCTTCATCAGAGTATGTGGCTTGCTTCCCGCTTACTTTTAAATGGATGCTTTGGTCTCTCTGTAATACGGCCTTGACTGGCGATATAGAAAGGAAATTAAAAGTCATTTAGGTACGCCATATTCAATGTGTAAAATTGCAATTGCCAAGGTAAGTAAAGTCATTATCTTTATATAATGCTGGGTGTTAATCAAAAGAAGCTTTTAAGCCAAAAAAATATAAATTACCTGTTGGCTTTGGTTCATTAATAGAAAGGGATCCAATCCTCTTGATACCTTTCAGCTCTTCAGCCCTGTCAAGTGCTTGTTCAGCTACACCCTTTATTTTTGCTTTTATTTCTGGATCACTTGCTCTCTGAAAAAATAAAATTAGCAATCTACAAAAAAGATGACAAATACTGTTTAAAAAAAAAAACAAATGGACCTAAAAAGTTGCCCTGCGGAACACCCAGTTTGACTGCTATGCTATCATCAATTTATCATGAAAATATTTAAATGAGCCTAAAATTAACTATCAAAATCGAATTGTGTATCATAATAAAACAGCCTCATCTCATTTTGGATGTCAATACTAAGTAAACAGTGTAACACTTTAGACAAATCACAATTTATATCTAAACAATAAAACACCTACATATTCCAAATCTAAATTTATTCTGTTACTAAAAAATATGACACAATCTTCGTTTATGTCACATTATTCATGACAGTTCCGCTCCTTTTGGTCTTAGCGTGATGATATATAGCCTATAGCCTTCCTCAATAAATGTGCTAACACTTAAAGACCTCTTCAAATCAGACCAACAGTTCCTGAGATTAGCATGTTCAAGCAAAAAAAAATACTGTTCAGCTTTATATATTAGTATAGAACTTATGTACTGAGAACATTTTAATGGAAGATTCTGAAACTTTATTTAGTTACTAGCTGCTGCCCGCGACTTCGTCCCCGTGGAATCCCCGATTTTAAAACATTCTTTATCGCTGCTCTGCTCCTATTGGCTTAAGCGTGATGATATATAGCCTAAAGCCTTCCTCGATAAATGGTCTATTCAACCCAAAAAGAATTTTTAATTCGAACCAGTAGTTCCTGAGATTAGCGCGTTCAAACAAACAAACAAACAAACAAACAAACTCTTCAGCTTTATAATATTAGTATAGACTAGCTGCTGCCTGCGACTTCGTCCCCGTGGAATCCCCGATTTTAAAACATTCTTTATCGCTGCTCCGCTCCTATTGGCTTAAGCGTGATGATATATAGCCTAAAGCCTTCCTCGATAAATGGTATATTCAACCCAAAAAGAATTTTTCAATTCGAACCAGGAGTTCCTGAGATTAGCGCGTTCAAACAAACAAACAAACTCTTCAGCTTTATAATATTAGTATAGATACTTTTTATAAGTATCTGTTAAACAAAGTTGTATTAAAGAAGAATATACTCACCACAGAAACAGCTAATTCCACAGCTTGTGTATATAATTGTAGTGCATTCTCTTTGAGATTAGCTTCATCTGCATCCAAGGCTTGTTGCATGAGAAAGTAACATTGTTGCATGGCACGCTCGCTCTCTGCCTGTTGTGCTCTGTCTGGTAATAATTATGTTTTTCATAGTTCAACCTGAATGATAATGATTATATGGACATGCTCTGAGAGTCTCAGGAATAGCACTACCTATGCTGATGAATGGCCAGAAATGATATTGAAAAAAAGGAGTGATTGATAGCATGAGAGCAGAGAATGGAAGAATTAAATGTGTTTTCATTTTCAGATGGATATGCTCTTGACTCTAGTCTAGGTTGCAGGTGACAGAGACAAAGTCTATGATGAGATGAGCTTACCCAGAAGCTTGTTGCATCAAATCACCGTAACGTGGGTAGGAAGCTGATGAATTGTAATGAAAACATTGCTTTTTAAAAAAAAACTTAAATGGTACCCCATTATGAAAAATGTGTTGAATAAATATATAGTTGTTTGTTTTCCTTCAAACAATAATAAGTATTGTGTTTTTTCAAGGCATAGACAGCACTCAAACTGGATTGGACTTTAAGCAAAAGATGATATCATCGACATCATACAAATTAAACTGAATGCCTACGGTGTACACAGTGCACACTAAAGGCTCTATGACTCATAGTTACGGACACATCGAAAAAAAAAACAAGAGTTACCTACTAAACCACCAAATATAATGATAAAAAGTGTCGTACCTTGTTGCTCTGTTAAGAAAGTGGCTCTTTCCAGGTATTCCTGCACTTTGTTCCTTACTTCTTCCTGTTTTTCTGGAGGTAAACGATCTCGAACCCTGTCCAACAATCTTGCAGCAGTTCGGTAGCATTCTACAGCTTTCTCTATTTGTCTTGCCTGATCGAATTGCACAGCCAGGGACGCGGCCTCAGTGGCGTTAGCAAAGTCACTCATTTTTCACGATTAACACATTAAAGCCCCTAAAAATATATTGCAAACAAAAATGAAATGTTTAAATAGACAATGACAATCACTAATAAAATTAACCATGTATTTTGTTTGATTTAAATTGTTATCCTGGTTATCCATGAAGAAAAGGACAACGACCTTCTATTACCTCGAGTGCAACCAAATAATGAAACTAACACAATGCTACAAATTACGATGTTTGTGTGATCTGGAACATTTGATGATTTGATCCGTTTGTTGTCATTTGGGAGTGAAAGTGTCGTCCTAAGTTTCGTTTAGAAAAATGTTAGAAGTCGTAATAAATAAACTGCTTTTTTATTTCTGCTATGTACTAAAAATATCGATTAGCTACACATTACTGCTACTAGCTTTTACAGTTTCGCAACGGCATCAAACAATTGTGCATTTTGTTGTGTTTGTTTTGTTAAAGGACAGAGTTGGATTAGGGCGTAAGTTGATTGACATGAGATTTACTGAACGAATGCATTGTTTCATAATATTTTTAGTCTGTGCAAAAACTTAGAGAAAAAAAAAGAACAATTTCAATCAGATGTCATATAATGTCAAAGGAAATTGTTTAATTTTATCGTCTTCAGTACCACGGATTTTAATTAATATTTGCTTAATTTTGTACGGTGCGAAAAGCACCAACTAGTTTTGGTAATATTTCTGATTCAGATATTTGTGCTATTTTATAGAACACAGCAAAAATGGCTTCAGAGGCGTTGTCGAGTGCGGGAGCAGGGATTCGAGAGAATTTGGTAATTACTTTAATATTCATGCATCTTAATTAAATGGATATGCAGAATCTGCCATTAATATTCTTGATTAATTGATCTAATGCTATTGGGAACATGACTTCGTATTTGATTACGTTCAATTGTGAATCGACCTTCGTACTTCTTGATAGCTTTACCTATTAAGCTGTTCGTCTTTGTTTTTTTATAATCCATTCACCTTCTCAGATGTAAAAAAAAACTTCGAAAACACAAAAGAGGCAAATTGTAGCGTACTTCGCACTTGAGATATTAAATGTTATCTCATTAAAATAATAATATTTTTCTCACAAAACTTTTTATCATGCAATCAAATAGTAAATTATATATAGGATATGTTTGGGCGCATAAGATTACGACGAATGTTCTAGTTTAAAACTAAATTTTAAGTGTAACTTATAGAGTACAAAATTATATTTAAAATTTTATGTTTTTAGTTAATACTTCAGTATTGGCCACATTTAATATTTGTTATTTGTCATTATTTGTGTTTTAGCAAATAATAAGACTTATTGGTATCTCTAGGAATTCCACTACATGTCTAGCAAATCCCAAAGACAATGCTGTTTTGGAGTGGGCCATGTACCAAATAGACAAAAAGTATTTCATTGTTATCTCTGTTTTAACTGATTTTTAAATCACTTTCACTTTCCATGACACAACTTCTGGGTTGCTAACCCATAAGAAAATATGTCTGAAATTGATAATATACAATTATCCAACTGATAAAATAAAACTTAATGTGTAAAATGCTTTGTCCTGTAAAATTTAAAGGCTGCAGATGCCACAATCCTATAACCACCTGTTTTGCGGTCTAGGTTTTAGTGTGTCTGACATACTAGTTCCCGTATCAAGTAAACAAATTCAGTTTAAGTTGTGAAATGGGTTAGTGTGAAGGTGTAACTGTTTATATCAAAATCTTGGCTTTCCATACAATTAACATATCTATAAAATGTCATATTCTCATACAGGTTACAACAGCAGTCAAGTTCCTAACAAACCCCAGCGTGCAACGATGCACAATAGAAAGCAAGGAACGTTTTCTACGAAGCAAGGGCCTGACAGATCCCGAGATACAGAAAGCTATAGAAAAATGCACTGAAATGCTGGACGTACCCTCGATGACTTCGGAACTCATGTTCTTCCATCAGTCCCGGAGATCCTGGTTCAGGGACAATGTTCTGCCGTTGTTGGTGTATGGAGGCTTTATGTATGGGGCTTACTGGTTTTATAAAGTAAGTATGTTTCCAATTATACCTACTGTAGTGATAGTTCTGGTAAGCTAAAGAGTTCCAGCTGTGGGGCCATGCTGTTAAAACAAATAATTATCATACTGTAATGAACATAATAATAATTTATGTACCTGTTGCAGGGTACAGTCAAGCTGCATCTAGTAAGAGTAAAACCTGATCCCAGCGTAGGCAAAGATCAGGGAAGCAGTGATGACAGTACTGTAGAATGTATTGATAATTATTTCTTTATTTATTTAACTATACATACAATTCAAACATTAATATTTCTTAAAATTCACAAAAAAATATATATTATATAATGCATGATTATTATTATTATTTGTCGCCCGGTAATTGTGTAGGCCGTAAGATTGTAAAATATCGTGAAAAATGTAAATTCATTTTTCTCAATACGAAATTGGAAACTGCTTATTGGATTTGGATGGAATTTACTTTATTGAAAATGATCTGTTCAAAATATATCGAGAATTACAGTCTAATAAAAATCAGATAAGATCACGCAAAAAGAAAACTGTATTTTAAGCATACAGAAAAAAAAAACGAACTAAATACCAGGTCAACTTGGAATGTATGTCTGTAAGGTTTTTAGGAAGAAACAAGTTGCTTATGTTAATAATCAATTTGCATTTCATTGTTACAAAACTTAATAGTTTGAGTCAGAGAATGGTGTTTGAATAAACTTTCGATTTCATTGAAACACAATGCATAATCTTAATTTTGTGTTCCTATTATCTGCATAAAGGCTTATTGATATGAGACTATTTTAGATAAGTGTTGTATTAAAAAACTATATTAATGATTGAATATGATAGTATCATTATCATTCAAAATTATATAAAATACACTTCCAGACGACGTCTGGCAGTTTAAGTACTTTTCCGGCCTACCCAAATGTCCTTACTTTGGTATTGTTCGTCAAATCGTTGAGTTCCTTGAAGTTCTAAGTTTGAGCTACACGGTATCTGACAAATGCTTGCACTGTCTGGACAGGTCCACTCAAATCTGTGTGGCACTTTCCTCAAAAGGCTACCTCAGACATTAACCTACATGGTTCTCATATGACTTGACCAGTACGGATTGTATGGACTTTAAAAGAGACTTTGACCTCTGAGTTTGTTTCGGTGTTTCTTCTCAGGGTAGTCGGCTAGGAAACACCGTTTTCATCTAGCTTAAAATGACCAGAAATATTTATCGTGTAAAAGTGTTATGTTTAACCTACTTACAAAATAAATATCATTTATCATTTAATCGTTTTTCCTAGTTGAAGAGAGAGAGAGAGAAGTTGCATATATTTCGCACCACACATATTTATCTTGGTTGAAACATAACCCTCTAAATCTCTAACTAATACCCACAGAACTACCTCAGAAATCTCCTATTCGTGGAACAACCAAAGCGCAAAACAACAGCAGAATGTATCGACGAACTGCGCAAGAGTGTGGATGTTCTCAACGCGAACTTCACGTCGCTTCGCAGCGAGATGACGACGAACGCTCACCAGAGTGCGCTGCGGTCGCAACTTGACAGCATCAAGTCTGAGGTCGCGTCTGTAAAGGCTATAATGCTGAATAGGTATATGTTTGTTCTATTTATGTTCACAAAGTCTTTTGTCATCAGAATCAGAATGGGATGCCTTTTTCTTGCAGTGAGACAATACAGGCTAAACATAAATATTAATAAACAAAACGTATTAAAAATACAGAGGCTGGCTATCCGCTGTATAATTTTTACATAAATCACAGTAGGTTTAGGGTTAGTCCAAGTTCCTTTGGTCATAGAAAGAAACTTGCATTAGGACTTGTACTGCGACGAAAAATTGCAATATATGTACATATGTTTCAATATATTATGTAATAATTTTAAATATGTTTTAATGTTTTCACTAGCTATGTACATTCGACACTAGAAGTCGATAGCATCAGCAGTTCCTGCTGTGACATATAGGCGAAGTTGCAGCATAATGGCTCCTTTCTAAAATCATATTGGGAAATTCTGAAACAATTTCAAAATTAATACAAAAAGAAATCATTTTGCAGGAACCAATTCCCTGTTCTAAAGACCCGCACGGGCCCACCGTCGATCCCCGACTGGCAGAGACAGTCGGAAGCGGCGACGTCCACAGAAGTGCCTTCTGAAGACAAGAAGAAGACCCACAGAAGTCGCAGCCAGCGGTCAGAGTCGGGCGGGTCCAACTCCAGCGAGGGGGAGCAAGCTACCAAGAACAGTGACAGTAGCTTGGAAATAATGTGAGTTGATTGACCGAAGTGTTTTTATTTTAAACGATGAATGCTCGTTTTTACTAACGCCAGGTAAAGCAAAGGCTTTTTTGATAATGTATAAAGTGATTGTGACACATCACGGCATATTTGTCAAAAAATCGCGATATAACGCCAATAAAAAATGAATCTAATAAGCAATAACATAGGGTATATTAATAAGTGACGTCAATGTTTCGGCAAATACGTCAAGTGAAGTTCCAGTATATAGGTCACCGACATCGCGTCACGACGCTGAGAGAATTAGCTTGTGAAATTGTTTAAGATGGAGTGATACAAAATATAGAACTTTATAGACTACACAATTAGGTACATATTTCAATTAGAGCAATCGAATACTAATCGGAATTCGATTAGATTCGGATTGTACTTGTATGTGTGTGTTTCTAACGTCTCGTTGTGAACTGAGCTTAAACAATAAGAAATCACAAACTTTTCCTTTTCATTTGTTCCTAAACTTCATAATCTACATTTTTAACACTTGTCTATGGTTTTTTAAGTCGTGAGTCAGCTTGCACTACCTCTATATTTCTACGTTACGTTCTACGTTAACCTCTATATTTTGTGTACGTTTGCGCTTTACATGGAAACAAACTCAAAACCTCGATGCATATCTAATTTAAGACGTACTTTCTAGTTTCGCACTACAAATAAATTATGTACATTACCACGAAAATATAGTTTTTCTTGAGCGCCGGTTGGGTGATTCTTATTCAATTGCTGTTAACAAATTCGGATAGGAGAATCGGAACAACGAACTTACACAGTATGGACAGAGCGGACCACACGTTTTTCTGATACCACAAATTGATCGAGTTTAGACCGAAGCGAACTCTACTCGCGGTCGGCAATGTTCGGGAGCAGTCGTGTGTTTCGGAATTCGTTCCAAAGAGTCACCGCGACCCGGTAACGCAAAGGGCACTAAAAGGAACACTGGTGTGTTTTTAGTCCACTCATTTTAGGCCAAATTAGGTGAATATCTCGAAAAATCGACATACCCAGTATATTACCACGTAAAAACTTTTATTTTGGCATCCTAAAACTGTTCTCAAAATTCACATTATTGGTGGATGGTCGCAAATCAGGGGTCACAAAAATCCTTTTTTCTTTTTTCATTTTTTGAAAATGTCTCGTTTTCTATGAGTTTTACGATTCTCCACAACTGTTGTATTTAACATTTTTTATACCTTGAACTGTTTTCGAGATTTCGGTCAACGAATTATCTGAGGTCAACTGGTGGTCTCGATCAAAAACTTGTAATATTGAGGTTATAATTGATTGCTAAATATATCTATAATTATCACTTTACACTAACCGTGACTTTAAAACTTCCGACCATCCAATTATATGTGAATTTTGAGAACAGTTTTAGGATGCCAAAATACAAGTTTTTACGTAGTATACTAGGTATGTCGATTTTCCGAGGTCAAACCCCTATAATGACTGGACTATTTAGTCAGTGAGTCTGACACTCCCTTTCGCTCCGCCCAGAACGGTGATTTGATTTGATGATTTCCCACCCGGAAAAATAGGAGGGGTTGTGTACACGAGATATTAAAAATAACGTGTCTTTGTGTAGTTAACGTACTGACGGCCCTATTTTTTATTATACGCACCCTTAGAATTAAAGGGACCTAACTCAGAAATTGAAATTTTTGGCAAATGAGCAAGAATTAAAATCTTTAATAAGTGTTGGGTAAAAAAACAAATATCTCCCGAGAGAGAGAATCTTTTTCATCACTGGCTAAATTATAAGTGACAGGAATTTTGAGTGAAGCCCCTTTAATTCTGAGAGTGCGAATAAGCAACAATAATAAAACGCCCTTATTCGATTTGACGACCTCTAAAATATAATAACTTTATTTACACAACGAAATAAGTGAACCGAAAAATTTACGCATCAATCTAAAGAAAATAATTTGAATCTTTTTGCCATCAGGAATTTTTATAAATCAGACAAGCCCATGCGTCCTAAGACGGCTTACAAGATGTGGCTAAATAGTGTCAAAGACCAGTTTAAGGCTGAGAATCCTGGCCTCACAGTAGCCGAGGTAGCACACAAAATGCTTGCTGTTTGGAAGGCCATGGACAAATCCGAATGGGAGGAAAAGGCGGCTAAAGCGAAGGAGCAATATGAAAAAGACTTGGCATTGTACGATGCTGCAAATGGCGGCGCCGAAGAAGTTGAGCACCAAGCCAATGAAAATAAATCAAATTATGATGCCATCAGAAATTTCATGAAATCGGACAAGCCCAGGCGTCCAATGACCCCTTACATGATGTGGGTAAACAGTGCTAAAGAAAAGTTTAAGGCCGAGAATCCTGGCATAAAAGTAACTGAAGGAGCTCGAAGAATGGGAGCCATTTGGAAGGCCATGGATCATACGGAATGGGAGGAAAAGCACGCAAAAGCGATGGAGCAGTATGAAAAAGATATGGCGTTGTATGAAGCCGCGAATGGTGGGGTTACTGAGTAGGACGAGTTGCGTTATGTAAGATTGAATGACTATGTATCGTTATCGTAACGTCTTCTTCGAAAAACGAGATTTAGTTAAACTTTTTATCAAAGTAAAATACTTATTATTGTGCCAATGAAAACGAATATCACTTCTCTCTGGTAAAAGAAAAAGAGTACCGTTAACGCCAGTGCAAGTACAAACTCAATAGTGTGATTGATGGATTTATAAACGTAATTGTCTAGATCTTTTATATTATAAGTCGTATCGTTACCTTTGATAAAGCTTAGATCTTACTCAATGTGCAGCTGATTGTGTGAAGTGGATTCATGTTATTTTGGCAATGGATGGGAATCAAAGTCACGACCTCTTTCTCGCCAGTCAACTTATCTACGCTTTTCCATCTTTTAATAATTTATCGTGTGTGTGTAGTACAATTGTGCGATATATTATACCATAAGCTAACTTTATATGTACAGTTCATTACTGGTTTCCCAAAATATTAAATTATATTGTAATAAATATTTTACCCACCTATGGACCTTCCATTATAATAAACTTGGTTTTTATTATCTTTACACGATGTTTTATTCGTACACATAAAAAACAAAAAAGAAGGCTTTAACCAGGCTAATCAAGAAAACCAAGGCCCGCAAATAGTTTCTGATAACTTTGTGAAAATTAAAGATGGCAACAAAAGACTTACTTGCAGCTGAGAATCAATCAGACTGAAGAAGTTTTATTATGGGACCAAACCCTGAAATCACGACAACTAAATAAATTCAAAAGTCGCCAAGGGAGTTTGGGATTCTGATAGGAGCCGTTTCCCGTAGGTATTTCATTCGTACCGTACTCCCTTCCCCCCTCCCCTTTTTGTCCGGTGAGTGCCTGCGTCAGGTGGAAGGTGAAGACGCCGTGACGTCTCTCCAACCACTCCGCAAACACGGGACTTATCGCCACAATGGTGGCATCCCAAATTCCGTACACCCCTGGGGAGACTGTAAAGGTAATCTACACATATCAAAGGCCAGGAGTCCAGGACGGACCGTGGTTCAATAAAATATCGGTGCATACATAATATTATGAACTCGTTCACCCAAGTTGCCTATCCGTGTCTGGGCGATAAGGACTTGTGTGAACGTGTTCATCAATATCCGTCCAGTTCCCGTGCACGGTCCTGATATGTTTGGTTTTTTTTAAGTCAGTGGATCCCGACCTGTAGTCTGTGGAATAAAGGGCAAAACTATGGTTCTCGAAATGTTTAAATTTCCACTTCAGAAATGTCATGAATGCAAGCTGATTCTAAGTTTCTATGAGAAATGTGTTTTCCAGGACAATTTTGATTTAAAAAATAGTTTTGCTACAAGTTTTGAATATCTCTATGAAAACCAAAACTGAAAATGATACTTATATAAGTAAGCGTCCTGCGGTTTCACCCGAAGTTTCAATCCCGTGGGAATATCGGGGTAAAATTATCCTATATGTTAATCCTGGTTATAAACCATCTGTGTGCCAAATTTCATGTAAATCCGTTCAGTAGTTGTTGCGTTAAAGAGTAACAAATATCCATCCATCCTTACAAACTTTCGCGTTTATAATATTACTTATTAGTAGGATAATTTTCCGTTTTGGTCCCTACTAGCAATAAAGAAATCAAAGTGTTGATTTGATTTCTTAATTGATCAAAAGTTGGGAACGACTGCTTAAAGCCAAGTGCAATCGAGAAGATAAAGCTAGTTTAGCGAGGCTAAGGAGCAACCCCTTTAAGCATAAGAAGTCTTTCCTGAGCCTCGCTGTGTATGGCAACACAGCAAACCTATTAACGCAAACATTTTTTCCTTACAGTACATGAAATCGTCTACACAAGTACTTCTCCAGTAACAGCAGGTATTAGGGTAGTGCCACACTTGCGTGACAGGTGAAACGCAAGAAGACGTTCATAGTGTGGCAGGTATTCATCAGTGAATGTGCTATCGTGTGGGAATTTGACTGTTTTAGTGACGAACTCCTCTTAGATGTTGTTGCAATAGATTTAAGTAGGCTTTGACTTTCCTAGATCAAAGTAATAGTGGATTATAGGAAACGAGATGTCTTTTTTTTAACGAGGTTTTTATAAATATACATTCGTTATTTCAAATATTAGTACAGAGGGAGTGTAACTGTTTTCACACACATACTTGTGCACTGTAACATGTCCCGCGGACATAGGAAACGTGCACGGCGTAGACTATGCCATCTAGTGTTGCAAATCTAAAACTTTTACGTTGTAGATATTTGACCTGTGCTGCCACCAGTGACTCCCTGCACCCTCCGTTTAGGGGAACGTGCACGAAGTAGACTGTGCCATCTAGCGTTGTCAATTTGAAATAGTTTCTGCACGTTCCCTATAGGCCGCCCTGGCCAAAATTGGTCAGGACTATTCTAGAAAATGGATATAGATGATTTAAAACGTAATCATCGGAATTTGTCTGCAATTTTTTTTTCAATCTTTGACTTATCTTAAATGACTATCAGGTGACGCTAAACTTTAACTTACCAATCGACATATCCTTGAAGCAGGCAAATGTACAAAGACAGCCTCATTACCTTAGGCATTTCTTACTAGTAGATCTTTGGGTGTTGTTCAACAAAAAAAAGTGCGATTTTTTCATTAATCTTGTTTAATCCACTGTTACTTTATCTTAAAGCATAAATGTCTATAAATAGTCGAATTAAGCCATAGTCTTGCTTTAATTCAAGTATTATTTGCTACTGTAATTTTAGACTCTAAAACGTAACATGTAGAGTTCAAAAATGTAAAACATTATTAACAAAGCATTGTATAGAGGAATTTTGTCGATATAACGGTTGCAATCATGTCTGTCTATACATAAATTTTAGTTAGAATTTATATGAATTGAAATTGTAGGGGTTTTGTTGATAAATATAACACTTATAACGTGATGTAGCATGTGTTTAGGGGTTTTTTTCTAAATGCTATACTATTTTCCTAACTTTTTAAAATAACTTCTTGCCTTTTATATCTCGACGTTTTATGAAAGGAAACAATAATGTTATTGGCATTATCCTTTATTATAACGAGTACGCGTTATAGTTTCAGAGAGCTTATGGTAAGATTTTTTAACTCGGTCGCATTAACGTAAACTTTGCTTATTTCAAATACAATGAAAAAAAAGATTTTTGTATCTACAGCTATACATGTATCCACATAATTTATTCCCATTTCCAACCTTATAAATATAGGAACAGATAAACTAAATACAATAAATATGTGTTCTACGAATACATAATAATGTATTCGTAGAACACATATTTTAAATAAGTTCATAACTCGTATACAGAGTGAAGACACATGCAGGCACAAACATACCTATACCATGAATCCAGTATGTAATTCAGAAATCAAAAATCTATAATTCAAAAATCTCCCAGCGATGAAATTGATCATTGGTAATGACGGATCCAGGGGAGGAAGGGAGGGGGTTAAAGGGATCAAACCCCGCCAAAAATATTGATATACTTATGGTACGGGTGGGCGTTTTGAGGGACTGTCTTTATGTAAAATTTGACGTTCAAAAAGTGCTGTCTCTCAGCCTAGTTTGAATAAATGACTTTTGATTTGATTTGATTTGTAGGTACTCTACAATCTAGTCATTGAGAAATTTACGAAAAGTAATCTAAAGAGGCTTGTTATGTGTTAAACAAAATAAATTGTATGTGCTTTTAATGTTCAAGCTCCCCCCAAATGACAACCCTGGAACCGCCCCTGATCGTTGGCTTTATCAAAAATAAGAAAAAAACACCTCCAGTTTTATTTTGAACTGTTTATAATTGTTATTCCTTTCTGGGATAGATGGTCCCACTTGCATCCGTTTGTGCGTCGATGCGTCTTCCACCCTGTATAGGTCTACGTGTTGTTTGAATTAAATAAACTGCAATCTGTAATTTATGTTACTTATAACTTCGTATTATAACCATTTACCTTGAAAATGTATTTACTTACATATATTTAAAAAGCCAAAGTTAATAAACTTGACTTAAATAATATTTTATTTTCACTTTTTCATGGCTCCTTGGTCTTATTTGCCAATGTTTTATTATTGTGTGATGGTTTTATAGGCATACGGATTATGTAGTTGTATAAATATAGAAGTGTAGGTACTTATTTTTTTACACAGAATAATTATTACGCCCCAGTGGAATTTTATTTTTAACTATTGCGCTCTCTTTGACTTAGTCAAATAAAAACCATTTATTTTAATACGAACTTTAGTAATACCGAAAAGTTTGCTCTGCATAAAATTCAGGGGAAAGAGTTTTTAGATGACGCATTTATTTAATGAAGACGCACATCAACTCAAAAAAAAATGTATAGCCTATAGCCTTTCTCGATAAATGGGCTATCTAACACTGAACTAATTTTCAATTTGGACCTGTTGTTCCTCAGATTAACGCGTTCCAGCAAACGAACAAACAAACTCTTCAGCTTTATATATTAGTATAGATTTACCTTACGTTTGGTATGGAACCATCACCGAAATCGCGAAAGATAAACGACTGCCCTATGCATTTTTTTGCGCATAACTCGGCAAAATGTACCTACTGAACATCTGACATTTTCGCGATTTCGTTGTATATAAAAAGTTCATAATTATGAACACAATGGCAGATATTGAGGTTATTTTGTTACACGTTGTATGGAACACAGGAAAGTTTACCTGTGTTTGCCAAATTCACAAATGTATATGTGACAAAATTTGGGTATGGCAGTGGTTTAGGAATTCCTTTAAAATCCTACGGATTGTGAAAGGAAATTTGTTACCTACGCTATTTGTTCGTTATGCGGTGAGAGCCTTATTAATACGGGTTAGAAAGGTAATAACACAAATGCGTCGTCTAAAACATTATTTTATTAAACTACGAATTATTTTGTGTATCAAAATTAATATAAAACTAGCATAATCATGTTTGTTTCGCTGTAAACTAATTAGTCATTACTATCTTATAGTTTTGTTGTTGTTCATAATTATTGGAGAAAACTTTGTATCGGCGTAATAAATGAACATTTTAACCCAAATTGAAGGTCTTCCTTGAATATAGAGCTATTGATCATATGTTTTTTGACTTCGGGTCGCTAAGCGGTAAGGCCGCTAAGATAGAAATGAGTTGTCCTTTCTATCGATGCGGTCTTACAAAATTAACCTTTTGAACGCTATTGTCACATATATGTGACAAACGAGAGCTAACCCTATACGCTACGTCACAAATATGTGACAAAAAACGGCGAGTTAGTTGGCTTGGGGTGGGGGAAACGCCGATGCCTTTATGTTCTGACGTTCAAAAGGTTAAGGGTAAAATTCGCAAACCGAGTTTAATGACTTTCTTTATCTCCGTCAGTATTCCGCAGACAGCTTTTAAACTCTGATGTACCGCTTGATTAATCGTTCAGTAATGCCGAAACTGGGTCATGTAACGATAACCGACCCCTACTATGACGCACCAATACCATCAAGATTCTGCTGTGCGAGAGAGACCGAGCTATACAGGACAAAAAACTATTCATTTTTCACGACGGTCATAGTAGTGGGGCTGTTATTTTGCTATACAAAATCGCCGTTCAAATTGTATTCTCCAAATTATGTAAATTGTTTTTTTTTTTTTATTAATTTTATTTTAAGTTATGGTTCACTTTTCATTAAATTTTAATATATTTTTTGGCATTTAATTAATTCCATACAAATGTACCTACTCATCTTCCTTTGAAATTGCTCAGTGTATGTGTATCCAATTATGTATCTAAAAGACTTTGTCGTTGTATAAAATGTACAACATTCCATGTTGGTGTACCCGCGTCGTGATAAATAAACCAAAATGATAATGATATGGTTGTTTTCTCTAAGTACCTTAGGCCTTTTAAGTATTATCTACATGAAAATGTATAAAAAATCTTCGGAAAGTAAAGACTGCCAAATGGTGAAAATTCTTTTTTATGCCTTTGACTGGTAATTTATAATCAAGCAGACCTATCCCTATTTGATGGTAACTTGCCACCGCCGCCAGAGTGGGCGACGACCTTTCATTTTTTCCATGCACTTCAAAGGACAATCATTTGATGAATTCTGACTAAAAAAAATACTTTGCGGAGGAGCGTTGCCTGCCTAGTTTAAAGAGGACTTCCTGTATAAGACCCTTCATTTTTTAAAATATTAAAGTAAAACAACCACAACAGCCTTTTTATGTAAGACTTTATTTATAAAAATACATCACAAGGTATAATATTTTGAGCGTAATAATTGAAAGGTCCTGTATCAAGATCTAGAACACACTCCAACAGTTTTTTTTTTACCAATGAGATCAACGAGGAAACAGTTATAAAAAGGTACAAACTTGACACTAAATAACTAGAGTTGCTAATTTATAATATCTATAACATTTTTTATGCTAGCAATATTAAGCGAAGCTAAAATAAATGCATGTCCTCGAAAGATCTTTTAAATCAGGGATTGCTCCAAACCACAGATTTATTTTGACATGTAAAATGTACTGCTGGAAAAAGTGGGAAAACCCACCAAAAAGATTAAAAAAAGAAACGTATAAGAAATAACAGCGAAAATAGGAGATAAGAATATTTGATATCACATAAAGATACCCAAAACCGGGTTTCCAAAGTATATATTATAGTAAAATAGGTTGCATATCTGTAAGTCTTTGAATTTATATGAAATAGGTGTCGATGGATTTACCTCATCCATTATTTTTCAGAAAATGCTAAGAGCAATAAAACTACAAGTATCAATGTGATACTTTTAAGACAAGAGAAAGAGAAAAGTTGTCTTATCATCAACATGGAGGGTGTGCGAGTAGCATAAATACTCTGCATCAAATTAAGTTAAAAACAGCTTCCGTATTGTTTGGTGTTGTTTGTAAGACATCTATAGACAATATTTTGCGACCATTTTTTCTGCACAATCAGTAAGCAGTACGGGCCAGTTGTTTGAAAGGTGCCTTGTACTTTGATGCAGTTTATTTTTAATTTATTAAACACTCGACACATCCCTATAGTGCAAGGTGAGTTTTTCGAGTGGGGCTAATGGCTAAATGTGTTGGTAAGCTCAAACCTCATGATCGGCTGGAAGACTTTTTATAAAAAGAAAAATTTACAAAAAGATACAACTTAGATGTAATTTTAATTCTGAACTCATCGCGGACGAACTCGCGAGCGGAAGCTAGTAACCAAAAACAGTTATCTCAGTGCAGTTTCATTTTCCATCAAAATCGGGCCTGAGACTATTGAGAGTTTTGTCAAAGTTCTTCATAGTTTCGGTTCTGGCCATTCACGCCCACTTAGAAAACTCACGCTCTATGATTTAGACCATAGATTTATGCGATAGTTGTGCGCCTTTATACCTATAACTTATTCAGTTCGAGTTATCTTACGTTACATAACTCTAGTTATTTAGTACAACGCTAAATCGCTTTGTGGTCAACACTAACTTCTTAAACAAAGAAACAATACACAGATGTAAATGTAGTTTATGGCACACCAAATTTAAAGAGAATTCAGCAAGAAAAGATTTTACACAAAGGTTTTTTAAGTATTACATACTAATAAATGTACTTTTTATTCACCATTGATATTTAAAGATATGCAATTGAAGGTTTTACAACAGAAACATTTTTTTTTAACATTTTAGTAGAATAGTTCCTCTTATTGAACGCCAATTGATAAACACCAAAATATAACACTAAAATAAAAATAAAAACTATATACAAGTAAAAACAATGACACAGGCGCAAGTTTCTGTCTTTTTCATAAGTGCAGACTATTTGCAAAAAGTGCGTTTATAGACTAAAAATGCACTGTCTGCTATTGCAAATATAAAAATAAGTCTACATCTAATACGTATTTTCAAGCCAGGTCACAAGTGGAGTAGGTACACAGGCAAACGAAGATTTCCGGTCGACCACTTATCGACCTTATTACTTACGACATAAGGGCGAAAAGTGGTGGGCCGGGAAATCGCACTTATACATTCATAAAAAAAGTTTGATCATTTTTCGAAGGTGGGATACAGTGCGACGTTCAAAAAGTGAATAATGCCTTTATAAAATAAAAGTAAAAAATGTATTAGAAAAATACTTATTGCTAAAAGCGGTTAGATATGCATCGTACTGGGATGACAACAATTATAAATTACCATAAAAATATTAATGAATCCGTAACACAACTACACAGGATGCCCATAATTTTAGTTCGTTATTTCGAGTTCGAGAGAAGATCTGGCTTAACTTTTTCTTTGGTATTAAACTTTCTTTTGTTTTCCTTCGAACCATTTCTAAATTGTTGCATACGTCGAGCATTTAAATATAAACCTTATTTCAATTAAATTAGGTACCTAAGTCGTATGAGGCGAGCTCGTGATTTGCAACAATAGCTTCTACAATGCATGATTCTTCCCTAATTGTAACTTCTTTTAAACCCGAAACAAATGAACGAATAGGCCTATTGCAACATCGTATTAAATGTTAGAACAATTTCGTTGCGAAAGAGAGAGCGTTATTTACAATCTGTGCGCTAGAAGAAGACAGACATACGTCTAAACTGACGCCTTTGCCCGCAACTGAACAGTGTATCTAACATTAATGTACGGTCTTGGAATATAAATCTAACCATTTAATATTTCCTCTTTGAGCCACGTATACGCTCCTCATAAACTTTTTTTTTGTATTTTCGTATAATTTTTACACAGATAAATATATTATCAAATTCAATTTATATTTACCTTAAAATATGTAACACAAAATAAACTTTTTCTGAACTTTCAATCGAAAAATATTTGAGTATAGTTTTCAGACTAAATAGTAATATGTAGTAGGATTTAACATTAACCTTTTCTCTAATATTAGTGAATTAAAAAAGTCAAGCAATAGAATTTTAAATGAAACTACGACAGTAAATGATGATCTTACGACTATTACAACTTTTATAGCTAAAAAACATTGACATAATTATCATCAAAAACTGGCATATTATTATTTAGTCCAACAACAATACTATACTAAACATTCAATACATTTACTTGCACAGTAAGCAACTGCAGGCTGTAGTTCCCACATTCAACATGATATGTCAAACCAGCGTGACAGTTGCTAACTGTATGCGCGCGAGTCGGTGGGCGGAGCTTAGTTAAAGATTGGGATTTTTAAACATATTTTAAAAGTAACATATGGTACTAGCTATTTCTGTGATGTACAGAGTGCATGCCCAATTCATATATGTAGGTCACACGTACATATCAACATAAATTGATTTAAGTAAAGTTTTTGTGATGTAAAGTAGTCCATAACATTGTCTCACACACAGCTGAAACGGTGTTTTCAGCTAGATGTGAAACAATATTACTAGCCACATTAAATGCTGTAGTAGTGTTTTTTTTTTTCAGGTTTTTTGGAACCAAATTTATGTACGAGTATGTCTATGGTAAAAACAAGCACAGGCTTAAACCGCATGTAAATAAAATCTCAACCTTTATCTCCCCCACCCTAATCCATACGCGCTCAAAACTGTGCCCAAAAACCTGTACAATACCAACTTACAACAATATCTTCTTCTCGAAATTCTTATTCTGCTCAAATTGCACGATCATTTCCTCATTCCTCGCACCTAACAGTTTCTTGGCCCTCTTCAAATCATCATAGAAGCACCTGCCTTTCTCCGAACGCTGTATATGTATTTTGGGGAGCAGGTCTTTCGATAGATACGATATGAGCTTCTGCCAATCCGTGAGTAGGGTGAAAGTTTTCGCGAGTCGAGTCTCAACCGGAATATGGCCGTCAGAGTGTTCGAACAAGACATTGATGACGTCTTTTGGGCACTTCAGGGCTCTGCTGGCTTTGACGAATGACAGAATGAGAGTATCGATATTTTTGTGGGCGCTTATTATCGGTTTGTCGTATATGTTATTGCATATGTTGGCTTCTTCGGCTGGTCCGACGATGTAAATGATGTGTGTGGCTAACCTGAAGGCTTCCTCTGCCCAGATGAAGGGGTCTCCGTGCGACGTGGTGGATATGTCGCCGTCGTACATGACGACGAAGCCGTATTCAGAGCGCAGATACGTGACGAATGACGCGACGCATTCGGCGTGCAGTCGGTTGGCGGGTGAGTATGCTACCAGAATTTTCGGCGGAGTTGGTATCATTTTGGCTGGAAAAAAAATGGTTTTTATTTTATTAATAAGAGTACTGCTATCATAAGAAAAAAGTACGTATCGACACAAAAGAAAGTAACTGATTTCCGACCTTAAATTACTGTGTTAATGTGGGAAATCGGTTACTTAGTTTTGTGTGTATACGTCCTGTTTTCATATGATTTTAGCAACTGTGATATCATTAATATCAAGGAATCGCAGAGCCATCCAATAAATCTGACACCAGTCTTGCCAAGGTGGTTGCTTAAGGTCAGATAAGCATTCACTCTATCTATACTAATATACAGGACTAGCTGCTGCCCGCGACTTCGTCCCCGTGGAATCCCCGATTTTAAAACATTCTTTATCGCTGCTCCTCTCCTATTGGCTTAAGCGTGATGATATATAGCTTAAAGCCTTCCTCGATAAATGGTCTATTCACGCCAAAAATATTTTTTCAATTCGAACCAGTAGTTCTTGAGATTAGCGCGTTCAAACAAACAAACAAACAAACTCTTCAGCTTTATAATATTAGTATAGATTATTTGTAAAACACCAACAACCTCTTAAGAGTTCATTGTACTCATCATTATGAAATAAAAAAAATCTGCTTACTTACATTTATGTTCGTATAACTCATCAAAATGTAGGGGACAGCTGAATTTTTTTTCGCGATTTCAGTTTTGGTCCCATAGTAAAAGTTGTTCATAATGATGAGTACAATGACCTCTTAAGAGGTTGTTGGTGTTTTACAAATAACCCTGTATAAAGCTGAGGAGTTTATTTGTTTGAACGCGCTAAGCTCAGCAACTACTGGCCCGATTTGAAAAATTATTTCAGTGTTAGATAGTCCATTTATCGAGAAAGGCTATAGGCTTAGATATCATCACGCTAAGGCCAATAGGAGCAGAGCACCAATGAAGATTTTTTAATAACTATTCGCGGCGGGCCGAAGCTAGTATAAAATACTACAACTGAAAGCAAGCCAGGGGCGTGCGCTCCATATAGGCAATTAGGCTAAGCCTACCCTACCATAGCAACGGATAAATAAAACAAATGTATTTATTGTAACTATGCAATAAAATAAAACAAAAATATTTAATAACTCATAACGCCTAGTATAATGCTTATAGCAACTTCTCGCCCCGCGCCCGTGCGTGTGACGTATTTCAAACTACGCTGTTCCTACGAAACGGTTCACATAGGCCACAATACGGAGTGCCTTATTTCAATTGATAAATTTATGCATGTGTGCAAATGTTCTTGTATATGTACGCCCATAATTTACACACACATGTATAAATTATGGGCGTTTTCTAGGCTCGCTGGAGCCCACTACACGGGTCCTGATTGGTTCACCACACAATTCAAGGACAAGTAGTAAAATTTTATGAATGAAAATCGCTTAACAGGGTTGCCAATTTGAGAATAATAATTTCCTTAATAACTTATAGATATAGTTTAAAAAAACTGGTTAGTATTATCAAAAGTATAAAATGTACAAAATAAATGTTAAGTTGTAATTAATAACCCTCTAAATATAATTAAAAACCGCAAGAATTTAACTTTTCTCCCCAAATTTTCCAAACTTAATTTGAAAATTTGGTTTAAAGGGAATTAGAAAAATAAAATTGGCAACTCTGTTGACATTGACATTGACAATTGTCAATTTTGGCGGGTTATGATGTATAACCCGGCAAAATGTCATTACATGTCATTCTTAAAGATTACGATAGGACCATGTAGCATTTTTTTTTGGAAGTGTATTGATTGTCTTTTTAAATGATATTTTTGCAAGAAAAAGAGAAGCCATATTGTTGATATTGTTTCATGTGACAAGCAATAGTCGTTCGAATATTTTGTTGTTGAGTGTTATAAATCATAGTGCATTGATTTATAAGTAATTCGTTTTGAGTCATAAAGTAGTGTAAATATTAAAGTTTAGTTATTTGTTTACATACTTAAAAATGGTCCTAAATTGTGAAGTTTGTGCTGACAATGTGTTTGTTAGAGATTAAAAAAAGGTAAGTTTTCACAGCTATCGTATAATGATAAGATTCAAGTTGTTTCTAAAGGTAGATGTATACCCGAGTTACGAGAATTAACTCAAAAATAATTCATCTCGTACTCGTCATTTCAATCCTCAGAGTTATGAAACATATAACTGGCTATGTGTGTACGCACAAATTATTTTGTTTTCTGTGCATTTTGTTCAATACTTCTAGAAAGAGTAGTTTGTATCGTCAGAATATCGTGATTTGAATTTGGTGAGTTTTTAAAATTATATGTTTCTCATCGTTCCGTATCGTGATTTCAACCCAGTAGAATGTGGTGAGCTTTTTTTTTGGATATTATGTCTGGCCTACCCTTACTCTAGAACCACTGCACGCCCCTGAAGCAAGCCCCACTATAATTAGTCACAGATATGCAAATTGATATAAAAATATAAGTGTTACTTACCCAATTCCGCGTCTCGATTACCGTCGTGGCAACAATACCGTCTGATGACGCGCAACGCGATGTAGTAAGCGAACAGCGTCGCCACTATCAGTGCGGTGACACTCGCTATGCAGATGTTCAGGGTTTGAGGTTCGCTGCCTGGAAAGAGAAATTACAAAGTCAGCATGCGATCACGTAATGACACCATGTTAAGTACCTAACAATTTACGACACGGTTGGCGCAGTGGTCGAGCGTTCGGCTGCTGCGCTACGTGAAAATGAGCAACAATTTCTAAAACATGTTGGGTAAAAAAAAACTAATAAATCCACATATGTATGTATAAGTTGCCCTTTCCCCAATTATATTTCGGAATCTTATTCTTCACTGGGTTATAGTATATGTTTATTACGTTCAGCTTATACCAAATTTTATAGGAATTTTGAGTTAAGGCTCTTTCATTCTGAGAGTGCGGTATGTCAGTCACTCAGTAACGGAAGAGTTTTATATATCCTATGACTAGCGATCCGCCCCGGCTTCGCAGGTGTATTTACTGATGTACGCCCGAAAATCGCTTTTAGGACTCTTATAAAAAAATCGCCTTTTCTACACTTTGTTATAATTTTATATCATGAACCTTCCGAAAGAAATTCCCATGGTAATGAAAACTGTATTAAAATCCGTTACGCAGTATAAAACATCAAAGCGTTCAGAGGGACAGATGGCGGGAAGCGACTTTGTTTTTGACTATCTAGGGATACTCTGCATTAAAAGATCAATCGATGTCAATCTTCGACACTTTGATTACCACATTAATATTCAGTGAATGTTTTTTATCTCTCAATGCGTTCGGCCACATTATAGAAATTTACAGTACATCTATATGAACGTGCAGAAACTATAGGTGGTAGAAAATGTCAAGTATATTTTACTTATAAGTTTCATATTTGCACCGCTAGATGGCACAGTCTACTTCGTGCACGTTCCCCTAAACGGAGGGTGCAGGAAGTATAGGTGGCAGCACAGGTCGAATATTTACAACGTAAAAGTTTCAAATTTGTAACAATAGATGGCATTGTCTACGCCGTGCACATTCCTTATTCCATCTTTACACAAACGGTCGACACGCGAGTCATATCTACCAACAGTACCAACATCGAGCTCGGTATACACTCATTACACAACCAGTTGCGAATGCAACGCAGTGACAAACGAACGTTGTGCATTATGGATTTGAAAATAGTTGATTGAACTAAATACAAGTACCTACGTAATATGGCAAAGAGAGTTTTAATTAAACTTTTTATGCGAATGCGTATTTTTTTAAATATTTACTTTAACAATAAAGATTTTAATACGTCTCAGTAGAGGCGCATATTTTTTGGTCTAAAATTAATAACGGTATTTTTTTTTATTAAATCTAATAAAAACGCAACATGTATTTTTATTAAAAACTTCATATTTCATTCACAACGAAATTAATATTTTTTCAATAAAAAGTGTATTAATCGGCAGATGAAATTAAAGTACTTTCGGCTGGTAGCTCTATCGAGTGTTTACGTCCCGCGCGACTGTCGGTAATTATTTCAATGACAAGGCCAGTCACAATCCTGGTAAAAACTAAACTATGGTTGGGCTGATAATATAATTAAAGTAAAAACAAAAATCTTATGAACGTAATAATGCTTTATTATTTAAACAATGAAGTTGCCTTAACTTTTATGGGTATGAGTATTTTCCTGTTGAACTAATAAGGCCGCCTGTGAGTGACTTTATTTGCAAGCGCCACCATGGGGCTATACAGGGTGGACAGGATAAACAAATCTACAGGCCTGATTCTCAAATTTCTGTTCTTAAATTTGTATTATTCGAGGCTGATAAAATTTTCGTCTTTCCTGAATTATCTTACAGTCAGTGGTAAGGTCAGTTTCCAACTATAAGTATTTTGATACATTTTTTCCATGCTTTGTCGCGTCGGATGACTAAAGTTTTATTGTATTGTTTTCTGGTCCCGGAAAAGAGCAACGCTTGGATCTTGGATCAACACTCTTTTTGAGCGACGGTCAAAAATCAAGCTGTTTATATGTACCTATTTTATTTCTGCCAGATGATTTGATAAATCGATCCTATTTTAAATAATAAAAGTGAATGCGAGTTTCGTTGTTACGCTTTCAAGCCAAAACAACTAAATCGATTTTAAACATTCTTGCACCCATGGAAAGCTACATTATCAGCGAGTAACAAAGCTATATTTTATCCTCGTATTCCCACGGGAAATAGTACAAATATTAAAAATTTCTAAGTAACTCTGTATGTCTCTTACCGTTTCACCTCACGGATTTGGATGAGACTTGGCACACGGAAAGGCCATGTCCTGGAATAGGACAAAGGATACTTTTCATACTTTGGGATAATTTTCGACATTCACGCGGATGTACCGCCCGTAGGATCCGACATATTTGTTCAATTTGGCAACAAAACATTCAGTTAAAATGACGTCAACATTACAATCGCATCCGGCATTTTAAACGTGTGTAAATCTTTTTAATAACAAGGTCAAAATGTCTTTTGTGTATCTATTTGGGTAGGTATACTAAACAGTGACTAGCAATGTCTGCGCCTTTGTTAAATAAAAATAATAAACTATTAACATAAATATAAAAGTAATATTTAACATTTAATAAGCCGAGATCATGGTACAGTCAACGTCATGTATGTATATAGCGTGAGTTTTACCGACCTATCAGCCTCGTAAAATATTGTTTTCGTTTTGACTGGGAATTACCGAAAAATATAACGGTAGCGCGACGTTGGTATAGCTGGGTCTGTCCCAAAGATACTATGGACGGAAGATCATTTAGAATCGAATGATTTTATCGAAATAGCTTTTTAACTTTTTACGTGGTCAAATTACATTGACGCTCGATATAGCTTACGTGCAAAATCAGTTGTTTTTTTTGGATACTGTCTATCTCGTAACTTTTAAAACGTGTACAGTATTCCCAAATTAATAATGCGCATGCAGAATTGCAGATCTTCGCTAATTGTCGTATTCGCGGAAACACAAAACACAAATTTTAGCACAAAACACATCATTCTACTAAATTATGCATGAAGAAAATGCACTTAACCACTCTATATACATATCGTCTTCCGACGCTCGGGGAATACGACCGTTGCCGAACAGTGACGAAGATTTATATGCGCATTATCACTTTGGTAGACCTGCGGGCTTACCATGACGTCTTAAAACGTGAGTCTTCCGAACGAGAAAAAGGGATGGAGCTATATAGGGTGTATAACTCTATCCCTCTTTCTCGCTCGGAAGACTCACGTTTTAACACCTGATCGTACACCCACTGTACATACCCTATACGTAGCCTATAAGGTAAAAACAAACAAGCTCATAACGTTCCTAATTCTATTGTTTATTATTCATAGGCGCGCGTTAGATCACAATATCAAGTGATGGAAAGCGATGATGTGGGTCGACGATTAAAAACGCTTGCCTAGAAGTATATTCAGTCTTAACTTAAAGACCCCCAGTTGTAGCTAACAGGAAACAGACTCTAGCAGACAAATTTCACTCCTTAGCTGTACGCATAACGAAAGGATTCCCAAAGTATTTTGTGCTTACGGGTGGGATGGTGACCACGTCTTAAGAGCGTGTACGCCGTACGGCATTTCATACAAATTTTCAAGTCCTTATTTTCCGAAATGACTAAACCGATTTTAATGAAACTTTACACACATAAGCAGGATACACAGGTCTAAAATGTTAGTAGATTTTTTTTTTCGATAAATAGTGTTACAGTTAAATTAGACCCATTTTAAATTTTCCATACAAACATAAATATCCAGTTATCTTTTTTTAAATAAGACATTTCGATAATATTTTTTAGAAACTAACTTTTTAGAACTATGTATCCTGCTTAAATGTGTGAAGTTTCATTAAAATCGGTTCAGTCATTTCACAAAATAGTGACTTGAAAATTTGTATGAAATGCTATACGGCGTACACGCTCTTAAACACGGGCCTCCTTTCTTTGAAAGGGAGTGGGCTATTACCCACCGCGTTTAATAAAGAACAACTCTGTCGTAAACTAAAAAAAAAACTCACTAATCATAATCCTGGGACTCTCCACCGATTTACAGCCAACACCCCTCTTGTCGTGGCACCTCGCATGTAAGGGGGTCACCACAAAACTGAAGGACCCATTGGACCCCACAAAGTTGTAGTCATAGGTTACTTCATCGGTATTGTTCTGTAGTAGCATGGTGGTCGCCATGACTTCGCGAGCTGGTCCCCTGGCCGCTGGAGTGACCACTTGGATGCGATACGCGCGAATTTTGAGCTGGCTTGGTGGTGGCATTATATGTAACCTCATGATGGTTGGGAATATTTCTATGTATATGAATGGCTTCCATTTTTCTTCGGTTGTCGATTCACCTGGAAAATAATAGGTTTTGTAAATACTGGTCAATCAGAAAACGTATGGAGGAAGAAATTTCTTTTGAAATGAGCAGTTAAAAGTGTTTATTGCGTACATAGATACATTCTTCTCCAAGGAATGGATATCAAATATACTTTACGAGGCTCCTAAGAAGTACACAAGCAGCTTAATCCAAATAACAAACTGATTTTATTATTCTAAGAAAGCTATTCATACAAATATGAACTCGATTCTTCATTTTAGGCACATAACGTTCACAATCGTACATCAGTCAAACAAAGTTCATATTCGCATGAACTTTAGCTAAGTAACGTTAAGTGAGTGCAATTTTAGTTCCAACAAAGATATTCAATGATGACTCCTTTTGTTTTTTTTTGGAGTTGTATATTGATAGAAGTGAAGTTATTGACACAAAAAAGTATTAGTTCAAAAACAAACGTCACTTACTAAGCATCTCCGCTGAGGGTATATTAAAGTAATACTGTCCCCTGTTCACAGTGTGATCCTCCGCCGTAGCCTCAAAGTCCAGAATATGGCTCTGTCCATCTCTGTCGTCAGTCTTGGGCCAGTAGCAGTCGTAGTAGAGGACCGAGTCTTCGTTGATAGTCACCTCATTGGACATCGTTATATCCCTGCAGTGATTCTTTATGTCTCTGTACTTGTCTTGGAAGCGGAACTTCATGGCTGGAAGAGAATGTTTTATTTTAAAGACGAATGTTGTGGGACAGTCGGTTCGAACAGAGTTCCTTTTGCTATTTTATCATGTAACTAGCTTCTGCCCGCGACTTCGTCCGCGTGGAATAGTTACTTTACCCCCGATTTTGAAACTCTCAGCCCGATCGGTTTAAAATTGACAAAGTTTCATACAAACTTTCATTCCCTATTTCATCCCCTTGGGGGTAGAATTAATCAAAATCCTTTCTTAGCGAATGCCTGCGTCATAACCTACCTACATGCCAAATTTCAGTCCGATCCGTTCAGTGTTTTGGGCTGTGCGTTGAAAGATCACTATGTCAGTCAGTCACTTTTGAGTTACCTATATATATTTATAGAATATAATTGCTCATCAGGAGAGGAGAAGCAGGAGGAGCTCGTGGCTAAAGAATAGCAGCACGAGTCGATCTTCAAGATTAAGAATTCCTGCCGAGGTCGGTCTGTGGATGCGTGGCCATCTTAACATACCGTGACCCATCCGTGCCTCGAAAAGCGCGTTAAGCCGTTGGTCCCGGCTGTAATTTGTAGATATTTGGCAGTCATTACGGGTTGACTGAAGCCAGAAAATCTTATACTAGTTTTGCCAAGAAGTACCGTGTTACCCAGTTAATGGGTTGTGGAGGTCTGGTAGGCAGCCGCTTCACTTATCCAGTTTGACTGTAAGCTAAATAAAGCCCCAATATAGTTGGGAATAAGCTAGGCAAATGATATTTGCTAAGCAGGGTAAATCTTTAAAGAGGGCGAGTAAAGCTAAATCCAGGATTTCTAGTTTTCATCAAAATCGGCCGAAACCTTTGAGTATTTTTCATTATTTTATACATGCACACATATAAAATATCAATATATATGGCCTATTCACAGGTAAGTACTCCAAAATCTTTTTTTGAATTATTGTCTAATTTCCTAGTAAGTAGCTAAGAATTTGTTCTGCAGGAAAACCCAATCAAAATAGCACGTAAGAAAAATAGACAGAGGTATAGAATTAGACATTATATACAACATATTATTATGTATATGCGTGATGATGTCATGCCAAGATAAGCGAACGTTAATGAATCGGTGTTGTTTATTATTGTTTCATAAAGCTCGGACTCCAGAGCATTTTATTTCAATTAAAGCATTTGATTAAGATGGACAAAGAGTTAAGAGGTGGCGAGACGAGTTGGGCGCGTACCGTACCGGCTGGTATAATTTGGAGGAGGCCTTTTCCCAGCATTGGGCTGATAAAAAACCATTTAAATAGGGATGTTTCCTGAGTAAAAAAATAAGATTCTAATTAGTCCGCCAGTTAGATTATCAAAAAATATAAGCATCATAGATCTGGAGTGGAGGCTTGTGACATCACGGCGTGGTAAAAATTGTAGCGAGTGACGTCACACGAGTATTCAACGCACTGTATTGTCTCCATTTTTTATTTGCGTGAAAAAGAAAAAATACTTACGTATTCAATCTTTTTTAAAAATCTATCTGACGGATTAATCCAATTTTTTTAGTCAACCACCCTATTACCAAGAGAAAACATAATAACGCTTTAAAAAATTAAAGCTTCTAAAAATATGATTCGTGAATTCCTGAGTGGATCAATACAAATATGAGGCAATTTCATTAAAACCCATTGGACGAATAAATTACATACATAGCTACCGTTGCATATCGGTAAGCAAGAAATATTATTATAACGTTTAGTAAGCTTGATTCTCACCGGAATGACTAGATTAGCAACGAACAGCAGAAATGCTTGAATGTGAAAAGAATTAAATCAATTAAAAGATGCATGGATTGTATGAAAGACAGTGGCAATAAAGGAAGAGAATTTCAAAATGACGGCTTATATATAGGGAATGGAAAAGGCGTAATGCCATGCCCCGTAAAGCCCAAATAACTTGGGAGCTGGGAGGTCTAGCAGAGCAATCTAGCCTTTTAATCAAACGGATACCCTTATAGTTAACTAACCCATAGTTTGCCATGGGATGCGAACTAATGTCCGTATGTAGAAGAAACATCGAGTATCTACAAGTTTTGTTTGTCATTTAACATTTGTAGTAGTAGGTACCAAACTTTGTTGCTTTTTAAACAACTGATTGATAAACCCTCCTCCTCTGAGGAAGTAGGGTAAAAATTATGCATATTCGCGTCACTGACGCTATTGTCCACTGATTATATTATTATCACTTACGAACCGTTGTTTTCTGTTGCAAAAACTCCTGGGAACGGAAACGAAAGAACAAACGTGACGTAAAAGGACGCTATTTGACACACTCGGTGCGAGTAGCAGTGAATAGCAGTAATCCATGCACTAAGCCTAGAGCGGCTAGGAAGACGTCACATTTTGTGTCCGATTTTTTCTTTATTACCTAAAAATGTTTTACTTCGCGAATTTATGAGCAGTCAGAAGTGGTGATGAAACGATCGAGTTTGTTATCACTGGGGGTCCCACTTCTGATTGCTGTCATTTCAACCGAATCAGAGTAACCGTCTTTTTTGGATCAATATTATGTACCTCGTGAATTATCATCATCTACTAGAGCGAGAATGCAAAGCCTACACAAAAACTTACTTTTCCACTTAATGTTACTGAACATAATATTCAGGACCGTGTGGTTCATATCGAAGGAGTCGTAATGGCGAATTGTCATAATGTACGGCTTGAGTGTGACGCCCCCAATGTGGGTGTTGGGCGATAGAGGCCCAAAGGTCATGTCGCCACATTCCTGACTGTCTGGCGGGTACACTTTCATACTGCAGGCGTCATAGTCCGCGTGGGTTTGGCCGAGGATCTGAAAAGAGATAACAGTCAGTATAAAGACTTCGTACCTTTGTAAGCCGGGGGATTGTCTAGGCCAAGTGTCCACCAGCAATCAGCCCTCATACAAATTGCCTTTGCTAGTTAGAGACTGTATTTTTGACTGTCTACCAATCTATAAAATAATATCACTAGCGATCCGTCACGGCTTCGTAAGGGTGGACAATTAAGAAAGAATTTTTGAAATCGGTCCAGATGCTTTTGAGTTTATTCGTTACAAACATACAAAATACTAAAACACATAGGTACAATGGGCGCCCTTATCGCAATCCGCGATCTCTCTAAGGCAGCCAGGAATGGACGGTATCCAATTGCCTATTAGGTAAGTTGTTGCGTATAACGAATTTTCTACAATTTAGGTAGTGCGCTATCTTGGATCAAAGTGCCACGAAGCTTGCACGTGATCAAAGACTACGAAAGCATAGATGGAGTGCAATTTTCGTATTTTCAAATTTAAAATTCGAACCTATAATAAGGTGCAAACTAAAGACAAAGGACTTTTTTAAGGGTTTTTTTTCCATGTAAATAACAAATCGTTTATCAAAACAGATTTTTAACCGACTTCTAAAAAAGGAGGAGGTTCTCAATTCGGATGTTTGTATGTTTTTTTGACAACAGAGTCGATTGTAAATTCTATCACATTATGATTACAATACAGGGAATGACGTCAATACTGATACAAAATCAATAATAACAATGTGACACTAGAGATGGCTCCGGCTGTTACGAATTATAATAATATGTAAAATAAAACATAAGATGAGAAATAATTTGCAAATAAAGTCCGGAACTCTGGACATTAAGATTCTGAAAAAATAATCATGGATTATTATGGTTCCATTCCTGAACCAAAACCATCATCTGCTTAGCCTTTTTTATTTTAGTACATAGAGGACTTACAGCAAATAAAAACAGACAAAAAAGGAAACCATAGTCACTAAAAAGACAGTTACATATCCTCACATATAGACATAATAATCATGTATGGTGTGAGGACAAAAACAAAAAACACATTGCTTTAATTAAAGGAAGAAGCAATTCAAACACTTTGTTTGCAGTTATAGGACTGAAATGATAAAGTAAAAATAATAAAAAAAATATATACACATATGTAACCTACCATTACTTTAAAATTTGGGTCTTAAAAACCTTTTGGCCGAATACACAATAATAAATTGTGAATGGATCAAAATAATTTGTCAATATATTATTGAAATTTCTGCTTGCGCACACAATATAACTGTTCTGCCTATAATTCGAAAATGTATGAGAGTACATGTATGGGTATTGGGTGGGTGCATTAAAATGAAGTGCTTTACTTGGCACATTAAAATAAAATTTTATAAATATTTTTACAGAAGATTTTCAGCAAGAATAAACAGTCTGCAGTTTTATGTTGATCTACCAATTGTAGCAGATGATACCTCTTACCGAGTCCAAAATAATTGATTGATAGATATTGAATATTTTGATGATAGAAAGATATTTTATGAATGCCCAAGCATCAAATAGTTTTGCACCTTGGTAAAAAGATCTGGCCTGCAAAAGCGTAAGTAGTGGCTAGGACTGCATGTTTTGTAGTTCAAGTGATCACCAAACACTTGTAGTCAGCTCTCAGTCAAATAGGATTCAGTTGAATACCAGTATTTTATGTGGAGCAGCTGTTTACCAGACCTCCACAAGCCATTAACTAGGTAACAACATGGTACTTTTTGGAAAGTGACAATCCATAACAGCTGCCAAAGATCTTAAATTACAGCTGGGAACAACGGTATACTGTGCTTTATGAGGCACAGAGGAGTCTCGGTATGTTAAGTCACCCATCCACTGACTAACCTCGGCAGTCATTGTTTGAGGATTGACCGTGCGACTATTATAATTTAGCCACAAGCTTCTCAATATCGCCAGTGGAACCCTATTGCTAAGCCTCCGTTGTCTGTCAGTGCCCTGTATGTCTTGAACAGTAATAAATAGGCAGATAGTTTATCTATGTCCAGTATGAACTATTTATATTTTTATCTAGATAATATATTGTATCTAAATATAGTGTAGATAAAAATGTTTTGTTTTAATTTAAAAATGTTAACCCTCCACCTCCTAGGATTAATTTCCAAGTTCAAAATAAAAGGAGGTTGAAACATTTCTTGATGGCATAGTATTGTTTTTTTTTATTCTGAGAAATTCCCGATTCAATATATTTAGTCCGTAGGAACCAAGCCACAGGAAAGAGCACTAGATAGATTTTGTGTTTTTTCAACAACCCTATCACTGAGCCTCCATTATCCATCCACGTGATTGTATTTACTGGATTTTGTTCTGTTAGGATATCCTATGCAAGCAAAAACAAATTATGCAGTATGAATACTGTTTATTTTTTATACAAAACACAACAATAGAACAAGATAAGACATGCTGAAATAACCCCAAAATAAATTGGAATGCCATAAGGAGAGTTGTGATGAAACATTGAATGTCACTTGAAAGAACCAGGCAAGAAATGAAACTGTAAAATCATAGATACATTTAAAACTATGTAACAATTGGGTACTTTACTAGATAAAAAAAATCATAATTCTATTAATTAATCTATCTATTGGATTTTCTAAAAATATTGAACACATTTTTTTGTCATTTCAAATCATAAGAAAAATTATAAAGATTAAGCGCATCAAAGTTCAAGAGCTGAGAGGCTGGAGACACATAGTGGAGCACATAATTACTTTTTTTTTTCGTTTATGTGAAAAAAGAAAAACTATGAATCCAATTTTTTTTAAGAAATCTATCTGATGGACTAATTTGACTTTTTAAGTAAAATACCCTTTTGAACAACTACTTTTATTATTGACTGAAAAAAATTATATTATATCCTCATTTAGAGATACATTTCACTGTTTAGCCTATCTACATCTGAGTTCATATCTAGCCTTGAGTTTTGAACTAACTGATTGGATTGAATATTGCACTAACGAAATAAGAATAATTAGCGGTGTTGAAACAGATTTAGTTACAGGATTTCTAATTCTGTTTCTCTGATCAACCTTGAAAAATAAAATGTACCTATTCAAAGATGTAGATCACAACTAGACTAATTAATCATTAAGGGAACTTCTTCATCTTGAATACATAATAGAAACTTGTTCATTTTAATAATATTAGCGATATAAGGAAAATGATGGGTCAGATGGTGAAGGACAGGAGTGTCAGATAGTGCAACCAGTCTTGCCCTTTGATAGCAAAAATCAATACTTATTGATGCAGATGCGGTTAAGTGCATTAAATTACAAATGATAAGCTACGTACCTCTGTTTTGCAGCTAAGCTCCGACGATTTATTCCCACATAGCTGCTTAAATCCAACTACATATTGCAGAAAACAAACAAACACCAAAAACACTGTCCGCCACATTTTGATGGTATGGTCCGATTATACTCGAAGGAAAAATTTTAACATAAATTCATCTAAGATACACATATGACTATGTGCTCATCTTGCCCGGTTATTTTATCTATTGGGTAAATAAAAAGTGAAAAAATAATAAAAATGTTTACGACGCGATATCAGTCCACAAGCAAACTACGCAATGGTTGCGTTCCGTACCTAGCATTGTTAAGTTTTTTATCATTTATTACTTGAAGGATTCTTTATCAGTTTAGCAGAAAATAAAAAATAAAATAATGTTTTTGATCATCATTCGTTCACCCGCAAACAACATCAGTATTATGATTTGATTTTTCAGGAATTTGCTTAGGAGTAGAGCAAAATTAAAGAACTTCAATACACATTTCAGGGTGACAAGAACCCGGGAATGCCCGAGATTGCATGATTCAAAGACTACAATAGTATGGTATGATTGAATAGTGCCACTCCAAAGCCGATTTTGTGAATGTAGAATAAAATACTTAATTCGAATACCGTAGGAATGTTGCAGCTCCCCTGTTGATCAACAGCACATGCAAAAACACGAATACGAGAAGCGTATCTAGTTTAGAGTCAGAATTCTCCACCCTAACTCGAGCTAGTGGGGCAAGGGGCACTTACACCTAGAGATGAGACGTATATACTGGTAGAGGTATATATACCAAGTATGTGCTTCCCAGTACATAGACCGGGTACGGACCGAAATACTGGGTAAATACCTTGAAGGTATGACGTCAGACGCATAGTACGATACGAACCGCTACCACAAGGTAGCGCCCAGTTTTATCGGTAGTTCGGTACGCCGAAGCAACCCGAAGCTACCCGACAGCTTACGAAGGGACCCGAAACGTCATTCGTGCTTTATGAACATTCGGTTGATTTAATTTAGTTAGACAAAATGGGTACTTATTTTTACGTGCATAAGGAACATAATAGCATAATTACATTTTTTGTCACGACGTGAAAGAGTTCCTTAGTTTGTTTATGTTAGGGAATATTATTACGTGTTTGAATGTTTACGTTGTCTAGTGGTACTTAGGTCGACGATGTTTTGATTTTTTTGCGTCAGTTGTAAGTTTTGCGACAGTCCTAAGCCTGGTAAAGTAGGAAGGAAAGATTTCATATCTCATAATGCATAATTACGTATAGGTACTTGAAACATCGTACCTACCTACATTATATTGGAGGCATACCATACTTATCGCATACGTTTACTTATCGAAATCCTACCACACCCAAATACTTAGAAGTATTTTGATACCTGGTATTTGTACCAGGTATGTAGTGATACCCATACCTTAAAGGCCGGGTATGGAGAATGGCAGGTATATCTCATCTCTACTTACACCGCCGCCGCGCCGCCGCGGCCGCCACCGTGCGAAACTATAAGTGACTATAAGTCCAAAATTATGGTACCCAGATAGATTTGATATTCATTTGAAAATTGCATAGAAATGAGAAAATGTTTCTTATATTTCAAAACTTTACTCAATTAGATCTTTCGTTGAAAAACATTGTGATGGTTGGTGTAAATTATTACTGCGTCATAAAACGAACCAACATCCTGTGGGGTTTGAGCGAAACTAGTGAAACCATTTCACATCATCGCATACGGCCTTATCTAGGCGGTATACGACTCACAGACATATAAAGAGTTCTGCTACTCTTTATATGTCTGTGATACGACTGCACAGACATATAAAGAGTAGCAGACCAAACATTAGCTAAGATTTGTGAAGTCATTACACACACGTTGAAAAATTGTCTAAACAGGGCCGGACTAAGGCCGATATTAGTATTATAAGACGTTATAGGTACTTTTATCATTTGCAATATACGTTGGTAAGCATTCTCTGTGACCTGTAACAGTCTCAAATTTCAATAGTGTTGCGGTGTCTGTCACACTAACACAGGAGACTGACATTTTAATGCAACCACAGAGAACTTGGAAACCTCGGATATCACGCATGGTCTGCTACTCTTTATATGTCTGTGATACGACTGTATCTTTTCTGAACATCCTTTGTGGAACTGGTTTTGTCACAGTGGTGGTAATGTCAAAGAGTTTCGGGAGTCAATTTCGCTACACATACCATTATCCTACTATTTATCCTCTTTGGTTTAAATAGTAGAATTAACGAATACCATATAGGTCTGATCAGGTCTTTATTTCGGTATTAATATCCAGTGCACTGCCGCGCTGCCAGTTGCAGGCTGCAACTGGCAGCCCTCAAGCATTACGTGCTAATGGGAACTGGAACGCTACAATTTTTAGGAGCAAAAAGCCTCTTATTCATTCAATAAAATCAAACCATGAAATTATTTCAATGATACAATTTGACATATTGACGTTTCTGTTGATAACGCGATGAGATAATATCTATTTATTTCATGTATTGATGCGCCTAAATAAATATGAATTAATTAGTTAATTACAAATTGAACAATAACCAAACTATGTCCTTAATCCTACCAAAAAGTGCTCAGTAAACAGCCAGGATGACCGTAAGTCTTAATAGTTATCATAATATATCCTATTTTCATTGAGTTGTGTTTTCATTGTGTTGTACAAATGACAATGTTGCTAAAACATTTAATTAATTTATTTAAACTTTGTGTACAATAGTGGTACATGGGCGGACATAATGCAACAAGGGATTCTCTACCAGTCAACCTATGGGTTAAAAAGACAAACTGTGGTAGGTGCACAACATAAATAAATCAATAAAATTAAAAATAAAACTATTTTTGGGAAAGACATAACAAATAATATATATAATGCAAATAAAATACCTAATAGAGGTTTAAATTGTTTTCCTTTTAGTTGTGTGAACTGTAATAAAAAAGTAATCAATGTAGATTCATACATAAAGGACAATAAATTAGTAACTACTAGACCTTCTAGATAACTATGTCAAGTCTATTGGGTAGACCTGGGATAGTCTGATAAATGTGTAGTTCCTTATTTAAAATTAGTTTATGGTTGTTATTTAATTGAAATTAGAACACCTAGACTTTGGTTCTGTAATTCAGTTTCTTGTTTTTGATGTGAAGTAAGTGACTAACCAATAACACTTTCCAGAATGGGTTTAGATTATTTTCTTATTTGTAAGAAAATAATCTTAAATTTTACAATGGATTCGTAATTATTGTAGTTTGAGATATAAGCTCATTTATTTCTCATTGGATTAGCGGATTGTTGATGCAGAGTAATCAAACAATCCTTTTTCTCCTCTGGGTGGAGTGGAAGGCAGTGTCAGACTCTTACTGACTAAAACCCACCTGTGATCCTTCTAATGCCCTTTGCATTCCAGGACCGCGGTGACTCAAAATATATCCTTAATCCTTAATTTAGCAAATTCCAGCATTTAAATTTAACTACTTTGTAACGATGTCGTTGCGTTTTCAGTCTCGTGGACTTTAAACCTCCACGATGGCTGAAAACTCCTTACTTTTATTAATGAAAAGAAAATGTCTATTTTCAAAAATATATTAAATTTCGTTTTTTTATTGACTGCTCAGATTTTTTCATTCAGTCCTATCAAATTGCTCAACCAGAGCAGTCAATAATAATTTCAATAGTACCAGTGTAATAATAACATGTAACAGTTTTAGAAACCCGGGTTTCTTTTCTTAGTCTAATTTTAAAAATAAACAAACAAGTCACAAATCAAGTTTATTATTCAATAATACCATCCTACACACTGTAGACGAGTTGGGAGGTGGGAGAACCTCACATCTTGTGACCCAGCGTCACATTGGCTCTCCGACGACCAATCTCGTCACAACTTGTTGTATCAACAACCTCCACAATCCTGTACTGGGTGTGGAGGTTGTATAGGCAGTTGATTCATGTAAAATTCAGTCTATTAAGGCTGGGCAGTTTGATTGGGGAAAAAACTTCATTAAGTTCAAAAATTGTTAATTGGTATTACATACCTTTGACACTCTTGGCATACGGGTTGAACAATAGTTTGTGTGTATGCTTACAACTCGTTATTATATACTCTCTCTATCTATACTAATATTTTAAAGAGGAAAGATTTTTATTTTTGTGTGTAGCGAATAAACTCAAAAACTACTGGACCGATTTCAAAAATTCTTTCACCATTAAAAAGCTACATTCACCCTGAGTAACATAGGCTATATTTTATCCCCATATTCCCACGGGAACGGGAACTACGCGGGTAAAACCGCGTGGCGCTGCTAGTTTTAAATATGAAAATGAAAATAACATATCCAGTTTTAATTTCCGCGAATATTAGTGGGTTGCAGGTATGCACCTCCCTCCCGCCCGCTTTATTATGCACATGCAAGATTACAAGGCAAATGCAAGGATTTTAAGCACATGCAGGAAGGCAAAGCAAAACCCGTGTTGACTCGCTGACCGTTGAGTCGCAACTCAACGGTCAGCGAGTCAACACGTCCCCTGAGGATGCCTCGTGGAGAGGCGAAACACGTGTCGGTAATGGTGTTGGGTTTTAGTAACGCCTGACTCAATCAATTTTTAGTTTTAAATATTTTATGATTCTTAAATATGCCTACATACATACCTAAATACATATAAAAGTATCTGGTTATGTTAAACATTAAATCAAGAAAGAAAGTAAACAGAAAAGCTTAATAATTATTATGATGGTCCAATAGTGTCCTAACTTTTTTTTAGTCTCCTTCCTCCTTTTTCCTAAACAACACCTTGTATGCTTAAAAATAATTTATATTTTAGAATTAAGATACTAGTATCTTAATTCTAAAATATAAATTATTGTTAAGATTATAGACACAAAATAATATTATAGACACAAAATAAATAACCTGCAGGGTTCTTATCCATGGTCATTTCTTACAGCTATTAATTTTTAGTAAGAAGTTTCATAGTATTATGGGTTTTTAATATGTGTTAGAACATATTAATTACCCAAATCTATTATAAAAACTTTTTACCTTATTTTTTGTACTTCACGTAAAATGGTCAGTTGCTGATTTTGTTACGTAAATATTAATATTTGCTCCTGAACTTTAAATAATAATACACATGACTCATGAGAGTATTCTAAAAGCCAGAGAAAAGAGACTTATTAAAAAGTTGTAGATGATCATTCTGTATAAAAGTATAATCCTAAATTCTTCTTTTATGAAATCCAACTTTGGCATTAAATCCATAGTAGTAGTTATATTTTGCATCGAAAATATTTAGTTGGTCTATAAGTCTGTTTGCCAGCAGGCTGTGTAGTCGTAATAAATAGAAAAAATTTCTACCTATGTACCTCTTTTTTCACTCTAATAACCAGTGATCGGAATAGCTAGAGCTATTAAACCAAAAGTTTAAAGAACAGTGACAAAAAACAGACTTCCCTAAGACCAAAATAAATACGGAATATTTGTTTCGAGTTTCGGGACATCACCTAAGTACATTTAATGTTAATGTTATTAATACAATTCATTTTCCTTTTTAACCAACGTCATACAAGGAAAACGTTCTCATAAAACCAGTAGATACGTTTTCTATCGTTATTAATTTAGTTAAAGAACTGGGTCCATCTTATGTTTTCGTTTTCCAGAATACCCAAAACTTGCTGTTTCTTTCATCTTTTGTTTACTCACTGGTAAACAATAACATGTGGAGCAGTGATGGACGAGTGGTAACGGTCCCGACTTTCGAATTGTAGGTCGCGGGTTCAAACCCAGCCAGGCGCATTACTTTGTGTAATTAACCCTTTCCCTGCCAAATTTTGCCACAGAAATCGTGCCCCCAGGGCCAGGACGTGTTTAGGTATAATTTCGAGTAGTGTTGGGAAATCTGAATAGGTAATTGTTATCGATATTATATACGTACTAGCTCTTGCTTGCGACCGCGACAGCGTGTTTTAAATCTAAGGGTCCGTGCCAGTGGGCCGTAGGTATATAGATTGATGCAAAATAAAACATGTTATTTTCAAGCCCTCTTTAATAATAGGTCATTATAATTACACACAAATCAATTTCTCACTCATAATCTAATCAGCCATAATTAATTAATTAAATATTCTGCAGATGAACACGGTCGTATTTCTTTTTGAAATTCTTCTGTTGAATCTCCACGGGCGTGGTATATTAGATTAATAATTTTCATATATAATAATACCGATCACATATCGGGAACAGTCTCCATTTTGAGTGCTATTAAAGTAGCGAAATATTCATCACGAGGGTTTTTCGATATTGGAACTGTCAATGTTGATATGTCCTTGTAAAATATTCAAATATTTCACAACACTAGGCATCCGAAGTGACGTGTTATCACGGGGACGGCGCTACAGCTACTGATGTTTACCAACAAATATGGCGTCCGTATCGCTTGCGCCGCACGGAAAATCACGGTGATGGCGGCCAGTGTCCGTCAGACGGTGACTGCATTAGTGACGCCCCAAAATAATATCGACTTCAAGAATATATCTTTTTTAATTTCTTAATTTTCTACAGATTCTCTTTAATTGTTGTCCATTACTCAAATGACAAGTTTAAAAAAAAACACTTTGAAGTTTTAATTTATAGTCTAGACATGGATTAACAAGATAATTAATAATTTAAAACCATTGTTTTTTTATTATTTAGATTTTACTAGCGCATCACTAGCCCACGTAAAATTACGGGTTCGGCGCTGTGTGTCAGGGTTGTAAAAGCACCTCATTTGATTACTGCATTTAGATTGCATTGTTATGTATCAAAATGATGAGCCTGAGTTTTAAAAGTTTTATTGTTGTAAAGTACACATCCTGAAGTATTATAAATAATATCAAATTTCTTCAATTTTTTTTAATGTAGTCAAGAATTGGACATCGAAAAAATGGAACGTAATATTACGGGACTAGCGCCACGGGCATCAGCGTCAAAACACGGAATATTACGGTGACGGCAGGGAAAGGGTTAATTTAATCACCACTGCTCTCAAAACGGCGAAGGAAAACATCGTTAGGAAACCGGCAGGGCCTAGAACCAAAAATTCGAAAGCATGTGACATTCACCAACCCGCAATGGGCCCGCGTGGTCGATAACAGCCCAATTCCCTTTCCTAGAGAGGAGTGAGTCCCAGCAGTGAGAACATTAAAAGGCTGTTTAGTTGTACTTATGTAATGTTTCAAATTATTTCGTAAGGCGTCTCCACTTTGTCCTCTGTTCTGTTTCGAACTTTATGTATTTTAGCTCTACCTATTCCGATCACTGCTAATAATACATTTAATAATAAAATTAAGTTAAAAATAACAAGGATTTTTTTTTAGTTTATGGTACGTGAACCTTCGTCTCACTCGCATATCGGCTGTGTATTATAATAATACTTATTGGCTTTAAGCCGCGACTTCACGAATATATCCTTTTTTTCACGTGCTCGTAAGAATTTCGGGACACCCTACACTGCCGAACTGAAATGTGGCATGTAGGTTCGCTACATGCCACATTTCAGTTATCTACGACCAATAGTTTCGGCTGCGCTTTGTCTGTCAGTTATGCAACCTCAAGAGTTTTTTATATACTAGCTGTGTCCGCGACTTCGTTCGCATGGATGTTGGATGCAAAGAATCTGGTGAATCAATAATTAATATATATAATATATTTAACTATCTGGATTTTGAATCCAATCAGTAGTTCTTACGTGATTCTTCCGCAAACATACAGATTAACAGACAAAAATTTCAGTAATTGCATTCTTGTGTTCTATATCTTTTCTCTAACGTTTCTCAATGATTTTATTGTATGTATAGATTGATAGAGCAGTATTTAGAACAAAATATCATTTTAGCGCAACTTTAGCCTGCCTAAAGGCTTTAATTTACAACTAGCCGTGCCAGCGACTTCGTTCGCGTGGATTTTGGAATAAAATATGTCACAAAATAAAATGTACACGCGTACAGTCAATACCCTGCATTATCTGACCCCTCTTAGAAATAAGAAAATAAAAAGGTTACACAGGGCACCTCTTCCGTTTAAAATGCCGAACAGATGATATCTCCTGCTACGTCGGATTCAGTTGATTCTTAATTTCACACATTAAATTAACTATGAATTAATAAAATTGTCAGACCTTAATTTCATACTTTAAATGAATTAATAATACTGACCAGTAACCCAAATTAAAACAATTTTCATAAACGTTTTTTTTTACGAATTCTTTTTTTACGCAACTCTTTCCGAGGTCGATCTGTGGATGGGTGACCGTCCGAACAAACCGAGAGTCCTTCGTACCTCGGAAAGGACGTTAAGCCCCCGGCTGTCCCGGCTGTCATTTGGGAATATCTGGCGGTCGTTACGGATGGTACTGTATTACCCAGTTGGTGGATAAAATACTGCTATTCATCTGAATCTGGTTTGACTGTAAGACGACCCCACTCTATTTTGAAAAAAAAAAAAAGCTAGGCTGATGATGATTTAGAACCTAAATAGACACCCTATATTATTCAGCAGTTGAACACTTTTGTCATAGTATAAACAGGGGTAGTAGTTTATCTTCATACAAACGCACCGCGCGCGGCTTGTATGTGTGCGCCATAGTATCTATGCGTCGACGCACGCACACTTTAACAAGTCTCGACCCGTTTCTCAGTGCGCCAGTCGGGGCTAACACTGCACGAGGTTCGCGCGTCACCGCTAAATAAATAAAAAATGTCTGACAGTCGCAGGAGAACGTATTGCTGTGTGTTTGGGTGTCTCAATAATTCATCGATTCCAGAATTATCTCTGTTCAGATTACCTAATGAACAGGAAAGGTAAGCTAGTCACTTATTCTAGCATATAATTTTTACTTGATGATGAGATACCTACTTACTTATTTTTATTAGTTTTCTATCACACAGAGAAAGGTAGGCCTAATTTCCTACTAGAATATATTAGGTAGGTACTTTTGATCTATCATTTGATTTGCCGCTATTGCTTTGTTTACGTTTAGTTATGCCGATTTCTCAGTATTGTAGGTATAGTTACTAAGTAGGTAAGTACTTACAGTTGTAAAATCAAACCATTGTTGAACTTTATTGACTAATGATCACTGAATTAGTTATACAGAGATGTGTCAAAGTGACAACCCTAAGACAGTAGGCAATTATATCGCGAATTAGGCCGGAGATAACCTACTTCCCCTGTTTATACTATGCTTTTGTCTTGTCTTATAAGTCCCGATGGGCCTATCATTGCGTGTGGGTGCTAAGCCATTAAGACCTTTTTTTCTGGATGGGAAATCATCAAATGACTTCTCCCGCTCTGGACGGAGCGGAAGGGAGTGTCAGACTCTTACTGAAAACCCACCCGTGATCCGTCCTTTGCGTTCCAGGGCCGTGGTGACTCTTTCGAACAAATTCCGCAACCGTAGTAGGCACTGACCCTATGGGACCCGGCTTTGCTGACAGTGTGTGTGGAACACGACGCGCCGTCGACCCAGGCCTGGTTGATATCGGACGGCCAGCCACAGCCACCCATACCTCGCCGTTCGCAGGCCCGTGTCTTCGGTGGCCGGAAATCCCGACGTCCGGGGCGTCTTCTTCTGTTGTGGCGGCTGGGGCGTGAGGTTACCCTCGGTCGCACGCGTTCTGCCTCCTCCTTCGCTAGTATTACTGCTCCGGACCATGGATTGAACCAGGGCCGGACGCGAGCGGTCGCCGCCGCCCATCGCCTCGACGAGAACACGGCGTTGCTCCGCCCAAGCAAGACAGGCCTACACCGTATGCTCCACCGTGTCCTCCGGGCGATAAGCCATTGAGACCGGCGAGTGAGTGATTTGGCAACCCTAAGCCCCTAATTACGAAACTAATGCCGCCAGATTTTCGCATAAAGCCATACCATGGCTTGAAGAACCGGCAAAATCAGACGGTGTCCGGCCTGACTGGCTTTTTTCCATTATACATACCTACGTATATGCGAGAGGAAGTTAAAACGGTTCAGTGTTGGTTTTGTGCAAAAAATCTGGATTTACTTGCAATGCTACTTAATATTAGTCTTTAATACCAGTGCGTTACTGGCCTTTTTTGAGGAGCTGGCATGGATCAAAAGCAAAATATCTACGCGATTGGATGTGGAGTTGCGGACACCAGCCCGAAGTATGTATATCGGCTTAATACCATATGTAAATCTTATAATCTGCCTAGCCTTGTCCAAACTATATTGGGGCCAATCAAACCGGATTCAGCTGAATACCAGTATTTTACGTGGCGCGTCTGCCTACCAGACCTTCACAAACCATTTACTGGATAACGCGGCACTATCTACCTACTTGGTAAGACTGGTGTCAGATTTTCTGGCTTTTGATTTTCTGAGGTACGGAGGAATCTCGGTATGTTAAGATGGTCACCCATCCACAGACCAACCTCGGCAAGTGTTGCTTAACCTTGAAGGTCGTCCCGTACGGCTGTTATTCTTTAGCTATGTATCATAATGAGTCACATTATGATATCATTTCAACTTCACAACACAATACCCTCTATCGATCATAGTTGACCTGTTAAAATAATATGTGGTTCGGACGATATATCGATAAGATTATAAAGTACTTATTCACTTTTCCGTTATTATGTATTAAAAGTTTCACAAATAACTCAACAATGTATTTTGGTGTTATTTCAAAGCTTTCGAAATAAAAATAGTAATGGTACGAAACTATTACTACTTTATTTCAATAGATGGCGTTGCGTGTATGTGCTTCACGTAAAGTAATTTCTTCTTGAACACTTTAAATTCAAATATCTTTTGATAGAGTGAAGCGATTGTGATGAAACAAAAACTTAGTTATTCTTTCAGTTACGTACAATTTTAATGTATAAAAGTTTTCTATATTACTTTTATACTTTTGTACGTGTTGCGTGCACGTCATCATCATCTGCCTAGCCTTTTCCCAACTATATTGGGGTCGGCTTCCAGTCATACCGGATTCAGCTGAATACCAGTATTTAACGTGGAGCGGCTGCCTACCAGACCTCCACAACCCAATAACTGGGAAACACGGTACTTCTTGGTAAGACTGGTGTCAAATTTTTGCGTGCACATCTATAAGGACAAAAAAAATGCTAGAGTTGGGTTCTGTTAGATATCCAATAACTCCCTGGGCTATTTTTGTTATGCACAAAAACTACTCTTCTACAGATTTATAATATGTATAGATTAGTTCAAAACTCGTTGTGAATCCGCGTATGTGCAGATTATATGCAAAACACACATTGAACACATGTATGTCAGTGATATAATCAAATATTGAATTTATCAAAAGGATGTTATAATATATTTTTAATGTTAGAATATAATATATGCACTAACTCTTCCTGTTAAAATTAGTTCATTCAGCAAGAGTATTCTAGACAGTCAAGCTCTATGTGATTGCAATTTGTTTATTTTTTCCATAACTGATTTTCTCAGAAAAAAAAAAATTAGGTGTGAAAATAATAGTAAGTCTGGTGTGTAGATTTTTTTAAAATTATTTTGTGGGTAAGTACCTACCAACATTATTATTTTGTTACACGACTGCCCAAAAAAAGCAGTGTTATGTTTTCAGGGTTCATGTATGTATGTTTGTGAGTTTCTTTATTCCACCATAACTTCTTAACGGCTTAACCGATATCAGTGTATATGTATCGTTAGAAGCGTTGAGTTATCCCGGGTTACATAGGTTAGTAAAAATTTATAAAACTTATAAGTGGGAGCAATGGTTCTCAAATAAAAATAAAAAAACAAAATATTTTGTTTTCATGAAAATTTACACTACATATGTATACTGTCATCGTCTAAAGCTTGCAAAAAAAAAATGAAATAAAAACAAATAATTAAAAAACACGCCTGCCATGTGAAAAGTGAACTAAAAAATTAAAAACAAGATAGATAATAATCTTTTCCTTGCAGTCGGGGGGCGGTTCCTTTGAATAGTTCTTTACAGTTCTCCCGACTGTAATTTTTTATTAATAAAATATAATTAGCCAAGGATAGTGTTTTTGCGTGGGAGAGATTGGCCTTCTATAAAATTAATCAAACCATGAAGTAAGGTAAAACATACTATGTTAGTAAAAATAATAAAGAAGTGTGTAAAATTGTCCATAAAGGTTCTTATCGCAGAATTTTTACCAGTTTATTCCACCTAATTGGGCATACGATAAGATTTTATGGGCAATTTCAATCCATAATTAAGCTGCTCTAAAATATAAGTCATAGTTTCTAGTGAGGACTTTTTAACTATATTTTTTTGTTTTGCGAGGCTTAGATAGCTGATACAGTGGACATATGTATGTCCACGTTATCATAATAATTATGACGAACTGCTGGAGTAAACGATGTAGTACACTTGCCTAAAAGTTATAATCTCTATAGTTTCGGTATAATGAGAAACGAAAAGTAATGTCATGCAAGTATTTTATTGCCAACGAAATAGATTTCTTCAATTGGTTGAGACCAGTTTTTAATTTGAATTGGCAGTTTTACTTACAAAAGCCATGATGTCTGCAGGATATATTGGACTTGAAACAAAGAATAAAAATGTATGTACCTTGGTATATTTTATGTTTCTATAGGGAAAAATAATATAAAATCGTGTTGTATACCGGTTAGGTACTACTCATGTTAAAGCAGATACCATGTTAAGGAAAAAACAAACATTAATTTCAGATTGCCAATTTGCCCCCCCCCCCCTCCCCCAGCGTACCCTTGCCCAAAAAAAATTGGGCTGTGGATACCTTATTTTTGCATACAAGCCAGTTTAACTTATCAAAGGAGAAAATGACATCTTATTAAAGGGTTTCATTTTTTAGTTTTCTAGTTTGGAGCCAACATTGTCTCATCTCTTCAATTAAAAATGGCGTCTGGAAATGAAATAAATCCAGTATATAAAATAATCTGTCATATTCAGGTGTTTTCCTCTGTCTCATTTCAGTAACAGAGACATCTGAAGCAATGTGATATTTCGAGAAAAAATCGACTTGACTTTCACTCGCGCCTTGTAAAAAACTCCCACATGCAATTAGCAGGATTCAATTTATTCATTATTTTAATCCACCATATTGCTTTACATGTGTGCCAGATTTCTTGCAAATCCGATCAGTCTAACGCCTACTAGTGGGACAAACACAACAATAAATAGATTTTTGTTTTATCCAAGATATTATGTCCCTTTTATAATGTTTTTTTTTTTTGGAATCTCGTATTGATTAAGAGTACGTTTTCGTTCAACAACGTAATTTCTGTAACTGTAGCGTTAGGTATGCGAATGACAACATGATCTCACCAGCGTGTGTAAGAAACAAATACTCTCAGATGATAAACAAATAAACATTGTGTTGTGTACTGGGAGTCTGGCCCAGCGAGTACCTAAAGAAACTTTGACGTGAACGTGGTAGCCAGTCGCACAACTGGCTGAGAACTTCGGATATTTTGGCAGACTGTTAAAAAGAAAATGCGGTCTTCGTATACTTATTTAGTAAGTGTCTACGTGACGAGTCGTTGAAGAAAGCTTTATTATTATCTTATATATAAAATTCTCGTGTCACGGTGTTTGTGGTTGAACTCCTCCGAAACGGCTTTACCGATTTTCGTGAATCTTAGCGTGCATATCGGCTAGGGTGGCGAATCGGACAACATCTATTTTTTACCCCGTTCTAAATGTTAAGGGTGGTCCACCTCCACCCCTAATTTTTTTTATTTTATTTTATGTGGCAAAATGACGTTTGGTTTTTTAATTATTCAAAAGATAAATTACGTGTTTTAGGAAAAAAAGTGCATTTTTCAGAAATCGGTCAGCATTCTAATGCGGAATATTTTTTTCTTATTGCATCTCATGTGGTGCAAAGATATATAGAAAATATATACATAAGTATATTTTTTAATTTGAAACAACTACACTCGCGAGCAATAAACTTAAATCACTGCATCGCGCGTTGCAAAGCATTTTTTTTTACTATTTCTATGCAATGAACTAAGGAAACTAGAAAATGATTTGAAAGGCAATTTTGTTAGCTTTCAACCTCTTTCAATATCATATACAAAGATTATTTCACCTTATATCATGGAGCGTCAAACAAAACATATTTTTTTAAAACAAAACATTATATTGTTTGGTAATCCTGAAACTCTATAAAAAGTGGACGTTTATGAAAATTGGTCAGTCCAATGTTCAACGTAAGTGGCAGCACTGAAGCTAAAAGAAAATGGAAACCGCACCTATAAAAGCCACTCAAGTCGTCATAACCCAGCAAGGGATGTGTTGGTATACTATCGGTTGACAGCTTCATCAGTCTCGTGTCTCGAAGGTTACAAGAGATTCAGGGAGACTGGAAACTTAGTCTGGAGACCAGGTCAGGTCAGGCCAGATCTGGACAACAGCGATAAACTTCGGTGAGAGATGACCGATTTATTGTCACCATTGCTCTTCGAAATTCAACCTGCCCGGCGTGGACGTCAAACAGTAAGAAAAGGTCGCGGGAGGGTTATCAGCGAGTGGACAGTGAGGCGAAGATTCAAAGAACCAAACTCTACCCCAAAAGGCCAGCTACGGGAAGAAGTCGGGATTCCCACACTATACCAGACTGCATTGAATGTATGAGCTGAAAAGGCAGGTACGAGGAAGATCTCCAGTTTCGGTGTCGATAAAAGATCTGAAGTGACCCGACCTTTAGTCGAAGAGTGACAGGAAATCCTACAGGATTCCATCAGGATACTCATTCAGTCAGCAAAAAACAAAATATAGAGGGGTAAATCTCATAAATTTTAAATGAAAAAAATATGTTTTCATATTACTCGTACCTCCTATTCGTTTACATGTCCACAATTCTGACGTCAATAATTTCCTAAGATTTGGTTGTTTTTTTAAAGCTTAATAAATTACCTTTTAAATGATGTATCACGATCAATAGTTTAATGCATAGGAATTGTAAAAAATTGTTAAGAGCAGCGCGCGATGCAGTGATTCCAGTTTATTGCTCGCGAGTGTATAAGTAAACATAATGTTTTTACATATATACAGCATGTTTGAAAAAACATGTTTATATTATTTATAATCGGTGGTAAAAAATTGTATATTTAACGTAATATCGCATTGATACAATGTTATCGATTTTTATTTAAATTGTTTTCGTCGAGTGCTTGTGTAGTCTATGTGTAAACTGGGTCATCAATAGAGCCAAATTGGTATCATTGGTCAATATAATATTTAACTGTATGCATCATGTTGGTCAAAGCATAATAGACGATGATATCTTATTGATGTAGGTGTTAAATTGATAACGATACTACGTCGCCATTGCCTTCATTAATATTGATAAACTTTATAGGTATTGTCTAGATGAATTAATAAAGCATAATTTTTATTTTTTTAAACTACATGCGTTATCGTATATGTTTGATTTCTGTGTTATTTTTGTATGCTCTATTAGTCTGGTTATCCTTATAACCTTAGTTATCGTTTAGTCGCCTGTCGGCTATTCCGATAGCACGATGAAGTGTCGCCACGTCACATAAATCGAACGGAGGAACGAGGAGAGATACTCGTATGAATGTAAGAACTTTTATGTTAACGTGAAGCTTTCATCAAGTTTTATACTTCCGGTATAAAACTTGTTGAATCTTGATAATTCTTATGATTTTATGGCATCTTGATTTTTAACAACAAAATTATTTACTAAAACTTTACTAAACACCAAACCAAACACAGTAATTAATAACCAGCAATATCAAACAAAAACAAGCATTTTGTATAAAAATAGATACAACTGAATATTTAAGTGGTTTCCTTTTTGTTAGTTCAACAATTTATTCATTTGTCACATAACCGACGTGCATATGAAAAAAATAAATCACAATACACAAACACTATGTAATTGGATGCACAAAATATAATGTGGAGAAAGCGATGACAGTTCTATTTGATAAACGTATTGAGCCAGTGCTGTTTTTGAATATTATTCGTTAAATACAGTCACATTTGCTAAAACACTACTTTTGTGAAGCACTTAAATATAAATTAGCGCTTTTAACAGCACGATCATTAATTAATTTTATAACGATAGCACATGAAAAATATTGTGACGTTTTGTATCAGTATGAATCAAATAATACGTGCCATAACTCGTCGGTTGTTATGGACAGAGCTCGTGCGAACGTTTACATATTGTAAATACCACTTTTATATCTTACTGATCGCACTCGAAATAATATGGAAACGTATTGACAAATCTAATTGTTGTAAAGTACAAGTAGTGTAAGGCCGCTTCGACGACTCGTCGCGTAGACACGCTGCCGCGCGCAGCCTATGATAAAAAAAAATATTTAAAAAATATATTTGAGCGAAGATCGTTTAGAAATGTATACTAATATGCTGCAGGCAGAAGGTCGGGTGATGGGTCGACGTTTCTTTTTAACGCTGGTGATTGGGATTTCTGCTGGATTTAGTTTTGCATACATACTATTAACATCGACTGGATTCTCACGAGACACTGCTTGGCATAACTACAGGTAACTTCTATCTAGAATTTTGCATGTTGCATGTCGCCCTTTTCTTTCTTTTTTCTTGATGTATGCATGTGCATGGCAGGTTTTTGAGCTAAATTTGTTGTTGTTGTTTTTTTTTTTGTATGTAATGCATTTTTGTATAAAGAATCTTTTAAATGTGTATAAATAACAATTATGCTGTACTAATATTTAATATTAATCCACAAAATGACTGTAGATTTGTAATAGCTTACATATTGTGCTTTTCAAAATATGTATACAAAATTATATGTCCCTATAGCTCAGCATATTTGTTCAGAACGTACCTACCACGTAATTTTCAGTAGGCTACTTGTGTGTGGATTTTATAAGATACACTTACAGGAAAAAGCCGCTAATTTTCTTTATTATTCCTGTAATTGAAAATATATTTTCCCTGAGACGTGTGTACAAAAAAAAATCTTAGCTACTAGTTACTGTAAAAACGACATAGATAACAGAATACTTCAGCACAATTTAATTATATAAAATGTTGGCTTGTTGTGGCTGTCGGTTCCAGCCATGGTTTCCAGTATAGTATGGATGTACTGGAGAACTTCAAGCAGGTAACAAGTACGTACAAAAGGCGACAGAGGAATACCATTCTTCTCTCACCACGCGTAAACATTCTTCGGCCTTAAGACTTGGCACACACTGGCCTATCCTCAGGCAAAACATAGTGATTGCCTCATATATTCTGCCCCTAATAATGGCATTTTTTGTCATATAAATATTGATTTTTACCGATACGATTATTTGCATTACTGATAGTGGAACGCCATTGTTAAGGCATTATTTTGATACATTGTTTTCATTTGAATGGTGAGAACACACCTACCATGAGAATTATATACAACTAGTTATATGATTTTTATAGTGCTAATATCATTTATTTTTATTATTATAACCTTTTAAACTAGCTTCTGCCCGCGTTTCCTCTGCGTCTAACCTTTTGTAACTATCTATCAGTGAAATATTCTTATTTGCGAATTCAGTCAGTATTTTTTTTATCATAAAGTTTATTGTAGCCTGTCTGTGTGTCTGTCCCACTGCTGGGCAAAGGTCTCCCCCATCTTTTTTAAATACAATTTATATCTTGCTTTCTACAGCCAATCTAGTCTATCAGTTTATGTAATACGAGCTCCTCCCGGTGGCTTCGCCTGTCGTAAATTATTCCCAGGGAACATATTCCCAGGACAAAAAATAAATAAATCCTATCCCAGGATATTGCCTACCTGTACGGAAAGATTGATACGTTTAGGTATTAAGCCGTTCGCATTTATAATGTTGATGTTCGTATGAATGTTTTTACTATGAATCTGGTTTTACTTATGATCGTTTAATTGTAAGTTTTTATTAAACGTATCTAAATCGGTTTGAAAATCGAAAAACATTGTTCATACAGGGGGATTTCATTAATGGGAGATTTCATAATGACGCCAAAACCTCTCGGGATAGTTGTTAACCAATTAGAAACGCATGAAAATGTGTATGGCCAACAACTTCGTCTAATCTAAATAAGTCTACGTTTGTTAAGTTTTGCAACCGTTTGTAGGTAACATAGCGATAACATAACGGGTTTTAAATTATTTAATCCTGTTTAAGGATAACTATGGCAGTTTCGGGGTTCTTTTTTATTTAATGGTTTCCTGACTAGATATGTTTTTTTTTACTATTTAATTAATTGTTTGATCAACACTCCCGACAATACTAAGATGTATTTTGTAAAATATACATAGACATCTTTTTTGCGTTCCTCGTCAATGTTTCTTGACATTTATGAAAAGAACGAAATATTGTCCCTTAATAGAACGACTAAAAATATTTCGTTAAGATTGAAGCCGCATTTGCCGACTGTAAGCAAATTACATTTAAATCACTACATAGTATAAAACAAAGTCGCTTTCTCTGTCCCTATATCCCTATGTATGCTTAAATCTTTAAAACTACGCAACGGATTTCGATGCGGTTTTTTTTTTGAATAGATAGAGTGATTCAAGAGTAAGGTTTATATGCATAATACATGCATATTATAGTAGAGGAAACATTAGTATCTACATTGCATCCGTGCGAAGCCAGGGCGGGTCGCTAGTTAAGTCATAAAAATGGCCATGTTGACGTTACCATATCGTAGAATTAGCCATTTCATGAAATTGTCGGTTATGTCACGTAGTGGTTTGTCACTTTGCAAAATGGCCGCCACAAACATAACCTTACCTAGTCTCGGCTACATCATGTAATGGCCAATTCTACGATATGCAAGACACTGACATTCACTGGTCTAGTACGCACTACACATACTCGAGTGCGTCCTATCAGCTTTGACTAATCAATACCTATCTAGATAGCCACTTAGCTTCAAGGAAAAGTATAACTATTTTTAACGTTTCCGTATACGCAGACTAAGAAAGCTTTTTCGTTTTGGCCAGATGCAGGATTACCTAAAGCATGTCGAGAAATCACCTTACTTGAAGCTAGTAAAGTTTTTCTTTGTAAATATGTATGAGGCATAACCTCCTATTTTTTCGAAGTCCGCTAAGTATAGGTAGGTACCTAACTATATAGACAAGGATGCAATGCGGTTGTGTGTACAATCTGATCTATATAATTATGTCATGATATGATAAGATATTGTACTTGTATTAAAAAGTAGCCCAGCAGTTATCGATTCCCAAAAATATATACCTATTATGCGGTTAATGTTACGTAATACAAAATATATATGATACATTTTATTTATTTATGTACACACATGATACCTAAAAAAGACAATTTTGTACAAAATCGAGAGCACAAAGGTACTGCTTATTTCAATAGAAATTTCTTCCAGCAGACCTGCGACAGAAGAGTGGGATAAGAAATGTAGACACAGTGTGTAAAGAGACAGAGAAGGAAACTTAAAATAGACTATACTAACTTAACTAAGACATATTATTAACTATTTATACATACAAATCAAATTAAAATAAATATACAAACAAATATACACAAATAAATATATCTAAATAGTTCTATATAAAATAATACATACGTAATAAAATATACAGAATCACAGATAGTATACTATTTATAGTATACACCTTTGAGTATTTTTTGCTGTTTCTTGATATACAGGAAAAACACCCTGTAAAATGTACCTGTGCATTTTATGAGGTGTATTTTTTTCAAAAATTCTGAGATGTTATAAATTTGTATAATCGTTCATGATAAGTAATCTTTTGTCGAACATAATGTTTTTAGTCATACGCTACTTTTAAAATTATATCTTTTCACGTAAAATAAATCTTCATATCAAATAATTTGTGATTGTCTCTGATAATCGTTTGTTTACTGATATCAAATAAAGTAGACATAGGTGCTACATCAAGGCATTCATCATCGGCCTAGCCTTTTCCCAACTATATTGGGGTCGGCTCCCAGACAAGCCGGATTCAGCTGAATACCAGTATTTTACGTGGAGCGGCTGCCTACCAGACTTCCACAACCCATTAACTGGGGAACACGGTACTTCTTGGCAAGACTGGTGTCAGATTTTCTGGCTTCTGACAATCCACAACGACTGCCAAAGATCTCTAAATGGCAAAGGCATCGTTATCGAAATATTTGTTATTACGTTTACATATCTGAGATGATTAAAAATAATTACACTGGTCAAAACACGCTGTTTTCCTGTAATATGATTTTGAAGTGGAACTTTGAGGCGAAACCTGAAGTTTTCAGGTGGTTCTAGTACAGGCGCATTATCAATTTAAAGGATTGGTTGTGTAGACTACTACCCGTTATGTCGCATTCCCATTATGTCACATTACCGATTCATCAACATGTCAAAAGCAGAATAAAAAAAAAACAAAAAACGGAAAATTATGTTCCTGGTACAAACACAAAAAGTAGTCGTGATTAAAACAAAATAAATATGATTTTGCAATAAGGGTAGATACTTAGATAGGTAATTTAAAATTTGTAAGTATTTTTTCCTTGTGGCAAAATCTTGTTGACCAGTGTAATTGAATCCAGATAAATAATATCTTTATTTTGCTAAATTCGAGGTATTTAATACTCTTCAGGCGCAAATAACCACTTCGATCTAGTCTTCTGTCGGTTTACTGCATGTCGGGATGGCATTAAATCTGTCATCTGGTCGAACTAGTGTTTTGTCGACCAAATGACTGTCGAGATAGCTTTCAGTCGAGACATATTCCATTGTTTATATTGTTCTGTTGGTCTACTGCAGGGTTATATTGTCTTTGACTGCAGGTCAGTAAAATAATCTGTCGAGATAGCGTTCTGCGGAATTTTATTTTATCGGGTACAACCGTCCTGTTTACATTTAAAACTAAGCGAATTTCTGTTAGGTATAATAAGCATTCACAAAAAATTAACATCACCTAATTAATTCTAATATTTTATCATGGTTAATTTAAAAAAATATTATATAATATTTATTACAAAAGAAAAGTAATTTGATGACTTTTAATTCCGGGGTACTAATTCATAAATGTAAAAAACTTTTATAGTGTTCTCGACATTTTGTCGAGATTATTATTCATTTTATCAAATTTTAGCTTTGTATAGAAGCGCTTATCTTTACTTTTAAATTTAAATAAAAATTACTAGTGACTTTTTATTTAAATTTAAAAGTAAGCCTTTTTTTGGACAAATCATTTCTGGAATTTATTTTTAAGGTTTTTTGCTTAAATGTAGAGGTACATAATTATGTAATTGGTTCTATGCACTACGTTGTAGGTTTTTTTTCGCCGTCTGTTTGTATGCCAAAGTAGATAATTTCTTAGTCCTATCTAGTTTTGTCTAGCACATAGTAGCAACTAGAATTTTAAGTTTTTGTTTATCATATTCATGCTTTTTGAATGGCTAGGCCGCATTCGGGCGCTTGCTGGAACATTTATTCATGAATAATATTATTTTTACTTATAATTTATTCTCTTAAATCGAATGGAGTGTTTAGATATGCTAATTAGGAAAATAATATAAAGTGTTTACCCCTATTTTTTGCTTCCAAACTCAGTTTTAGCGTACACGTCATCCTTTCAGTATGATATCGATATGATTTCTTCTTTCTGATATGATTAAATACTAGAAAATAATAATCTTTGTGTATTATTGATATTGGCCGCAGTACAATGCTTTATTTCATGCTTTGAGTAGCAAGTCACGATAAATTCAATATGTGAACTACTTCACACATAATTATGATGTTATAGGATTTATTTGTACAATTGTTATTCTGCTTTCTGATACATTAAAAAAGAATATTTAATGCAACTGAAGCAAGCAAAGAAGTTAAATAATAAACCAAAAATAGTAGTAAGTACATTTTTGGTGAAAAAATAATGTAAGTAATCAAAAAGTTCAAAAGATAAGTTGCCGGACTCACAAAAACCTGATAGATTAGTACTAAAAATTTATTAAATTATTTAATAAACCAATTAGGCGAACACTTTTCTTAAAAGATCGTTGGTTACTAGGTATGATACAATTTAAATAACTATCAGGAAATTATAATTTGATTCAAGTTTCCACTTCAGTTATTTTCCTTTTAGCTGATTGCATTCGTTTTTAAAAACTCCATTCGATGTTTAGTCCCATAAATAAACAATTCTATTTTAAACTGGCCAGTTGCATTCACTATATATTTTAAAATACATCAAAAGTCAAGCTTAAACTACTCCAACCTACAAACATCAATGTCGCCTTCATATTTTCAGGGAATCGATAAGAGATTTGGAAAAGCACCCGATTATAGGCATTGGTGAGCACAGTCACGATGAAGCGGCACATCGGGACGAGGATAGAACGGTGGCGGACGAGCTCTTCAAGAAGGTCAGGGTGCTGTGCTGGGTCATGACGCAGCCGAAGAACCATGAGGCCAAAGCTAAGCACGTGAAGGCTACGTGGGGGAAGAGGTGCAATAAACTGCTGTTTATGAGCAGCGAGGAAGGTACGTCAATTTTGTGCTTCTATGTAGTCGTCTCACAAAACGGGGCTTTTTGGAGGCTTTCAAAAGTCATGACTATACTCCCTGCAAATTTCAATAATGTCGCTGATGTCAAAAATAAAAATATGGCAGTACCTAAATAAAAATAATAATAATAATATTTAAAATACAAAGAATAGAAAATAAATAATAAGTAGTCTTTTTTTTATTTGGATGGGAAATCATCAAATGACCCCTCCCGCCATGGGTGGAGCGGTAGGGAGTGTCAGACTCTTACTGACTAAAACCCACCCGTGTTCCTCTTGTGCCCTTTGCGTTCCAGGGCCGCGGTAACTCTTTCGAACAAATTCCGCAACCCTAGCAGGCACCGACCCTATGGGGCCCCGTCCCTGGTGCTGACGGCTCCTTGAGACGCGCGTGGAACACGCGTCGTCGACTCAGCCTGGTATCGGACGGCGAGCCACCCACGCTCACCGTCCACAGGCATCAGCCACTGCGCAATAGCACAGCGGCCGACTTGTCTCTGGAATAATAAGTAGGCTGAGCATTTGTTGGGCGTCCTAAACCCAACGCTGGTTTTCAGTTGCCACCCCACAGTACGAGTGGACGAACACATGGACAAAGTTAACTACATCACGGCATCGCTATATCCATTATGCGTTGGTTTTGCGAACATGGAAAAAATCTCTCTGTCTGATGACTAGTTCTTTATAAGCGCCTACAAGCAAAAGTTTTTCGGCCCTTAAGTAGTCTATTTTAGTACAAATTGACCTTTACGTTAGCTAAAAGCTCGCACTAATGTCACTGGCCGCTAATCTTGTCAAGTCGTATCAATATTACCCAGTTACTGAAATTAACTAACACCAGTAACTGCACCGCCGAAGCTTGGAGGACAGAAAGGAAGTCGTTCCATCGAAAATATCGCAGCCAGCTTAATCAGCCGTGTAATCGGCGCTTTTCAATGATTAACGGCTAAGCTAGTTAGGTTAGGGAGCCTATTCAATACAAACAAACAATCAAATCTTTCCTCTTTATAATATTAGTATAGATATAGATTCAAACAACGTGTCGTACTATTTTGTATACTTACGTAAGTAACTTAATAATAGATAGTTAACATTTAATCTAAAAACGCATTTTAACAAATTTTTGTCACTAGTTTCACCATTAGTTGAGTTAACTATGGAACAAAATGCTTTTCCTAAGGTCATTGACCCTTTTTTGTATCCTTTTCTTTTTTTTCTTATTGCTGAAATTCTAATTCGCTCACTGAACGCCTTAGGACGGACGTTTTCGTCGAGGTGAATCTTGTGTGACGATCTCATCATTTTTACGGGGCAAACTTGGCTAGTAATCGTCCAAGACAGAGAGATTTGGAAGGAGAAAAGAGAGGTCTCAGGGAAGGTTCATATCTGACGGAACATGCGTCGCGTATTATCGGTCGCGTAACGCCAGAACCATAGATATAATTTTATATTTCTATGGCCAGAACAGACAAATGTATAGAAAAACTCTCGAGCGTTCACACTCGACCGATGATACTGTTGCGCGCCAGAATTAAGTTAGGATGATAGCGGCATTCGGTACCACTAGCGCCATCTAGTATCGAGTAGCAGAACTAGTGAAGTCAAGGACCTTCGAGATTTATCTATGCTAGAATTCTCGGACCTTAGTCGGTCGCGACCGATATGTACGCGAACTTTCTGGAGTTCTACTCGGCGCCCTATATAAGGCCGGCACATGAGCCGACCGGGTCAGTATTGGAATTGCGATACAAGTGATAACTTCGAGAGCGATCTTCGACTGCGAACTCAAGTGATTAATAGTGCGATTGTGTTTTGTGATTAGTGAGTTTAAAGTGTATATTAGTGTTGAGTAAATTAAAGTGTCATTTTTGGTTGTTGAATCGGCTGATTTTAATTGTAACGAACCCGAAGCTCGTAACAATTGGTGTCAGAAGAGTGGATTTAAAAGATGCCGATTCTACCAAAGGACGACGCTGAGGGTATCCGTACCCGTAGTCAACGCCAGCAAGAGACGGACCAGAGGCGTTTTGGAGGTGCAACGCCGCAGACGACGGAGAGACAGATGCCGACCATGGAGGCCGGCTCGTCCGCAGTAGCTCCAGCGTCATCATCAGCACCAGACCTTGCTGCTCTGATGATGATGCTGCAGGAGCAGACTCGCCGCCAGGAGGAACAGGCCCGTCGCCAGGAAGAGCAGGCCCGTCGTTTAGAAGAGCAGCTGCAGCGTGACAAGGAGGAGCAGGCCCGCCGTCAGGAGGAACAGGCCCGTCGTCAGGAGGAACAGGCTCGTCGGTTGGAAGAACAGCTGCAGTATGACAAGGAGGAACAGGCCCGCCGACAGGAGGAACAGGCGCGTCGCCAGGAAGAACAGATGTTCCTCATCAAGGATCTGCACGCCACTTTCGGCAAGGAAATGAAGGTTGTAAAAGATAAGGTAATTCAACATGAAAACCGCCTGATAGAAGCTGAAACTCAGATTGTGGAAATAAAGAAAGCAATGGACAACCTTAAATTAGGAGATGGAATTGCAACCTCTGTAGCTACTACACCTTCTATACGCGGATTCAAAGTGCCGCCGTTCGATGGAACATCTTCCTGGTCGGCATACAAAATGCAATTTGAGGCTGTTATGAAGGCGAACGGGTGGAGTAAGGACCAGGCCATGACTGCTCTCACCCTAGGCCTCCGCGACCAGGCCCTCTCTATCCTAGAAGCCCTCGGTAACGAGGTGACTTACGAGCAGCTGATTGAGGCACTGGAAGCAAGGTATGGCGACGCTCATCTAGAACACGTGTTTCGGGCGCAGCTAAAGGATCGCGTGCAACGCAGCGGTGAAAACCTGCAGCAGTGGGCCCTTGAGGTGGAGAAGCTTGTTAGAAAAGCATACCAGTCTGTACCTGCGCTCATTCAAGGGAACCTGGTGCAGGCATTTATCGACGGCATCCGCGACCTTGAAGTTAGAGCTGCCGTGAGGCTCGGGCACCACGAGAAGCTTAAAGACGCCTTGGCACATGCATTGGAGGTGGAAGCTGTGCGGCACGATAATCGTTCCCATCGCGTCAGGGAGGTTGCAGCGGCTACTGTTCGCGACCGGTTTAAAGGATACAGCCCTAGATGCTATGGCTGTGGGGAAAGGGGCCACCTACGGTCCAGTTGCCCTAAGCGAACTGTAGATAGGGAAGATAGTCGATCTCCGGAGGGCAGGGCGGTTAACAGCACCGCCCAGCAACTGCAGGGAAACGAGTAAAAGCCAGGACTGCGGGGCGGGTGCTGGCTGATGTTCAGAGAGCCCCAAGGATTTCGATCTCACAAACCCATGACGGGAACAGCCTAATCATCAAGGGCGAGGTCAACGGAACGCCATGTAAACTGACGATTGACACTGGAGCTTCTCGTACGGTTGTCAGTTCCCAACTAGTAAGTCGGTTCCTTGGGGACTCCGCATACAACCGAGACCGCATAAATTTGGTGACAGCCACCGGCCAGCGTATATCCGTCCGTGGAGAGAAAGTGATGGAGTTACAGCTAGGCAACAGAATCTATCTTCATAATGTCATCGTGGCTGATATCATGGACGACTGCATTTTGGGCCTAGACTTTATGAGGAAGAACTATTGTGAGATCGACGTTAAGCAAGGTGTTTTGAAATGTGGAACAGAGGAACTTTTCATGGAAGGGGCATTACCAGGAAATGTGTACAGCCTAAAGAAGATTGTTCTTCCTCCGAGATCGGAAACGATTGTGCCGGTTAGGCTTCCTCGAAATCCTGGGCAGACTCATCGGTGTGTACTTGTGGAAAGGGTAGACAGTGACCTTCCATGGAAAGTGGCACGTACTTTGGTTAGAGCCACTGACATCTCAAGAGTACCTGTGCTGAACCTTTGTGATAAGGAACAGATGATAGATAAGGGCACGCTGATTGGTACATGTGAGGAAGTGGATTGGTTACGTCGAAGCCAATATGTATCGACTGGGAACCTTAGCAAGGATGCACAAACGAAAGTAACCACACTTTTAGACGACTGTCGCAGCGTTCTGTCTCAAAATGAAATGGTCAAGGCGAAGAGAATGTTACTGAGGTATGCCAATGTTTTCTCTTCAAATGATGCTGACATCGGGAAGACTGGCTTAGTTCAACACAAAATAAACACAGGAGAAGAGTTGCCTATTCGTCAGCGGCCAAGGAGATTGCCGGTAGCGCGTGAAAAGGAAGTGGAAACTATGATTGAGGGAATGGTGAAGGATTGTGTCATAGAACCATCATCGAGTCCGTGGTGTTCACCTGTAGTACTGGTAAAAAAGAAGGACGGCAGCTTGCGGTTTTGTGTTGACTATCGGCGTCTGAACGACGTTACGAAGAAGGACAGCTATCCGTTGCCAAGAATCGATGACACGCTGGACATGCTTACTGGAGTAAAGTGGTTTAGCACGTTGGACCTAAAAAGTGGCTACTGGCAGGTTCAAATTGATCCTAAGGACAAGGAGAAAACTGCATTCTCGACGGGAAAGGGTCTGTGGCAATTTAAAGTCATGCCGTTTGGTTTGTGCAACGCTCCGGCAACGTTTGAAAGGTTGATGGAACTAGTACTAACCGGGTTAATTGGCGATGCTTGTCTGGTCTACTTGGATGACATCATCATCGTAGGCCGTACGTTTGATGAACATCTGCAAAACCTGGAACGCGTGCTCAAGAAGATCCAGAGTGCAAACCTCAAGTTAAGTCCGAAGAAGTGTTCATTCTTCAAACGGCAAGTTAGCTTTTTGGGATATGTAGTGTCGGAAGAAGGTATCCGCACGGATCCAGAGAAAATCGCCGCAGTCAAGGACTGGCCAATTCCAAAAGACAAGACGCAGGTCAGAGCATTTTTGGGTTTGTGCTCCTACTATCGGCGATTTGTCAAGAACTTTGCTGACATAGCGAAACCCCTGCACAAGCTAACCGAGGAGAAGCGACATTTCTGCTGGGATGAGAGTTGCGACATTGCATTCCAGGAGCTCAAGGAACGTCTGTGCAAAACACCTATTTTGGGGTATCCTGATACCGGCAAGGAATTTATAGTTGACACAGATGCAAGCGACGTAGGACTTGGTGGTGTGTTATCTCAACGGAATGGCGATCAAGAGGTTGTGATAGCGTACTTCAGCAAATCTCTGTCGAAGCCAGAAAGGAATTATTGTGTCACGCGACGGGAATTACTTGCTGTGGTCAAGTCATTGCAGCATTTTAGCAAATATCTGCTGGGAAGGAAATTCCACTTACGAACTGACCATGCTGCGCTGAAATGGCTATTGCAATTCAAAAATCCAGAAGGACAAGTTGCGAGATGGATTGAATTACTTCAGGAATACGACTTTGTGATTGAACATCGCAGCGGGAAAACTCATGGCAATGCAGATGCATTATCAAGAAGACCTTGCCCTGAAGACTGCAAGCATTGTACTCGGCAAGAGGGTAAAGAAGTCGTACCTGTGAGGATGATCAAGACAGATCTTAGTAACGAGTGGAAGGAAAACTTGGAACGTGCACAGAAGGATGATTTGGACATCAAGCCGATTCTGGAGTGGATAAAGGCCAGTGCTCCGAAGCCTACGTGGAGTGATGTCTCAGCGATGAGTTCAATCACAAAAAGCTATTGGGCCCAATGGGACAGCTTAGTGATACAAGATGGAGTCCTGTGCCGTAAATGGGAAAATGCTCGGGGAGACAACTGTCATTTGCAAATGGTTGTCCCTAAAGCTAAAATACCGGATGTTCTACAGCTGTACCATAATGGTTGTTCAGGAGGCCATATGGGTGTAAAACGGACTCTACTGAAGATACGGGAACGGTTTTACTGGGTCCACTGTCGTGACGATGTTGAGGACTGGTGTCGCAAGTGTACAAGTTGTGCGGCTGTAAAGGGACCTCAGACTCGTAGCAGAGGTGCATTGAAATTGTACAATGTTGGTGCACCATGGGAAAGGATAGCGCTAGACGTTGCGGGACCGTTTCCGGAAAGTGAAAGTGGTAACAAGTATTTCATGGTGGTTATGGATTATTTCACTAAGTGGCCGGAAGTCTTCGCCATTCCAAACCAAGAAGCTTCAACAGTTGCGGATAGACTAGTTCATGAAGTCTTCTGTCGTTTTGGAGTACCCTTGGAGATTCACAGCGATCAAGGAAGGAATTTTGAGTCCCAAATATTCCAGGAAACTTGCCGAGTTATGGGTACTCATAAAACGAGGACAACTTCTTACCACCCACAATCGGATGGAATGGTGGAACGATTTAATCAGACATTGGAAAGATATCTGGCCAAAGTTGTGGAAAACCGGCAACGGGATTGGGACAAGCACATACAACCGTTTTTGCTGTCATACCGAAGTGCTGTTCATGAAAGCACGTCAGTGACACCAGCTTTCGCAAACTTTGGAAGAGAATTGCGGCTGCCTGCAGACCTGATCACCGGAATACCACCTGATGCCCCACGCAGTATAACCGATTATGCGAATGACTTGCGGAACAAAATGAACGACATTCATGAGCATGTCAGACAATCGGGCCAGCAAATGTCTGAAAAGATGAAAACCCGCTATGACCGCAAAATGAACAATAAAGGGTTCGAGGAAGGTTCACTAGTGTGGTTGCACAATCCAGTTCGCAGCAAAGGGAAATCTCCTAAGCTTCAAGCTAAATGGGACGGACCGTACCGGATTGTGACGAAGATCAATGACGTGACCTACCGTATACAGAAAGGTACAAGAAGCGCTCCTAAGATCGTCCATGTTGATCGACTGGCGCGTTATTATGGCGCTGATAATGCTCGGGACGAGCATGTCTTAGGAGGGGGCAGTGTTGCGCGCCAGAATTAAGTTAGGATGATAGCGGCATTCGGTACCACTAGCGCCATCTAGTATCGAGTAGCAGAACTAGTGAAGTCAAGGACCTTCGAGATTTATCTATGCTAGAATTCTCGGACCTTAGTCGGTCGCGACCGATATGTACGCGAACTTTCTGGAGTTCTACTCGGCGCCCTATATAAGGCCGGCACATGAGCCGACCGGGTCAGTATTGGAATTGCGATACAAGTGATAACTTCGAGAGCGATCTTCGACTGCGAACTCAAGTGATTAATAGTGCGATTGTGTTTTGTGATTAGTGAGTTTAAAGTGTATATTAGTGTTGAGTAAATTAAAGTGTCATTTTTGGTTGTTGAATCGGCTGATTTTAATTGTAACGAACCCGAAGCTCGTAACAATACGTTAGTGCGTCGAGTGTGAACGCTCGAGTGTTTTTCTATACATTTGTCTGTTCTGGCGTTACGCGACCGATAATACGCGACGCATGTTCCGTCAGATATGAACCTTCCCTTAGTCCAGCAGTAAGGCACAAGTGTAAGCTAAAGAAAAATATTTGTATTTCTCTTGCAGACCCAAATCTGCCAACAATAAAGCTACCAGTGGGTGAGGGCAGAGACTTCTTGTGGGCAAAGACAAAGGCAGCCTTCCGCTACGTCTATGAACATCACAGGAGGGAGGCAGACTGGTTCATGAAGGCTGATGATGATACGTGAGTACATTTTTAGATAGCTTTTGACTGCGACTTACTCACGTTATTTATTTCAACGTAGCGGGTGATTGTCTCTCGAGTCCCATCTACATCTGTAAAGTCAAAATGTATCTAAATTCAACGATTTAGGCGATATAGTGAGATGACGATTTGCCTTATCAAAAGTTCCGGTATAGACGGCAACGAATAGGTTTGTTTATGTATCGCTCGTATTATTAATGAATTAAGCTCCGAATTTAAAAAAAAATATATTTTGTGCGACTTTTTTAACGTACTCGATCGCGTTACCGTAAATGTTCGCTTATATCAAATTGGGTAGTTGACTAAAAATGTCTAATTAGTCGGTCAGCTTTGCAAACAATATTGGACACGTATTTTTTCTTTTAAAATTCGTGTGACGTCACATCGTGCTACGATTTTTATCGCGCCGTGACGTCACAAGCCCCAGTCATGATCTTTGAAGCTTTTTATCTTCGTCGATTTGTATAGATTTGATAAAGCAAAAAATACGTGTCCAATATTTTTCGATAATCTAACTGACGGACTGAATAGAATCATATTTTTATTCCTCAGGAAATATCCCTATTGTATGAAAAATAAAAGTTTTACTGTTATTCTTACCAGACGGCGCATATTCAGTTTCATTACAAATTGATGTTTTAGAACGTTAAAAAACTCGTACTAAGGGCACAGAATGTTTTACCTTTTCATTTATTTTCCTTAGCTCAAGAAATCTTAAGTTATTCGCCTCTAACCTAGAAAATTGTGGAACCAATGTATTGTTTACATAAACCAATGAGGTGCATTGTAAAGAGAATTTACATCAGAAAACAGATTGCACCCTATTTAGACACGGTCGTGGTTGACCGGTACGATTCCATTGTATAGTGCGTTTAGATACCTACATACATATATAGTGTTTGTTAATTTATTGTCAAGGTTTTTTTTTATTAATAGGGTAGCGAACTAAAAAAATGATTAGTCCGTCAGATAGATTTTCAAAAAATATTGGACACGTATTTTGTCTTTTTTCACGTAAACAAAAAACGAAGACGATACAGTGCGTTAAAAATTCGTGTGATGTCACTAGCTAGGTGTTTCAATTTTTACCACGTTGTGACGTCACAAGCCCCCACTCCTGATCTTTGATGCTTTTTATCTTCGTCAATTTTTATAGATTTGATAAAGCAAAAAATAGGTAACTATCCAATATTTCTATAATCTAACTGACGATGACGGACTAAATACAATCGTATTTTATTTATTCGGGAAACATCCCTATTACTGTTACCGCTCATCCGTGTGTTTAGGAAGAGATAATACCATTTTAATTCGCATTTTAAATGATTACATTTAGGAATAATTTGACCAATTTCATTTCATACTAGCTGCTGCCCGCGACTTCGTCCCCGTGGAATCCCCGATTTTAAAACATTCTTTATTGCTGCTCCGCTCCTATTGGTTTAAGCGTGATGATATATAGCCTATAGCCTTCCTCGATAAATGGTCTATTCAACCCAAAAAGAATTTTTCAATTCGAACCAGTAGTTCCTGAGATTAGCGCGTTCAAACAAACAAACAAACAAACAAACTCTTCAGCTTTATAATATTAGTATCATTTCATATTTTAGAAGCAGCTAAAGTATGCTTGGCCTGGATTTACATACATAACACTAGTAATATTAAGGTTAAATCATATGCGGGCCGTGCCTCGAACGTGGACGACCGTCGACCGTCAGAAGATCTGTTGTTCGGTGCGTCATTTTTATACAAATTCATATAAAATGTTCGCGCGGGTATTTTTTGAGCACATACGTCCGTGCCCGGGACGCGTAACGGACCACGACCCGAAAATGTGTAGATCAACCTTTTTTTTCATTTTTGTTTTCATTAGAAATTACAGGCTTATTAATAAAAAAAAATACCAAATGATTAGTTTAAATACTGATCAGCGGATTATAAATCCAAATTCTGAATAAAGAATCTGCTAATTAATATTTAAACTAAACATGCGGTTTTTGTTAATGAACTAGCCTAATTAAGGTTAACTTTATTATACAGGGTTATTTGTAAAACACCAGCAACCTCTTAAGAGGTTATTGTACTCATCGTTAAGAATAACTTTTCGAAAAAAAAAAATCAGCTAAGGGACAGCTGTTTTTCTTTCGCGATTCCAGGTTTGGTCCCATACTAAAAGTTGTTCATAATGATGAGTAGGTACAATGATCTCTTAAGAGGTTGTTGGTGTTTTACAAATAACCCTGTATAATTAATAATATAAACCGATAACAGTATACTTTACAGGGAGTCCCCTAAAATCAGGTTGATGGATTTTGTTGAAGCATGTGTTTCAGGTTTTACAGATAAGAATTCCCTGCGCATACGCAGGGAATTCTTATCTGTGTTAAGTACGTTTACATTAACACTTGATGTCAAGTTGAATGAATCTGGTCTAAACTAATATTGTAAAGACGTAAAATTGTTTTTATTTAAACAAACCCTAAATGACGTAACTATTTGTCGGAGATGGTACCTTGGTTGGGTACATCAGCCATGATATTGGAACTACATTCAGTGTATTTGTCTGTGTAAGTGATTAACTAACTGGCGTAAATATCCATTATATAAATAGGACGTACGTCAAATTTATTTTTGTTTTCCAATCAAGTCAAACATAATGTCTAAAAGTCTTTTCGCATTATATAGTATGTATGAACTAGTAATAAAATCTCTTTGGCTATACTGTTTGTATCTGGCTGGTTTTGGTATCACTGAAAGTTTAAATTTTAAAGAACATAATTCCAAATTCAAAAGAATGTGTGATTTTCATTTGTTTTTCGTACCGTCAAGATGAGTGAATCTAGTGAAGAAATGTTATGTTAATGCATCCGCAGTATAGTCCTGACCTTGCACCTTCAGATTTCCACCCGTTTCGGTCTCTTCAGAATTCTTTAGGCAGTTGACACTGCCTAAAGAATTCTGTTAACATCACGAGAGGGCTGCCAAAACCACTTGTCGCGGTATTTAGATCAGAAGTCCCAAAATTTCTATAGCAATGGGATCATGTCCCTACCTACAAGATGGCAAAAAATATCGAACAAAATGGTACTTACATACTTTAGATAAACGTAAATAAACTATATTAAAAAGGTTTTGAATTTTCTTAAAAAATGCGAAGAAACTTTTTCCCCAACCTATTATATCTTAATATAAATAGCAGTTAAAATTCAAGGATGTACCAAACCATCCATTGCTTGAGCCAGCCCGCGCCGCCGATTCTTAAATTCGTCCCTAATTGTTGTTGAATTATCTCGAACTAGCTTCTGCGCGCGACTTCCTCCGCGTGGAATAGTTACCCCCAGATTTTGAAACAGTCTTCATTGGTGCTCCGTTCCTATTGGTCTTAGCGTGATGATGTAAAGCCTCCTCCTCCGCCTACCTCGATAAATGGGGTATGTAACACTAAAAAAAAATCAAATCGGACCAGCAGTTCCTGAGATTAGCGCGTTATAGCAACCAACCAAACAAACAAATTCTTCAGCTTTTTTTTCAAGTAAAATTACATCTTTCTATGATTTTTTTCTCAATAGTTTTGTAAGATTTTCTTTTGCTTGCTAGACTTATGACTTTTCTTGACTAGCGATCTGGCGTGATGAATGCCACTACAAATTCAATGCGACCCACTTTTTGTTTTGATATAAAAGAAAAAAAAATCCGCTCCTATTAAAAGAACAAAGAATGTGTGATAAATTGATAGTGTAATGGCCCATGTTGTATATTTCTTAGGGTTTTATTTTATAAGGGGGGTATTTTATTTTATAATTAATTTAATTTAATTTATGAAGTGCCATTTATTAATTGTGAAATCATATGTAAATTGACTTCTATGGGCCTAGTTACCCGAATTAAATGTTTTTTTTTTTTTTTATAAATGGTTGTCTAGGTAGTCAAAATATTTTTGTTTTCATTCTTCTACAGACAATGTCATAATTATAACAAATAATTCTATTAAATTCAATGATTTTGTGTGTTTCCCAACTATGCTGGTGTCCACTTCCAGTTGGATGCACCTGAATCTAATATTTGATGTGGAATGACTGCGTATGTCAACGGAAAATTGCAAACGTCGTTAGATTTTAAAATATCGCGTATATATAAATTGAAAACTATTTTTTCTTAATAAGACACTTTGAAGTCGGTTAACGAAAAAATGCTTCAGCTGTATGATATTAAGTATAGATTTTTCTAATAAAACGTCATATCACTGCTATTCACAATTTGTTTCACAGTTTTAATGTTGCAAATTGTCGTGCCATTGTCCATGGGCACTATAGTAATTTCCGTTCGATCCATTTGATAAAACTGTTACAATACTAAGCACTACAAAACAGTTGCAATTTTGTCTTTTTGTATTTAAAATGTAGGGGCATTAATAATTACTGTAATTTCAAGGTGTTAAAATGTTTATATTGGCATCAGTCACGTCAACGTTAGGGCGTTTACGCACTGCATCCAATCCGAATTTGGGTTCCGGGTTTTATTCTGTTTGGAAATGTACTGAATTCGCACTGACGGATTTCGGATCTAGTGCGTAATGCCTCCTAGAAGTAGTACTACGACTACTTCGGAAAACGACAATTTTCGGATTCAGATCGGATGCAGTGCGGAACCGCTCTTAAGATTGTGTGTGTGAATTACTGAGGCGATGGCGCCTGACGGACGGACCAGCGATTCGACGATGACGTGACTGATATCTGTGTGTGTGTTATATATAATTCAATATATGATGTATAACATAGATATCAGTCATGGCTCGTTTGAAGAAAGCGGGGAAAAAATTACGGGGAGTCGCTTGTCTTAGTATGGTCATGTGAAGAGGAGGGATGAAACATGAAACGCATGTCACTAAAAAAGTTATGAATGGAAATATGTGTGGATGTCTGGAGAGGGAGAGGGAGGCTAAATAAAATATGGAGGGATATGAAAGACGATGGAATCAATGGTAGCATAATGGGTGATAGGACAGAATGGAAGAACAAAATTTGTTGCACCAACCCTAATAGGGATGTTTCCTGAGTAATAAATATATGATTATGTTTAGTCCGTCAGTTAGATTATAAAAAAATATTGGACGCGTATTTTTTCCTTTATCAAATCTATAAAAACTGACGAAGATAAGCATCAAAGATCAGTAGTGGGGGCTTGTGACGTCACGGCTCGGTAAAAATTGTAGTGAGTAGTGACGTCACACGAGTTTTCAACGCACTGTATCGTCTTCATTTTTTGTTTACGTGAAAAATGAAAAAAATACGCGTCCAATATTTTTTGGAAATCTATCCGACGGACTAATTAGATTTTTTAGTTAACTACCCTATTTACACGGGAAGATTATGCACGTTTTTGCTTTTACAGGTCGATTCCTAATGTTAAACCAGACAGTGCCATAAAAGACTTTATGCTTAAACGTTGTTTTTCAGATATGTGGTGGTTGAGAACCTGAGATATATGCTGGCAGACTACGACGCTAAAGACCCAATATACTTCGGCTGTAGATTCAAGCATTTCTCGCCACAGGTATTACATATAAGTATAGTATATTCTTTCATTAAAAAAATTCGAAGACATGTGACATTCACCAACCCGCGCTGGGCCCGCGTGGTGGATTACGGCCCATTCCCTCTCCTAGAGAGGAGGCCTGTGTCCCAGCAGTAGGAACGTTAAAAGGCTGATTATGCTTATGCTATGCTTATAGTATATTCTGTTTAAAATATGTTTGTTTGTGAAGTTAATTTTCTGTTAATAGATATGAAAATAGGCTAGTTGACTAAAAAAATCGAATTAGTCCGTCAGATGGATTTCCGAAATATATTGGACAAGTATTTTTTCTTTTTTCCCATATACAAAAAACGAAGACGATACAGTGCGTTGAAAACTCATGTGACGTCACTACGTGCCACAATTTTTACCACGGCGTCACGTCACAAGCCCTCACTCCTGATCTTTGATGCTTTTATAGATTTGAAAACGCAAAAAAAACGTGTCCATTATTAGCCATTATATTTCTATAATCTAATCGACGGACTAAATAGAATCATATTTTTTTTACTCGAGAGACATCCCTATTCACCCTAACCAAAATAATTGCCAACAGACTATCTTTATGTTGGACTATCGGCCCGTCCTGGCTTCGCACGGGTGGACATTTATTTATTTTAATATAGCCTATGTTATTCAGGGATAATGTAGCATTCGAATGATGAGAGAATTTTTGAAATCGGTCTAGTAGTTTTTGAGTTATTCGGTTATTCGTTACAAACATAAAAATCTTTCCACTTTATAATTTTAGTGTAGATTGATTGACTTCTCAAATTATTGACTTCAATTTATTCAACAAATCCTGAAAAACCGGTAAAACCTGATTTCCGCCGGATACCTCTTAAATATTGTATTATTGAACACTAGCAGTGTTCCGCGGTTTTACTCGCGTCGTTCCCGTTCCTGTGGGATAATGGGGATAAAACAGCCCATGTTACTCAGGGTGAAAGTAGATTTAAAATGGTAAAACAACTTTTGAAATCGGCACAGTAGTTTTTGAGTTTATTCATTACAAACACACACACACACACATAATACAAATCTCTCCCCTTTATTTATAATATTAGTGTAGGTTGAAATATGTACTTTACGAACATGGAGAGTTAGGGACGGCACACAGCGGTTTTTGGCACGCGAGGGCACTAAGATGTGTAAGCAAGACGTCTAAAAAGCGTCAATACGCCAAATCCCTTAAATATATGTACATACATTGAAGCTATTATTTGATATTGTATGTGAATATTATATATTATTATTTATTTAAACTTTAATAATTAATATTATTTATTATTTTCGTACACTGAAAGCCCTAAATCGATGGATTTAGGGCCTAACGATGAACAGAAGGAGATGCCCTTCTGTTCATGATTATGTGGTCTGTAAGAGATTGCCCTGTGCGACAAGCTAATTATACATTTGGTTTTATGAATGTTTGTCCTGTGCTTTTATTGAGGTGTATAATAAATAAGACGAACAAAAAGGATTCAATAAATGACTCATCAGGTCATTAACCTGCAGGGCTACATGAGCGGAGGCGCGGGGTATGTGCTAAGCAGAGAAGCTCTGGACAGGTTCGTGAACAAAGCGTTGCCGACACCCACACTGTGCCGCGAGGACGACCACGGAGCTGAAGACGCCGAGATGGGTAAGATTTGTTGATCATTACATTTTTCTAGCGTTTAGCTCGGTTTTTGTGGTTGCTTTTTCGTTTTTTGAACACCGACTTCCGAAATGAAAGTTATTTTGTAAGTATGTAAGTACTTACTTACTTTTTTTTGTAATTTTTTTTTTTTTATTTCTCACTTTTTAGTGGTATACCCCCGTCCCTCCCCCCACCTAAACGTACTTATCATATTGGTGTAAACAATAAAACAAACATGCGATTTCAGCAATCCCGAAAGATTTGCTATCATTTATTGACGAGTTCCGTTACCTATCATCTCTGTTCTTCATCAGATCTTCACCAAACTAGAAAGGGACCACGTTGGAATACTAAGATGCTCTTCCAAACTATCGTACACACTTTATTTTTTAATTTCACATCGACAAGAGGGAATGAGAACGTCGTCAATGTAAACTAAGCCACGTATTACATATACACGTATACTTTTTTTTTTGGATGGGAAATCATCAAATGACCCCTCCCGCCCTGGGCGGAGCGGAAGGGAGTGTCAGACTCTTACTGACTAAAACCCACGCGTGATCCTTCTTGTGCCCTTTGCGTTCCAGAGCCGCGGTGACTCACAAACTCCGCAACCCAGTGTGATCGATTAACAAACAAGCAGTTATAATAGTAATCAAATAAGGTTCATATTCGTATGAAACGTGAGCTTTAGTCATCAAAAGCCTAATAATCCTACCGTACTTTTTTTTTTGGATCGGAAATCATCAAATTAATGACCCCTCCCGCCCTGGGCGGAGCGGTAGGGAGTGTCAGACTCTTACTGACTAAAACCCACCCGTGATCATTCTTGTGCCCTTTGCGTTCCAGGGCCGCGGTGACTCTTTCGAACAAATTTGAATCTTTCAAATATTTTCCTTTTTCCATTCTCATGTTTTCTTAACTGATTTCAGGTAAATGCCTCGACAAGATAGGAGTACGAGCGATGGATTCCCGTGATGAACACCACCGGGGTCGCTTCTTCCCGTTCGTGCCGCAAGACCACCTGTTCCCCAATAAGGACAAAGACTTCTGGTACTGGAACTACATCTTCTACCCTACTGATGAGGTTAGTGAACTAAACATTTTTAATACTAAAGAAAAACTCTTTTGCTTGATAGATTCCATACGTCTTAATTTTACATATGAAACAGTGTGATTATTTTTTTGTAATCTTCTTACTTTATATTCTTCCTATTAAAATCCAGCACCTTTCGGAACGCAATATCTGCAAGAATATTGAATCTTGAGTGTATTTAAAAAGAAATGAGTTTCCGCTTTGGTAAATTCTTCCTTTTATAAAATATTTTTTTAATGACAAAAATACGTCTATTGGTTAGTGTACCGTGTTCGATACCTTTTTGCCCATAGTCCTTTGCTATTATCTGCATTTATGTAATTTTGCTTAACAGAAAATTTATTTATTTTATTTGGCGCTTCAACACTATTACAATACAAGAAAGCATTCCAGACTTAAGTTGAAGTGCCTCATCACTTAAAGAAGAGCACTACATGCACTACACTTTATGCATAAAACGCTATTAAAATGATGAAAAAACAGTAATGAAAAATTACAGTGAACAATATAAAAACTAGAAATAAAGAGGATACCCAGTAACAGTTAACAACAATCATTTTGTGAAATACTATTTAAGATTATTTTTTATAGTAGGTACAGATGTAAGAAATAAATTAATGTCTTCATCGTGTTTTTTATAGATAGCAAAATACCTAAATATACATTTGCAATGACATAAATATGTTTATTGACATACCACTGTGATATTATACAATACTGGCTTCTGCCCGCGACTTCGTCCGCGTGGAATAGTAATACTTTATTCCCGATTTTGAAACTCTCAGCCCGAAGTTTCATACAAATTGTACCCTCTTGGGGGTAGAATTAATCAAAATCCTTTCTTAGCGGATGCCTGCGTCATAACATCTACCTGCATGCCAAATTTCGGCCCGATCCGTTCAGTAGTTTGGGCTGTGCGTTGATAGATCACTATGTCAGTCAGTCACTTTTGAGTTATATATATTTAGATTGCCCATCGTCCTTTGCAATTTACTGCTTTCACAGACCATTTCTTCACCGTAATAAAAAAATCTTTCTTTCTTTCCAGGGTCTAGACTGCTGCTCCGACCACGCAGTGTCATTCCACTACATAAACCCTCAACTGATGTACGTACTGGACTACCTCATATACCACTTGCGGCCGTACGGCATCAAGCACGGCAGCGGCACGCTGCCCAAACTGCTGAGCGGTACCAACGTTACTAAGGAGATTGAACAACGTTAGAGGTTTGTTACGCTGAATGTAATAGGTGGAACATGAGAGTCTTAAGTCCCAGTTCCAACGATGGATATTTAAAAATACTCAAAAAGAAAAAAAAAATTGCAACAGTTCATTGTTCAGGAAACACGTGCGGTACACAAGCATAATATTAAAATATTATGTGATTCGCAACCATATTGTGTGCGTCACGGCTGCGCCAAAAAGGTCCAGACAGTTGACGGTGAACATGAGATGGTATAAGTACGGATCTTGTCGCATCTGACCTATCAGAGCCCGTCACCGCCAGACCACCATCTTTATTTTTGTGAGAATAGCGACGGAACTAAAAATGATTGATTTTAGAGAATGGCATTTTGGCCTTTATTTTGTGATTACGCTTCGAGTGTTTTGTCTCAAGTGAATAATGACGCTGTCTCTTTCTAACGAAAGCTGGCGCGATATCGGCGTTGCGTCTCTGTTCACGATAAAATATCAAAGATTTATGATTGTTTGGCATACAGAATTCAATTTGACAGAATTTTGAATTACTTACGTCGATATTCTCGCAAACCAGCGATTTGTATTTCAAAACCACAAAAAATAATTGTAAATTTACTCAACAATGAATTTGTTGTGCATACTGTTAAAAATTTGACCATTTTTACATTTCCTCAAAAACCAGTTATATTCAGTGTTCAAATAAGATGAAAAGAAGAAAAAAATGCTATTTGTTTTATAAAAAAAATCAAAACATTCCAAAACCGACTGCTTTCGCCTCAAGTCTGAAAAAGATATTTAATTGGATAATTGTAGATAATTATGTGTATATGTATATTTGGGAGTTTATAATGTAAAATATTAGAGAGTAATATAATAACGAAATTAAGTTACCAATAACGGCATAATATTTGATACGATGGTAAAAGTCAAGTGTGAAAAGGTGATTTATAAATAGGGTATATGACTGGATTTTGTTATTTAAATTTATTTTGATAGGGAAAGACATAAAAAGACGTAGTTTTGAGCGTCTAATACAAACAGAGACCGCACAAATTGCGTGTGACGTCTCGCGCCACTCACGCCATCCATTACAAACGTCGTTTTGCGCGGTAAAGATGGAAGAACAACTTAAAAATCGTGGAATTTCTCGATTTTTTTCAATCATTCTATTTATTTTTTTCACAAATCGCACTGTTTTTTAATAACGTTTAACATTTTTTTTAAAGTATTATTATAGACTTGTTATGTACTTGTCAAATACCCTATCTATCAGTCAGCAATCTTTTAACACGTGACTTACGGCCAAACCCAATAACCGATCTATCACATACTGGAGATAGATAAACAAATGAAACAACAGAAAACCTATATAATTTTTCTGTTGTGTCATTTGTTTTTATATCTCCAGTATGTGATAGATAGGTTATTGGTTTCGGCCGTTAGTTGCTATAGTTTGTATGGCCTTTGATTAGTAAGTAAAAATGTTACTTCCCACTCACATCACACTTCACATAGATTAAAACTTGGGAAATTTTACCATCTCAATAATTTATAAAATAAAAATATATATTTTATAAGTAGTAACAAATATTGAAGACCAGAGGTTTCTTGCCATAATATTTTAAATATAATAAAAATCGTCATAATAATTTTGAGGATTTTTTTTTTGTTTTGTAGGTATATCAATGTGTGTTTTGGCATTATGAACGAATTCTATTTAATTCGAGTGTTTCATACATTATTTTAATTAATTTTGTATATTTTTAGAACGCGGACTTCGAAATTAATATTTATTTAAATTAAATTAAAAGTTTTACTGTTGTTGAGTATTGGCGTGTTTGAGTTTTGTAATTATGGTAATAATACTTTCAATTTACGTTACTTTTTAGATGTCAGAATTCAACTAATTTTATTATAGACATCATAAATGAAACATCAAACGCCCCGATACGAAGTGACAGATAAAAATCAAATTAGTCATAAAAACGTTCCTTATTATAATTTATTTAAGTTAAAATGTAAATTAATCTGTTATAGAATGCCTCAGCCAAAGTAGTGTTTTATAATGATAATTTTATTATAAGTCGGCTAGTCTCACATTAAGTGGTGTTTTCATACAAATATTTTGTAATAAACGATAGGTTTCCGCAGAAAGTATCGAAAATTATGCAAAAATGACCGTCGCATTGCCGCGTCGTATTTGTCTATGGGAGTCTTAAAGCGGAAAAGAACTACAACTTTGGATAACTTAAATGTTTATAGAAATAGATAAGTGTAACTTTACCTACCATGCTGTTTTGTAGTAGACTAAGATTTTTTGCATATTTAGACTCAGTCAGCCGATAATTTGATCGACACCAGAATCAAACGTAATAAATGGGAATGAGTTAATCTCGAGCGATAGAAACAAAGAAACCTCTGTACTTTATCGGTCGACTGAAGTTTATTTCATACTCAGTGAGATATGCAAGTTTCTTTTTTTTACATCACTTACAATTTAACACTTGTTTTGCCAAATTGATAAGATACACACAATGTTCTTTCTTCCATTGGTCGTTTGTAATAATTTTGTGGAAACATCATAACGTAGAAATAACTTTTTCATACACGTAAATACTGAAAATAAACCATGGCAAAGCCATGTTTTTAGAGACTAATTTTATCAATCGATGACGAACTGTCATTAGAATGTGAGGCCTAAGATTTTGTATGAAACATACCAGTAACCTTTACCAAAGAATCTTCTAGATTTAGGAGTAAAATGTAGTAACACTGAGTGCACGGCAGTAGCAGTTTTATACCACTTAGTTACCATTATGAGTAAGTATTTTACGGAGTAGTCAGGGAACTAGTATACTGTTCAACCAAAGCAGTTCTTCACTTTCTTTGAAATCAGAACGAGATTATCTATTTATAACGTGTAACAGTACAAAGCAATACATCTTAATGGGTCATTGTACTCATCATTGTGAACAACTTTTACTATGGGACGAACCCCGAAATCACGAAAATATAAATAGCTGCCGATCAGTACAATTTGTCGAGTTATATGGGTCAGTCGATTCTTTTCGCGATTTCAGTGTTGGTCCCATTGTAAAAATTGCTCATAATGATGAGTACGATGACCTCTTAAAGGGTATTGCGTTTATTGTGTTACACGTTGACGATGACCTTTTGCGTGTGTAAATAAAAATAACATCGACACAGACCTTTATTTTCTTGTTTCAATTTACTTGTGGTCGGCGCAATATCTAATTTTTCGTACTTTGCGTCTCTTGGCCGCTTGGGTCGTAATCTCAGCGTTTACTTTCTTCAAAGAATTGAATTCAGAGTCCTAGTTTCTTAATTAAATATGTAAGGTAGATTTGTGAAGTCTTAAGTTGATTGTTAGTGACCATTTTGAAGCTTAGAATCGAATTTGGATTTTGTCCCATTTGACATTTAGTTGAGAATTATCTAAGAATCGGAATTCAGGACGTTTTATTTATTACAGAATCTATCCTCTATATTTTCTTTTGTCTGTCTCAATCTCAATTCTTTAGTTTTAGGAATATCGATAGAACATATCGATATTTTTAATAGTAATTTTACCGTGTTATTAATTTATTGACAACATAATTTGATAAATGTAAAAAATTAGGTACTATTAAGTAGTTACAAATTACACTTTTATAGAAAAATACCCAGTGGCATGATTGATTACAAATTTATATAGAAAGCCATAATTTAATGTAATTTGTGCTTGGTTTGGGTGTAAATCAGCCGAGTGTCTAGTGAGCAAGTTGCTGACCGAGTTGCACTTTTTCAGCATACTTGCGAACAAATAAACAATAATTATTTACTTACCACACAACAAATACGATACAAACAAAATTATGGGAAATGTCGTGCAAGTTTTTTTTGCAAGCGCCAAATATAATGTCATTGATTACATATGTATACCATATATGTATGTATACAGCATACTTCAAATATTTTATAAAAAATATTGTGAATTATAATTTTATAATAGGTAATTTTTTTTTTCGTCTTAATTAGGGACACATTTATTTATTAAAAAAATGTAAATGGTTTTCGGCGGCATAAAACCACTTGGTTGTTACAAAAAATGGTTGTAATTTATTGTCTTGATTGTTAATTGGTTCAAAAATTTATTTTTATTTATTAATACTTTATGCACTAGTAAAAAATCTGATATCATGTAAAAAAAAAACGCGAAACCTAAAATTAATACGTACCTAAACGTTTTTTGATTGATGTTTTTATTTGCTCAATGTGTTTTTACTATATCTCAAATAAAGACGAATGTGAAATAAGATTTGAATACTGTATTTTATTTACAAATAATAAGACATCTGATACCTACGCAAGGAAATGCTTGCCCTGCAATGTTATCAGGGCATTATTATACAAACTTCTCAAAAATTCCATCTTCCTAGCCTTTTACCAACTGCGGCTTCCAAACCAACCAGATACAACTGATGAACTCGGATGTTTCCCGAGTCAATAAAATTTGATTACTTACTTCGTCAGTTAGATTATCGAAAAATATTGAACACGTAGTTTTTGCTTTCTCAAATCAATATAAATTGACGAAGTTAACCCTTAAACAAACGCGAGCCGGTATACATTTTTTTTTTAAGGTTGCATTGTATTTTAGGTAATTGAGGGTCACTGATTTCATATTTTAAAACAAAATTTAAAAAAGAATAGGGGATGGGGTAGTTTTTCTGGTGGTAAATAATTAACCATTATCCGTTACGGTTTAATTTTCGTTCGACTACAAAATTTTTGATGTTGGTGGTAAAATTGTTACCATTGTCCGTTACGGTTTAATTTTCGTTTCTTGACTAGTGACTTCCTCTTGGTTCTACTTATAATATTTATTTTATATTTTGGAAATGAAACATTTTATTTTTTTAATAACTTTTTATTAGTATTGCATATTACCTATCTTATAGTATTGGTTATATTAATGGTATTCTTACAATCTATAAATCTAAATTAAAAACAAATGACTTGTGCAAAAAATATATAAAAAAAGTAATCAATGTTATTTTTAATAAAATTGCAGTCCAAAAAAATAAACAAAAAACAACCGATTTTTATATAGATAATCTGATATTTTTCAAAGTGGGATCGGACAAGGGTAAGATATTTACCACATATTTGAAACATCTAAATTATATGAATAAGTCAATTGCAAATGCTGCTAACACGTGAGATTAGTCAAAATATGTTATAGTTTTGGAATTTGCGTCGAAAAAGTACTTACCAGATTTTTTCTTGAACAAACTTTTAAAATTTCTGACAACACCCGCCAAAAACTCGACTTTTTTCACAACAAAACCGTTGAGTCAATTTTGACATTACCTTACAGTGACAAATGACGTTGACAGGTTGTCAAATGAAATAAAATAGATAAACAAATTATTATAGATTATAAATATATGATATTTATACCTTTAGTGTTACCGTATTAAAAGTTAGAGTGCATTATTTAAAAAAACACGATGTGGTAATATATATACCTTTATTTGAATAAGGGTTAAAAAGTATCAAAGATCTGAACAGTGGCGTCTTGTGACGTCACGTCGCGGTAAAAATTGTAGTACATAGTGTCGTCACAAGAGTTTTCAACGCACTGTAGTCTTCGTTCTTTTACGTGCCAAAAGAAAAAAATCGTATCCAATGTTTTTTGAAAATCTATCTGACGAACTAATATTTTTTTTTTAGTCAACTACCCTATTGAATACCATTATTTTACATGGAGCAATTCTGCTCATCCAACCTCCGAACTGAGTTACTGGGTAACATGATGAATCACTTGGCAAGACTGGTTGTTGGTTCCGTGGTCCCCACTACCCATAACGATTGCCAAAAATCTACGAATTATAGCAGAGACAAATTAATTTTTATCAACACTATGGGCGAGATTCATGCAACGCCATTTTCTTCACTAGGGGGATAGGAATCAGGGGCTGGAGTTAAACCAAAACGTTTGCTCTATTCCTTGGCTTGGAACCATTAGCAAAACTTATAATAGGTCTCAGGTTTGTAGTAACTTCATCATTTGCATACGTAGGGATCACTTACGGAATACCCTTATCTCTTCAAAGTAAGAGTGAACAGGCTTCTTCTGGGTAAACTCATTCCATTGTAGACTTTGTCTCTGTCACCTGTGACCTAGACTAGAGTCAGGAACAAATCCATGTCACAATAAAAAAAAAAGATCAATGAAGCACAAGAAAATATAGTTAGACAAGTTTATTTCATTTATACAGTCAATGATTAAGACTAATTAAATATCTAACACCAACATAGGTACAGTATACACAGCTGTAGTGTAAAACTAAAATACTAGTCTGTGACTAGGTACATGGGAGAAGCGCCCAACTAGCAAAATCGCTTTATAACGCATGATTTATAAGGTAATAACTCTTGTACATGTTTTATAACGGCATTAGTCTTACAACTCTCTTTATAAAAGCATGTTTTAAGTGTTTTTTGCTAATATGGTATATCGGTCTTATCATCTCGTCTTACATACGTTTATATAACTAATTTAAATGTCCCTTATAAAACATTGGACATATAGAAGCATATTATATGGTTTTTCAGACATATAATAATTTAGTCTTGTAGTCGCATTGGCCTCATACTATTTGTAAAATTTATAGAGCTATTATAAAACCTATTCCTTTATAATGTTTATTTGAATGCAGCTTAAGAACCAATGCAAAAATGCAAGTTACATAGTTTCTATAAGTAAATAAAGTGTTGACTGCACCACTGTGTAACAGGTATAAGAACTTTATTCTTATATGTATGTTTGACTTTGCCTTTACATAAGTTTATCGTCAGCCATGATATTTTAGAATCGGTAACTATAATAGCGACTCGGTATTTTGAAATTGGATTTAAATGACTGGAAAAAACTAAAGCGAAGTGGTTCTAGAAGAAAGGTGAAAAAAGCTACGAAGCTATGATGTCATCAAATTCGTTAGTAGCAACTCCGTCCAGGGTAGAGATGAAATAAAATGTTATGGGTTCCGTAGAATTATTTAGCACAAAATTTTGACAATGACACTTTCGATGAAGATTTCTTAAAAGGTTACCTTACTCAAAGTGATAATGAATCATCTGATAGTACCCCTCCATTACACACAGATGCCGTTTTATTTCACACCCAATGAACAACTGCCTATGAAATCTTCGTGACGGTAGCAAAACGAACAAGCCACACGTTTTGAATAAAATGTGGAATTTGTGAAGGTAGGCCTGGTAAAGTTAGGGCACATAGATCAAAAATCTTGGCTCTTCATGAGATCTGACCACTTTTTCATATATTTTGAGTAAGGTGTAGTGTAGACCTTGTAGGTTTACGGCCGAACCCAATAACCGATCTATCACAATATACTGGAGATAGAAAAACAAATGAAACAACAGAAAAATTATATAGGTTTTCTGTTGTTTCATTTGTTTTTCTATCTCCAGTATGTGATAGATCGGTTATTGGGTTCGGCCGTTAGAGCGTGCAGTCTTTAGAGCCTGTCTATCCATAATTTTGCGTTATTAATAAAAAGAAACGTTTTTATTTATTTATTTATTTATAATAAAAAAAAAACGTATTTGTGTCAGAAAAAAAAGCAAATAAGGCTTAAGGTAAGTAGAAAATTTCGCACTCGAATAATGACACCACAACGCACCAATAATGACTCACTTAAATAATGACACCATAAATGTTATCATAGAATAAATATTTTCTTTTTTCTTTTGTGAATTATCACAAAAGAAAAAAGAGTGAGAGAATTGGGACGGAAGATTCGAAGTAGATTGTGACATCCAAAGCATTCTTGTTTCTTCTCTTATTATAAAATACTAGCAGCGCCTCGCGGTTTCACCCGCGTAGTTCCCGTTCCCGTGGGAATATGGGGATAAAATATAGCCTATAGCCTTCCTCGATAAATGGGCTATCTAACACTGAAAGATTTTTTCAAATCGGACCAATAGTTCCTGAGAGTAGCGCGTTCAAACAAACAAACAAACAAACAAACTCTTCAGCTTTATAATATTAGTATAGATGTGATTTGCCAAGGTCATATTAGTTCAGTAAACAATTCGTGGAAATCGACTTTTGTCAAGAAACGGTCCACATCTACATTAGATACTGTCTGGGTTCTGTAGAATAAAAAAGAGTGCAGAGTAATAGGCATTCACAAAATGTTATTATAAAAAATAAGTGGAGACTGAACCCTAAAATCTTTCAACATGGTTGAATATATTTGTACTAGCCTGCTACAATAAGGGTACATGACTTTTAAAGGATTTATAGAAACATTTGATTTGTTAATCCTTCTTATAGTAGTAATTAACAAGAACTCAGAAAAATAAAATAGTTTTTAAAATTAAAAAAAACATAAAATTAACGAGGCGCATTAAAAATTTGCCATAAAACTTATCCACATTTCTCACAAATCTGCTTTTCCACATACATTTCCAGTACGATATACGAAAAAAGAGCGATGTAGTCAAGTCTAGCTGTAATGTAATAAATTAATGTATTTTATAAACCATGTATTGAGGCAAATCGCGTGAATATATCATTAACTTCTCATATTCGTGTTGCGTTTGCTGCAATACGAAAAATCGCCCTTATAGTCATATTTTATTAGCGGTTATAAGGGTAATTTGTTACATAAAAGCAAATGTCTTGCCTATTTATAGTTAATCAGCCATACAATATGCCTTTACATGACGAGTTTAAGGGGAATTAGCTTATTATATGGTAACTATAAAATATCTACAAGGTTTGACTCCTTATAATTTGTGCCCAAACACAGTCTTATTAGCAATAATATGGCCTTTATAAAATATATTTTTTTGGCTTTAATGACATTTATGAAGCAACTTTTTGCTACTTGGGCGGCCAAATGATGAAGACATGTTTGTATGGCCGACTAGACAAAATAATGTGACTGTTAGAAGCCATACAAAACCTACAGGATGTGTAAAATTAAATGTTATACCAGAAAATGGATCTTGGTACTGATTATAATGAACAACTTCTGCTAAGGGACCAATACTGAAATCACGAAAAAAAAAATAGCTATTCAGGGGCCGTGTTATGACCTCTTAAAACCATCATGTTTTCTGTGTGAGAAAAGGATAGTGCTATTCGTCCTGTATAGCTCCGTCTCTTTTTCACACCAAAAACATGATGGTTTTAAGAGGTCATAATACGGCCCCATTACGTTAGAGTGAAAATGGCGGGTGGTGTACCTAAATTTTGATACAATTTCGTCCTGAAGGTACAATTTTTTTAAACCCAGGTACCTAATAGTATATTTTTTTCGATATAATTGTATTTAATGAGTAATGGATAAATATTGATATATTAACAAACACCCGCCCATCTTGACTTCAATATGGCGGGTGTACCTAAATTTTGATACAATTTCGTCCTAAAGAAGGTACAAATTTTATAAACCGAGGTACTCAATAGTACATTTTTATGGTAAATGGAATGATTCGATTTGTTAAGGGACACCCGCCATTTTGATTATCACTTCAATACAGTTTATTGACTTATGGCAACATGCATGGGGCGATTGATACAATCTCCCTTTCCAGGTTTTGTATTTAGTCTGTTACATACACCTTGAATAAAATGATGTTTTTGTTATAACGATAAAAATGATGATAAACTAATAGATCAAAAGTAAATAAATGTCGAAGGTTATTAGAATGCGTGCTACTTAATTGGTCTCATATTGGAACAAAACCAACTAAATTGTTGTAGTATAACGTATGTATGCATCATTGTTCCGTAACCTTCCAAAATAAATAATTATGTTTCTGAGCAACAGAAGTATCTAACATTGAAATGCTATTTATGGCTTTGTTCGTACACTACAAGCAAGTTGCTAAATAAAACAAATGAATCATGAGATTGAATTGTAGAATACAACTGATGAATAAAGTTAATTAAATTGTGTAATTTTAACAACACTTGCGCGAAACTTCAAATCGAAGTTTTCTTCCTATTATTGATTTATATTTTATTATGATCCAGCTCCTTAGCTCGATGTCACCTGATGGAAAACGATGGATGAGCTCTGATACGGAGTGAGCGAGATCACGCTGGTGGCTTGCTGTGATGGCTTAAAAGTTTTAGCATATGGCAGAGTACTTACGAAACAAAAAAAATAAAAAATACATGTGTGCAATTCACACGTGGTAGAAGTGAAACCTTCAAAAATGTTGGCTTCAAGATAATGAGACGAAGCGACAGTAAAAAAAGACTCGTGAATTTATGTGTCTATCTCTTTTTACTGTCGCTTTTTCGCTTCATAAACTTTCAAATCACAACGATGCTAAAGAAGTTTTCACTTCAAAAACAATATATTTAAGCTAAAGGTAACAATCTGACATTGACAGCGTCTTTATTTAGAAGGGGCGGTTTTTCATTGTACCAAGTTTTACTATTGAACTGCTGTCGAACGTTGAACACAAGATGTATTTATGAGACAAGGCAGTCATTGCAGTAAAAGATTTTTTATGGCACTATAGAAGTATCTATAAATTCTACAGAGCTGAGTTTCCCTTCAGTCATGCTGTACAAAAGAGCGCTACCAGTTAACTAACGAGGAAAAAATATACCATGGCTATTAAACTAGAAATATTTCCACATAAATTATAATGGCTATATTTGAATTCTGAATCTCAGATAATCCACATTTACTGTTCCTCAACTTTCAACTTTAGCCATATGTAGTCTAAGTAGATTATTTAGTGAAAAATACAGACGACTTGAGAACCTCCTCCTTTTTTGGAAGTAGGTTAAAAAAGATAATAGGTAAAAAGGTTTTAGGTTTAGGTCATAAAAAGGTTTTTGGAATGGAATTTGATCTTTATCATGTACGTATTTATTAATTTTATACTATCTATCTATTTTACATTGAGTTGAATTATCCAAGATTCTTAATTCAAGTTTATGAAGATAATATTTTACAGTTGTTGATCGTAGGCGGTGGCGTGACGTCACGATTACGGAAACAAGAACTTAAATTACAATCTAAAGTAAACGAAAACTAAATCCTACAGAAATCCTACAAAATCTTATAGCTAACTGTGTGATGAGTTTTTCTATACTGTGATGTCATGCATAAAAAAACTAGAAAACGGGGGTAACCTGTAAATAACGCTGCCCTACATGTCGAGGCTTTACCGATCGTAAGCGAAATTATTTCAAAATGGCGTATCTAAAAAAATATAATAAACGCATTTTCATTAAAATTTCGCTTACGATAAATCGGCATTAAGGGCTCCATGTATCAAGGTGTGTGTTGATTGGTGTGGTGTGTATTTAGGTTATTTGAAAAATATCCTATTTAAGATTTTCAGTGTCATGCAATTTTTGACCATTTGCATTTTTTTGTAAATTAAATTAACTACATAAGTTTTATTACCATATACTTAACTGTAACAATGAATAGAGAAGTCACCAATTTAACATCCAGTTTTAATGTTAAAAGCGGATGAATGTGACCATAAAAGTATTCAAAAATAATAATAACTAAACTTATATCAAAAAGAATTTAAGTACAAAAAGTAAGTTATGAGATTGTGTGACACAAAAAATGGGCTTTTTAATACTTTGTATGTACTGGTATATTGAAAAATAACTACAATTTCAAAGCTAACATAATTTTTGTTAAAAAGACAAGTTTTCTTTACTTTGCAAGTTTCAAAACCTATCCTATCACATAACTCAAGATTATGTTTCTACTAGCTAATTCAAGAAAAATAAACTACGAAAACGAAAATAATGATAAAATAAACCTAATTTACAGAAGATGTCACTAAGTTAATAATGATCTATAACTTAAGATAGTCAAAATTATATTAATAAGTATGAAAAACTGAAAGCTATCGAATTTATAAATAAGAAGTTAGAATTTACAAAGGTAATGGTTAACATAAATGTTCTCTTACACGAACAAACGAAAATTAATTCTAATTTACTAACAATAAGGTTGAAGTTGTAAATGTCACTGGAAGTAATTCCTCTTTTTTCTGGCTACACTGTAAAGTGAAGAAAACAAGCGTTATTAGTACTAGTCATGTTTTAATCGACAGTATGGTTTTCATGAAATGTTTTTTTTTTTTTTTTTGGAGGAGTCGTGCAAATCTCTAGCCGCTCTCACCTCGACTTTAGGAATTGGAAAGTTTTCTTTTAATAAAAAAACGTATAAGCATAATCAGCCTTTTTATGTTCCCACTGCTGGGACACAGGCCTCCTCTCTTGCAGAGGGAATGGGCCGTAATCCACGGCTCTCGGCTACCAAAAAAACGCATCTCCACTTTATTCCAAGTTAGAGGCAAGTCGCCTGGTTAGCAATATTAGAGATTTTTCTCATTCTCATTGATGTATGAAATCATTAGTGATCGAATCTAGATTGAACATTTGGCTCTTGAGAAACTGTTCTCGTCTCACGTTTCTCTCCAGATGAATTTGCTCATTTCAGAGCGAGTTTCAGATGCCTAGTTAACACAAGCAATAGTAAAAAATTGTGGGTAAATTGCGTTTAAACTACAATTTTTGAATTTTAACTACAGATAAAAAAAAACCCTAGCCCAGCCGTAAGAGATCTCCAGAGGAGTCAAAATGATATAAGTATTATGATTAAAGTCAGGAAGTGAGATTAGTTCCGCCTTACCCAGTATCAGCGGGTGAGAAGAAGAAGCCGCGCGGGCGCGCGAGCGTGGCGCGCGGCGAGGCGTCGGCCGCGCACGCCCACTGCGACCAGTAGTCGCACGGCAGCCGCAGCAGCAGCTGCATCACCTGCCACACGACATACCTTGCTCTATGTGCCTCAACTTTGATCGCATCACTATTTTTTTAAGCAAACAAGGCAACGCAACGCTGCTGTGCTACGGAAAAACAAAGCAACTAACATATTTTAAAAAATCAGTTTTTTTTACACATTTGGAAAATTTTGCCTATAACGGACATTGCTAAGTTATCGATGATTCTGTGAATGTAGCAGCGTCCGTTATAGGCAAAATTTTCCAAATATGTAAAAAAAACTGATTTAAAAAAATATGTTAGTTGCTTTGTTTTTCCGTAGCACAGCCGAACGGTTTACTGAACGGTAAGAAGTCCAACTTCGAACTGACTCGGGTAGTCACAAGTTCATCAAAACCCCGTCAAACCTGTTTTACCGAGATGTATCTGATGTTCTGACATCTGGTTAGATTGTGACGAGCTAGTCAAAGATCCCAGAGCCATCAGACTTAAATTATTTTTTCGATAGTAAAATGTGTGGGAGATAGAGTAGTGTTACGTAGTAAGTAGAGTAGGCTTATGTTATAATTGGAAGTTCAAAACTAGCTTCTTGACTTTTGAAATACGTTCTAGCATGACCGGAAAAAAGAATGTTACCCGTCGTCTCAAGCTTACAGATATATTTTATTCTTCATTTATTTATACTTTATGTATAACTAGCAGCGCCCCGTGGTTTCAGTTGCGTAGTTCCCGTTCCCGTGGGAATATGGACATAATATATAACCTATGTCACCCGGGGATAGCTGTGTAGCTCCCCAACAGTGAAAGAATTTACCTAATCGGTTCAGTAGTTTCAGAGCCTGTTGCAAACAAACAATCAAATGTTTCCTCTTTATAATATTAGTATTAATAATGGTAAACGGGCAGACTTAATGCAACTAGGCATTCTCTAACAGTAAACCTTAGGATTAAAAAGACCACATTGTGGTCAAGTGTACAACAAACAAAATAATTGCGGGGGATATGCGTACATTCAAAGCACGAACGTTTTGTTACTGCGAATATAAATAAGTAACGGTTGACGGCTCTGGGATCTTACTCTAAAAAAGAAAGTTTGTTTATCTATACTAATATTATAAAGCTGAAGAGTTTGTTTGTTTGTTTGAACGCGCTAATCTCAGGAACTACTGGTTCGAATTGAAAAATTCTTTTTGGGTTGAATAGACCATTTATCGAAGAAGGCTTTAGGCTATATATCATCACGCTTAAGCCAATAGGAGCGGAGCAGAGATAAAGAATGTTTTAAAATCGGGGATTCCACGGGGACGAAGTCGCGGGCAGCAGCTAGTAGTTGATAAAGTGACAACTCACGTTGAACATTTGCGCCGTGGCGTTGTACATCTCGGTGGGCTGCGACATGAGCCCGTAGCCTATGATCGTGGGCCCGAAGATCTTCGCCAGGTTGTCGATACCCATCTCACACTCTTCACTTTCAGCTACCCTGTGGGCAAAGCAACGAACGAAAATTAAAAGCTATTTCTTCAAATTAGATAATACGGCCGCACTTCGCTTCCAAGCACTTGCAACGCTTAGATGTCGCTCCTGTTACAAAAGATCTTCACGCGAATAAGCGATGGTCGCGTTCAACGTCCCGCGTGCCAGAGAAACGATTCAACTGTCTTGGCTTCCGCAACGAAATTAATCTGAAAATAGCAATGGAGCAGGAAAAACTTAAAAAAATACAACCAACTTCAAAACCAAAAAAACAAAAAGTACAAATTAACTTTAATTTCGGAACTCGGTGTTTTTGGTTGCTTTTTATTAAAGTTATTTTGTACTTTTTGTTTAGAAGTCTGTTATATTTTTTTTGTAAAAAGTTTTTTATTTTTCACTTTTTAGTGGTTCACTCCCAGCTAAACATACCCATCACAGCGTACGTGGTATAAATTGGTGTAAACCATAAAAAAATTGCGATTTCAGCTATCCCGACAGATTTGCTATCATTTATTGAAGAGTTCCGTTTTCTATCTCTGTTCTTTATCAGATCTTCACCAAACTAAAAAGGGACCACATTGAAATACCAAGGTGCACTTACAAACACAATCGTACACAATTTTATTTTTTCATTTTATATCGACAAGAGGGAATGAGGACATCATCAAGGTAGACTAACGGCCGAACCCAATAACCGATCTATCACATACTGGAGATAGAAAAACAAATGAAACAGAAAACCTATATAATTTTTTGTTTCATTTGTTTTTCTACCTCCAGTGGAGATAGTAAGCCACGCATTTATTAGGGATAACTCACATACTAGTCGTCAGATCTCATCATCTGCCTAGCCTTTTCCCAACTATATTGGGATCGGCTTCCAGTCATACCGGATTTAGCGTCAAATCTCAATCAAATTTAAATGGGACCTTCTTTTGGTGTCGGAAATCGTTAAACCCAGTACAAGGTTATGCAGTGACACACACAAATACGTTGTCACCTATTTCTGTAAATACTGTAAGATACGTATCCTGTTAGGCTGCGACAGCTGGCTTACGGCTTAGCTTAGACTATAGCACAAGCTGGGTAGCGGCTTCTACAAAGTATTGTTGCGCGCCTCAGTAAAAGCCTGTTACAAAGCGGCATTTGTTACAACTAGCGCCATCTATTGGCGAGTAGCAGAACTAGTAGATTCAAGAAAATTCGATACTCTTCTGCACTAGAACATTTTAGAATTCTTATCACCTGGTCAGTCACCTGTCATCGCCTAGTCAGTCACCTGTCATTATCTGGTCAGTCACCTGTCATCACCTGGTCAGTCACCTGTCATTACATGGTCAGTCACCTGTCATCACCTGGTCAGTCACCTGTCATCACCTGGTCAGTCACCTGTCATCACCTGGTCAGTCTCAACGGAAGGTTTTGGAATTGACTGATGCGCTATTTAAGGCCTGCTAAGCCCGCGACATAGCGTTGCATAGCGATAACTTACAAGAGCCATATTCAACTGCGAATTAACGTGATCAGTAGTGCAATTGTGTTTTATAATTAATTAGTGTTTAATTCAGCTGTTTTTATAGTCACAAACCTCAAGCTTGTAAAGTTGTAACAGTATTTCCTGTATCATAACCAATATCAGTCTATAAAGCTGCGATTGCTGAGACAAAGGGCTTCTCTCTGTGAGATGGAGGCTCGGACAGCGTAGCGGTCTCCATTGAAGTTTCCTCTGTTCAGTTTGCTCCTACTGCTGAGAGACAGACCTCTCTGCGAGAGGGAGTGGATTACACTTGTATCTTTGATATTTTGGTGCAGAAGACATGCCAGATTCTTCAGTCTTCCTATGACAATACCGATTGGATACAAGCGCTAAGTGTAAAAAGTAAGAGTTACTTCTGTAGGTGCAGCACCAGGAACGCCAGCGTGTCCCTGTTGGGCTGCGGCAGCTGGCTGACGGCCTGCACGACGGCGGCCGTGGCGTCGCCGGGCTCGGGCAGGCGCGCGGCGTCCAGGAAGTCGCGCCACAGCGCCGCCGTCACCAGCGGCTCGCGCAGCGAGCGCAGGAAGTCCTTCACGCAGCCGCACAGCGCGTGCACGTCCTCCGCCGCCAGCGACGGCGACCCGCAGCCGCGCAGGAAGCGCTCCTGCACACGCAACACACATATTGTGTGGGGGCAACTGCTACTCATTTACACATACAAATAATTTGTACAAGACCAAAAAAGGCAAGTAGACAAGCATCGTCAAACTAGTCACTCCACAGATCATAGGGTAGCAAGCGCTACTAAATGAGCTTGGGATAGAATTGGACGACATTGTCAGGCAACGAGTTCTGAGCGCGCAGCAGTACGGCCCAGACAAGCCACACGCAGAGAACCACCTCATCTCGAAGCACAAACTGAATTTTTTTTGAATGGATCGGGTATTTCCAGTTCCACATCTCAGTAGCAGTTTAGAAATTTAATGTTGAATGGCCTTTTCCATAAAATTGCATTAGAATTATAATTTATTTTAACTTTACACCTTTGTTCCCCCGGCCGGTGTGCGTGGGCAACACGTTGCCCACCGTACGGCGTTGGCGTACCGGCCGGTTGCTAAACGTTAAATACGAGTTACAGCAAGACGTTCTAGTGGTTATATTGAGGCTGTAGAGAATACGTTAAAACGTTTTATTGTAAGTATGTATCCCACCAAAAGAATGTTCAACGGCCAAGTCACACAACATTAACTATAATATTAAAGAAATCGCAGTAAAGAACCTTAGACTTGGCACGACTTTGTCTAGATTTCATTACTTTTTAGAGATAAACAAGCAGCTCCATCGAGACTTGGCTAGTTTTTTACAGAATGTTTTTGGTGGGATTTCACTTCTTTTTGAAGAAACGTACAACATATTGATTTATTTTATTAGATTTTCTTATATGACAGTTTTTTTTTCTTTTTAGTAGTTTTTTTTTATTATTACAAATATTTCTTTTCTTTTTTTCCGGTTCTGATTATTGTACAGTAGCAACAGAAGCGGCCCATCAAGTTGAATATTTTTTGTAAAGGCGGTATGTCGATCTCTCTAATAGTTTGTTTGGGCTCTTGTGTTTTCTAATCAGGGTCACCAGGTACTCCAGATCTTCGGTTATCCTAGTTTTTATAGTTTTCCATTTATGTGGCCATTAAACCCTAGCTCTGTACCAAATTTCAGCTCTGTGAGTTTATGGAAAGCACTAGTTCTATTTTGATGATCATGAGTGAGTGAGTGTCATAAATGCGAAACTTTGCTTTCGCTTAACTTCGGAACTAAATGACCTACAGGCTTGAAATTTTGGATTTAAAGTATGTGATTATAGTTTACTGGATGACGAAAATTTCTGCTTTCTGGTCTTATCCAGAGGTTCTTAAATAGGGGCCTGAAAATGCGGCGAAATGGTTCCAGTAAAGGATGGTACGGCAGTGTTTGCTTTGCGCTCGACTTGGCGGATGCACTGCCATGCCCCCCTATTATTCTAAGCCGACATACCTTAAGTCGTTTGACATCCTTGTCGGTGGCGCTGATGCGGTAGATGCCCTTCTCGTTGAGGCCTCGCTTCTCCACCTCGTTGATGCAGTGCACCAGCAGCGCCGGCACCATCGGGGGGGTGGATGGGGCGTAGTCCGAGATGCAGCCCTCCTGAAACGTTCATTAATTATTAGTTTAGAATATACATATAAAATTGATTGAGTCAGGCGCTACTTTGCGGAAACCACACACATATTCACACACACACATATTCGCGGAAATTAAAACTAGATATATTATTTTCATTTTTCAAATTTAATATACATATATCGACGGTTAAAAGGAAATAGGGTATAAGCGAAAAAAAATGAAATGTTCAGGAGAGCCGTTCAAAGTTTTAAATTTTAGAAAAACCGACGTATTTTTAAAATTGATTGAGGCAGGTGTTACTTTCCGGAAATCCATTTTGAAAAAAGAAAATAATATATCTAGTTTTAATTTCCGCGAATATTAGTGGGTTGCAGGTATGCACCTCCCTCCCGCCCGCTATATTATGCACATGCAAGATTACAAGGCAAATGCAAGGATTTTATGCACATGCAGGAAGGCAAAGCAAAACCCAACACGTCCCCTGAGGATGCCTCGTGGAGAGGCGAAACACGTGTCGGTGTTGGTGTTGGGTTTTGCTTTGCCTTCCTGCATGTGCATAAAATCCTTGCATTCCTTCTTCAAGAAACAGACCCAAAGGAAGTGGACGTGGCAAAGCCCCGACACTATGACCAAACATGAGATGTCGATCTCATGTTTGTTCATCATGAATGACAAGAGGCATTATTCAGAGACGTCTCCGTGATCAATAGGTTCAGTACCTGTAGCGATAACCGACTTGTCCGAGGCTCTCTGAATATTAACTTCAAGGCCGAACGTGTCCGTCTGATGAAGTCCAGACTCCGATCAACTCTGCTCCAAACCATGGCATGATATGAAACGTTCCAGGCAAACCTGGAAAACCGATTCGCTGCCGTGGAAACCACAACAGACGTAAACCAGAACCTCTAAAATGTGACTCGGATCCTCAGGGAAAAAGGTACGAGATTCTGTGATATGCAGCGTAAGGGCAAGAAGTCCACGCTTTCAGAAGGGACTTTAGGGCTAATGAAGGAATTACGTGAAAGCCCACCTGGCACTTCGTCGGCAAAGCGATTTCTAAACTGAGAGATCAACAAGCACGTACGACAGGACCTCCGGGGCTTCTATGCTCTTTCGGTTGAAAGAGCAATCGAGCAGAATCGGGGATCAAAGGTGTTCGTACAGTCTCTTGGAAGAAGCCACCTGATGAAGTTGACCACAGCAAGTGGAGAAGTTGTTTCTTTGAAGCCAGTAGTCTTTTCGGAAGTGGAGGACTTCTATAGCCGGTTATACGCATCGCATGCATCATCGAGGAGTGAGACAAGGGGATGTTATTTCCCCGAAATTGTTCACTAATGCAATGGAGGATATGTTCAAGACGCTGAACTGGAAAGAACGTAGCATTAACATCAATGGCGAATACATCTCTTACTTGCGATTTGTAGATGATATCGTCATCATGGCAGAAACGCTGCAGGACCTACAACAGATGCTGAATGATCTGGCTGACTTTTTTGTAACATCAACATTGTACACTTAGTTCGCAGTAAACGTTTTGACTTTGACTTTGCATAAAACCAAGGTCATGTTCAACGAAAATGTTCTACCGGAACCGATTGCGATTCACGGTGCAATTCTTGAAGTTGTTCAAAAATATGTGTACCTCGGGCAGACATTGCCGTTAGGTAGAAACAACTTTGAGGGCGAGGTGAAGAGAAGAATTCAGTTAGACTGGGCAGCGTTTGCGAAGCTACGTCGAGTCTTTACATCGTCGATTCCACAGTGCCTAAAGACGAAAGTCTTCAATCAGTGCGTCCTACCCGTCATGGCATACGGAGCAGAAACGTGGAAACTGACGGCTCGTATGGTCTACAAGCTTCAAGTAGCTCAGTGGGCTATGGAAAGGGCTATGCTCGGTGTGTCTCTGAGGGATCGCATCAGAAATGAGGTGATCCATCAGAGAAGCAAGGTCATCGATATAGCCTACCGGATTAGTAAGCTCAAGTGGCAGTGGGCTGGCCATATTAATCGTAGAACCGACAACCGTTGGGGTAAACGAATTCTAGAGTGGATACCGCGTCTCGGCAAATGTAGTGAAGGACGTCCACACTACGTTTGCCGAGACGCCCGGTGGACCCAAGCAGCAAAATTATCCTATAGTGCAGATGCTATAGGCCTCCAGCACTTATAATATTCTCTTAACGGTTCTAGTATTTACTACCACACTTATAATAGCCAGCATGGAGTAAGTTGGGCCTTATAGTATTTCTGATCTTATACATTAACTTATAATCACTTATAGGTAGAAATTAAGGGTGCAATATAAGTTTGGGTGACCTATAAAAGTATCGCGAGGGTGTAAATGCACTCAAGAGTAGATAAACTGGTAAACTATACTTATAACTGCTAACAAGAAGCTTTATAGAACTACTATAAATAAAGTACGCCAATAAGAGTGACAAATAGAACTAAACAAACCGGAAACTATGTGCATTTATTACCCGGTTTTATAATGGTTTATAAATTCACTTTACGGAACAATTATAAGTAATATGGAGCGGTTTTATAGTGGTATAAACCAAAATTGTTATAATCTTAACACGATTATAAAGGTTTAATTTAATATACTTAGTATCCAAAACTATATCCGTGGTGTCCTGTACAAGAATACATTGGTTTTTACTATTATTAAGGTTTTTAAAGCTCGGAAATCCCTCTTAGTCAAAAAGCGATCGACGTCCAAAACATTACCATTTTCAATGTTGACACCTAAACAAAAGAACTAAAATAAGCCACGTATCTAATAGAAATATAAAAGAACCGTCCGGTTATAAAAATATTTGCGGAACTCTAATTCCAAACAATATGGCCAAGCAATGGTTCTGATATTTACCATTATTAAACAAAGTAAGCCTATAACGGTTTGTTAATGTATTTGGGAAAACCAACTTTGTCAAAATGGCGACTTTTCGTTGTATGTCTTACTGAAACTAACATTATTTTAAAATTCAACTTAATGGAAACGCAAATTTCAAGGGGCGCGTCAAAATTTTGACTAAAAACTTATTATACTTCACAGAAAATATACGTGCACCATGCTGTGCACATTCAAACACATTATACATCTTGATTTATTGTTAACTAACACTCTACTCATAATTTATATTCTAGATAATATTTATTAGAAATGGATATGTTTTAATCTTTACAAATGTGCGCAGTAACATTTACCAATTCACAACACTTTGTATGAGCTTGTAACAGATTCACTGTGTACATTATTGTTGTATTTGGTTCCATTAAGCGCTGATAGTTAGCTTCGCGGGAGCAAATAGTTCTACGTAGTCCAACTATAAGGTCGTTACTGTCGTGTTTGGTTCCATTATGTGCTGATAGTTAGCTTCGCGGGCGCAAATAGTTTTACGTAGTCCAACTATGAGGTTGTTATTGGTAAAAGTGGTATTCACCAATTCTACTATAGACATTTAATTAGGTAAAATACGCCTATAAATTGGGCCCTTTTCCGTGGTTGTAATTGCTTACTATTCCTTTATAGTCCTATGAAATGGTGGTTCCAGGACAATTACTCGACCACATTTTGCTGCTTGGGGAGTGACGATTTGCGCAGGACAGCTGGCAGAAACTGGATGCGAGAAGCCGAAAATAAACACATCAAAAGTATCTAGGGATCAACATATATTTTTGCAATAACTTTTCTCCTGATTGATATTAATTAAAATTTTCTTTAAGGATTCATCAAATAAAGTGTTTTCGTTTGTCACAGTAACGATAAACCAAGTCACCTTTGCATTAATAAAGAAATTTGCCATTTTCCTAATAAAGGGATTTTTGACATTTGAACCACTAACATTAAAGTTCGAAAAAAAGACTGAAATAACAGTTTTCTTTAAAATTTTATTGGGTAACTTTAACAATTAATAATCCGTGTTTCTACCGCGAACACTAACAACACAAGAACATCGGTTTGGCATACTCAAAATGAGTTCATCCAAATCACGCTGTGGAATGGCCGCCCATGTTCGTTGCAACAACAAAAAAAGGTCTTCTTGCGACTGGATACCCTCCATATTCGGCAGAGCTCTTCGCTTACCTTGGCTGAGCGCCATGGAGGACGGTATCGCTGCACCACACGGAGACAAGACCGATACATTCAAATCTTAACTCGAAGAGCTCCAACAATAACCGCCATGATGTTAGCCGTGAGGCTTCATCACTCTTCAGGGAACTTAATTAGCGACCAAACAGTCAGAAACCGCTTGCATGAAGTGAACCTTCATTCCCGAAGACCGCTACGGGTACCACCTATAGCAATGCACAATCGTAGGATTCGATATCAATGGGCTCTTGAACACAGAAATTGGGCAGAAGAACAATGGCGTTTCGTGTGCTTTTCTGATGAGTCTCGTTTTGGTATGAGACCGGATACAAGACGTATACGACACTGGAGAACCCCTGGACGCCAACAGCGATTAAAATCCTGCCAGGAAGTCCATCCTTATAGTGGTGGAACCATCATAGTATGGGCGGGTATTTGGATCGGCGGAAGAACTGAGTTGATTTGGATCAGAGGCAACCTCAACGCTCAAATTTATGCTGAGACGATTGTATCAGACGTCATCGTTCCTCTACAAGTGCAAATCGGTCCCTTATTTCAGTTAATGCATGATAATGCACGACCGCACACCGCAAGAGTTGTAAGACAGACTCTCGCCGCAGCTAACATCAATGTCCTGCCCTGGCCTGCTCAGTCGCCAGACTTGAACCCGATTGAGCATGCATGGGATATGCTACAGAGAAGAGCTCTGCCGAATATGGAGGGTATCCAGTCGCAAGAAGACCTTTTTTTGTTGTTGCAACGAACATGGGCGGCCATTCCACAGCGTGATTTGGATGAACTCATTTTGAGTATGCCAAACCGATGTTCTTGTGTTGTTAGTGTTCGCGGTAGAAACACGGATTATTAATTGTTTAAGTTACCCAATAAAATTTTAAAGAAAACTGTTATTTCAGTCTTTTTTTCGAACTTTAATGTTAGTGGTTCAAATGTCAAAAATCCCTTTATTAGGAAAATGGCAAATTTCTTTATTAATGCAAAGGTGACTTGGTTTATCGTTACTGTGACAAACGAAAACACTTTATTTGATGAATCCTTAAAGAAAATTTTAATTAATATCAATCAGGAGGAAAGTTATTGCAAAAATATATGTTGATCCCTAGATACTTTTGATGTGTTTAGATCTAAGTGGCGTGCAATTGGAGAGGCATATGTCCAGCAGTGGACTGCAACAGGCTGTTGATGATGATGATGATGATGGGTAGGTAGCTAATACTGCAGCTAGTAGGTAGGGAACTTAAGAATTAATTACGAACACTTGGTATGTATCCGTAATATTAAACATTTAAAAAGGTAACAAAAATTATAGTAAATAATAGTAGAATAAGTGACGTATGATTGTTGAACGTGGAAGCAGGTTATAATGTGGTTATAATCGACAACTAGATATCTAATTTAAGTAATAAGATATTATCGACAAAACTGTATTTATATTGTACGCGGAAGTAAGGTATAACCAACAGCTTCCATAAAGTACTGAATGGTAATAGGGTATAACTGACAGAGTAATATGAAAATGAATTTCGTATATAGGGTACAAGCGCCATAGCTATGTTAAATTACGAAATGGAAGTAGGCTATAAACAACGTTTGTACTTTGTGAGGGAAAAGCTTAAAAGGCATAAACAACCGAAAGCTCGACATCCTTATGAAGTAAAAAAGCATTAACGACAAAAAACACAAAATAAATCTATTTTGTAGGGGCACAAGCACCTTTGTAGCAAAAATTACTTGAATTTTCGTCGGTTACAAAAACTAATACTATGAAAACGATTTTTTGCTAGGGCATAAACGCCAAAAAACTCATCGTAGAGCCATGAGAGTAAGCGCATTCGAAAGAGCGGAAAATTTTACGTAGGATGGCATATATAACTCATTTTTGACCAAAATGTCGCTTATGCCCTCTTCCTATTCTTTTCCTTCCAATTCCTATTCTCTACTTCCTTTTTACCGTCGACATTAAAATATTTCTGCTTCATTTGTGAAATAAAAACTAGCGAATCTGTGCTTGATATTTCATATCGAGTATGTATTCATCAAGCACAGCTACTTCACGAAACGATATCTGTCTTTAGTAACCGCGAGTTTTAAGAGATGGTGCGAGTGTATTTGTTAACTGATGAAAATTTACGAGCCGCTCGCAGAATGTATGCAACGGTCAGCATGCCTCGAATGCGAGCCCATGGGATCCGTAACACTGCGGTCCCCATAAGGCCTTTTGACTCAGTTTAATTTGCTAAAATTTGCGCAGTGAATAAAAAATAATCCTCTATAATTAAGATATTTTTAAACAAGAGTATACATACTGGTAACGTTATTATTAATTGATGAAATGTAAAAATGGTGGATGTGATAAAAATGCGAGTTACCTGCGGCGCGTTGGGCCGCCTGTGCGCGGGGCCGGGCGGCACGCAGGGCAGCGGCAGCAGCGCGCGGCACTCGGGGTGCGCCTGCGCGCGGCATGACTCGCACTTCACGCCCAGCTTCGCGAACTTTATACTGGAAACGGACATCATAATGTGGACATTCATGCCCGAAAAAACACAATCTGCACTAAGACTTTTTACTTGAAAACTTCTACGGTAATCAGCTGAAAGGATGACACATTAAAAAAAGCAATTGGGATGTGCCTCAGTAAAAAATATATGATTATGTTTAGTCCGTCAGTTAGATTATAGAAAAATATTGGACACGTATTTTTTCCTTTATCAAATCTATAAAAACTGGAGAAGATAAAAAACATCAAAAATCAGGAGTGGGAGCGTGTGACTTCACGGCCCGGTAAAAATTGTAGCGAGTAGTGACGTCACACGAGTTTTCAACGCACTGTATCGTCTTCATTTTTTGTTTATGTGAAAAAAGAAAAAATACGTCTCCAATATTTTTTGAAAATCTATCTGACGGAATAATCAGATGTTTTTAGTCAACTACCCTATTCTACATTGCGAGCCATCAATGTGATTAAATATTTAGAAGTGTGGTGCATGACAGCTAAACACGTTTCTCGTTCGACAGTCGAATATGTTTGGGGCGATCAATATCGAGTGCCTGCCATCCATATAAAACTTAGATCGACTGGACCGTAGTCACAATTTGATACAGCGGCGCTCAAAAGCCCGACTAGTGTGACCACTACTCGCCAACTGTGTGTGGGTGTGAATGTGGGTAGATGGACGGCTTTACCGATTATTCGGCCTATCTCATAAGTTTAGGTATGTCTGAAGCGTCAATACTCACGTCTTGCCACAGGGGCCGCAAGTCTCCCGCTTGTAGAAGTTCTTGGCCACGAAGTTGTGTTGGCGCGGGCGGGCGCGCGGGGAGCCGCCGAGCGCCGCCGACACCGCGGACGGCGTGCGCTGCGGCACGGCGCGCGGCGTCTCTGACCCCGACTCCGTGTCTGCCAGGGTAACAGGACCAATGCAGAACTGCATTATATACTTATAACTAGCGACCCGCCCCGGCTTCGCACGGGTGCAATGTAAATACTAATGTTTCCTCTACTATATGCATGTATTATACATATAAACCTCCCTCTTGAACCACTCTATCTTTTAAAAAAAACCGCATCAAAATCCGTTGCGTAGTTTTAAAGATTTAAGCATACATAGGTACAGACAGCGGGAAACGACTATGAAGTGATACTAGGGTATTCGACATTACTATGTCAGCACGAACAATATATTAATAACCATATGATAGATATAATAAATAAGGAGATACGTCCCGTAGACGAAAATGTATCGGAAACTTGTGTCTCCTGCTTTGCCCTACCACACGGTAACGTACTACGCATGCAGTTCAGTAAAAGCAATAGATACGCAGTCGCGCACACACCTGCATTTCTTAAATTGGACTGTACTACACAATCAATTATAAACCTTATCCTATTAAGCACAGCATGTATTTACCGTACACCATACAACTTACTCACACAAAATTAACCGTCGCTATTGTTGTGCTATGCAAAAGCAATTTATTTTACACTAGCTGAGCCGCGCAACTTCGTCTGCGTCACATTTTTCATGAATACTCCGCTCCTCTTAGTCGTAGCGTGATTTTATTTTTTATTTTATTTTATTTTATTTATTAGGGACAAAAAACAGTTACATGCTTAAAAGAAAACAAGAGATACTTAAAATTAAATTCACAAACATGTAACCCACACCAATGTCCACGTATTCACAAAAAAAAATAATAGAAGTGAAGGACTGTGGCAAGAGTTTACAGATTATAGATCTCTGTGATAGCTTCATTAATATAATATTATCATAGTTATGTAGTATAAGTATTTACAATTAATTCCAATTTAATTCATTTTAATTACATTAAATTTGATTAATAATTTAGTTTAGGATTATTTAATACTAGCTGCTGCCCGCGACTTCGTCCCCGTGGAATCCCCGATTTTAAAACATTCTTTATCGCTGCTCCGCTCCTATTGTCTTAAGCGTGATGATATATAGCCTAAAGCCTTCCTCGATAAATGGTCTATTCAACCCAAAAAGAATTTTTCAATTCGAACCAGTAGTTCCTGAGATTAGCGAGTTCAAACAAACAAACAAACAAACAAACTCTTCAGCTTTATAATATTAGTAAGTATAGATATAGATTTAGTTCAATTCAATATAGGTCATTCAACTTAAATGCTAAGAACTCCTTGTTATCCTATTTTTTGGACAAAATATCTATCGCTCTCCTTTTAAATAACTGTTTGGATAGAGTAAATATGTCAAGCTCCATAAAGTGGGTGTTGTATGTCTCAACAAGGCGGCGAAGGGGTGCGCGTACTCCAGCGTTGGTATTGCACATGTCTGTGTGGAACAGTCGAGGAACGCGCACCCCTCTTTGGAGAACAGTTCTGGGTACTGTATAGCACAACTGATTTGTAAGCTCGATACAGTCGAACTTATTGTTACACAAACCGTGTAATGTCATCACACCCAGAAGTAGTCGCCTAGACTCCAAACTCAGAACGCCGTATCGCTTCAATAACTGCACGTAAGGAACCTTTGAATGACACACTTATAGTTCATAGACCGTAAGAACTTCTTTTGTACCATTTCCAATCTAGAACAGTATTTGTCATAGAATGGGCACCAGATCTGAATGGCGTACTCTAACTGGGTTCGTATCAAAGTTTTACACATATAATAATAAGAACGTAGAGGGCCGCACAAAGTCACTCGAAGATCTCATGACGAAGCCATACATGCGAAACGCTTTGTTCACTATATTGTCCACGTGTATGTCAAAATGCAAGCGTGAATCCAGAGTGACACCTAAGTCCCGGACAGATGCAACACTGTTTAAGCGTGTGTTATTTATACTGTAATTGAAATTTAAAATGTTTTTATTCTTAGTAAATGAAATGGTATGGCATTTTGGTAGGCTGAGATAAAGTTTATTTATGGTGCAGTACGCGTAAAGCCTATCTATGTCGTCTTGCAAGAGTTTACAGTCATGTATACTCTTGCAAGATCTATATACCTTAATGTCATCTGCATACATCAAAAAGTTTGAATTTGTGAAGCAGGTTTTAATGTCATTAATAAATATAACGAAAAGAAGAGGACCTAAAATGGATCCCTGTGGAACCCCAGACTTGACAACAACAGGTTCAGACTCAAAACCATTAACAATGTATAGTGATGATATATAACCAATAGCCTTCCTCGATAAATGGGTTATCTAACACTGAAATATTTTTTTAATCGGACCAGTAGTTCCTAAGAGGTCGAAAGCGCATGTTCATCCGAATTGCTTCAAAATCGTCACTGCTCAGCTCCTATGTGTCTTAGCGTTATGTTATATAGCCTATAAAAAGCCCAGGAGTATGGACTACAATCGTACCAAGTTTAGTTAAAATCCCTTCAGTGGTTTTTGACCTATACGTGCACATACAGACAGACCAACAGACAAAAATTTACTGATTGCATTTTTGGCATCAGTATCGATCACCATTCATCCTCCAACATTAATTTTGAATATATGTATATTCAATGTACATAATTAACCTCTCTACAGTTTTATTATAAGTATAGATAGATATAGAAGATACATATACGCTAGTGTTTGACTAAATCGGAAAGTTATCGATTCTTGCATTTATTGCACACACCCATGCTGCCCATGCATAACAAATAAATAGCATGAATATGTTGACTTATTTTAAGCAAAAGTCACGAATATATCATCTTAACCATGCCGATAACCATAATGCATTCGAAGCTTTATCGGGACTAAAATACAATTACCATAAAAAAGTAAAGAAGTAGCACGAAGATAAGGCATAATATACGATAGTTCAAAGCCAAAAACAGTTTACCGATAATTTATTTATTCAACTCTATAAAAGTTGGTTACGCTTTTACATAATATATTTCATTCCTCAATCGACATTGTTGTCGCACACTTACATCACTAACTCATCGCAAGAAGCAGCGGCCGCACTACGCGATACATCTGCTTGGTAAAGTATCGTTTTTTTTTTTACATTGCTTATCCAGTCACTTAGCGACAAACAAAGGAAGCAGTTTAGGAGCAATGTACTTATTGTAAAAATGTTGTTGTCGCTGTGAAATTTGAAAACAAAATACATATTGGAAGCAAGAAATATTTACAATTTATTGTTTTTCATGAATTTAAAGACAAATATTGTAAAATACTTGTACTTTGATTTGGGAAGTGATTCCATGATTAACAAAGTTTTGGTTTAGACTTCGGTTTTTACAAGAAACCACTGAACAACACGGCAATACTTATAATTATCTTGTTACGCTGATGGTCGGAAGCGCACTAGTTCACGGATTCGACCAATTGCGTATGACATGGTCGCCCGGACCATGTCGCGCGGGCACCGGCACGCCCCCTTGCCACTTCTCCTGCATTTTATATTTCTATGTCAATAACTATTCAAGGAACAGTATTTAGTTCTAAGGAACCATGTCGTCTATAGGGCTATGAAAAATATGAGCTGAAAAAAAAAAAACATCCACTACCATTTTGTAATTTGATAAATTACGAAAAATACGCCGAGCATCCAGCAAGAGTTCGGACAAATTACGATTTATCTTAAAAATGTAGTCCGGACAAATTACGATTTACTTACCTTAAAAATGTGCCTGTAATTTAGGGAAGGTTCATATCTGACGGAACATGCGTTGCGTATTATCGGTCGCGTTCACACTCAACCGTTACGTTAGTGCGTCGAGTGTGAACGCTCGAGTGTTTTTCTATACATTTGTCTGTTCAGTGTTCTGGCGTTACGCGACCGATAATACGCGACGCATGTTCCGTCAGATGTGAACCTTCCCTTAGTAAATGATTCGGACAACGGGCCGTTGGACATTTCCGGACTAATTCAAACAATTGTCAATCCTTAAAAACAATGTCAATGAAGAGTTCCTCTGGGACTCGTCATCAGCACCGGAGGAAGTATTCAACCGTCTTAGATTCCGCAAAGATGTTGATTAGAAAAGAACAGCGTAATAAAAATACAAGATAAAGCAATTGATTAAAAAAGGCTTAAAAATTACTACGGTAGGCGCCAGACAAACTTGCTGAAACGCAAATTGACCTTCCCTTAATATCTCTTCGTAGGTATTCGAAAAATAAACGAACACGATAATAGGGATGTTTCATGAGTAAAAAAAAAATATGATTTTATTTAGTTCGTCGGTTAGATTATCCAAAAATATTGGACACGTATTTTTTTTTCTTTTTCAAATCTATATAAGTTGACGAAGATATAAAGCATCAAAGATCAGGAGTGGGGGCTTGTGATGTCACGCCGTGTTAAAATTGTAGCACGTAGTGACGTCACACGAGTTTTCAACGCACTGTATCGCCTTCGTTTTTTGGTTTATGTGAAAAAAGAAAAAATACGTATCCAATATTTTTTGGAAATTTATCTGATGGACTGATTAGATTTTTTTAGTCAACTACCCTATTGTCGGTTCAGGACAACTATATTATATTTCTGTTTTTGTAATTTAGAAGGTCGACAAACGTAGGCGAGATAATGACCGCTATTAGGAATTTATTTGTCTGTACCATGGGCGCTATGCATGTATGTAGATAAAGCGTGTTACCAGTGCGCGGCGGCGCAGAAGGCGTGCACTCGTCCGGCTGCACGTGGAGCGGCGCCCGCCCCGACACGCGCGCCGACGGTCTGCGCGCGGGCGGCGCCTCGTCGCTGCTCTCTGATATCGGTTGCTGAACAGAGGTGGCATCGAACACTTGTTTGTTAGTATCCAACAAAAATTATACAGTAGGTAATCAGACATTTCCACCTGATAAAACCAGCATCGCCAGGAATTGTGATAGATAAAAAATGTGTATCTGTACCTACCTTTACGGAAGGCAAGGTATAGGAAAAAAGAGGTCAATGCAACCTATCAGAGGCATCAAACCTATCAGAGCTTTTTTCTGAAAAGTTTATTAAAACGCATCTGTGAGATGCGTTTTAATAAACTTTTCAGAAAAAAGCTCTCTTCATACTTTTATTGCAGTTGTCAATGTTTTAGCTGGGCAAAAAGTTTTCTGGTGTAGGTATGGCATTATGTATTTGGTATGATAACTTACGAAGTTCTGGGGCGGCTTTAGGTCGTGGCTGGTGGGCGCGCGCTCCAGAGTGAGTGTGGTGGTGGCAGTGGCCAGCACTTTGCCACCTTGCAGTTCCACCGTCTGTTACAAGAACACGTTAATATAAAGCAGAGAAATGAGGAGACATAACAAACCTGGAGCCATATTATGACCTATCAATACCATCGTCATTCAGTGTGAAAAAGGAATAGTGTTATTCGTCACGTATAGCTCTGTCTCTCTTTGTCACTAGGTCAATGATAGCTTTAACAAGTTATAGTATGGCCCCAGAACAGTACTGCCACAAACTAGGTAGATACAGAAGATCAATTCTAAACAAAAAGAGGAAACCGGGACGATTTCATCATTCGGTCGAAAGACGTCTACCACTTATGCATACACAATGTTTGGTCGCGCAACATGAAGGCTTTTTTGAGGTTGGCTGGAAAGATATGGAGATCTTCGAAAAGCAGTGGAACACTAACGCCTGATAAAAAAAAAATAAACAAATGTCAATCGCGATTGCACTTGCAGACACTAACCACGTGTCTTATGTGAGAGCGCATATTCATATTCAGCCTTTTAATGTTCCCACTGCTGGGACACAGGCCTTCTCTCTAGGAGAGGGAATGGGTCGTAATCCACCACGCGGGCCCAGTGCGGGTTGGTGAATGTCACATGTCTTCGAATTTTTGGTTCTAGGACATGCCGGTTTCCTCATGATGTTTTCCTTCAACGTTTTGAAAGCAGTGGTGATGAAATTAATTACACAAAGTAATGTGCCTGGCTGAGTGTGAACCCGCGATGATGCTATATTTATTGACAAAAGATATAAGTTACATAATTATACCTCATACATATGTATGTATATTAGAACGTTACAAATTGCGGTATTTCTGCCAAAAACTACAATTCTAAAGAAAGATGAAACATGAACGTAATTAAATCAACACAATATATAAAATATTATCTTCTAAATACATGAGTTCTAGTGCAATGTCATAAATTTGATGAGTGACACTGATATTCACAAGCACTCACATGAGATGCTGGTAGCACCGCCGGACTACTCTCAAACTGTCTCTAAACAAAGAAACAAAAATTTGAAATTCTCTTTCTATATCATCATTATTGACTGACCATGAAATAGCACTCACATGGTTTTCAGAAGATAGCATTGCACGACTACTGTTGAACTGTTTCTACAAAGAAATAAACACGTAAAATAAAGTCATTAAGGGCTATGTCAATGTAATTCTTTTATGAGTGATATATTCATATTAATTTGAGCACTCACGTGACTTTCGGATACCATTGGCCGACTACTGTCGAACTGTCTCTAAAAAAAAGATACAAAAAAAAACCAATATGATATCTCCACTAACAGTAAGTCCCTAGGTCAGTCTCTCAGTAGCAGCCCAGAACACTTGAAATGCCGAGCTTCTTAATGCATGGCATTTGGAAATGCCGAGTTTCTTAATGCATGGCATTTGCAATGACAGGTATAATAAGACCATAAACACCCTAATTAGCCTACTCACATCCTGATGGCATAGGGACCTCTACAGAGCCCATAGCTGCTCTGACATTGAATTTAACCAAGGTCACCAAAAAAATCTCCATGTGAAAACAAGAATTCTGCATGCCTTTGTCCTTCTATGTTTTCGTCATTCTATCATCATCTGCCTAGCTTATTAGGGTCCAACTATATTGGGGTCCACTCCCAGTCAAACTGGATTCAGCTTGTACATCATTATATATTAATAAGATTGGTTTTTGTGCTTAGCCCTGAAAATAGACCTATTAGCCATAGCATCGTCACCAACCAGCCTACTTCCTGTCAGAACCAGATGCGACCTCCCATTCTAACCTGTAGTAAGAGACCTCAGTGACTCAAGGGTTTGTGTGTCACTATGTTATACCATCTTACCTTAGTAGCAGAGGAAGTGGAAGAGCGTCTTTTCTTGGAAGCGGGCGCGTTCTCCCGCGCGTTCCATCCTCCGCGCGCCACCCAGGAGCGGCGCGTGGACGCCAGCGACAGGTCCAGGTCGTCTTCGGAACGGGAGTATGACATCTCTGATAGGAGGGTGCCTGAGACATTTCAAGGATATTGTAAGAACAGCATGTAAAAACAGAAAGCAATAGAATGTAGTGTGAATGGGGACAGTAGTGAAATGAAAGCATATATATCCCATAGTAATAGTTATGTCAGTCAATAAAGTATGCTATGCAAGAATAGCGGTGAGGAAATGCCGACACAGTTTCAAAATACAATAATTCTCAATGGAAGCAGAAAAGAGTGCCATACACATAATTTTCCCACTTTTATCTAGTTTGAGACCATAACAATAATTGTTAGTCCAAGGACAGATCACATTAAGTAGTCAAGTGGTAGAAATTAAGTGTTTACCAGTAGAATTAAGTTCTGGCACACAATTGAGCTTAGCATTGTGGTCCTGTTGAGCAGTTCCGTTGAGGAAGGCAAGTTTCTGCAGGGTCTCATCATTCAGCTTGGCACGATTGTCATTGAAGAGAAGGTCTCGAGCCATATCCAGAAGTTTGCTCTGAAAACATAAATATCTTGCATGAAAAGCTATTTATTTTTACTTAAGTATAAAAGTATTACACACATTATATTTTATAAAGGCAGCAATGGCATAGAAGGAAGGTCCAATGGACAGAGAAGTATATAAAAGAAATATACACAGTTCCTATGAAATAAACTGTGTGAAAGAAGCGGACTATGACTTCTTCTTGACAGAGAGTTTAAAAGTTATTTTTTGGCTACAATGGGTACTCCAAATCATCTGGCAACAAGCAAAAAATATAATGGTCTTGTGACAAAGTGATGTTTAGCTTTCAGGACAGGTCTCTTAATTTTGTAAAACTAAGTATGATTGTAATCAAAAAGTCAATTTCCCAAAAATGGTACTTATGCCCTTTGTAGCAGAGAGTACATTTTCCTTTTAAAATAAGTAAATTAGAAATTGTTATTTGACTCGACCATACCAGTTCATTATACTTCTTCAGCACAATATTCCTCTCTCTCTTCTCTCCGTCCAGCAGCTTCCTCACATGAGCAAATTTTGCTTCCCACTTGGCAAGTGTGCGGAGAGCCTCATCCAATTCCGATTGTATCCGAGCTGCCTCTTTCTCTGCCGCAGCCCACTGGGCACGGACCCATTCCATTTGTTTTAGAAAGGCAAGGAAACCTGTAAGATTGTTTAAGAATTAAGGAATCAAACAACCATCCAGCTTAACTTATCATAATATTTGTTGTGTTGTTTGTTTTATTCAGTCAGTGCTTACTTCAAAATCTTACTAACCACTTTTGAGTCTTTGATAATTAACTAAACAGAAATTATTTTCTATTAATGTCTTTTTGTGTGCCAATTTACCAAACCACCGATTTATAAATCATCATCTACCTGGCCTTTTCCCAAGCAGGGTTGCTTTCCAGTCAAACCTAAATAGGTACCAGTATTTTACATAGAGTGGCTGCCAACCAGTACTTCAATTTAAATTCATTACAAATCAGATGTAAAGAAAATTTTGAGTGTGAGGAGGAGGAAAGCAGAGCTACACATTTTTTTTATAACCCTGGGAGAGTTCATAAACTAACAATAGATTATTTTGTTAGATTGTTAACTATATTGGCTACTTAATAATTATTTGCTTCAGATAAGGATCAAAAGGAGCCAAAACTTAAATTTGTTATAGTATGATATTACTTGAATTCACATTCAAGGTCAAAGGAAATAATGAGTGATTGATTTCAACTGAAATTTTGGATTAAAACATCAATTCTATATATATACTTCATAATGAATTTCCGGCGTTAGTAAGGAATATTTGGCTAAACATGACTTAGAACGTCATATCGAAAGGATATTGGCGGTAACTGAAATCTAGCAATAAATGTAGGTGGATGTAATCTTTTAGAACATCAAGATCCTCGAATATGGTTCTAAATGTCTTGGCTTTCAATAAATAAAAATTAATGGACTGAAAACTCACATTCTTCAGCTGCTCCGTCGTTGAGGATACCGTTTAACCGATTTATATCATCGAATTGTGCCACCAACGACAACGTTAAGCCAGGACCTGAATCGGAGTTTTCTGTACTCATCTTGGCTCAATTTCTTGATAGAAACACAAAATAAAACATACAATTCAATAATCTTCCAAATATTTCACATCTCAGTTGCAAAGAACGGCAAAAGTATTTATCAACCGCACAAACTTGAAAATTAACGGCTTTCTGTTGAACAATTGAAATGGCTGACCTGACAGATAAAATGCAAACAGGTTTCGTTTGAAACATGCAAATTTAGAAAATAAAATCTATTCCAAAAAAAATGACTGTAAATTGTTATTATATACACTTTATATATAATGATCATCTGAAAGTGTCTCATGTCCAATATATTTTTATGTATTTGAAAATAATATTACTTCATTGAATATTAAAATCTTGATCGGTTTCCATTTTATTACAGTTTTCGAACGGTATCTTGGGTGTTGCCAATCAATATTAAATAATATTTTATGGGAGATTTGAAATAATTTGCTCTTGTTTCGCTACAGCTGAGCCTGAGGTGCTGGGTTCGTTTACATAGCTGACCTAAATCTTATGAAATTCTCTAGTTCTATATTGAATTTCTCGGTAACAGCCAGCCCTGATGTAATTAGTTCCATCCCCTATTTTATTGTTTTACAAAATTCTATGAGGTACATCTATCTATACTATAGCCAACGTTTTGGGGAAAAAATCTTGACCGTTCCTACGTATGTGTTTTCTATCCGGAATTTCTCAGTAGCTACCTAGTGTCCGGAAAATCGCTTTAGACATGTTGCCTTCAATATATTCTACCAGGTATAAAAACGTAGGTGTGATTTTATAGGTTGTTTTAAATGGTTAGATTTTTTAAATTTGATTTGAATATTGAATGAAACTGCTCGAGGCTGTCGGAAATCCTGATTCCCGTTTACTGTCAAACAAACAAGGAGTGGTGTGGCCGGCTGAAGAATTACGTTTTATTATAACAGTCATATTCGTTGTAATTCGTGCATCTTTTGTAGTTTTATAAGAGGAACCTTGCTATAATCAGGGGTTTTACTAGTACGAAATCTCCCACTTTAACGTTAAAGAGGAATTTTCCGAGCCATCATTGTTTTTACCTGTATTTTATTTGAAATATCAGTTGGTCCGGGTCCGGGACAAAAACTAGTCTATGTCACTTCTCAATAGTGTAGCTTTTTATGAATGAAAGAATTTTCAAGAGTGGTTGAACCTCATTCAAAAATTGTTTTTCTTTCAACAGGTTACCAAATTCGTTTCAATTTAGACATCGACAATTTTATATAGTAGGTTATGAAAGTATCAGTATGGCAATTCGCTGTTCTAATCACAGTTTGACACTGACAGCTCCTCTCATTGACAAATCGCGATGACGTTCCGTTGAGAGCGGTGGTTCGTTCGGGTGGGCCGCGATCTCTGGCGAATATTTGTGAGATAATAATTATTTCCGAGTTAACCGGCGCCCTAGCGACCGCGGGTAGCTATGGCTGACGAGGAGAATAATGGTGATGACGGTGGTGGTGAATATAAAGCAGGGCAGGCGTTCCGTTTGCGGGGCCGCAAGGGTGCGCTCAAAAAGAAGAATGTTTATCTGATAAAAGACCACAAGTTCATGCCGAGGTTCTTCAAGCAGCCTACGTTCTGTTCCCACTGCAAGGACTTTATATGGTAAGTCTACTTTATTGTAGTGTTTGGATTGTTCGAAGGGTATTAAAATTGTAAAATTAAAAATACACTATTTGTTTACAATGAAGAGGCGCTCTGTATGGCTTAGCTTTTTTTGGTTGTGTCTTGTGAGGCAATGATAACAAGCGGTTCAGCCTAACGATCACATTGTATAAAATAAAGTAGGCTGTGAGTGATTGTTATTGCTTGTGCAGTTGCCTATTTAAAGTGTATTGTTTGGGATGTCAATGATAACACGTTTTCCTGTAGTGTATTTATAATTTACATGCTTTGATAATTTTAGCTGTGTGGGTTGTATTAGTGCTGCAGATTATTATTAAGCCACAGTGTGCAATAACTATTAATAATTTATTTACAACTTAATCAGTATAAAATTCATATAAGATTCTAACTGGTCTGATTATAAAATAAATGTTTTGAATTTTATAAATCTGTCAGTATTATAGATGCATATAATAACAAAACTATCTAATTTAAATTGAAGTATATTTTCAGATACGCCTAGAAATCTCTAAGTGACAATTTGATTTGCAGATTAGCATAAATTAAGTTATAAAGTAAGTTAAACTTGATCAATAAATTACAAATAATTCTAGAATACTTACTGATATAAATTAATTTACATAAATTTTAAATATTTTAGTATTACAATATTAATCAGAGAATTTTTCTTTAAAATTGATTTAATAATAACCAACAACATAATTCAGCAAAAGGCTAAATTCCATATGACTTGGGATATTTCCAGACCTGTAGTTTCTGCAGAGTCTGTAAGGTTTCTTGCAGTTCATTGTTAAACGAACATGTTAACACATAATTGTATTCTCTTTATCGGCAAAAAAATAAATAAAAGAAAATACATTTATTGCTGACAAAAAGCCTATATTACAACAACACAAATCTCAGGGATATAGAATAAAAAATTGACATACAAAAAAAGAAAGCGAACAGCCAGTTACTCACTCACCCAGCCAGTATTTTTATGCTATCATCCACCTGAACATATTTCTGTAGGCTGATTCTGTATCAAAATCAGCATTCATAGATCCTCTGGTGGTCATTCACATCAATCTAATCTGAAATATTTACAAGTTTCATTAATACATTATCAATCAATCTGAATCACTCAATCCAAACTCTGTTCCATAGACACATGTTCAAATACTAGAAGCCGTTACATTGACATACATGCCATAACAACTGACTGTAAACATACAGAGATACAGAATAGGGCACATGCTCTTCAGATATTTTTGTATTATGACTGAGCTGTTTTACTGGGAGTGTCATTGGAAAGAAATTTTATTTTGGTAGTTAGCTTGTTTATAATTGAGTGTGTTGAACTTCTTACCCTTGCTATTTAAATACACAGTTTTTATCTGCTTTCTATCCACGTAAAAAGCTACTGAAAATCATAGTTTGGATGGGTAGATAATAATTACATTATTATCTACCCATCCAAAATAAAAAATAATTACATCACTCATATATGCCGTAATAGCTCAGACACGTTGTCTAAAGTGAGTTGCGAATTACGTACGATACCACACGACAATTATTTACGTACGTATTAAACCACGCAGAAATTCTGGTTATTCTTTCTCAATTTTGAAAATAGAACCCTACTACGTATTTAGGAAAAGGCGAGTATGATCTTTGTATCCAAAGGTATTCCAACGCCAAAAAAGAAAAAAATATGTTTCGTCGCATCTCCCAAGGTTTATTAGGTATCGACCTTTTTAAAGCCTTTGACCCTCACGAAACGGCTGATAGATATTGCCCATTTGTCAACACACGACACGGCCATATTGCAAGAGCCGCACATGCCGGAGACCGAAATATGTTTTGTGAGTAACGGTCTTTACGCCTTATTGGTCCCTGTTTTTTAGTCCACCTCTGGTTTCTGGGAGCCTAATTGGCTTGTGGTGTTTTCGGCTACCGATCAGAACAGATAACGTTGAGGGCATAGCGAAATATTTACTGGTCCGTAAGAAAAAGTATACAGAATACTGTTTTTATAACCGCTGATATACGCCTGCTATAACTAAATCTATATTACTATCATTTATATTTATTTAATAAATGTTTTTTATTTAATTTAAATTGTGGAGGGGCATACATACTTAAAAAATAATAAATAGTAAGTAAAGTGTAAAAGCAGCTCCATAAAAAAAAGTTTTAAAACGTAAATAATAAATTATACTGTTTCCTTAAAATACCTACTATGCATTAAGTATATTTCTCCGACATTAAATATTTTTTCTCGTACAAAAGCTGGAACCCTATCTCGATATCTGATTTGCTCAAGTATTCACAAAATAAGGTGCGAATATGCTTTCGTAAATCACCGGCTAGCCACGTGTTCGTATCAAAGACTGGAGTTAATCCAGCAAAGTGATTGGTTACACTCGGAGTGTATAAATAATGCATTACGAAATGTTATGTATTAAACACATTGTTTGCTTCCTAATTGTGAACCTGACACCAATCTGCACAAGTCGTTCCAGTCATTTCCTACAGAACACCGTAACGACTTTACAAAACCATAAAATAAACAATAAAAGGAAACAGAGTCTATTAATAACTGTTCTGTTGTTATTTATATGCTGTTTCGATTCAGAGTAGTTTCGTAACTGCAAAATCTCGGTGGTGGTTCTAAATTATCATGTCATGCTTGATCTTGCGCATCCAACGTTTGTTTGGGTACGACGGATCTTCCGTCCCTATTTACGTACCTATGTACAGGAATGTGTAGACAGTCTGCGTGAGAAAACATACAGATCATTGCCATTTATAAAGTCAGTAAAATAAAAAGTAGGACGGTATGGAGTCGTCAACTATTTTAGTTTTCAATGAAACGTAATGGCGAAGGTACGATCTATATTAAAAACCGACGCGAGTATTTTAACAGGATTTACTATGTCTATAACAAACTATATATAGCGGACTGTACTTGTTGATTTATTGACTCTATTTTTATATCAGAATGGTTGCGGAGAACAGTTTGTTGCACAAACCGCACAGCAGTGACATGCTTTTGGCTCCAGAACAAAATTTATTGATTTTACCCACTTAAATGTTAAATTATTAACTGGGGAATATTGTCGCGGTATATTGAGGTCGTTTATTGAGTAAATTTTGAAATAAGGCCAAGGTGTAATGTCAGGTAAATTTTGATATAGTGATTGCGGTGAGTGGCGAAGCGTTAAGATGTGAAACAAAAAATCATAAATTATGCAGTCTTGAGCTGATAACACTGATTTATGTATGCTTTATTGTTTGATTGATGTGTCTTGTTAAAATATTATTGCAGTGTTAAAATATTTAAAGTTCGCAAGAGGGAACTCGTGATCTTCGAAAAAAAATGCAGGTTGTTAAAATAGCAAAAAGGCATTCCGAAGGCCAACACTTGAAATTAAAAAAAAAAATATTCTGAAAAAAAAAAATCAAAATTCGCAATATCATCTCAGTGACAATTAATGTCAAAATGTGAAGAGTTTTCGACAAATGCGACTGCGATGCGAAAGCTCATTAAAATACTAGAATTGTCCCTCTGGTGTCGTATGATACACCAAATCCATATAGTACATAAAAGAAATGGGAATAAAGGCGTAGACTTACTGCGGCGCACGGAGCCACGCGCTTTGCAAGAAAATGTATGTAGAAGGTGTTTGTGTTTGTGTCGACTATAACCCTCGTAAACGCTGCGCATCAATTGACCTCATTAGTACCTATGTGCGTGGCTTGCTTGAAAATGGCGCTCAAAGTTGTCAACGCCATGCCAGTGGCGTGAAATTGGAGAGGTGGACGGCAACAGGCTGTTGATGATGATGCCAGTTTTGAGATACGCCTTGTGAAACGGATACGTTTTGCGTTTACCACCATATTCTTGCAAAACAGACTACAACTACAGTTGTAATTAGTTGTGTGTGTGTCAATCAATCAATCTTTATTTTTGAACACAGGTATTACAATTCCATAATTGTAATACCTGTGTTCACAAATAAAGATTGAAAATGAAGACCATTCTTATGTATACATTTTGTCGAGCTCTACGTTCTACCAATGAATTTGGTGTACGAATATATTGGATGTTTAGTATTCAATCTGAATTTATATAATTCAAAGTCAAGTTCAAGTAAATAATGTCAGTTAGTTAAATATATTATTAATATATTAAGTACTTGTAATTAATCAATCATAATTTATTTTTACATGCATGTCAATGGTAAATTATATAATAATAAGAGCTGGTAATGTCAGAATTTATCATTGAAACATTCTTCTATAGAGTAATATGTCTTATCTATTAGAAATAAATACAATGTACTTTTAAATTTTCGGACAAATAAACAAATGAATCCACGCAGCTGAAATGCGCCGAATACGCCCTTGCACACCATGCGCCACGGTGGGTCTGCGCCTTAAAGATAACGCTCTAGGATTCCCTATACCGTGCGTGGGTGCCATAGGAAACAATCGCAATAGCAAATAGTCAGACGCGAAACAAACATTTGTTACGCCATGCAAATATTTATGCTGCTGCGAGTCTACATCTAGCCATAGTCGTTAGTATACATACAGATTTATTATGATAGGTACCTTTTAAAAAAAAAACTTGTTAGAAATTTTATAACCATTTTATACTCGTTCGGTTCAGGTATTTAAATCAAATGTGACTTTTAACACGAACACATATTAAGTAAGTAAACTACTGTTTAAACTATTGGTTCAATTGATTCCGTTATTGTAATTGTTGTTACATTGGTTTTTAATTCCATTTATTTTTAAACTGAGTCTTTTTTAAAATAAAAATGATTAAAAAGACACATCAAGAATGTTTACCTTTATTTAACTACCTAAAGAAAACGAGTATGGTGGAGTATTGGCGGACTAGTGGCGCGTATTTAATTGTACTCGTTTGATGTTGGGATGCCAATATGCCATCATGACGAGACACAATGCTATGTATCATAAATTCATAACTGATGGCTGGTAGATCAGTGAAAACTCGTGGATCAGTCGATGACAAACGACTATCGTTTTTTTTCCTTTTTCTTTTCAAGTTGTATACCTTTGCTGTGTTAAATCTTTTTAACTATTGCTATCATCATGACGACAGGGTAGGCGCAGTGGTTTAGCGATTGGTTGCTGCACTGCGTGTCGCGGGTTCGATTCCCACACGGAAAAATATTTTTATGGCCTACATATAGTTGTAAACGCACCCACGAAACAGGCGGATTTTTTTTTTTTAAGTAAATAAGATCTTTTCCGTCGAGTCGTCGTTCATTTATTTTATTTCTTTAAAATGGTAGTTTTTTTTTTGTTTTTATGTAGTCCTTAAAAATAAACACAGTTGTTTTGTAATATCAACTGTACTTTTCCGACATACCTGCGTGCTTGTTTGTTTACGTTTGTACACTGCCGTGCACTTATTATCGAAACCAAATCAGGAGCAGCCGATCTAAGTAGCTCGAGCCTTTACGGGTGATTATAAATTAATGCATAACATATTATTATAATGTGGGCAGAATGTCAATTATTTTGTTACCGTATCCTTGTCCCGCTCTTGCCTGCGTTTAAACGTTGTTGCGGACTCTGTCTTAATTAATTGCTTACACCTTAGTTTATCCTTGGGTTCCTTGGAATAAGGGTGTGAGGTTTTCTTACAGTAATAGCGTGTAAATTGTGGTTTGAAACAGAGGTTATGTAGGGAATTTATTACTAGGTATTGCTCACGAGTACGTCTACAAAATTGTACACCGGTAACTTGCTCTGGGGTTTCGAGAAAATCTTTCTGACTGCTATACACTCCCCACAAATCTTCAAGATTGAAGTGTTGTTCAAGTTATGTGTGGGTCTATTAGATTGGCACGCCACCATTGCGGCGATAAGCCCCCTCTTTAAGGAGTGGTTGGAGAGACGCCACGGTGTCCTCATCTTGCTGCCTGACGCCGGTACTCACCGGACACGGCTGTTTCGGGAGGTAACAGTTTCGTTCGGATTCAGCGGGAGGATACATCCGGGTGTCCACACCGGGATCGGTGGAGCATACGGTGGAAATCTGCCCTGTTTGGGCGGAGCAACACCGTCGCCTCGCCGAGGCGATCGGCGGCGGTGACCTCTCGCTTCCGGCCCTGGCGAGGGAAACCTCACGCCCCAGGCGCAGACGCAGGGCGATTCCCGGCTACTGACGGCGCGGGCCTGCGGATGGTGATTTATGGGTGACTCGCCGTCCGGTAACAACCAGGCACGGATCGACGGCGCGTCGTGATCCACGCGCGCCTCAAAGAGATGTCATCAAAGAAATCGGGGCCCCATCGCGGCCCTGGAATGCAAAGGGTAGGAACCCGGGTGGGTTTTAGTCAGTAAGAATCTGACACTCCCTTCCGCTCCTTCCGGAAGAAGTCGTTTGAAGATTTCCCATCGAGAAAAAGGAGACTTTTCAATGTATTTCAATAATTTAAAAATAAATTAAAGTATTCCATGTAAGCCAAGAATTTTGTAACCTACGAGAACACAAACTAGCTCTTGTGGTTTTCCCTTGTTTACTAGTTTATCCTGCGCATAGATCATGTTTATGATGTCAATATTAGGTAAAAAAATAGAAAGATATTATAATAAAAGAAATAATAATGAATGAGGAAATGCCCATTTGTGGAGTACGTAATACGCACTTTAAAAATAATAAACAAACATGTTTGTAAACAATACTGGAGTGTATTGGCGAAAATGACGGAACTCTTGATATGTAATTACTGACATATAATTACCGTTAAACCTTTAAAACTGGTTATTCCACTAGAATCTACTTGAAATTGAAATGTTGTACCTACTCGGATCTTGTTTATTAATAATCACACCTACTTGTTCTTACGATCCTACTTAAATATTATCAATTCAAGGTCTGTTTATAACAAGACAATATGTTACTTAAAATTATTTAAAAAAGCACTATTTTTATATACTACTCTCTCTACTTTTCTTTTTTGTACTACTAATACTATCGTTTAGGTTTTACGGGTAAATCCTTAAATGTATGTCGTTTTGTAGCAATTAAATACATTTTCTTTCTTTCTCTTTCTTATATACTTTTTATTGATGCTCGTCTGACCACAATCTCACCTGATGGAGAGTTATGGTGTGGTCAACCATGGAGCACGCTTGTCTAGAAGTAACCTATTCACTCTTGACTTCCAGGTTGTAGTGGTGAACTTAAAACGCTCATGTCAAGAATAGGGTAGTTGCCTAAAAATCTAATTAGTCCGTAAGATAGACTTCCTAAAAATATTGGACACGTATTTTTTATTTTTTCACGTAAACAAAAAACGACGATATAGTGCGTTGAAAACTCGTGTGACGTCACTCTGTGCGATTTTTACCACGCCCTGATGTCAGAAGCCCCCCACTCATGATCTTTGAAGCTTTTTATCTTCGTCAATTTTTAGAGATTTCATAAAGCAAAAAATACGGGTCCAATATTTTGCGATAATCTAACTGACGGACTAAATAGAATCATATTTTTATTCCTCAGGAAACAACCCTATTCATGATACAACTTTTTATTTTTCTAACCTGTTTATATTCCTTTCCAGGTTATCTTGAAACCGCTGAATCCCTAAACCTCAAGCCCATCCCATCCTGAATGAAGAATTCTAACGAAAAGTTACCTTCGTCAACCCTCGAAACCACTTCTGATATAAATCCTTTTAATATATAAACCAACATTAAGATGAAAGGCGAACTAAGACTGAAATATCACTTTCATTGTCATGAATATTATGTATTGTGAAGGTTGCTTGCTTAAGCAATACTTAACTCTTAAATACAATGTGCCTTTTACTCACACAAAAGTGTGTAAAATCCCTGCATTTCATATGCCATAAAGAATGAAACATGTCACCAATCAGAGTACGGGACAATGGCATGCAAGGTACATGTACTTGCACTTGTGCGAGTTGCACATGTGTATTTAGGGTGTAACAAGTTTTGTTTGGTGGATGTCACTATACGCATTGCATGCTAGCTACTGGCATGCGTTGTTAAATGTATGATGGTGTATTAATTAGCAACTTGTAAGCTAATTTAAGTAAATTTGGCACGAGAGATTTAACACTTTATACTTCGGTAGCGCCCAATAACTTGAATGAGAGCTGGTTGCAGTTGGAAACGTGGTGAGAAATCGTTTTGGTGGGATTTGACGACTCATTCCGCCTTATTCCAAAACAAGGTTTTTCTTTAAACCAGGTTTAAACCATTGAGCTCGGTTTTGTATTTCGAATCTTGATCATGTCAGAATAAGATTCAAATTACAAACCCTGGCTCAATGGTTTAAACCTGGTTTAAAGAAAAACCTTGTTTTGGAATAAGGCGGATTAAGTTTAGAAGAGGTTTTTATTCAATTATAATAACCTCTTTTAAATTTAATGAGTAGAGAGAAGACGGTCAACATGTGGTTCTTTTTTATAATCAATTTTATTAGGAATAAATTAACCGATTCACTGGGAACTCCTACCGTGTGTGTGATTAAGACTTTTGCACAGAAATTTACAACCTAGAAATAGTTCTTTGCTCCATGCAAAAGAAGTTCTTGCACAAGTAATGAAATGCATGTCATAAGTGCAAATTGTGTATTCCCGGCTACAAAAATGGTTGCAGCTTCAATAAAGTCGAAATTGCTATAGCAAAAAATTGTTTCAGACACGAATCGCATGAAACATCCGGGGCGTCACCGTTTTAATAAATACAAGATGAGAATCTCTTCGACCCGGCCTACGATCAAACGTGCTCTGTATTCTATCGAACGGAGCAATCGATTCTACTGGCAGATAGAAATATGAGGTCCATATAGAACAGATCGGTAGATATAATCAGCGATTCGAGCCTTGCTCTACGGTTGAGAGAGCACGCAAACCGTCTGCCCCAATTAAATGTGGCAGGCGTTGATCGCTAACAACCTTTTATCATAATTTCTGAGTGTATTCGGAATATATGTTACCTTATTTGTCTGTGCGAAAATGTTCTCTTTCTTTGGTACATGGGTGCTTATGTACCAAAAGCATGAGAATAATGGTAAATATATTCCGTAAACATATATTATCTGACAACAGTCTTGCTAAGAAGTATTTTGGTACAGTTAATGGGTTGTGGAGGTCTGGTAGGCAGCCATTCCACGTAAAATTCTGGTATTCAGCTGACTCCGGTTTGTCTGGGAGTCGACCCCATTATAGTTAGGAAAAGGCTAGGCTGGTGATGATGATTTATTTATTTAAACTTTATGTACAATAGTGGTACGTGGGCGGACTTAATGCAACAAGGCATTCTCTACCAGTCAACTTTTGGGTTAAAAACTGTGGTAGGTGTTCAACAAATAAATAAAATACAAACTATATTTTTTGGGAAAGAAATTACAAATAAATATATGTATAATACTATTAAAATAAATATATGCTAAAATAATAAACTAATAAATATGATGTTTTATAATAATTTTTATGTTTATGAGAACTTATAATAATTATGACGAAGACCAAATTAAGAATGACAAGGCTAGTGTTTACGGATTTTACACTTAAAAGAAAATTTAGACTCTTGCCGCCTTATTCCAAAACAAGGTTTTTCTTTAAACCAGGTTTAAACCATTGAGCCAGGGTTTGTAATTTGAATCTTATTCTGACATGATCAAGATTCGAAATACAAAACCGAGCTCAATGGTTTAAACCTGGTTTAAAGAAAAACCTTGTTTTGGAATAAGGCGGTTGATGTCAAGGGGTAGCATATTATACCAGAGTTTAATGGTAGAAATAGTGTAGGAATTAGACATAAACCCGGTGAGGTGAGAAGGCATACGAAGAAGTAAGTCTTTGGATGCTCGAAGGTTAAGACTGAGAGAACTGCCCAACACTTTGAAATATTGATGATATATTCCGAATATACGCGGTAATATAGGTACTGTTACAGGTACTTAAATGAAAAAAATGAGTTTGGAACCGACCATAAAAGGTTTCTACAGGTGTCAGCGAGATAAATACCAGTGTAACGAATTATAATGAAGCAGAGAAGTTTACAAACAGGATCAAATCATGTATTTTTAAAAAGCGTCCGTATTCGCAGCGCAGTTCTGAACTGTCAATAACTAAAAATAAATAATCATTATAATTATTGTTTTTATGACCAATTATGTAAATGCGGATGAGTTTTATTTAATTTAATTTCTTATATGTTTGTATTGTTTTTTTAATGTAAGTAAAGTAGTAAAGTGGTAGCAAGTAACAAAAGACTCGTACTTTTAGGGTGTTCCTAATAATTAGTACGAGAAATAATAATGATAATAACATCAGCCATTCTTGGATATTTTACTAGTTATAGAAATCATAATTCTATTTTCTGCGTACGTTGGATTAAAAAAAAATATTGGACACGTATTTTTTGACATCTTAAAACGTAAAAAAAAATATAGATAAAGCTCATCAAAGTTCATGCGTGGGGTCTGGTGACGTCACGTCGCTGGTAAAAATTGTAGCACGTAGTGACTAGACGCGAGTTTTCAATGCACTGTATAGTCTTCATTTTTTTTTTGCACGCAAAATACGCGCTTGGTCGTGGAGTTGCGGAAACCAGCCCGATTTACATATACATAAATATCGTCTTCATTTTATGTTTACGTGAAAAAAATAAAGAATACGTGTCCAATATTTGTTGATTAAATCTACCAGACGGACTAATTCAACTTTTTCAGTAAAATACCCTATTGTAGGGTCTTAAAATGTAGGGAACATTTTGACATTCAATTTCGCTGGAATGATTATAATTAATACAACTTGAATTTGAACGGGTTTTTAAGTAAGAGAATTGGCCGTCAGGACTGCTATAAGCTACTATTTATAATACATTCTCTGTATATGGTAATTCACAGACTCACGGAACCGTGAAGTATGGCTGAAATAAAGGAGGCCCAGTAGTGGGTGATTCCGGGCTAAAATAATGATGATGATGTTAACGAATTTGTTTATTTGCCTAGTGTCCGTCCCTGAGATAGGCAGGCTTAATAATTAATGATATTTAATGTCATGTGCGTCTAAATGAGGGGAATAAAGCATTTTTCTTTCTTTCTTTCTATGTACCTATTCTCAGTCATTTCCTCCACTCGACTCCTTCAACTATTTGTAGCCATAGATAACATTTGATTATTTTACTTTAAATCTAACTATATATACACTTAACCTAAAAATAAACTAACATTCTCCTAACTACAAAATGGCATCAAAAACTCGTCTGCATCGCTATCGACTGGGAGTGAGCCCAATAGACTGGCGGCATCGCCACGTTGTATGGCAATGCTTATCCATTATCCGAAGTAAAATCCAGCCCTTGGGTCACGCGAAGTGTCAACCAAACGTTTACTCGAATGAGTCAAATTGACTGCAAATTCAGCTTTTTATTTAATTACATCTATCGATTTGATTTCGTTGTCATGGAAACTGAGTAGAGTTCCCTTAAAAATATTTTTATTTTGACTCACGATCGAGTCAAACCCTAATTTAAATCCAGAGCTTGGTTCGTTTTCAGACTCTAGTAGAGTTTGACAAAAACTCTGCTTCAAATTCTTCATTAATTCACAAATCCAGTGCAGATTTGACTTCGTTGTTTCTCAATTTATTATCAATGCTCTTCCTCCCACAAAAGGCCTTTAATATTCTCAGATTTGGTATCGCTGTACGAATGTGAACACGGTTGCATTGCTCCACACAAAGCTTCAACATTTGTCAAAGCACTCGTTCTAAACCGTGGTAATGGATTGGATCCGAATTGGATGTCAACCTTAATTGGTATTCGGTAGGTCCTGACTAGCTTCGTCGTTCGTTTTCTAGAATCTATTCGAAGAGTTCTTGAGGTTATTTTTCAGCTCATCAGCTTAATCCTAACTGATATTATAAATGCGAAGTCAGTTTGTTTTTTACGCCCTCACGTCTAAATAGCTGAATTTGATGAATACTCGTACACAGATGGGACTGTGGGATTTACTAAGCTTTATGTGTAAAAGCTTGCCTAGTCAGGACCTCAAAAAACTTATCTACCTTTTTTTTTATAAAAAAGACAAAATTTGAAATATTAATTAGCAGGTTCTTTATTCAAATTTTCTGAGAAAATAAAGGGACTCAAACATTTTTCTATGGGAGCCCTCCCATATTATGTACTTAAATAAACAAAGGTTCTTAAGTGATTTTCACATTTTCTTATTTTTACTTTCTTCAAATATATGGTAGAATGAAACTGGGAACTATTATAATAAGAAGTATATATGTATAAGCACGTCATTTATCATTCATAGCATCTTAATCATTCCTAATTATTCATTTGTTCCATTTTTAATGTACTCATTGTTGCCTCCAAATACGTTACACTTTAGGGCACCATGTTGCGACTAGGTATTTTGTTTAGTGTCTTCTACCAGTTTATATACGTACCTAAGTATATGTTTCACAATACACCAAAATTTTGGGCGGGTAGCAATGCCACAAAAGGTTTATCCCCTTTAGAATCCGCTAATGATATGATTAGATTTTTTTTTAACCTTTGCCATACTTAATCAAAATGGATAATGTTTATATTACCACAATATTGTTTCAGTCTACCAGAAAAATTAACAAAGAGTTAATAACGAACTTCATTGTACCACGAATTGATAAAGAACAATTTAGCCTAGTTAATCGATTAAGCAAAATAAAGCATTCACTCTAGTCTAGACAACGTTCAGTATTGATGCATTATGATCGAGGATCCATTGAAAAACTTATTGTATAAAGTACAATAAGTTTTTATGTAGATAAAGTCCATCAATATCCACTGTAAATTCCAGCGTTGGCCATTGTGGAGATGCAAGCGAGAAGTTTGATATTATTTATATTATTATGCATCCTTATACATCCATCAATATTGTCGTCATTACGGGTACTCAGAAGCCAGAAAATCTGACAGCAGTCAGGGTATTGCATTAACCAGTTACTGGGTTTTGAAAGTCGGACTGGCAGATGCTTCATCTAAAATACTTGTATTCAGCTGCATCATTGTTCGGTCTGTCAAAAGTCTAGTCAGATTCATCCATATTCTTTCTAACTGCTCACACGAAGCCTTTACATCCAGGAACTCTTCGAAGGGTTTTTTTCGAGGTAAAATCAACGTCATTACCAAGAGTAATAATTTCTCAGAAATGAACGTGAACGATATGTAATCAGCAATCTAGGAACTGCTGTAATTCCGACGCTCAGAATAAGAAAACACTGATTCACTAATAAGTTAAATTGTTTTTGGTAAGGAAACAACTTGCGTTTACAACATGAACCGGGTTGAATTGTGATGAGTCATGTTTAAAAAAAAATAGATGTGGAGTACTCAGATGCCATTAGTGACGTCACATTGTTGGCGTAAATGGCGGCCAGTACGTTTTATAGCATAGTATAAACAAATGGGATTCAAAAATGGAATGCAATTGTGACGTTCATTTTATATACTGCTGCGCCTGCGTGTGATCGCTCGATTTATCTAGTCTGTGGTGTATCAAAACATTTGTCTTTATGACTCAGCTGAAGACGTCATTTATGAGCTGTTACCACTACATAACGGGAAGAAATAACATGACAGAACTCTCATAGATGTCCTAAGGATATTGCCACAACTTTGATGTATCTTTTATTTCTACTTTCATTCAAGTAGACGCCGTCAAATTCGTCCAACACTTCTGCTCACATTTACGTCGTAATACAAACGATTTACTTCAGTCACAGAGTATTTCGCAGGCTTTAATACTTTAGTCCACCTGTATGAGCTAGTTGACCCAGTTTCTCTGTAAAAATACGTTTGCGACGTACCTACCAATTGAAATTTCCTGCACTAGCAGTGCTACAAATTGACCAATCAGGGCTGCATGACATGTTATGGAGCTGTTTAAACGTGTACAGTCTACAAAATAAATGGTTTGTAGGCTATGAAATAATGAGGCCAGTAGATTTAGAGACATCTTAGGTCGCAATCAATCGTCGCACTGTCCTGATTTTTTGGGACGTTGTCACCGAACCGAAAACAACATTTTCGGTTTTTTCAGATTTTGGCTTACCTAAACCTTCTAAACAGCGAATCTCTACTCTGACTCTCTGACTTCTACGACAGACAAACACGACACAATGTGAATTAGTATCTATACTAATATTATAAAGCTGAAGAGTTTGTTTGTTTGTTTGTTTGTTTGTTTGTTTGAACGCGCTAATCTCAGGAACTACTGGTCCGATTTGAAAAAATCTTTCAGTGTTAGATAGCTCATTTATCGAGGAAGGCTATAGGCTATATTTTATCCCCATATTCCCACGGGAACGGGAACTACGCGGGTGAAACCGCGAGGCGCTGCTAGTTTGTAATAATAACAAAATTATGGCAATCCAACTATAGGGAGCTATGCCAATGCTCAATAGACATAAGATGTATGTCGTTAGAAGGTGCTATTCTGGAAGAACATTTGCTGGTTACTTGACTTTTGTTAATTGTCAGTATGTTCAAAATTAATGACTTAATTAGGTGAATAATTTTGAAGAATTTATAGCGTCTTTACAGCCGTAAGATATACAGCATTGGAGCTTTTAAGAAGACCCTTTACTACAAAAACAGCTATTCCCAATTATACGTCCGTTTGGTGTTCGGCGCCCATTAACCATATAGTAGGGGAACCCAATGGATGTTTTGGGATGTACCGAGCGCAGCAGATGCATCCTGCTGAGTACCTCCACATTTTTTTTTTTTTTGAATGGACTACTCGCAATTCAGCACATTACGGCTGGTTACTGCTCAACCGGGCAATCCTGTGGTTGCCTTAGATTCTAAGGCCCCCAGCCAGGGCTTAAACTACTTAAAAACTAAATGGCCGCTCGCTAAGGGCATCTCCTGTGGGACACGGGCCTCGGCTTAGCGGGGTCATTGAGGGGGGGCAGCAAGGGACAGGCTGGGTCAGATTTATATTATTTAGGGGATTTAACGTTAATGGCTCAGCAGCGCGGGCTGGCTCGTTAGGCAAAAGTCGGGGAGGGTTTTGACGGGGGCGTCGCGATGGACCTCGTCGGTGAGGTCGGTATACGGAACGCGTTCTGAGTTTATTTTTTCTAAGAGTGCTGGTTTTCCCTACTACTCTCTTGGGTCAGGGTGATGGGGTCATCGGGCTCAACAAGGGTATGCCGCGGTCGGCGGATCTTGCTGATCTGGGAGGGCGTGTATCGGGTAGCCGATACGATAAGGGGGTTCTGGTGCTTTTCAGCGGACTCTATGAAACGCTTTGAAATACGCTTCATGAATTGTTTGATACGGAGGTCGACATGGAGACGCTCATTTCTAACGTACCACGGGGCTCCCGTAGCCTTTCGGAGAAACCGGTTTTGGATAACCTGCCAGCTATGGATCTGGCGGGGCTTAGCGTGTGCGAAGGCTACACACGCATAAGTCATTATCGGGCGTATGCACGTGGTGAAAATGCGTAGTTTGCATTTCAGGGATAGCTTGCTGCGTGCGTTCAGCATGTAATGAAGCCTACTGAGAGCGAAAGCGGCACGATTGCGCACCGTCTTAATGTGCTCTCTGAAAGTAAGCTTTCGATCGAGGATCACACCTAGATATTTAGCTTGCTCAACCCAGGGGATCGGCTTGCCAAATAACGTGATCGGGCTGGGTCGGGGGGGGAAGAGACGAGTCTTGGGCTTGTAAAACAAGATCGCCTGACTCTTCTCTGGGTTGACTTCCACTCTCCATTTCCGGAACCAAGCGCCTAGTGCGTTTGCGGATCTCTGGAGGTGGCCGGCTATTGCCTTCTCGCTGTTGCCGGAGCAATATATCGCCGTGTCGTCAGCGAACAGAGCTAGCTGTGTCTTGGAGCTAGTAGGAATATCGCTTGTAAATAGCGAGAACACTAGGGGGGAGAGAACACCGCCTTGGGGTACTCCGGCGCGAATGGGGTGAGGGGACGAAAGTGCACCTTCGATTCGGTACTGGAAGGTACGGTTCGACAGATAATCTCGTAAGATGAGCACGAGACGATCCGGCACACCGAGCTGGTATAGCTTGTATATCAGCCCGTTGTGCCAGCCCTTGTCGAAAGCTTTGGCTATATCGAAGAACAGGGCTCCCGTAACGAGACCGCGCTGGTATTTGGCGCTGATGTGTTCAACGATACGGTAGACCTGTTGGACGCAAGAGTGGTTTGATCTAAAACCAAACTGCTCATTGGGGAGAAGGCTCTTAGCTTCGACGAAGTCCTTGAGACGCTTATGAATAAGCCTCTCGTAGACCTTACCTAGGACTTTGAGCAGACTGATGGGACGATAGCTGGACGGGGAGGACTTGGGTTTTCCTGGTTTTGGGATACCGATGACGGTAGCCTCTTTCCACGTCTGTGGGAACATGTTGTTGGACAGAGCGCCATTGAAGATGGCGGTCATTAACATGATCAGAGTAGCCGGGAAGAGACGAACCACTTTATTGGTGATTCCATCGGAGCCCGGGGCTTTCCTGGGTTTGAGACGGCCGATGATCTCCTTCGCCTCATCGGGAGTGACGGGGGGAGTACCTCCACAGTGGGTAAGATCTTTATATAGGGCCGTACGTCTAGGACAGCCTGTCAGATAAATAAAAAAAATTGATCCCATTAAATTAAAGCCAGAAAATATGACTATTTGAGAGTAACGTAGGTGTGAAAGGAAACTGAAGTTTAAAAAAAACATACTCGAGCGTTGTTGATTTTTTTTAAATTAAGAGTATAATCGCAGTGTTATTCAAATGTAGTTTTTCTTGCAATTGAACTCTTTTTGTCAATACTTTTTTTTCCTGGATGGGAAATCGTCAAGTGACTCCTCCCGCTCTGGGCGGAGCGGAAGGGATGCCTCAGATGGCAATTCTGCCATTATTCCGAAGACAGATTTTGCGTGATTGCACCAAATGTAGTGTAGGAGTGACTGGCTTAAACCTCAAGGACGAATTGGCTCTGGTTTCCTCCTCATAGACGTTAAAAGCTAAATAAATCATACTTTTGTAGGGTTATTATTTTCCAGTGGTTCATATATTTATGTTAGTAAAAAGCTTTTAGAAAACTTCTAGTTTTGCGTATTGGGTTCTAATGAGAATACTAACTTCGCGACTGGTGTAAAATATGTTCAGACCTTTTTGTAACTGTGGTTTGATTGCATGAGGATAAACAACCTACTATTACAACGAAAATAACTTGGTAACACATGTATCATTTCTAGTGCAATGAGGAAACCATTTCCAAAAAGAGTTTACGAACAAAATTCATCCAAGAGACGTATACTTAAATATGAACAAAAGTGTCTTGCACTCGTTGGCTTACAGATAAATCTTATCTCAGTATCTTTTACTGCTTCTTGGATTGTTATTTGCAAGTTCTTAGTACGGGCTATTAAAAATAGATCCCAAAAGTACCTACGTGACATTTATTCTTAACAAATTCTATGAGAAACTCGAACACAATGTTCTTACTTAGCTATTCCATTCACATTAATTATTGGTCCTTTGTGCCTTCGGGGATTATCAGCCTCATTCTACCTATAATCTGCGTGTAAACAGGAAAATTCCTATATTTCTCGTAACGACAAACCATTAGTAACTACTTTTTCTCGATAAAGGTCAGTTAAGTTGGCAGGAGATCGCGAGTGCTTAATGGCCGTTGGCTGAATCAGCACCTTTTAGCTAGTCACTCAGGTGCCTATCAATTTGGGGCGGAGGGAGGAAATATTATTTTGATTTGTCATGATTTTTTGTCGAAATTGTGGTCATTTAAAGCTTCATTTTTTTAAGTTCTGTGCTATCCATCTTGTTAGGTGACTAAGTAAGTGAGTACTAAACTTGTTTGTCGAGCTTCATGACTATAGTTCTTGAGGACTTGTGCAAGTTCCGCTCCATTAAATTCGTAGATACGGATTTATCGATAGAGTTCAGCGAGTAAGCAGTATGTCTCCCAGAAAAGGTCAGGTCAACAGATTTTATCTTGTTTTAGGCAATAAGCTGTTTTTCAAAGTAACTAAAGAGATGAAGTGCTATAGATAAGACAACTTAAAACTGAAATCGAGAGCAGTGGTGGCCGTGTGGTAACGGCCCCGGCTTACGAATTGTTGGTCGCTCGTTCAAACCCAGCCAGGCGCAATTACTTTGTGTAATGAATTTCATCATCACTGCTCTCAAAACGGTGAAGGAAATCATCGTGAGGAAACCGGCATGTCCTAGAACCAAAAATTCGAAGACATGTGACATTCACCAACCCGCACTGGGCCCGCGTGGTGGATTACGGCCCATTCCCTCTCCTAGAGAGGAGGCCTGTGTCCCAGCAGTGGGAACGTTAAAAGGCTGATTATAAAACTGAAATCAAGTTATGTCTAAATTAAATATAGGCAAAGATTAACAAGCGATCTTATTAGAAATATAAATACCGGTTTGTTAACATTTCTGCTTCTAAATTCGATTCCATTTGTAACTCAGAATTTAAAATTTGATTCAACTATGTCTTTTGCTATAAGACCATTAAAGTTATTAAATTGTAATGCTTAATTAAAAAAACGGCCCTATGAAAATGCAGGATGGATACATTGAAGGATAGTTAAAGTATAGGTTCTAGTGAAAATAGCAAAAACATGACTAAAACTACCTCATTCTCCGAACCTTTTTTTTATTAGCTGGGAAATCATCAAGTGACTTCTTCCGCCCAGGGCGGAGCGGAAGGGAGTGTCACTCTTATTGACAATGAACCCACCCGTGTTCTTAACTCACCGTAACTCTTTCGAACAAATTCCGCGACCATTCTCCGAACCTACGTTTGCCACGAAGTTATGCAAACCTAAATAAAAATAAAAATTGTGTAACATTATGGGTATGGGTTGGTATCGGAAAATTGATATTTTGTACTATGTCCAAGTCAGTTTAGCTAGGAAAATACGAGCATACTGCAACGCTCATGCGTTTCAGATAAAACATTGAACTGAGAAAGAGTTCTTGGCTGTATAATAACAGACCACGGGTCTTTCTTCTTCGGGTTAAGCAACGTTTGCCTAGATCGGTCCGATGTCTAACCATCCAATAGATAGTTAACGAGAATCCTCCATGCCTTGTCTTCTCCGTTCCTCAGTCTTGCCAGAAGGCATCAACGCGATATCCTTTACTACCCATTAATATTGTGCCATATACAATAGTTTCGTTAGCAGATTTATTCAACTGAAACAAAGAAAATGGCTTACTTTTACAAACAATGTGACTTTCATTACATCAGTTTATTAAAGTTTTGTAAACAAATCATTGTTTTGTCACCGTACGGAAGCACTGTCTCTGAAATGAATTATTATCTAAAGCCAAAAATAAATAATATCCTGAACAATGAAGTGATGTAATAAAACAAACAGCATTGTGATTCATTCGTTCTCTCGGTCAGTGTCACAGTGGAGGTTAGTAGCATGGTTCTAAATTCAAAGTCAAATGAATTGGCGCCTTTTCTTTATTTTCCTTGTCATAATAAAATATGTTTTTCAGCCATGTACTCGTATGTAGGTGTGTATGCATATCGATGTTAGTAGCTCTATAAGCATCTACGCGAGATTTCATTAAACTTAACGTTTCAGGTTTGATGAAAATTCCAGTTCATAATTTTGCTCTCAATCTTCATTAACAGTTAACAGTTGGTTCTTTTTTTCATTGATTTCCCCATGGACCACGGTGTACATTATAAACGAATTGATCGATGCGACCGACAACACGAAAAAATGAAAAAGTTTTAGCGCGAAACTGAAACGTCAAATTGATTTTGAATTTAGAACAAAATATTCTAATGGCGCCTACTCTCGTTTGCCAACTGCGTCTATGGTTGAAGTATGAAAATGAAAACGGCATGGCCGCGTGTTATCCTTTCGTCACGCTAAATGCGCAGCGTAGCTATCCAGTAGTGCTAGTGATAGAGATTTAAATTCACACTTGATTAAATGGAATGTGTTGAGCTACAACCACAGAAATCTTTCTGTGGCTACAACGTAAGTGCTGCATGTCATGGCACATTAGGAGAACAGACTATCTATACTTAATATTATAAAGCTGAAGAGTTTGTTTGTTTGTTTGTTTGTTTGAACGCGCTAATCTCAGGAACTACTGGTCCGATTTGAAAAAATCTTTCAGTGTTAGATAGCCCATTTATCGAGGAAGGTTATAGGCTATATTTTATCCCCATATTCCCACGGGAACGGGAACTACGCGGGTGAAACCGCGAGGCGCTGCTAGTTATGAATAATATGAATACATATATAATTTTTAAGTTAAACCGACGACAGAGGTGATTATTTTGATATGTTGAATGAAACGGTATCTATGTATTTCATTTCCTATTGTTTTCATTCAGTTATTTTTAAGGTTTTTAGGGACTAGTAATTATTGCCTATATGCACACCTACACTACACCTTATTTGATTTTTGCTCTGGACACTGGTGATGAAGATTACTTTAGAATAGGTAATCAATAAATGTTTTCTCCCGCTCTGGGCAGAGCGGAAAGAAGTGTCAGAATCTTTGACTAAACTCAACCGTGTTGCTCCTAATGTCCTTTGTGTATCAGGGCTGCGGTGACTCTTGAATTCCGCAACTGGTGTTAGATTGCGATAAGTTGATTGATTGTTCTCAGTTTATGTTAGGTACATACCTAAATTATGTAGTAAAACGTTTTCGCCAAAACAATTTTCAAATATCTAACGTAACCGTACTGCATTTTGCTTGCACTTTTCATCCCAGAAATTAACAAAATTCAGTAATCTAAAACTCAGAATCCACCATTGATCTACGAAGTTACTTCGAAAGTAGGTAGGTACTTGCAAACCCTTCATGGAGTCGGCCAGCCAATCAGCATAGCGTATCACATGTCATTTGTTGCCAGCACAAGAGTATCAATGTCAGTATGTTTGCGTGTTGATCACTTGTCTTTCACAACTTCAGCTCGCAATCCGTCACTGTCAAACTTAAATATTTGACCATAGACAACCGTACACACGACTTTGAATCTTAGCTGTTGCAGTTTACCATTAAGTTTAGATTTTGAGACTTGTTCCCTTTTTGTATTGTTTCGTTTTTTTGAGTAATATACATATGTTTAATAGGCGATTGGAAAAAGCGCGGGAAACTTCCAACTTGGCGGTCGTGTATTTTTTTGAATTCATCTTGAAATTTTTAAAACAGTGTATTATAAGATCAGTAGAAGTAGTTTAGTGTTGTATATTCTTCTATTTATTGTTTTATCTTAGATTTGTAAATATTCTCCGGTAGTGGTAAGTTTTTTAATTATCTATTAGATTGTTAAGCATGAACGACCCGCCTGACCCGGGGGACTTCGTTCCCCCGGCAGGCTTTTTTGTAACGGTGAAATCTAATGAATCGGGCATGGATACCGATGGCTCAACTTCGGGTCGAAAATTAAAAAGAAGTCGTTTGTTAGTCTGCAAGCACTGCAATAAACGTCGCCGTACCCGTAAAAACAATGGTTCCGAAACTTCGGGTTGTAGCATGGATTCGAAAGTTACTGATTCGGTGCCTAAACATAACGAAATTATGCCTATAAATGTTGCTACACTTGCTACTGATATCTCTTCTCCTTCTTTAGTACCCGCTTCTCAGATTGGCAGAACAAGTTACGAAAGTACGGACAGCACACCTTTTTTGATACATGTTCAAAAAACTTTTACTGCCCCCGATGAAGGTACGACATTGCACCCCATCACTTTTGGAAAGTTCCTTAAGCATAATGCCTTCAAAAATATAATTAATGGAAGTGTTAAAAAAATTGGACGAAATAAGATTTCACTTTCTTTCTCAAATCACTTAGACGCTAATTCTTTTATTGCGCATGAGAGCCTTAAAAAATTTAATTACAAAGCGTTCATACCTACGTTTAATGTTACACGAATGGGTTTAGTACGTGGTGTTCCAGCGGAATGGTCTCCTGAGGAAGTTATAGATAATATAACAGTACCAATTGGTTGCGGTCCGATATTAAAAGTCAGACGACTGAATTTTAAAACCACTGTTGATGGAACAACAATCTGGAAACCATCTCAATCCATAGTTGTTACCTTTGATGGTCAGGTTTTGCCTAAAAGGATATTTATGTGCTATAATGCCTTACCTGTGGACTTATATATTTTCCCTACCATACAGTGCTTCAATTGTTGTAGATTTGGACATACAAAAATACAGTGTAGGTCCAAACCTCGCTGTTATAAATGTGGCCAAGGCCACTCTGGGGAGAGTTGCGAAAAAGAAAATGCTACTTGCTGCCTTTGCTCTGGCTATCATTTTGCTACTAACAAATCTTGCCCAGAATTCTCCAGACAAAAATCCATTAAACAATACATGGCACAAAGTTCAGTTTCTTATGCTGAAGCAGCAAAATTGCATCCCCCTGTAACTAAAACATATGCAGATACAGTTTTATCCTCTCCTTCTCAGAAATTTGCAGATGCCCCAATAATTTCATCCCCTAATACTTCAAATAATTATAAGAAGACAGTCCACTTAAAACCACGTTCACCCCCAAAACATGTACATGGTTATAATAAAGAAGCTCACAACGCTATTGTTAGAGATTTTGCCATACCTCAGCCTTCAAATGGCTGTGCTTTGTCAAGTAATATTAATAATGAAATAAAGGAAACAAATTTTTCCATAAATGATCTTCTTACTGCTTTATACAATCTTCTCTCCCAGTTCAATATGTCACCGTCCAACGTTGCCCAATCTTTTAATTTACCTCAACCCATTCATAATGGACACATCCAAAATAATCCAGTGGAACTGTCGCAGTCTTTTAAACAAAAAGAGTGATGTCATACATCTAATAAACAAATATGAGCCTTTTGTCTTTGCTCTAGCAGAGACTTGGCTGAAAACACATAATATTTTTAAAATTAATGGTTATTCAACCATTAGAGAGGATAGATCTGATGGGTATGGTGGAGTAGCTATACTTATCAAGAATTCTATTCCTTTTTCTTCTATTACTTTACCACCTCATAGTGAGGAATTCTCCATTGTAGCTATTAAAGTGTATCATAGTTGTATAGTTTCTATTTATATTCCTCATCCTTCTTCCTCTATTCTTCAAGAGGTGAATGATCTCTTTTCTTTTTTACCAAAGCCTTTCTTAGTATTGGGGGATTTTAACTGCCATCACCAATCTTGGGGTTGTTCATCAAATAATAGTTATGGGGATGAACTATTAAATATAATAGACTTACACAACTTGTGCATCTTGAACTCAGGAGAAGTCACACGTCGGTGTGCTCCCAACCAAAACCAAAGCGCAATTGACCTTTCCATCTGTTCTCCAAGTTTAGCTTCATCATTGACTTGGTATACTCTAACCTCTACTTATGGTAGTGACCATTTTCCAATAGTTATCACATATCCTCTTTCCAAATCAAATGCACCGCTAAGAAGATCAAATTTAAAACATAAACTGCCAAATAGAAATAATAATGACTGGGACAAATTTAGAGATATTGTTGACAGAAAGCTTAGCTCCCTGCCTATCATATCTGATGGCAATGAAAATATTTGTGCAGTAGCTTTAGCACACATATTAATTGCAGCGGCAGATGAAGTTTTTCCTGTAAAAAATAAAAATATTAATAGAATACCTTCGCCTCCATGGTGGGACTCAGAATGCACAGAATTGATAAACAAACGTAAAGAAGCTGAATACAATTACAACTTGGATATGTCTGATGATAACTTTGAAATTGTTTCTAATTTAATTAAGTTAACTAGTAAACTTTTCAAGAAGAAAAAATTTGATTCTTGGCGTAACTTTTGCACATCAATTTCACCGAATACTCATCCTACCATTGTCTGGCGTAATATTCGTAGATTTAGGTCTATTTATAATAACCCTGCCCCTATTCCTGATTCTTTAGCCAGTGACTTCTTAAATACATTGGCACCTCCTTGGGTGCCTGAGGCTATTGAACTGAATTTGCCACTTGTATCAATCAACCATGATATTTCGGAAACTCTAGAGCTGCCATTCACTCTTATTGAATTAAAGGGTGTTATTCACAAAACTAAGGACTCCGCACCCGGCATTGACGGTATCCCGTATTCCTTTTTTGCTAATCTTAATGACGACGTCCTCAGTTATTATTTAAAGCTTGTCAATTCTGTAATGATTACTGGAAACATCCCTGAAGAATGGAAACGTCAAATGGTGTTGCCATTCCTCAAACCAAATAAAACTCCATCTGATCCTTCTTCATATCGCCCCATAGTTTTGTCTTCAATTTTAATGAAAATAGCGGAACATTTAATAAAAAATCGCCTAGAATGGTATGTTGAAAGTAAGGGCCTTTTGGCAGAATCACAATATGGCTTTAGAAAAGGTAAAAGTACCACTGACTGTTTAAGCATTCTAGCATCTGATATTCGGTTATCCTTTTCTAATAACCAATCAACCGTAGCAGTTTTTCTTGATATTAATGCGGCATATGATAATGTTGTACTATCAATTTTACAAAATAAATTAAAAGCCTTAAAGGTTCCGTCAAATTTGTCCAATTTCGTTATTAATATCCTGACTGCACGCTCTGTCAGTGTTGCCAGTCGGTCATGTCAAAAATCACCTGAAAAATAAAAAAATGTAACCTTTTTGTATAAAAAATAACCTTTCATATTTTTAACCGACTTCTAAAAAAGGAGGAGGTTCTCAATTCGGATGTTTGTATGTTTTTTTTAAATGTTTGTTCGCGCATAACTACGTCGCTTGCCAACCGATTTGAAAAATTCTTTTTTTGTTGGAATGGGTATACTTCCCAAATGGTCCCATGAAAATTTTATCGAAATCGAACAAGCGGTTTTTTGTTAATTTCAATAAATGATAGCAAATCTGTCGGGATAGCTGAAATCGTATGTTTGTTTATTGTTTACCTACACCAATTTATACCACGTACGCTGTGATGGGTATGTTTAGCTGGGAGTGAACCACTAAAAAGGGAAAAATAAAAAAACTTTACAAAACATAAAACCGACTTCTAAACAAAAAAGTACAAAATAACTTTAATTTCGGAAGTCGGTGTGTTCAAAAATATGAAGCAACCAAAAACACCGAGTTCTTAAATTAAAGTTATTTTGTAGTTTTTGGTTTTTTTTTTGTTTAGAAGTCGGTTTTATTTTTGTAAAAAGTTTTTTTTTTACTGGAAAGGTAAGTATTTTAAGTTGATAGAATAGAATATTAGTTTTATTGATTTACATAAACATCGGTGATTATTTGAGCACTTGCCCGCATTTCTTGATTTATTCATATTGATCCTATAAAATAAAATTGATGGATTCAAGGTTTTTGTTCTACTACTGCTAACGAAGCTTACCAACATGAAAAATGCTAAAACGAGCGTTCCGTTTTACGTTGCTTTTATGTAAAAAATTAAAATTTAATTCTACAAATCCCGAAAAATCACCTAAAAGTAACCTTTTCATTAGTGTAACCTAAAAGTAACCAATGCAGTTCAAAAATCACCTAAAAGGTTACAAAAGTAACCTTCTGGCAACACTGCGCTCTGTTAACATGCTAATAGGAGATCATGAAGCATCTCGCCTTGTGTGGAGAGGTCTCCCACAGGGTTCTGTGCTCAGTCCCCTTCTATACAACATTTACACTTTTGATATGGACTCGTCCTTATTAACTAACCATGTTAAGGTTCTTCAATACGCTGACGATTTGTTACTGTATTCGTCATGTCCCTCTGTTGACAAGGCTACCTTTAATATCAATTCCGCTCTGTCTACTCTGGAGTCATGGTTAGATTTAAATGGCTTGGATTTATCCACGTCTAAAAGTGCTGCTGTATTATTCACCCGGAAGAAAATTATTCCTTCAGTAAATATTCTGTATAGAGGAGTACCTATTCCAATAAAAGATAAATTCAGATATCTGGGTGTAATATTTGACTCTAAATTAAGCGGTGTTCCCCATTGCGATTATATTGTAAACAAATGTGAAAAACACTTAAACATGCTTCGATGCCTCTCTGGTGTGTGGTGGGGTGCACATCCCTTTTCTTTAAAACTTATTTATAACGCAATCATCAGAAGCACTCTGGATTATGGATCGTTCGTTCTGGAACCTGGCAGTGCGATGGCCTTTAAAAAATTAGATCGCATCCAATATAAAGCTTTACGTATCATTTTGGGTGCTATGAAATCTAGCCCCATTAACGCACTCCAAGTGGAATGCGGGGAAGCTCCATTATATATAAGAAGACAGTTCCTATCCGACAAATATGTATTCCGGATTCTTCAGCTCTCAACTCATCCTCTCGTGCCCAAACTGGGCTCTCTGATAGTGCAGATGGAATCTTCAGATTACTGGTCCCATAAACGTGCTCCCTGTCTAGTTGTCAGCTATAAAAAAATCCTTTCACTTTCTTCTCCTATTCACCGTTCCAATAAACTCCCAATATTTAGCTGTAGTTACGACAGTTTACAGTTCAGTCCCATCATAACATATGACAGTGTGAGTAAATCAGATCCGAATTGCCGATTAAATTTTAACCATTTTCTGACTGAACATTTTGAATACCACCACATTTTTACTGATGCCGCCAAACGTGATCCGATGGGTTGTGTTGGGATAGGTACTTACCATTCTCAATACAATATTGTACAAAAAATAAAACTGCCTCCCGAGACTTCCGTTTTTACAGGGGAATGCTTCGGTATTTTAAAAGCAATAGAATACATTCGTGTTTTAAAGCTCAAAAAATCTATAATTTTTACTGACTCTCGAAGTGCTCTTCTAGCCATTAACAAATCCCCTTACGAAGACAAGTCACAGCTTGCCTTAATTTATTTAATAAGAGAATTTGCGTTCAGAACCATTACCGAGGGTAACACACTTCAATTTGCATGGATTCCGGCCCACGCTGGAATCCAAGGCAATGAAGTGGCTGATGCCCTGGCTGGTGATGCGGTGCATTGTGGAGACTTAGTCCCATATAAAATTTTTACTTATGACCTCGTTACGCTGCCTAGGAGAATCTTACGGGACACCTGGAAGGTTGCTTGGAATGCCAGTAGCAGATTGAAAGGACATTACTTTTCCCTTATCCAACCCGAGATTCCGGAAAAACCATGGTTTTGCCGGGCTAAATTTGGCAAGATGGAGACATCTGTTTTAATACGGATGAGACTAGGTCATGTTTGTTCACCAGCCCATCTTGCCAAATTTCATATTATTGATGACCCCATTTGCGTATGTGGCACAGACGTAGGCGATTTAAACCATATTTTTTTCTCCTGCCCCTTATACGACCGTTCTTCCTTCTTCAGTAACCTCTTATCCCTTGATATTCCTTTCCCTACCTCAATACTGTCTTTACTTTGTACAAATAGTTTTCCTGTATATAAATGTATAGTCTCTTTCATTACCATAAATAACATTAAATTGTAATATTTCGTCATTGTAATTTGCTCATCAATCATTCCAAATTAAAATACTGATCCTATATGTCCTTCATATCCCAAATTCCGTTAAAAATACTTATATTCCGTTTCCCTACCTTTTCTTCGAACTAAACGTGACATTGGCTAAATGCACAAACCGTGCGAAGCCAAAAAAAAAAAAAAAAAAAAAAAAAAAAAAAAAAAAAAAAAAAAAAAAATAGGCGATTGTATTACGATTAAATGACGTAACTTTTTTTTCTTCAATGAATCTGCGTCGTTTATTATTACCTTGGTTAAAATTGTTTGTAATCAAACCGGTTACTTGGTCAATACGGTGAAAACTAAAGTCAGTAAAATATAAATATAAAGCTAGATATAATAAGCGATTACTGAGGACTGTTTTCTAATAATAATGAACTTAACAATTTATCTAGTTTGAGTTTTATTACTTAAAGTCAATAATACTTCACTAATATGTATTTTTTTTCTTTTGCATTAGTAGTTAATTAATAAACATGCAATCTGGTTTTTGAAACTGACCGTAACGAGGATATATCTTCAAAACATTCAAATAAACACAAAACGGGTTTCTAATCATTACATAATGTTAATATTATGTAATAAGAACGGGTTTATAAAGTTCTTCATTATTATGTACAAAAGTGTCAGCAACGTTATTTAATAACATAACAGGTATTTAAGTATGTATGCGTATCGTTATTTATTAGTGCGGTATTTTTAAATACCATAGATTAAAGGTTTAGGTATCTAATATATTAGGTAGGTTTCTAATGATGTATCTAGGTTATACCTGCGGATTTGCGTGTTATTTGTGTTATCTATATACCTACGTATAATATTATAAAGCTGAAGAGTTTATTTGTTTGGTTGAACGCGCTTTATCAGGAATTATATCAGGCGAGAAAGCCTATTGGCTATATAACATCACGCTAAGACTTATAGGAGCCGAGCACCAATGCAAAATTGAAGCATACGAAGTGGCGCGGGTCAGCTATTTAATATTAATAATATATTTACTACTAGCAGCGCCCCACGGGCATAAATATAGCCTATGTTACTTGCTGATAACGTAAATAGCTTTCCATTGGTGAAATGGTTTATAACGGTCCACTAGTTTCGGAGTTTATTCGCTACAAATAAACAAATTCAAGTTTATTCTTAACTAGCTGCTGCCCGCGACTCCGTCCCCGTGGAATCCCCGATTTTAAAATATTCTTTATCGCTGCTCCGCTCCTATTGGCTTAAGCGTGATGATATATAGCCTAAAGCCTTCCTCGATAAATGGTCTATTCAACCCAAAAAGTATTTTTCAATTCGAACAAGTAGTTCCTGAGATTAGCGCGTTCAAACAAACAAACTCTTCAGCTTTATAATATTAGTATAGATTTCGTTCTTTAATGAATGAACAATACGAACCAGTAGCTCAAAAAGTAACGATTTTCTCATTGAAAATCAAAGAAAATTATCACGCTTTGCCCTCCATTGAAAATCAAAGAAAATTGTTACGTTTTGCGTTCCAGGACCGCGGTGACGCTTGTTATATAAACTGACAAGTCAAATAGATTTATTTTTTGTTTGGATATTATATACTACTTATACGAAATCCTTGAATGTACCTAAAGTAATTTAATTTTAAGAATTGATGACAGTTTGTTTAATAAATTACTCAATATCTCGCCAAAATGGCTTTGTGCTTAGTTCTTTTCACCTCTTCTTCATGAATAAAGGGAATTTAAATAAAATTAATGTAAACCAAATAAAGTTTTGCTAAACAATCGTGCATAGACGAAATTCATTCTTTTGTGCGAACGTTTACGTTACCGCGATCGAGTACGTTAAAAAAACTACTTACTAAGCCCTCTGATCAGGTTTGCGGGGGTTCAATCTTGGCCGCACAGAGATTGCACAAAAAAAGGATTTGGTAGGAGAAAGGCCTTTGCCTGGTAAAAAAATAAACTAAAGTAATAATTAAAACACAGGTTGCAAGAAAGTAAAATAAAAAGAAAGGAAAAAAATCCTCCGCCTTACCTTCACAACTTGGAATGGTGAGCAGTTAATCTCTCTCATGACTCATAGGGGGCGCTGCTAAGCGGTGCTAATGAACTGCCCAACTAATTCGTACAATTGCGTTGCTTTATCACTACCGTTCAGTTTAAGCTTCGTGACTGCAGGGAACATGAATGGTTCTGAAATGCGGTACGGATTTGAGAGAAGAAACAAAAGAGACCAAGCTTTTAATAAAGATTAGGAGTCTGACAATAAAATTATTAAGCGAAACGATGGATGAGTTATATCTGTCTGAAGGATGATACGCTAGACGAGGGAACTGCTGAGATGACGAGTAATCGAGATGATTAAAGAACAAATATGTTGTATCGACCCCAAATTATTATCAGAACAAGAGAAGGGTGATATGATGATTTCATATTATTAAAATTCTGTGAGTTACTCTTCCAGCGACATTTTTGCAGTGCACTGCAATAAAGCACTCTGTGATTTGTTTAAACTGTGTACTTGAACACAGTTTAAACAAATCACAGAGTATTGAAAAAGAAAGTATGAATCAGCAGTCGTAACTTCGTAATCCTGACCGAGCTCAACAGAGTTGGTTATACTATGAAACAATGGACTGCTTAAATGACGGCTAATAGGGTTATGGAAGAAGAAGCGCCGACCCCAAATAAATTGACATAAGGACAAGATGATGATGATGATTACATATATACTCGTTCCCACTTACATGTTTCAAAAATTCATCACATAATTTTTGAAAGATGTAAGTAGGTACGAGTCTCTTGCAACACTGAGCAGTGTGTCAGCAATAAAACAGCACCTCATGAAACACAAAATAAAAAGCATTCACAGAATATTAAAAGCAAAACATGAATTAGAGACGTGACTTCGTAATGCCGTATCTCAGTGCTGTATTGCTTAGTTTTTGGGATGCACCGGTCAGAGGCAGTCGCACCGCATAAAATATTGTAATCCCGCTGCATCTGGATAAACTGGAAGCCGACCTCAACATAGTTGGCTAGCCCGACGGTGATGAATTAGATATTTTAGATTATTCGCATACACACAAAAGCAGTTTCGCGGCAAAAGTGATCTTCCATTTTCAAAGCAGCAAATCTCCGTAATATTACGTAATAGGTCGTATACTACACATCTGGCAGATGTTTTCGCAGGTGCCATATATTACTGGCCATCATAATAGTTTGAGGAATTCCGTTGATTACACAAACTGTCTTTGTTAGTGTGGTCTTTGGCGTTGTGTAAATAAACTGTGGTCATTGGGGTTTTTTGACTTCGTGGATTTTCCAGCTTTTTTTTTTGGATCAATATTCACCTTTATATAATAACACAAGGTGGAAACTTGGTTTTGAGAATAGTAACAGCATGTCAACACACAGAAAACATCTCTAGCTTTATAGGGTTTTAAGGTGGGTAGGTACATTTATAAGGTCTGTTCCAAATTGAAAGTGGTTACCGTTACCCTTTTTTTGATGAGATAGAATGTTTCTGTTTTGGACTAAAAAGGTTTTTATGAGTTGGATATTTTCCGCTTCAGTAGCTGCTAGCTAAAAATAGAAGGGTATTTCATTTGCTGTGTTTTGAGATATGTGTAATAACGTTATTGTTGAAACGTACAGCGTATCTTTTGATCTTCAAATAGTGTGATTCTAAAACCACGTTTTGTTTATGTTGTGAGTATCTATCTCAAAAAAATAATCCTTAAAAACTAAACTTTCAGTAAGAAAATCGAACTGTAAATTAAAAACTGTCAAAATAATAAGTGTTCTAAAAGTGAATGTATCCCTGACCTAGGGCAAATCAGGCGTTTGCGTATTTAGATCAAAAAGGCCAGCTGCAATAACAAACATATATTCGATTTAGTAACATAGCAAAAGGCACGAAATAACGATTTGTAATAACCAAAATCTCGAATAACTTTCAGTTGTTGGAAACTTTGAAAAAGGGTAGATGGGTCTACGTTGCTATATGGGCACCTAAGTATGGAGCGTGCGAGGGTAGAATAATAATTCATTATTCTCATTAGGGAATTTCTTGAAATCCTGGCCAGGTTTAGCGTCCCAATACCTTGAAAAAGTCCCACATGAACCTAGCGTTGCGATAGTGTCCGAGTTTAACTACGATTTACCCTACTCAAAGTTTTGAGAGATTGATGTGATATATTGGCTATCGATATACTAAAAAATCTTAGAGCTTTTGTAAGACTAATGGACGGTCAATGGTCTAAAATTATTTCGTTTAAAGATCGCTACATTCATAATCAAAAGCTTCGCGCTAAAGCGATAATTGGATTCGTTTCTAACGTCAAAATTGATTCAATTAAATACAAAAATAGAACGGTCGTCATCCCGAGGTGAAACATTTGAGCAAACACAATTGTATCGTCTGCCGCTAGATGGTGTTGAAACGTAATATCATTACCGGCCGACAGCCGTCACTGGCGTCTTATCTCACAGTCGCTTTTGCCTTTATAATATCCGACGTTCCCGCTTCACTTACAAACAGAAGTTGAATAGCTGAATGAAAATGTATCTACTCGAAGGAAAATTTTATGATCTTTCGTTTTGTTGTATTACGAAATGAAGTCAGACTTTTGAATAATATTTTTTTAAACTTGATGAGTGTATTTTGTAGTCGTCTAGACACACTTCTTTTTAATTTCTCACTGCTGCCATTATCTGGCAAGCTAATTGCATGAGCATTTCGTTATTGCCTTTGTCTAAGTGTCAAATCGAGCGTGTTTCGTGACTGTCGTCAATAATGTCACAAAACAAATGTGTAACATAATGGGGGCCGCGTTTCAACTTCAACATGACTATTTTACAGCAAGTATTTTATGTAAGTGGAACAAATGAAAAGCAGTGGTGAAGCTCACGAACATGCGGGTCTGCGGGTAGTGTTACTTTTTGGCGCCCAGTGTGGGACCAAGTTTGTGTCGAATAGTGTCTTACGTTGTTGTCCGTTTATTGTTCTTCAACTAAACAAGGATAGAATTCCCTAAATGGAGAAGTTTTGTTTTGTTTTCGCTAGCACATATTACTTAACTTTCTTTCAGCGGTCGTTGTATTATGACAAGGAACACTATTACAACATTATTATTTTTCATAAACCATACACAGTCCTCATAAAAAGAAAGATTTGCTAAACCACCAGTCATTAACGCGAAAAACGAATCACAAATGTGGAAGTGCCATTACGTGGGACTAATGAAGCGTTACCTGGACCCTTTGTGACGTGCAGGAACGTACCAAAGAGAATAATTTACATTTTTATGATTAACCTCACTAGGGTGATCCTGAAAGCGCTCCCTCCGCCTCTTGTTTTCACGGAATTCAGAATCATGTTACGTGTATTATGGATGGCGTGGCTCATAAAACTGTTTGTTTGCTGGAAAAAGGACTTAGATTTAAGTTATTTTAGGACGAAATACATGCAGATGAACCTATGTCAATCGTTCTAGATTTCACTTCTTTGTTAATAGTTTAAATTGTGTAGTACACGCATGAACGGGCCAGTCCAATGTTAGAGGTACTGATTGTTTTAATTAAGACGGAAATAAAAAACCGAAGGAGTAACACAACCATAACTCACGAACTAATCATGTAGCTTCGTGTCGTCATACTACGCTGGGATTTCATGCAGCGTGGGTGTCTAAAAATCATATGTAGATTCTAAATAAATACTCCTAGACTATTAAAGCAAGTAAGTATACATATATGAACAGAACAAATATGCCAGATTTTCCCGTATAATTCGCTCGAATAATTTTATGAAAACTGTGAGAGAAGCTAGCCTCAGCGAATAGGGCACACATGAAATGAACATATATGTATATACATATAAAGGCATTTGAGCTACCGTGAGAATACAATGATGCGATTGAGTGGAGATATGGTACATACTGACGTATGTTTCGATTTGTCTATTAAAAACTGAAATAAAGTTGAATTTTATATAACAATGACAATAATATCTCCTTAATCATACAAGAGAATAAGCGAAGTAGTTGATCAACCAAAATATGCACATTACTCAGAGTACCTAAATTTCAAACTGAAAACTGAAATAAATAATTCAAATCTGTCTACTTAAATTCTTACAGAGACATCGAGAGAACATTAGCACCTAGTGAATTCATATTTAATGAGATCCCATGTTTTGATGTTTGTTTTTTAATATTCATAAATCTTTTGGACTATCCCCACTGAGCACATTAACATAAATAATATAATTTTTCTGGTATATATTAGGCAAGAGAGTGCGTAAATGAAAAATGATGTTAGTTTGTTAACATAGTTACTTTGATTTATCGTGGGTTGTGAAAGAAAACTAATGTTTTGCATGTTGCTAAAGAAATCATAATTGTGATTTATGCTAATGGCTAATTAGAGAAACCGGCGTATATGATCTTCATGAATATAACCGTGAATAAAATAATTTACTTCGTATAAAATAAACAGCAAAACTTTGCAAGGCACAAAACATCACCGGAATTAATTGGCGCGTTTTACCAAATCCCCATCCTTTAACGACAGAAGCTGAACGTTGAAGTTGTTTCATAATATATTTCAAACATTGTGTGAGATATTCGAAACTGGGGCGTATGGTTAATGGCTTTTTAAGTGTGGCGGGGCAGGTTGCCTGTGACCCTGACGCCTACAGAACAATTTCGCGTGTACCTCGATGACTTAGTAGTTTTTTGCATTATTAAACTGCTTCTGTTTTGGGGATTATTTGTCCTATCTGATATAAAATAGGTTTTTATTATATTTATTTGGTTTTAATCATCATCTGCCTAGCCTTCACTTAATTGGGGTTGGTTTCCAGTCATACCGGATTCAGCTGAATACCGGTATTTTACGTAGAGCGGCTTATATTACTCGCTGGTAATGTAGTTTCCATAGGTGAGAAAATGGTTGAAATCGGTCCAGTAGTTTTGGAGTTTAGTAGGTACAAACAATCAAACAAAAAAGTCTTTACCCTTTATAGTATTAGTGTATGTATGTCTTTAAAAATTAAAATTAAATTGCTTAGCTATTGAATTTTTAGCTAGAAGCTAAAGAAAACTTTAACTTGAAAGTAGTGAAAGACCACTACCACCACATCCACCCATTAGTTCATTATATCTATGCAAACAATTTAGCACTAATTAGAAAGCTTACTCTCAATGTCGTACAAATTATATCACAATACCCTTTGTTCTAATTAAAATGACTCGCTCTGAAGTTGCTCTCCTCCAAATTGCGTATGTTTCTTGTAATTATATTCTGTAGGTACAGCCGATGTGTTTGCTTGTTATAATATTATGATTTTCTTTTTCAGGTAAGTTGGATGAGATGGTTTTGCTTAGCGGAGGTTTTCGTGAGTACCTACATCCTACATAATTATGTAGGCTTTGTTATAGGTGGCTAGCTGCCGCCCGCGTCTCCGCCCGCGTGAATGTCGAAAATTATCTAAAGGGAACATACTTCCGGGACCAAAAACCTGTGTTATTCCAGGCTATAATCTACCTCTGTGCCAAATTTCATCAATATCATTCAGTCGTTTTTGTGTGAAAGAGTAACAAACATAAGGATTGGGCTGGTTATTGAATTTCTAGAATACATACCTTCTAAGGTAACGTATGAGGGCCTTGCATGTTTGGAATGTAAAAGGTACTTGAGTTTTATGCGGTGATTCTCTCTCTCAGAGTAGTCGGTTATGTAAAACAGATGTCATCTCATTTTTAATCATTTTTTGTATGACAGGTTTGTTCATACCAATTAAACGCGAACACAAAAATAATATAATTCATTACAGGATAATATTCAGCATTTCCTTTCTTTCAAAAAGGAAAAATTAGCTTTCATTTTTACAAAGATTATCTTTGGGACATCAATCGAACATTACTGATTAGTCGCTAATGCCGATATTCGTAATCTTCATTTTGACATCTATATTTAATAAAACAACATGTTTTTTTGTCTACAATACTTGTCAAACTCCCAAGTCCAATATACCAAACACGCACGATGGTAGAACAATTACTTTACCACTTAGTGAGGAATTTCAACACACATATTTGATAGTTTTTTGTGAGTAATTAAACTATGGTTAATTAGAGCTTCCGTGTTTATACCTTTTTGTGCTAAGTTTATACTACTACTATGATCATTAAATACATAATCCTTCAAGGTATAGTTTAGTAAAAACATTTTGATTAAACTTTTATATTGTGTCAAATTGACAACCCTTAGGACTATATAAAAAAACAAAGTAGGTATGGAAGGCATACGTTAAATAGACACGTACAACATATTTTTTTAAAGAGAGAATAAGGTTAACAAAAAAACTTTTTACAAAAAAATACAACCGACTTTTACACAAAAAAATCAAAATAGTGCAAAATAACTTTAATTTCGGAACTCGGTGTTTGTGGTTGCTTTTTCGTTTTTTGAACACCGACTTCCGAAATGAAAGTTATTTTGCACTTTTTTGATTTTTTGTGTAAAAGTCGGTTGTATTTTTTTGTAAAAAGTTTTTTATTTTTCACTTTTTAGTGGTACCTACATCCCCTCCCCTCCCCCCACCTAAACGAACCAATCACATTGGTGTAAAAAAAACGTACTGCTCCTTTGCAGAGTAAACTAAGAGGTCGTCAATGTAGATAATGTAGATATATTTTTTAGATTTTTCGAAAACCGCTTGGTCGATTTTGATAAAATTTTCATGGGACCATTTGGGAAGTATACCCTTTCGAACAAAAAAAGAATTTTTCAAATCGGTTGAAAAGCGACGGAGTTATGCGCGAACAAACATAAAAAAAAAATACAAACATCCGAATTGAGAACCTCCTCCTTTTTTAGAAGTCGGTTAAAAATCGCGCTGAGCGTGACCAAACATTCAATCGATTGTGCACTCATGTGGGCCGCTACAAACACAACTGGACAAAATGTGGTTTCATACACACGTCGGATGCCCAGTGTGAGTTCGGTGCTTCTATTCAGAACACGAGCCACACGTTTGAGTGCCCCAGGTGCCCATGCTGTAATTAAGGTAGCCACCTACTGGGTTGGAACTAGGGTTGCTACCTTTTTTGGAATAACATAGTATTTTTTTTTGTAAAAAGCATAGCACTTTTGGAAAAAATCACAGGAAAAAATATAGTACACATTTGTAATTTAGTTATGAAATTCCATTATTAAATAGAAAATATGGCCTGTTCTTTTTCTTTTCTTTTTTTGGGGAGCGTAGTAAGAGCAATATCAGCATCACTTTGTTTTTTTTTTTGGAAAAAGAAATAGCATATAAGTCGAAAGTTTAACGAATGACAGACTTATCCTTTTAGGGCATTTGTCATCAGCTTAAGGACATGATAAATACTAGGGCGAGCGAAGCGAGATCGAATATTCTACATTCCCGCTTCGGAACTGATATACCTACTTACATTTTGACCTTTCATACAGTAATAAGAAACAAGTTATGGGCTTCAGCTGAATAGTTTTGTAAATCTGAAAAAGTTGGATGCTAGATGCTGAACGCAGCGAGTTTATTTTCTACTAGCTGCTGCCCGCGACTTCGTCCCCGTGGAATCCCCGATTTTAAAACATTCTTTATCGCTGCTCCGCTCCTATTGGCTTAAGCGTGATGATATATAGCCTAAAGCCTTCCTCGATAAATGGTCTATTCAACCCAAAAAGAATTTTCCAATTCGAACCAGTAGTTCCTGAGATTAGCGCGTTCAAACAAACAAACAAACAAACAAACAAACAACCAAACAAACAAACTCTTCAGCTTTATAATATTAGTATAGATAACATTTGACAAAACAATACTATATAATATAGTACGGGTGGCAACCCTAGTTTGACCAATCTAAGGTCGTCGACTCGATAAGAAGAAGACACTTCAAAGTACAAACTATGCATTTAAGTGGCGCTCCAGATTTAAACGTAGAGAGTTAATGACTTGATGATCATTTCAATTTCATGTCACACAAACAAATTAGGTAAAAATGACCCTATTCTAGTTAACACAAATTATCTACTACAGCTGTCGCCTTGTCGGTCCGTGATGTAACCAGCAATTACTTCAATTACATTGTCATTGACGAATATTCTTATTTTGTCAATAGCAAAAGATGCTTTAAATTGAGAGGCATAACGATTCATTCAAGGTCCTTCACAACTTATTAACTGACAATTCCACTCATGGCCCATCATGGCCCATATTCACCGTTTGACACATGTCAAAACTGACAGTAAACACGACGCCTGAGTGACGTCACAATCATAGCCGATATTAAGGCAATCTTTCATCCTATTAATCACACGTCACCTCGGAAAAAAGTACTCTGATATATTTTTGAACTCAGCAGAAAATAAGTGTGAACCTAAAATGAACTGTGACCCCAATATATACGGCATAAAATCCTTTCATTGCTCAACAAGTCATTAACGAACCCTTGATTAGTCAGTGAAAGTTCGTCCTTGCCTGTTTTGTGCTTTTGTAAGCTTGATAATTGGGTGCTGCTGTTGTATTTTGAGGCTTACATGGTTGCAATTTGGGTTGAAAATCGAGTGCCTTAGGTAAAATGTGCTGTTGGTCTGTTCAGGTGAAATCTCAGCGTAAATTTAATGTAACGACACAGTTTCGAATAGGATGTGATCTTTTACGGCTTGAATGGACTTTTGTAAATAGCTGGACATATAATCAGCGCCATTAACGTGTTAGTGACTGTACCTTTTTGTTGGAGAAACTAATTAGGTTGAGGATTTAGCGTTTAATGTTTATTTGAGACCGTTTGTCTGAGGCTCGTTTCATCTTTGAACGAACCTACGGTAGTACAATTATTTTATGAATACAAAAGGCACACAGTGTTTTTAATGAGGTGCGAACAGGGCATTATCATTCGACAGTAAATAAATCAGGACTAAACTGAACATAAATCATTGTTTATTATCGGAATCAGTATAAATTGCGGTAAATATTGCCTTTAGTGTCATCAAATTAACAAAGCCTTAGTAAACTTGAGAAGATTGTCAGCGATAATGCAAGAATCGATCCAATGGTCAGAAGGCCAAATCTTCTCAGTGTCAATCAACAAACGTCAAAATTTAGGGGAGTAATGGCGCATCCACACATGCCGCCGGATTTCAGGCTGCCTTGATATAAAAGATGCGCGTGCCGCCGCCCGGGTTGGCCGCCGGCCGTGCCGCTCAGCATGTGTGGATGCGCCATCCATCATAGAGGTGTTCTTGACAGATTGCAATTGAGATGCGAATGCGAACGGTCCTTTAAAATACTAGAAGTGCCCCTCCGAAGTACAACATTCCCTGCGTCATTTGTCTGTTTACAGTGTTACTTATAATGCAGATGATTTGGTTTACCGTTGGAAGTTAAGGTTAAAAAAGGTAGTAACCTTTTTTTCAAAGATGGGATGAACAAATGTCTTCTTCCGCTCTGGGCGGAGCTGACGGGAGTGTCAGACTCTTATTGACTAAAACCCAACCATGATCCTCCTAATGCCCTTTGGGTTCCAGAGCCGCGGTGACCCTTTCGAAAAAATTCTGCAACCTTGGCCCAATAGAGAACGCTCCGCGCGATTTTATGTTCGGCAAACCCGAATGCGTCGTCACATCGACAAAGGTCGGCTTGCGGTGTACAAACGAACAAGGCGATTGTGTATTAGCCCGATGAGCATAGACCACAGAGCATCTGTATAATTTCTTCTCTAATCCATCTATACTCTAATATTATCAAGAGGAAAGATTTTTTTCGTTGTACCGAATAAGCTTAATGGACCTACATATTTGAACCATATTTTTTCATTAATGGAAAGGTACATTCGTAAAGTCAACGAGAGCACGGGAGCCCCGTGATCTGAAGTCCATTCAGGCATGCGATGCAATCAGTCCTGCGTCAGTTGTGTATTGACGCATGTGACTTGTGATGCAGATGACTCTGTTTACCTTTGTCAATCTGTTGATGTTCAAGATTATAGTAGATTAGCTAGGTTTGCTTACGGATCAGTTTGCGTAGACATTGTCAGGGAAAATGTTTCCGTATTTGAAAAAAAAAAAACGATGGAGTACGCATGTACCTAATTAATTTTCTCTATGTTACTAGACTAGGTTTGTCCACAGATCTGTCCGTGTAAACATAATTATCCTGAGAAAATGTATGTGTAATGGAACAGTGGTAATAAATCGATTGTATATAAGTATGTCAAACTGTAAGATACATATTTGGTCTCGCCACATAAATAAGGATGGTTGTCGTGATCACTTAAGTTATGTATGTTACTATTGTATCAGGAAACAATTGAAAATAAAACATTCAAACTTATTATGCAAAAGAACAATAAAAAAAAATTAGAAGAAATATTTTCTTGCAAAAATCATGCTAATGTTCTTTTTTCCATACCTTACCTTAACAAAGACTGCATTCAATTTATCTTCCATTCTTCTTACAGAAAGGATTTTAAAAATAGAAGAAAACGTCGTCATGATGAAGTCTTTAAAACCACAGAGTAAATAATAAACAGAGCGTGCTTCAACATACGAAAGATAGTAATGCAGAGTACCAATAAATACTATTGTACCTACTTAGTTATTTTATGCGCGTTGTCCTTTGGTTATGTTTATATTTGAGAATTGAATGCCTGGCCAGAAAAAAGATGGATGGATTGATATGAAAGAAAAGGGAGGTAGCAAACAGCGTGACGGCTGACAGGATAGAGTGCAAGGAAAAATAACGTGTTGCGCTGACCTTGAGTCAGCGCAACATGGGATAAGAGCAGGAAGATAATGATTGAATTTGAATAATTCATCGTATCATCGATTTATTCCATTCTGACTTGGCAAGTTCGATTAATTTTCAAAAGACAAAATTTATATAAGATTGGTAGAATATGCTGGTGTGATTACTTGAATACGTTTTCCAACTAACGAACGACCATAAAAGATTAAACGGAGAAGGCAAAACATTTGGAGGAATGGAAGGCTGCGGGAGAGACCTTTGCGTAGCTGTGGGACAACGTAGTTTGTCAAAAAATATAGTTAATTTCGTACATTTTAATTGACCCACGTAACAAACCGCGATTCAAGGTAATGATGTTTTTTAGTCTGTGACGCGAGATTTATGAATTATTGTGCGACCACTTCCTTCAAACTCTGGTGTTGTGGTCTCGCGGGAATAGAGAAAATCATTATGACTGACATTAAAAAATAGTATGAATTTATTGATGGGTTTTAAAATGGATGAAAATCTTACTGGAAAATGTATATTTGTTCCTGTGTCTAACCATGATCTTTCAATCGAATCTGCGCGATTTTAAACAATGTTATCAGACTGGTACAATATTCTGATAGGCGGACAGCTGACGCTTAGGAAGGGGTTTCGATGGTTACCTACCCTTCAAGGATAGAACCATGAAAAGCAGTGCAGGTGCACACCTTTTTAGAAATGTCGCTTGACTAAAATCGCTGTCTCCTTATCCTAATTGAAGTGTATACGGCAACTAAATTTGATCAGGCGTGTTGCACCTTCCGTAAGTTTGATCAAGCAACCCGCGCTAGTTAGATTACTGCAGCTATCAAGTTAACACGCTCGCATCTGCTTGGCACACAGATCTCATTTCCTACAAACTCGGTGTATGTGGAACAAGTTTAGTTGGAAAACGAACTAGGTGTGCGATCGCGTGACGGGTATTAGGCGATCGCGATTCGGTTTTGTTGGTCTATGGTTTTTGTAGTTAATCGACAAGTTGTCGGAGAAGTCGGCTTCTAGAATATAACTAGAAAAAAATCTTTCAAATCGCAATCTCATCTTATTGACATTTAATTATAAATAAAAAATAAAAAAAACTAAACGTAGAGAAATTAGAGGTTTGAGGATTGCGAATGAAATTAAAATGCGAACATTCCATACAAACATGATATGGTAGTTGACTAAAAAATCTAATTAGACCGACAGAGTGTCTCCTGATGGTTTTATCTTCGTCAATTTTTATCGATTTGATAAAGCAAAAAATAAGTGTCCGCTATTATGCGATAAATTTACTGACGGATAAATTTATCGAGAGAATCATATTTTAAAAGCTTTTATTTAACTTGCAATGTATGTATGTATGTTTTTTCGTGTGGAATCTTGATACCCAATTTTTAAGGAGATATCTTCAACCGATTGAGCTGAAATTTTGTATACACGTTTAGTTTGGATGACAATACACGATAAGCTGTGTGACTTCATTCTAAATCCAATATGGCGGACCATCCAAAATGGCGGAATAGTTATTTTAATGCATTTCTACAGTATGGCCATCAAATGGAAGGGCTTGTTGAGAGTAACTCGAAAAATAATATAATATGACATCATTCTAAATACAATATGGCGGAACATCCAATATGGCGGAATAGTTTTTTTTTACTTAGGAATCATCCCTGTTAGTTGCTATATTGATTCTTAGCGTCAGGGCCACCTTTTGTAGTCAAGCAAGATTGATTTCTAGAATTTTCGACTGATATAAGTAAATTGGGGTCTCGCTATAATAGTTGCGGTGAAAATTAAAACAATGTCATAAATAAGAATTATTGAACTTATCATCCAACAAACCTCTAAGCTCTTTGGATATAATGTTTTCGACAATAAAATGCTAATTAAGAAAGTGAGTTTTTTTTTGTTACACTTTCACGGCGAGACCGCTGAACCAATCTCTTGAATGTTGTATCTGGCGACTTATACGCTACTTGTCTAAATAAACGCAAGAAGAGCCGCGGGCAAAAGCTAGTCATTCATAATGCTCGATAGTCTTCAATAGAAATTGATTTCCTTTTAATAAATCGGACGCATAAGAGAACATCAAATCTACCAAGTTTTATTATTAAATTTCAGATCCAATTCAGTTCTTAATAAATTGAACGCGATAGTCTGAGATATGAAGGATCTCCAGGTTTTAAATTTCATCCTGGGATTAAATTCTCCAATCATTGTGGCGGAACTTGGAAAGTTTGTATCCAGCTTTGAATCGAGATAATCTTTTATGGCGATATAGTCTGTACCTCAGAGGTATAATAGTAACTCGCAATTTTTTTGAAAATATGTTTCTTGCGCCATTCTAATCGCAAGAACCAGTTCTACGTAATGGTATACGACATTAAGTCCTATGACATCTATGAAACGAAATATCCAATCGTATACGACATTAAATCCACTAACGTCTAACGGGTATAGGACCTCAAATGACGATAAGATTACATATCTCTAAGCTTTGCGTGAATTTATTACATAATAATTCCATCTCATAACAGAAAAAATACTGTTGAGTTTGTTTCAATAACTTTAAAACAAGTCAAAATTGCATTTAAAGTTTTCGTTTTATCACATAATGTTGTATACCTCTGAGGTACAGCTTCGAAGTGACTGGTAAATAAATGCATAGTATTCCCATGCAACAAATTCAACTGACTGGTTAATTTTTCTTCCGCAATGGCCAAAGATGAATTACGTATGACATTTTAAGAAATTCTTAGGCAGAAAGATTATGTTGTCGTTGAACGAGTGAACGATCACGACTTTGGCCTCTAAAATATCCACAAGCTTTTGTTTTTTGCTGCCACTCCGACAATGCCTAACTACTGTTGTCAGCAGCTGGTTGGGAAAGTTTCTGAATTGAGTTAAACAGGGTTTGACACCCTAATATCATGTCAAACTTTGACATGTTTCATGTTATTTTAGAGCGAGTGAGAGAGTCGACAAACTCTCAACTTCAAATTCATAACTCCTAGATCGGGGGGTAAGAATTCAAGCCTTTATCTTTATCCAAGTATCACTACTTAGCAAGAAAATAAAACCAAGCTACTTACTTTTTTTTCTCAAATTCCACGGTCCATAATCTAAGATTTAATTCGGAATCACGTCTCCGTAGTTATTCGCCGTGTTTGCGACTTACAGGATTTTACTGGATACAACTTTTAATTAGTGTAATCTCCTGAGATTGAAAAGCTAATGAGCTTCGGTACTTCTATTAGGGTTGTTTAACAAAATATTATTGTTATTTTCCGGTAAGCTTGAGTTTTTTTTTTTGTTTTAATTTCCCTAACGGATGCAGATGTGTTTCTAGCGATACAAATGGGAGGGCCATCAGAATACACAAACTTCAGCATGAATTTAGCCTCGACTAAAATCAAACTTCAGAAATATCGATTAAGTAAAAGTCATAAAGTAACGTAGAGTCTAGGCGAAAATAATGTTGCACGAGAATTGTTGTAACCTATTAAGTGTGATCATCAAATGATTTCTTCGGCTCTCGGCGGATCGGCAGGGAGTGTCAGTCTTACTGAAAAAGCCATCCGTGTTTCTCCTAATGTTTGTTTTAACCTTTGAGGTAAGATTTTTGAAAATTCTTTCCCTGAAGGATAAAACAGGGCAAGTTTGTATGAAACTTTGCCAATTTTCGATGCGAAATCCAATCAGCTTGTAGGTGCTTAAATAAGAACACATCTTTCACGCATGCCTATATTCCTTTGCGAGACAGTTCAGTCGAAAGCTCAAAAAGTATTTACCTCACAGCTGTAGTTTCGGATATCAAATGCGCCAGAATGTGTCGCGTTGGAATCGGATTCCTTTAAAATGTTATTAGATATCACTGGGATCCGGATTTGGTGCGGTAGAACGGCAATTGTATACGAAAACGTCGCACAGATAGACTGTATTCAAAGTATAGCTATTGAGACTCGAACGTCTTTGGAAAGACAACCTTGAAAGGTGAGTATTGTTTTCAGAGTTTTGGTGGTTTTACCGAAAAGGTAATCACGACGCTCGGATTGGAAAGCCTGTCAAGATGTCTGTTATCTGTAACCTTTCACCGTCTGTTGTCGAATCGACTAGTTATTTGTGGTAGACACTAGAATTATTTGCAATATTTATCGCGATTGTTAAGAAATAAACTAAGCAAAGTGATATGCCAAAATAATTAATACTACTAGTGATAGAAGGTGTACGTAAACTTTTTTGTGACTGTCATGAACAAAGCTTTCGGTATTAAGGGAGAAAAAGAACCGTATACATAGCCTTGTCTTGAGCACCCTGAAAGCCTATAAGTTAATGCCCTCTTTGGCGACATACTTAAGACAAAAACTTCAGAATCACGCGTTTTTTACCGGAAAGATCATATCCAAAAGTAAAGTCCGCCATTTCGGGCCACATCGCATTTTCGTAAACATTTATTTGCTATTTCCTCGCCAAGCTGCGAATAAACATAAAGTTTACCCTTTTACTGTGTCATGGGGGTTCTGGGGAAAGAGATCGTATGTGGACCGTCACGTAGGTGACAATGTCTTTCCACATTCTGTTTTTAAAACGTCAAAAAAGATTGTGCCTGGCGACTAACGACTCTATGTACTAATATATAAAACTGAAGAGTGTGTTTGTTTGCTTGAACGCGCTAATTTGAGGAAGTACTGTCCGATTTGAAAAAATATTTCAGTGTTAGATATAAAAATCTACTTAATAAATACAATCTAATGAGCCTGAAGTCTAGACGTTCATATCTAGAAATTATGTTTCTTTTTGATGTATGCTATAACAGGTATAACTGCTCTGAGATTACTAATAAAATATGCTACTGTGTTCCAAGAACTGTTATTAGACGAGAGGTGCGCGCACGTCCTCTTTTTGCTGTGTCCCTCTGCCGCACCAATGCTGGTCTGCGGGCGCCTCTACGTCGCTTGTGCAAGAACTATAACGATTTTTGTTCAGACACTACAGAATTAGATTTATTCTTCGTGTCAGCAAATAGATTTCGTTCTGCTTTGTTAAAGAAACTTAAGGATTCCGATGTATAGTTATTTGACCAGTCTTGTAGTCTTACTCGCATAGATTGTTCATAAGTAAAGTTATATGAATTGTATATGCTGTGGACAACGGTGTGAGTTTCACATTTATATAATATCTTTGTTTATATTATTTGCGCAGATATAATGTGTTACTGTTTGTTTGTCCCAAATAAATAAATACATATATCGAGGAAGGCTATATCATCACGCTAAGACCAATAAGAGCGGAGAACTCATGAAAAATGTGACACAAACGAAGTTGCGCGGGTCAGCTACTAGATCCATATGTATTATGTAATTTGTAGGTCCGGGTAATTATTGACTGGTACATGGTATTAACCTTTTTTTGGTCATCAAAGTCTGGGTGGAGTGGGAGGGAGTGTCAAACTCTTACTGGCTAAAACTCAATGGTGTTTCTTAAGAAGCCAATGCAAAGCTTCGAACAATACCTTGGCAGAGGGCAACTAGTGCTTGACGCTAAAGCATGGAAAACAATACCTCAAAACTCTCAGTCTAAACCCATGCACGTGCATTCATTAATGTACCATTGAACTTGGAACTGCTAAACATATTCTATTCTAACAGTCTCTAGAGTTTTATCATTTTTATATTAAAACTTAGGACGTAATTAATGCTACTGATGCCGCTATAAACGTGACCACTTACTGGCCACAAAATATTTAAGGGGCACCGTCGACTCGAAAAGAATACGAAGATTAAAACGTTATCTTCATCTGATATAGAAGCTATTCAATTTATTTAAACTAAGAACACTCAGCTTACGGATTGATGCAAACTTGGTCTTTTAAATTGTTTGTATGCATATGCTAATTTGAGTGTTAGCGTGGGATGGTTGACATTTTTCACTTTAAGCTGAAACTAAATTTATAAAAAGTAAGTTACATTTTTTAAATTTAGTTTCGCTCAAAAACAGGGTTCGCCGATGTGGGCAACACATCTGCCAAGCTGAAGTGGGAATAGGAGGGTCACATAATTATGTAGGATGCATCAGGCTAGACGGGCCAGAGTCACAATGTGGGAGCCAGAGGTCGGGTGTCGTCGCCGAAGAAGGCCTAAGAAACGGCGTGATGACTGGGAGGCGTTCATGACGGCTTGGTGGAAGTGGACAATACGCTGGGAAGAGTGAAAGGCTATCGGGGAGACGTTTGCCCAGCCATGGGAAAATACAGGTTGAACAAAAAAAAATTTACCTATTTGGAATAAATAGTTGGACCTGTGTAATAATATTTTAACTGCCGATCTTGTGTGCCTAAACGAATATCTTTGGATTTCTAAATACGATTTTTACATCAATCATCTTTTGACTCTCCATCTTTGTTGATACTATTGACGGGTTCGATAAACCGAAAGTTTATCCCAGTTACTGAATATTGGGGCTAAGATGGGCAGTGTCTCTATGTAAAAATACTACTGCATGCAGTTACAGCTGACCAAACATGGTTGAAAAAACGCGAAGCAGATTGATCTTGATCTCAAAATAAATCCCAATCACATTAATATTAATTAGTGTGTTCTGTAAGCTGGTAAAAATCTCATTTCATCTTTCAAAAAATAACAGCTGATTTGTTATGATATCTTACGAGCGCGACCTTCATACAAATCAGAACAGAATTCATACATTTCAACCACATATTATTGTATTTATACAGTATATTATATGCCAGGCCTTTTGTATCCCAGACACAAACATAATATTAGGAATACATTTCGTACAAATGTAGATATACGTAGAATATTTTGAATGTAAACATAAGAAATAAATACATAGCTATAAAGTTCATTTTCTTACTCGTAGGTTTTCGGATGGGAAGCAATTTAACTGCTTTCGTATTGAGTTCAAATAAATATTTGATTTCGATAATATGATTTTTGTCTTAGATAGAATCAGTCAAAGTTATAGTCTTACTAGTACTTCGCCCGCGACTTCGTCTGTGCAGATTAAGTAGAAACAATTTACACGCCCGTTTTACCCCCTTTGTGGTGGAGTTTCGTAAAATCCGTTCTTAGCGGATGTCTACACCCTATAAGGAACCTACCTGCCAAATTTTAAGTTTGTAGGTGTTATAGTTTCTGAGATTTCGTGATTAATCAGTGAGTGATTTTTCGCTTTTATTTATTTATAGATTAAAGTTACTATTTATTCAATAGACTTTTCATTGATCGAGGTATCGTTATTGGTTGATTCGCCCAAACATACCTATATGTGTCGAGTTTAATACGAGTATATCACCTGCTGAAGAAAAATAAAAATTTTAGACCGTTGGTCTACTAATCACAAGCTCTACTGCTAAGAATGATGCCGTAGTTTCGATGTCCGCTCGGGCAAAGTGCTTTTGGGATTTTCTAATCCCAATTTTTATTGGGAATTTTAAATCTAGATTAACCTATGTAGTTACCAACAGTGGAGAAACATGACGATATGATTTTATGAATTTTATCAGAAGAAATGATGAGGCCCATATAACGAGCGGGTCAATCTATATTAATTAAGAGCAAAGTCGCGGGCAGAAGCTAGTGTAATAATAAACAAGATTCCAATGAATGACTAGCCATCAATAGAAAAAGGTTTCATTCAAAACCCGTTACATCATAAACTTGAGGAATGATTGAAAGCAATTCTTTATATTGTTTATTGAGTATTGTTAAGACTTGTTTAATATCGGTTTATAGCACTCTATAAATTAATTGAGGGGCTAAAAACAAACAGCCACAAGAGTCTAGGTTCAAGGTTAAGCAACGCTTGCTGGACTCTGTTAGTGGATGGGTGACTAGCAATGACATACCAGGACTCCTCCGTGACGCGGAAAACATGTTGAGCTGTTAGTCCCGCTTTATTTTTAACTGACTCCAAAAGAGGAGGAGGTTATCAATCTGCCAGGTTTTTGTAATATTGTTTGTCAAACGTTTTGGATTCTTTTTTTAACCGACTTCTAAAAAAGGAGGAGGTTCTCAATTCGGATGTTCGTATGTTTTTTTTATTTATTTTTTATTGTTTTTTCGCGCATAACTCCCTCGCTTGTCAACCGATTTAAAAAAATATTTTTTTGTTGGAAAGGGTATACTTCCCAAATGGTCCCATGAATTTTATCGAAATCAACCAAGCGGTTTTCGAAAAAACAACCAATGTGATTGGTTCGTTTAGGTGGGGGGAGGGGAGGGGGTGTAGGTACCACTAAAAAGTCAAAAATAAAAAACTTTTTACAAAAAAATACAACCGACTTTTACACAAAAAAACAAAAAAGTGCAAAATAACTTTAATTTCGGAAGTCGGTGTTCAAAAAACGAAAAAGCAACCACAAACACCGACTTCCGAAATTAAAGTTATTTTGCACTTTTTTGATTTTTTGTGTAAAAGTCGGTTGTATTTTTTTGTAAAAAGTTTTTTGTCTGAAAGAGTGTACTGTTAAAGATATATAAAGAAGTATAAAATAACTTACATTTCGGATGTCGCTGTCAAAAACGAAGAGACTACCAAAACATCGAAAGTTAGTTGATACTGTTATGATTTTTTATTTAGAAGGAAGTTGTATTTCTTTGGAAAAAGTATGTTTTTTGTAGATCTTTGACAATCGTTACAGACAGTCAGAGTTTAATTCCGCCAAGCCCGTTCCATCATCAGACCATAAGACGTGCGGCAATGCGCCAACGTTACATGGTGGACATCCCACCCACACGCACAAAACATTTTGTGAACACATTAATTGTGCGTACAGCTAAGGAGTGGAATTCCCTGCCAGAGTCTGTGTTTCCTGATAACTACAACCTGCGAGTCTTTAAGTCAAGAGTTAATAGGTCACGTCTAGGCAAGCATGCTTCATCGTCGACCACATCATCGCTTACCATCAGGAGCATATCTGATATAACCTTTTTGGCCTCGCACATTTACATTTAGGTACAATTGATATCTACAGCTTTTGTTAATTTATTTTTCTAGTAGATTTATTTTATTTTATTGTTAACTACATTGTTTGTTTTGTGCTCCCCAGTCCCAAATAAAAAAAAAAACATTCTTTCTTTAGGTGAGATAGTGGTTAAACGCGTGCTATCAATAGTTTAAAAAAAAAGACCAGTCTTACTAAGAAGTATCGTATCGCCCAGTTCCGAAGAACAGGATAAACAGTGGCTCCACTTACAATACTGGTATTCAGCTGAATACGCCGAGACAGGAAGCCGAACCAAACATAGCTGGGATAAGGCTAGGCACATTGATTTTGATCAAATCGAGCACTTGGTAAATAAAACAAGCGATACCATTTATTACAGTAAGCATGGAGGGTGTGAAAATGAGAATGTTCTGAAGTGTGAAGAGGTTGTAAAGATAAAGATTTTATGTGAGAGTCTAGTTGAAATTGAAATTCGAACGCAGTTTTTCTAGGATCTCGATAAAAAAGATTAACGGAATACAGTACACTCCTCAACCAACTTATCTGTAAAATGGCGAAAATTGGAACTACGGCCGTCATGTTGAAATGTCATTCGATTGTCAGTGTCTACATTCGGGTTCTCTGGTTGTTTTGTCGTGATATTGCTGAATTTATAGAGTTAAATGCCGAAAGCTATTAAAAATGATACTCGAAATATTATTCTTAAGGTTAAAACCTTTTTTGAAGAAGAAGCTCGGTCGGGTTCTTGTTATAAATTACCCGATACTTAACTAATTATTTAAGTCCATGAAATATTCGTTTCTATTCTTGCTGCAGGTGAGCGTAACGGTACTTAAGTAAATCTATTAGGTACCTAACCTAAAGTGAGTGAACCTAGTAACCTGCCAGATTTCAAATTTCTACTAACATTTATTTTATTATTTTTATATAGTTTTTACAAATTAAAAACAATGACACCTATTATCATTGTTTTTCATTTGTAAAAACTGTAATTCTTATTAAACGATTATGTCTAATGTGAAATTTCCTTCTTGAAAACTTACTCGATTTTTGACCTTATCCACCATTAATTACCACACTTATTAATCAGCAACACTGAATCGACGGTGCCGTCCTCTTTCAGTTCACAGATAAGTTGGTAGGACTGTATTTATGTTGTTACAGTACTTATGTTATGTTTGAAGCCAGATAAATTTTCAATAGCGGTCTTCTGACCCTAGATGGGTCATTGAAATTCTATAATGGAAATAATTAATTTTGTCATAAATCGACGTCTACAGTGAGCCTTTTTATTGTCTAGCATTGAAATAGCTATTTGAAATTCATCTTCAAGTCTCTTAGAAGGTTTACTAGGGACATATCAATGTACTTTATTGCAAGCCTGTCTAGCGCCCAGTATACCACGTATCAGTATGGAGAAATGGAAATTATAAACAAGACAAAGCTGACGGTACATCTAGAACTTAATCACTGTTCTAGGTTTCGAAAATATTGATGTTGAAGATCATCGGTTTATTTTTAACAGACTTCAAAGAAGGAGCTTATTAATTCGACCCGTATGTATGTAATATTTCCAGAACTGCCCAGTTTTGCTCTTTATTATCTATACTAATATTATAAAGAGGAAAGATTTATACTTTTGTATGTAACGAATGAACTCAAAAACTACTGGACCGATTTAAAAAATTCTTTCACCGTTAGAAAGCTACATTCACCCTGAGTAACATAGGCTATATTTTATCCCCGTATTCCCACGGGAACGGGAACTACCGCGGCGCGCTGCTAGTAATTGATATAAAGAACTTGACTCCAAAGTAAGTGTTGCACAAGTTCACTTAAATATTCGTGTTCCTTTGGCAGGATCTCCGACTCTCGACTCAGTAATCGTATTAGATTGCTCGTTGTTCATAGTTAGCTCTTAACTTTCTGGAATGTTTTCATCGTCTCCGCTTTACTACTCAATAAAGAAGTCACTTTACGACACTTGAATCTCTTTGAAAAAACATTAATGGACAACATGTAACACTTTAGGTTCGGTTCTGAATTTGTCCAGAAATTATACCTAACAGCATTCAGTTGTATCTTCTAGACGCGTTTCTACCGAGTAAATCAAATCTTTCCTTAAAAATTAAGCGTGTCACACTCATGTAGTTTGAAGACTTGTGACAATTCTGTCTATGGCCAAGTCTGTCGCAACTTGTGTTCAGCGTAATTCCGCGGTCATGAGTAGCGAATAACGTCTCTATTTTCTGCCTTTTTTATGGATGGCTAATTATCAAATGACTTGTTCCGCTCTGGGCGATGCGGAAGGGAGTGTCAGACTCAAACCCATCCGTGTTCCTCCTAATGCCCTGTGCGTTCCAGGGCCGCGGTGACTGTTTTGAACAAAAGCGACTTTGTCTATTTGCTGCCTGCACGTCTACCGGCGTTCCGTGCCCGGAAAAGACAACATCATCTTTCTATTTTTGTCAATCGATTGAGGAGACAGCAATAGACGAAATTATTAAAATATACCGAATTAGCAAAATTAGTGACAGTTGACTACCTATCACTAATTTTGCAGAATGCGACGAACATCCTTCTTAACTAATATTAGGTATAAATGTGGAAGTGATATATTTTGTTTCTTTTGTTTTGGTAACTCTTCACGTCTTAACGGCTCAGCGGATTTAGATGAAACTTGCCATGCGGACACACTATGTCTTGGAATAGGACCTACTATAGGTACTTTTCATTCCAGGTGTGTGTTTCTTTAGAGAAATTTTCTAATGTCTCGCGAGTGAAGCCGCTGACGGGATCTAGTATTACTATAATCTTCTACCATCACGTCTGACGTGATACATACATACATATAATAACGACACAATTCCAATATGCAATGCATTTCTAAGTCATTGCTCTGGTGATTTGCCGTTGAATGCAGTTGGCACTGCCATAACAGCCATTTGATGGTCACGACCACGTAATTTATGTGTCTTTGGTAGTGTTGAGACGTGCTGGCTGGTTGTTCGGTCGTTAGGGAGATCTTATTTGAAATGAGAACGCATTTATGACTACTAAATTTAAAGTTTTTAGGAGTGGACGTATTTCTATACTAATATGAAAAAGATTAAAGATTATTTTTTTCTTTGTACCGAATATGCTACTGGACCGATTTTAACCTTTTTTCACCAATGGAAAACTACATTATCAGCGAGTAACATAGGCTATATTTATCCCTGTATTCCCATGGGAACGGGAACTACGCGGGATTATAAAATGTATTGAACTTAAAATTCAGGAGTTGTTTGATGGTGACAAACTTGTTTTTTTTATTTATTTAATTATTGCGAATGATGAAGAAGAAAGAGCATTATTTTGATTCAGAACGGTTATAAAGTTAAACATGTAGGTATGTTAAAATAGAACGACATCAGTTGCACGGAGCGTCGCGCGTCGTGCAAGCAGCAAATGTAGACGCGGTTCGCAATTCATGGCCGCGGATTTTTTTTTACTTTTGACGTGTAATAAATCGGATGTCTCATTGTAACGTTACGCTCATTGTAACTCATTTCATCACTGTTTTGCTATGACGTTATCACGTTAAACTGTCGTCCGTAAACCGACTTCACAGACAACCAATTTATTTATTATTATCATTTTCAATACATAAATTATACACAAATATCGCTTGTCTAAAACCTTTAAAGGTTTATGTGACAAAGTGGAGACAGCGTGCTCACCACATGTTACCTGATAAACTAATACTTAAAACTTAGGCAGTAATATAATATTTCTTTCATGTAAATTTACTTTTTTAACACCCCTACCTAACACACCTACTAACAATATTTGACAGCAAATTTTTAGGAATTTGTGCTTAGCACAATTACTCTCAGTGAAATCTTTTTTGGGACAGCTAAAGCAATGTAGCTGTTTCAGTAACTACGCTCGTGTTCACTATCGTTAAAACACTTAAATCAGTTGTTTGAATATTTTACCGGTTGATTAAATGACAGTGGACCTTACAATCCTTCTAACAGATCCTTAAAAATATCTAAAAAGTACACTCTTTCCAGGTAAATGCCGTCGACCGCGTTGTTAACCATAATTAGTTAAAAAGTTTAGTCAGTTACGACCTCCGCTCCTGTTTTAAGGATCGTTAATTCTTTTCAAGTATAAATGGAAAGTTCTGAAGCCCGATTAATTTTCTAGCAAACTCCGAAACAGACCCGAACGCGTTCGTAAAGTTCCACCGAGTTTTTTTTTTTTAATTTGCACAAAAGATCGAGACCGCTGAAGTTGATCGGGTTTCGTTGAACAAATATTTTCTTTTTGCAAAAATAACTCGGTTCGTAAAAAGTGCAGACGCAGAGAAGCGTGAATTGTTAAAAGATTGTTGACGGAGCAGTTTATCTCGCCGTTTTCTGTGATCTTTTTATTTTATTTTGCCAGAACTTGTATTAAACGGTAGACCTTATATTATTTTATCCTTCGATCTTTCCAGAATAGGTACAATTCTGCGAGAAAATGTCGTCGTCGACGTCATTGTCTTTTTTATTGATGGGGTGGGATTAACTGGTACTGTACTGAATCTTCAAGTCCGGGGACCTGTCAAAACACTTATATTTCCGAAATTTGTTTACATTGATGGAAAATCTCATGTGTACGTTGACAAAACGACTAAAACCTATCTGTGTATATAATTTGCAGGAGAATCCGTGGCAGGTGGCTAATAATTTTTAGAAGATCTCATACTTAGTTACTCAGTGCTTGCCCTTCCTCGATACTAGTGTATCGAGGACGGGCAAGCACTCTAAGCGAATTTTAGCAATTAAACTGGACATGATTATCACTTCTAAGGCTAATATTAAATAGCAGTGATACTACTGATGGCTCTTGAACTCGATTTTGTTGACTAAAATTCGTTTAAACATGATGTTGTACGCGTTTTGATAGGTGCCCGGACTTGAAGAATCAGTACTGCCATTTGGAGTACATCATTTCGGAAAACCTTAATTGAAAATTAGTAGAAAACGACGAAACAACATAATATTTTGGTCCAATAATATCCGACACATATGTAGGTTTATCATTTTAGAAACGCGTATCCCGTCCTCAGGAAGAAATATTAGTTATTTTAATAAAAAAGCGACATTTGATAGAAAAGGTTTATAGAACAAGCCACAATAGAGCAGAAACATTAGATAATTTATTTCGAGAGATTTAATACTAGTTTTAACAAGCATGCTTTTTGTTAATAATATCTGTGATTGGTAGCACATTAATGTTTCAAAGAACTTTGAACACGCTTTAATAGAAGTAATGTTTTTATTCTTGACTAAAAACCCTAAGTATTTAGCTATCATGAGTAATACAACTTTAATCATCTTCCGGAGAGCAGTGGTGGTCGAGCGGTAGGTAACAGCCCCGACTTACGATTTATATATCTTTAAGGTCGCGGGTTCAAACACAGCTAGGCGCATTACTTTGTGTAATTAATTTCTTCACCACTGCTCTCAATACGGTGAAGGAAGACATCGTGAGAAAACCGGCATGTCCTAGAACCAAAACTTCGAAGACATGTGACATTCACCAACCCGCACTGAGCCCGCGTGGTGGATTACGGCCCATTCCCTCTCCTAGAGAGGAGGCCTGTGCCCTAGCAGTGGGAACATTAAAAAGCTGATTATGCTTATGCATCTTCCGCCCTTATACTACGTGACTCGGTCGTTTTGATTTTCTTTAATTATTCTGCCCTGTCAACACTCAAACTCAAAGCTCTTTTATTTCAAGTGAACCATTAAAAGGCACCTTTGCCTTGACTTCCTTTTCAAACACAAAGATAATAGGTAAAATAATATCAAACTAAACTCATTATACTAACGCAAACTATGTCTGAGCGGTTCGCAAACACAAAACAAGCCTATTACCTCCCAACGAACATAATCCCCTAACACATAATGTACAGCGGCCGATTCGTGCTCCTCAGTTGTTGCTCATTAATTGCATTGTTGCATAATGCTGAAGAAGCCGCAAGCACGTTGTTGCATAAGGTTGCTTTTACACTAAATATCTGCTAGGCGGTGCAACACACACAGCATCCGATTAGTGTTCCTATGTTATAGCTCATTAATGCCATAGTTGCATAATGAGGTATTCCATGAAGCACACCCAAACGAAGCACACCCAGACGAAGCACACCTAAAGTATTCCGCTACCCCACCATAACTGTGTCAAGCTAGAAAAATGAAGTGATCCCATTGCTTCATTTTTTCCCGCTCATCTCCTAGCTACTTCTCGCATCTCTAATATGAAAGCACCCTAATGCTTCAGAAGCCGTGTGAACTTGACGGCGCTACTCCAACGTGTGGATAAGTCTTGTTAACAGTTTCCCAATGAGTTACCCTGTTTACTGGATTAGGGAAGATGTCGCGAAGATTAAACGGAGTTACAGTTTAGTTAACAAATTTTGTGGCTTCGGGCTTCGACGTGTTTTCCGATTAATGAGTGTAGAGAATGAGCGTGTTTCGACAATCACGGCGGCCATGGAACTCAAAGGGGATTTTGAAGAACACGGATGGTTGTAGTTAGTAGGGGTCTGACAGACCTTTTCCGCTCCGGACAGAGGTCATTTGATGATTTCTCAACCCTGCAAAAAAAGAAAAATAGAATGATCGTAGTGAAATCATTTTAGCATAAGTTGACTTATTCATCGTCTATTTCTTCATCATCTAGCTAGCAATAGTAATGCTGTTGAATAGTGGTGTTGTTGAAATTCCTAGGTGGATGGAAGAAAACATCCAATCCAGAGGGTCATGGCCATTCGGCTAGTCCGTGGATACCGCACGGTCTCTGGCGAGGCGGCGAATCTCCTTGCCGGATTGCTGCCGTGGGATCTGGAGGCGAGAGCCCTCGCGCACGTTTACGCGTTGCGCGTGGAGGCGCTAAGTCGGGGTGAAACACTGCTGCCGCGGCAAATTGCTGCGCAGCGGACGGAGCTCCGGCGGGATCTCACGGAGGTTTGGAGACAGCGACTATCGCAACCCAGTGCTGGGCACGCCACTATTGTGGCGATAAGTCCCCTCTTTGAGGCGTGGCTGGAGAGACGTCACGGCGTCCTCACCTTCCGCCTGACGCAGGTGCTCACCGGACACGGCTGTTTCGGGAGGTACCTGTGTCGGATCCAGCGGGAGGACACGTCCGGGTGTCATCACTGTGTGGATCGTCCGGAGGACACGGTGGAGCATACGGTGGAGGTCTGCCCTGCTTGGGCGGAGCACCGCCGTGTCCTCGTCGAGGCGGTCGGCGGAGGTGACCTCTCGCGTACGGCCCTGGTTCGGGCCATGGTCCGGAGCGAGGAGGCATGGGAAGCGGTCGCCTCCTTCTGCGAAGCAGTAATGCTAGCGAAGGAGGAGGCGGAGCGCGTGCGAGAGAGGGAAGCCTCGCTCCAGCCGCCGCAACAGACGAAGACGCCCCGGGCGTCGGGAAACGCAGGGCGATTCCCGGCCACCGTAGGCGCGGGCCTGCGGATGGCGAGCTATGGGTGGCTCGCCGTCCGATAGCAACCAGGCCCGAGTCGACGGCGCGTCGTGTTCCACGCGCGCCTCAAAGAGCCGTCAGCAAAGAAGACGGGGCCCCATAGGGTCAGTGCCTGCTAGGGTTGCGGAATTTGTTCGAAAGAGTCACCGCAGCCCTGGAACGCAAAGGGCACAAGAAGGATCACGGGTGGGTTTTAGTCAGTAAGAGTCTGACACTCCCTTCCGCTCCGCCCAGAGCGGGAGAAGTCATTTGATGATTTCCCATCCAGAAAAAAAAAAGGTGGAACGGCAGATAACTTTAAGCTCACCTCATCTAAGCTTTCAAGGTGAGATTACAGAATCGACCGTCAAATTAACAGCATTGCTGATTTGGTTTAAAATGTACGGCAACTAGAGAAGTACATAGTTACATCCTTAATCATGTATGTGTGTGTCTCAGTACATACTCAAAGACCTTCTGCTAACATAAACTCACAACACAATCAGTAAATATTTCCTTAGCTTTATTGAAGTCATGTGTCAGCTGGATATGTGATAATCGTGTTTGTTAGTTTGTATGTATCATGTGCAGCCAAGATTATTGATTCTTTACATATGCTTGTCATATTGTAACCGATATATTCTACTAGCAGCGCCATGCGGTTTTACCCGCGTAGATCCCGTTCCCGTGCGAATATGGGAATAAAATGTAGCCTATGTTACTCAGGGTACTGTAGCTTTCTAATGGTGAAAGAATTTTTGAAATCGGCACAGTAGTTTTTGTTTATTCATTACAAACATATACACACACAAATACAAATCTTTCCTCTTTGTAATATGTATAATTATATGGTTCTGTAGGTACTGACTGAATAATGGGAAAATTAGGTCTGACTAATGCAGGCAAGGTTTTCTGGCTGGCTGTTGTAGCCTGTTTCCTGATTGCTTCAACTTTAGAGTTTTAAGGCTTTCTAGGCAATTGTGCTCCATTGTCGACCAAATCATCATTTACCATCAGTAGCAGTAGCCCTCAAACGAAAGTCTATATAGGTAATAATAAAAAAAACCTCATGTAAAACAAAACGAGCTGCGCCGACATGAAAGAAATTCGGATAATCGCTGAAGAACATTCTTCAAAAAAATCAACGAAACTTTGAGTAGGTTGTACATCTGAGTATTATGGAAACTCAGCGAAACAGGATTTAATATAAATACGCTGAAACTGTTCCTTCCATAACTTAAACTTAGATACTAATTAAAGAGGTGGAAATATTCTAAATACAACTTTTCAGCTTTCTTTAAAGAAATCAGTCAAGTAGTAGTATTTTGATTTCGATAATGCTTTCAGTTGCCTAAGTTTGCAAAAATAATTAATTGTAAACAAAAAACGAACCTCTGACATACTGCTATCGGTAATTATCTCTGAACTAAGTTTTTTAACCAAAGTTTTCGACGATAATATTTGTCCTATCAAAGTAAGAGGAAAAATGCAAAGGACATGAAATAACATTTTATCGAACAAAATATTTACATGTCTTTATTTACTCTTGCTTCTCGCGGTTTGTTTGTATGTATTAATTTATAAATGTTTGTTTATATTGGACGTCGTTTATGTACTTGTTGATAATGAGATTCTTTAGTTGAGCATAAATTATGGTTTCTTTACATTGGATAGTAGGTATTTAATTTCTTATTTGGATTATAAAGGATGTCCCTTTTACGCAAGATTTCGTTTTTTTTAATTGTTATTTTTTTATTGAATGATAAAGTACGCAGGAGAAGTTTTGTATGGAATACCACATCGGGATAAATATGAACTCCAAAGCTTTGCACACCTACGCACTATTTTACCGAAATTTTCCATTAGGATTTTGCTTAGAAGTGGTTGAATTTTGTTGATTCAGCGTTGAATCTCCTTCAATGCACTGGTAGTTGTGGGCTTGTTTGTTACCTTTAATTTTAAATAAATAAAAAAAAAGAAATCCAGTTATGTTAAATCCCAAAATCTAGGGGGCCAGTTGTAATCACTAAAATGATAAATACTCTAACAGCAAAAATATTGTAGTTTTTTTTTACTATTAGCCAACAAAAACTTAGCTCTCTCACGTAGTTCTGAATTTTTACCAACCCTAAACTGTCTGTATTTACTATTTTGGGTAAAATTAGGACATCGTATACACATATATTTTCCATTTTATTACTTGTCTTTATAGCGCCATTACAAATGCACATTAGAATTTTCAACTGTATTTTTTTGAGTGGGATAAAATGACTTCTTTCGCTCTGGGCGGACCGAAAGAAGTGTCAGATTCTTACTGACTAAAAAATAATTTCCCGTGTTCCTCCTTGTCCTTTGCGTTCCAGAGCCGCGGTGACTCTTGAACAATTTCCGCAACCCTAGCAGAACAAAATCTGCAACCCTAGCAGAACAAATTCCGCAACCCAGCAGTCAATAGGGTATTTTACTGTAAAAATCTAATTAGTCCGTCTGATAGATTTACAAAAAATATTGGACACGTATTTTTTCTTTTTTCACGTAAACAAAAAATGAAGATGATACAGTGCGTTGAAAACTGACATGACGTCACGTCGCTGGTAAAAATTGTAGCAACGTAGTGACGTCACATGAGTTTTCAACGCACTGTATCATCTTCATTTTTTGTTTACGTGAAAAAAGAAAAAATACGTTTCCAATATTTTTTGTAAATCTATCAGACGGACTAATTAGATTTTTACAGTAAAATACCCTATTGTCTACCTATAACAGTTCATGTGTCATGACGATGTTCAACCAGGTTTCAGACTAGCTAAGTAGCCACATCTTTCATCTTGAATGAAACGAAATTTAAAACTTGTATTAAACGCACATTATGCAGGCAAGCATATTATAAGTTGGGGGATTACATTGAAGATAATAATGCTTGGCTAAATGCCGGTCCTGCTCCACAGTCTCAACCACTTGGATAAACAAGTTAGGATTTTATATTTGGAAGAGACGCTCGCCCTTTTTTTGTCTCATTTATTTATTCTTTTTTTTATATATTAGTTTGATAATAAATAATTTCTCTTTTTTTACTTGTAGTTGCTAGGTTTTTGTAAACCATAGTTTTGTATAATGTACAAGCATTTTATTTTCAAATATTGTAAATGTGAGTACCATAGAGCCATTTACATGTGATAAGTTATAGTTTACTTTGTGACTTGAACTAAAATGACAGTTGAGAGCATGTCATGCTCGCTGGTGGCGTGTGTGTTGGATCATTCGGTTCCCTTCAAAATGGTTGAGCTAAATGGTGCCGATACACGCTTCATGTTCGTGAACGGGCGCCGTCGGTTGAGACTGGTCACCTCTTAACTGCCACTGACTTGTTTTAATCTTTATACTTTGAATTGTTTTTATAGTTTCCTTTTTTTTCTTTGCATTGTCCTCACATATAGAAGCGACCAAGGATGTAACCAATGTTATGTAATACAGAACATGATTTAAAAGAGTGTCCGTGGAGTTTCTTGCACGTTCTTCTCCATAGAGATCTACGCTTTGGAACGTGCAGATAGCTTCACCTCTTGACAATTCAAAAGTGCCTGTAAAGGGTTTAATTGAAATAAATGCTTTGAATCTTGAATCTTTGAATGAGACCGAATGGTTAAAAAAATCCTTTCAATTAATTTATCAAGTTATTTATTTTACATTTAAGTACTTACATAAATAATGTAGTTAACATGTACATAAGAATAATTAATTAACGAACAATTGCTACATATGTACATTAACATATATATGAGTCTTGTAATCGGCTTTGCTGGAATAATAATGTATGTTGTGTGCTTTCACAGGTATATAATCTGTGCAAAAAGCGTTCGTTGCGAGCGATGGTGGAATAATTAAACATTGTGTGTTTTTTGTTTTGAATAAGTAGGAATAAATAAAGTGTTTATTGAATTAATTGTTTAAGATAATGTAAATGGGCAAGTGTTGTTTTTAAGGACAGACCGTCGAATGAATTCTTCGCTCTGGGCGGAGCGGAAGGGAGTGTCAGACTCTTAATGACTGAAACCCATCCTTGATCCTTCGAATGCCCTTTGCGTTCCAGGGCCGCGGCTCTTTTGAACAAATTCCGCAACCCTTTTTGTTATTTTTTTTTCTGGATGGGCAATCATCAAATGACTTCTCCCGCTTTGGGCGGAGCGAAAGGAAGTGTCAGACTCTTACTGACTACTAACGTAAAGGGCACTAGAAGGATCACGGGTTGGTTACCTGTGATCCTTCTAGTGCCCTTTACGTTCCAGGGCCGCGGTGACTCTTTCGACCAAATTCCGCAACCCTGGAGGACAGTTTTAGGTGTAAAGGGACAAACTAAGAAAACATCCATCTACGACACAACAAAGCCTGCGTGAAAAATGCAGATTTCAACTAGACACTATGGTAAAACTTTATGGTTTCTGCAAATTGCGTTTCGCGTTCAGTTTTCTTAGACTACATTCACAGGTCAAGCTGTACTTAAGTAACACACTTGCCCACTTATTGGGCATATGCTTCTAGTTACTTGTGCCAATATTCACGTTCCTGTTCCAGCTTAAGCCAGTGTCTGCCGCGACGGCAACAAAGTCCTCTACCCATTTATTCCCGTCTATAAATAAAATATTTATTAATTCAATTCTGGAAGCCACAAAAGGATTCCCTAATCGACCCTTTTAACCTTGACCGAAAGAACTCATTAATCATGCCGGTACCTTGATCGCCTCCCACTATGCCTTAGGGGAAATATTAAGCTTGCGAGAATGTAAGTCGGCCTATGACTAAATTGTACTTAAGTTGTACTTAATAGTTCTATTTAAAGGCGATGATTTGATTTGATACAACTTTTCATATGTAAACAATTAGCATTCATGGAATATATATATTATCACCCGCGTAGTTCCCGTTCCCGTGGGAATACGGGGATAAAATATAGCCAATGTTACTCAGGGTGAATGTAGCTTTCTAATGGTGAAAGAATTTTTGAAATCGGACCCAGTACTTTTTGTGTTTATTCGTTACATACAAAAATACAAATCTTTCCTCTTTATAATATTAGTATAGATAAGGCATCACATATGTAATTATGTATATACCATATGTGATGCCTTTATTGACACATTTCAAAGATTAAATAATAAAATTCTAAGGGTGCATACATTATTATGTATATGTAATACATACAAATATGTAAACTACTGTTTTGTAAGCAAGGCAAAAAGCTTTTACCGATCAACCTATGTGTGTATGCAAATGATTGATGATAGTAATGACAACGAAAAATGACAAAGAGTAGTAAAAATAATATATACATAACAAGGAAAACTTAGTCAAGTGCGAGTTGTAACACAGATATATTTAGTACCATGTATCCGAAAACAGAATGAGACATAGACAACAATGGTTGCTGCATTAACAGAGAGGAACTAATGGCGGAGGCTCGCTTTGTGATATGACGTACAATGATATAGAGATGCTGGGGAGTGGTGCAAGGGAGAAGACAGAGCGAGGTGACCCCAATTTAGTTTGGGAACAGCTAGGCAGATTGATTTAAAATTGTCCGACCCCAATATAGTTTGGAAACAGCTAGGCAGATTGATTTAAAATTGATCGTCCCCAATATAGTTTGGGAACAGCTAGGCAGATTGATTTAAAATTGTCAGACCCCAATATAGTTTGGGAACAGCTAGGCAGATTGATTTAAAATGGTGCGACCCCAATATAATTCGGGAATAGCTAGGCAGATTGATTTAAAATGGTCGTTATGTTTTACTATTATATTTTGCTTTTTCAGGCCTTGCAAAGTTTTGATGTGCCCATTATTTTTTTACATTTTGTGGTGAACACTGATGTCTTTGTTAATTAGAAGAAAGGAAATTAAGTTTTCAAGTTGTTTTAACAAGTTTACTAGCTTATTATCATAAACTCGAGAATATTTTGTAAAAGTTGTTGAATTAAAAATTTAATTTAAATTATCTTTACAGTGCCTTACTTTTTGCATGAAACTACCTATTTTAATAAAATCATATAACAAGGTTTTAGGAAAACCGGCATATCTAGGTTAAATTGACTTATCTAGTGTAATACTCGTAAATGTAATAAATAGCGGCTGTCCCGGCTTCGCACGGATGGAATGTCATTTATTTTTAAAATAGCATATGTTACTCAGGGATAATGCAGCATTCTAATGTTGAAAGAATTTTCGAAATCAGTCCAGTAGTTTTTGAGTTTATTCGTAACTAACAGTGCCCCGCGATTTTTACCCGCATAGTTCCCGTTTCCGTGGGAATAAGGGGAGAAAATATAGCCTATGTTACCCGATAGTGTAGCTTCCCAACAGTGAAAGATTTTTTAAATCGGTTCAGTAGTTTCGGAGCCTACTCAATACAAACAAACACATCTATCCTCTTTATAATATTAGTATAGACAAACATACAAAAATACAAATCTTCTCTCTTTATAATATTAGTATAGATCTGCAAAATACTTATCAGTATCGTTGTTTGTGGACCACGTATAGCATATACATTGTTTTCAACAAAGTAAAATATTATAACTCATTGCACCGCTACCAGCTTCTAACATACACCATTCGTCACAGAGACATCACGTGAACGTCTCTCACAAGTTTGCCGACACCTCTCAGCAGTGTCCGACACTCGCGCCGACACTCGCACGTAACACGACATTGCACTCCCATCCGTACCGGCTGCTGCAATAAAGTGATTGAGACTGAATTTAGCGAGGGTGGTACGATACACTGTTGCTGAGGGAACATCGTTAAAGAGGTTCCGAGTGAAAAGTTTTAGTTGGCTTTGTGATTCTTGCCAAAGAAAATGCTGTATTTTCAATGATATGCTGTATTTTGACGATACGGTTGGCGCAGTGGTTGAGCGTTCAACTGCTGCGCTGCGTGTCCCAGGTTCGATACCCGCATGGAACAAATGTTTGTATGGCCAACATACAATTGTTCCGGGTCTGGGTGTCTTGTGAACGCACCCACAATGCAGGAGTAAATCGAAGTGTGGGGCAAAGTATTTCTTTAAAAAAATATGCTGGTGTCATCCATATGTCATCAGATAGTTGTTAACGCTGTAAGTTCATAATATATTATGGAGGTTGGCTTTCAGTCTTAGGGAATGCTGCTGAATACCAGTATTTTACATGGAGCTCTACAACTGAGTACTGGTATCTGATCTTGATCTCTTAGGCAAGATAGATTTCAGATAGATTACCGAGCTACTCGTAATAAATGTGAAAGATGTTCAAATGACAGCCGGGACTAACGTGCTTCCCGAGGCCGTAGGAAACTCGGTAATATGTAATATGTGGCCACCCATTCAAGGATGTTCTCCGCGAAGTTTTATCCGCGCGGCTGTTACTATTTATCTACGAGCGCCTCCTGAAAACAAGTTTGTGTTGTAATAAAAAACATATAACAAAAAAGTAGTTTTCTATTTCCAAACCCATTACTCGACATTTTCAAAACAATTTTCAATTCAGCAAAATATATTCGAGCCGGTCTGACGACTACATTGAATAACGAAATGCTACAACAAATCGTAGCTACGTGCTACGCGGCTACGCCGCAGCCGTAGCGCTACGAGCGCTACGAAATAAGCCCGTTCGACTCGGTCTGAAATATTCATTGATTTATCAGTTACCGTATTGGATACATGTTTTTCCATGAAGATGAATAGTTTTCTTCTACAAATATTATATTATATGGGTCTGGAAAATAGAAAAAAAGAATTGAGGAGCTCAATACTGCCTTAGAAATGGAAGTCGGACATTGAATGTATCCCGTAATAACTATAATATATGTACATTCTATTGAGCGTACATTGTGATTGACCCTATTATTTTCTATAGGGTCACGAACTACCCTTGTATATTTGATGTATGTAGAGATCTCAATGTTATGAAAATACCTACTAGTTTTTCCACAGGAACAGGTGTGCGTCAGGATGGCTGGACCAAAGGAGATTTTGGAGGTTTGAGCAATACCAAGTTTTTGTACCTATTTGGTACTATTTGGTACCAGACATCCAATAATTTGTACCTCGCTAAAGAGGGAAAACTATTACGAGGAAAGTGGCCAGCCATTCTGACGTCAGAATGGCTGGACCAAGTCGGTTTCACCTAGTTGTAGGCGTTATACTTAGTTTATCTTTTTATTAAAATTTTGTACCTCATTGGTACCTCAACATATGTTTTTCTTATATTTTTTCGATAAGCCAAAAAAAAGTTACACCTAGAAGAAATGTTGCAAGTAATCTAGAGCACGTTGATTTCACCTAGTTGTAGGCGTCATAATTAGTTTATCTTTTCATTAAATTTTTGTACCTCATTGGTACCCTCTAGATAACATGCAATATTTCTTCTAGGTGTAACTTTTTATGGCTTATCGAAAAATTATAAGAAAAACATATGTTGAGGTACAAAATTTGAATGAAAAGATAAACTAATTATAACGCCTACAACTAGGTGAAATCAACGTGCTCTAGATTACTTGCAACATTTCTTCTAGGTGTAACTTTTTTTTGGCTTATCGAAAAAATATAAGAAAAACATAATGTTGAGGTACCAATGAGGTACAAAATTTTAATAAAAAGATAAACTATGTATAACGCCTACAACTAGGTGAAACCGACTTGGTCCAGCCATTCTGACGTCAGAATGGCTGGCCACTTTCCTCGTAATAGTTTTCCCTCTTTAGCGAGGTACAAATTATTGGATGTCTGGTACCAAATAGTACCAAATAGGTACAAAAACTTGGTATTGCTCAAACCTCCAAAATCTCCTTTGGTCCAGCCATCCTGACGCACACCAGGAACAGGGTCGATCTCCAAGGTTAAGCAACGCTTGCTGAGGTCGGATTATGGATGAGTGACCATTTGGAAATACGAAAATACTCCCGCATTTCGCATAGTACGTTAAGCCGTTGGTCCTGGCCGTCATTTGTAGATCTTTGGCAGTCGTTACGGGTCGGCAGAAACCTGAAAATCTGACACCAGTCTTGCAAAGAAGAGTACCGTGTTCCCCAACTAATGGGTTGTGGAGGTCTGGTAGGCAGCCGCTTCACGTAAAATTCTGGTATTCAGCTGCATCCTGTTTGACAGGGAGCCGACCCCAATATAGTTTGGAAAAGGCTAGGCAGATGATGACTGCTAAATGTACACGTTTTAAACGTAGAACGCCATTCTATCGCCCAAATTTTGATTTCGAACACAAAACAACTCCCCATCTGATAATAGACCACAAAAAATCCTCCATCTATTTACGTCCACTTCCCGAATCAAAAAGCCGATGTTCGAATCTGATTTTTTCTACATATGTCACCCAATGAAATGAAACAGCGGAATCAAAATAAATACAGGGCGAAACGAGGCTGTTGCTCGGCGGGACGTGAATATGGGACGAACGTGGAATAAACGTAGCTTTGTGTATGAATGTGTGTATGTAGGGGTACAGATATACATACAACATATTTTGGTCATGTTTTAAACTGAAGAGCTATAACAATCTGCCTAGCCTTTCCCTAACTATATTAGGGTTGTCTTCTCGTCTAACCGGATGCAGTTGAGTACCAGTATTTTACATAGCTTATCTGACCTCCACATTCTAGTAATTGGGCAACACGACGATACCTTTTTTTTTTTTCGGGATGGTAAATCATCAAATGACTTCTCCCATTCTAAACGGAGCGGAACGGGGTATCAGACTCTTACTGACTAAAACCCATCCGTGATCCTTCTAGTGCCCTTTGCGTTCCAGGGCCGCGGTGAATCTTTCGAAAAAATTCCGCAACCACGATTATACCCTTTGGCAAGACTGGTGTTTTGGCAAGATTTTGTTGCTTCTGACTGAAATTGTTTTGAATCATAAGTCGATATGTGGCTGTGTTATATTAGTTCACCTCTGCTTTACACTTTCAGGAGTATTCCCGAAAAAGTAAGACCGAGAAATATATAAATATGATCACACCAAACAGGTATGATCATATTATATTATCTCGAGGTTTAAGAGCCTAGCTTCTGCGAGCGGCTTTGTTCGGTTTTAATTCGAAAAATATCCAGCGAAAACTCCCTTGGGATATAAGTATCCTATGATATGACATAACATGGTCTACCCGTGTGCCAAGTTCCATCCTAATCCGTTAAGACGTGAATAGGTAACAAAAAACAGACAGAGTAACTTTCATTTATTATATAAGTAAGCGGTAATTGGCGGGCCAATTCTATTAAACAACGTTCGCATTCACATATCAATCGCAATCTGTCAAAAAAGCTTTTATTATCTTACATTTTTGGCATCTAGATAGTGATTGGCACTACCATTTTTTTGACTGGTTAACATAACCCATTAAAGAACTGTTCTCGTAAAGTTCCTACCAGAGCAAAAAGCAAAAATTCCCTTAAAGTTCCCATAAGACTGAATTCCAAGCTTCTCCCCTACTTATACTTTGTAGGTCAGTGATAAAAGCTGCAAGATTTCCTCGTCTTTGTGAGCTGCAGGTCGTTGCGTCTTGGAGACGCGTGGGCCGTGAAATTACTCTCATTCACAAAGGTCACGGGTTCAGACCGACTTAAGTTTGTCTGTTAAAAAGATTTGTAAGTTCTAGTGGATCGTGTTTTAAAATTCAGAAGCTCGTAAATTTTGATGGATGTCTTTCGCGGATATTAAATAATGTTGTATGTTAGAATGTGTATGAAGGAAATTATCTGGTGTTGCGGAAAGTGTTCGAAAGAGTCACCGCGGCCCTGGAACGCAAAGGGCACAAGGAGGATCACGAGTGGGTTTAGTCAGTAAGAGAGAGTCTCCTTTCCGCTCCGCCCGGGAGCGGGAGAAGGCATTTGATATTTTCCCATCCAGAAAAAAAAGAAGGCAATTATCTATTATTCGTTACAAAGACCATCTGTAGTACCCAAGAAAACAACACATTTGTCAATAAAATAATTTATAGCAAAAGATTAACTTCTCGATTATAAATAATACATACTTATAAAGGATGGCTTCAAAAAGTACAGTGTTCCCCAGTTAATGGGTTGTGGAGGTCTGGTAGGCAGCCGCACCACGTAAAATACTGGTATTCGGCTGAATCCGGCTTGTCTGGGAGCCGATCCCAATATAGTTGGGAAATGCTAGGCAGATGATTTTAAAGGATGGCTTCAAGCCTAACCATCATCTTAGATCTAGAAATATCAATACTCCAGCCATTCTCTCGTATTTAATACAGATAAACAAAACATCATACTTTTTTTTTTCAACTAAATACGTTCCTGATGAAAATGGTGAAAAGTGTGAACAAGTTACCTACTGTATGACAGAATACGGTAACTTGTTCACACTGGTCTTCATTTGTCGGCGCACCCGTTACAGCCGGATTAAACTGGATGTAACCAGTTTTATCCAGCCGCCCGATCTACCAGCTAATTATATGGATTACGGAGTACTTGGAGCGGGTCATATTGTTCGTGGCGGCTGTGGTATAACTTCATTTAGGATAATGAGCTCTAAAATGGTGGATAGTTCGTGTAATGGGAGGGATGATGCCTTGTAATGTATTTTTATACACTTTTTCAAGAACGTTTTTTGCTTATGTTTCGTTTTTTTTACTAAGGATGTTCTTAAGGGACATAAAGTATTACCTGTAAAGGCGTCGTTGTATTCAACATTATATACAAATTTTAATATGAAACAAAACCTAGCAATAGCGATAAAAATCTGCTGTTCAGTACAAAAGTAAGTTTTTTTTTGACGGGGCCACTAGCATTTGAACACTCTTAACCGGACTTTTTTGTGGTGACCTGAAATGTATTAAGCCCCCCAGCCAGGATATAAGTAAGTATGGGGCAGTTGTTTTTATTATGGCGATTTCAGGAATTGTTCCATGGTAAAAGTTGCATAATAATAAGCGAAACGCCCTATTCAGGTTTTGAGTTATATCTGTTCTTTCTATGAAATTCCTCAAAATTATTGTTACTTGTAGGTAATGGTTTGTGTGAGTGCTTTGCATCAAGAAGGCTCTCAGCCATTTCTTCAGTGGTAATCGTCTACAGTAATTGTTAAGTTTTACCACTTAAAAACTTGAAGCACAAATTAAAATAATTAAGAAAAAGAAAAAATGTTTATTTAGAACACACACAAAACAAAAAAAAAGCCTTCTATTAATTTTAAACTGTGCGAGGCCGAAAAAGGTCCCTATCTCAGCATATGCTGTGATATTTAAATTAGTAAATACCACAGCGCTGGTGTTCTTCACTCATAGGAAGATTATTTTATTTTGTATTTTTGCTCGACTACCATAGACAAAATCTCAGTAGCAATCCGCATTCCAGATCTGTGGCATATTCGTGACAACAGTTTCGTGCCCTGTAGAAAAATAACTAGAACATAACTGATGACGGCAATGTGTGTGACCACATACATACTTATTTTTCACTGGAAATGAAATAATTCTAATGCTTCATTATATTTCAAGACTTCATAGTATTCATAATCAGCCTTGTAATGTTCCCACTGCTGGGACACAGGCCTCCTCTCTAGGAGAGGGAATGGGAAAGGGCTGTAATCCACCACGCTGGGCTGGTGAGGGTTGGTGAATGTCACATGTCTTCGATTTTTTGGTTCTAGGACATGCCGGTTTCCTCACGATATTTTCCTTCACCATTTTGAGAGCAGTGGTGATGAAATTAATTACATACAGTAAAGCGCCTGGCTGGGTTTGAACCCGTGACCTATAATTCGTAAGTCGGGGCCGTTACCACTCGGCCACCACTGCTCTCCACACATAGTATTCACGATTCACATATTCCATTAACTTAATTATTAATAACATAGAAAAGCTCTTCCTATTCACACAATACCTCGACTGTCAAAACGTCTCTACTCAAAATGTACCACTATTTATGTTTGGTCCCACTCCTTATGGACCGTCCCAAATGTGAATGGCACAATATGAGTTGTTACTCGCTGAACATTTATCAAACCTTTCTCTTACGGTTGGCCGTTAATTAACATTTCTTACTTAGACCCTTCTCCCTTAATTAACTGAGAATTGATATGTTCGGGTGACTGCGTTTACACGTCTTATCGTGTCCTTGTTCAGGGGATGTCAACCTTAATAATTTAATGTGTGGAACTGCTGGTTTTGGGTATTGACCTTTTGTAATATGATAGCGTAGATAATTTGGTATTCTAAAATTCGGCCAATTATCCACAACGAATCATATTTGTAGCATTTCACTTTGAAATAATAGACTTCTTGCATTATATATAATAATATTCTTTTTTCATATCTAATCTATAAGTAAAGTACCTACTATTTATTATCTGTATGTTTTCAAAATAAGGCTCAGTAGTTTCGGAGATAAGCGAAGCCTTATCTAGAAAACTTCATTGTTATTTTTTGAATAGCGATGGGAAATTGTCAAATGACTTCTGACTTGTTTGTCAATGACTTTGTTACTCAGTCAACATAAATCTACGTTGTGTACAGTCAACATAAAATATTAGCTGCTTGTAGAAAACCATACATGATAAATAATTAATTAATTCTTCTATTTTTTTCAGGTAAGTTTGTGAATCCACAGTAGAAGGAACTTATGATTGGCGGCAAACAGTGAGTACCCTTAGAAAATACATACAACTAGATAAAGAAGAACTTGTAATTCTATAGGTACTGATATCATAAAGCTGAAGAGTTTGTTTGTTTTCTTGAGCACGGAAATCTCAGGACCTACTGGTTTTTTAAATATTACCGATTTGTAAAATTGTTTTAGTGTTCGATAGCCCATTAATCGATGAAGAATATAACGTCTTCAGTTTCTCGGAATGACTTCGAGAGATTATAGACTATCAAATGTTGATGCGTAAAAATGTGTTCAAAATGTTCAGCAGACAATTAATCGGAAGTTTACAACCTCTCAAGGTATTTAATAATCTTACGAGATTTGCCATTTTTCAGTGGCACTTACAACATCAATAGAAATGCTCCACATAACTTACCTAAAATGAAAGTAATTCACGAGGCGGCCATCAAAAGATTCGCCGTCCGCGCCGACCGCTGACCAAACAATCAGCTAACGATTCCATTTGCATAATGGCCAGTAAACAAATGTTAAAACAATAACATGGTCAACTGCACGGCCATGCTTACCATTCGAATTTAATATCACCTTTATTTTCTTGACATAAAGATGGTTTTCGTATTTCAAGAGTTAGTGTGATTCAGAATGGTCGTACCGATAAAATTATAAATTTTACTTTTAACGTAACCATATTTTTGGGGATTGTTGATTTTGATTTTAATCAACTGAGTTTGGTTTGGTTGTGTTTTGTTTTGGTATGAATGTGTTTTTAAATATTATAAAAGGTTCAATATTTGTGCATATTTAATCACGTTTCAATATAAAGCCTTTCAATCAATGTTGAAACAACTTCCGAATTCTGTAAAAATACGTCGGCAATATATCAAAAGTATAATTATTTTTTTGTACCCACGACGGATCGGGGACAGTGTATGCGTTTGGGGTGAGAGAATGTTTGTTTGTGCAAACCAATGTTCCCATTTATCTCCAGTACTACTAGTCCGATTTTCATGAGGTTTTCAGTGATGGGTTCGGATTTGATTAGTGCATGTTCTTAGCCCAAGAATATCCGTCGGGGGCTGCCATCACTATCTGCAAAACTAGCTCATTTAATGGCAGCCCTGACGGGTTACATTAATTCTGTAAGTCGGGGATTTTTGTTAATTATTTAATTATTTTTCAATTATGTTTTACAGTCATTGGGTTTTTTCAAAATTTTCAATTTTGTTCATAATCAAAACATGAACAGCATACCGAATATTTTTGAACGATGCAAAATCTAAAACACAGTAGGTAATGAAAACATTCAATATCGAGGGATAGTGGCAAAATGGCGTCGATATTGAAGCCACAGCCTCATATCAATGCATCACATGCGGCAAAATTCCGCATAAATTGAACCATTGCTTTTGAATAAATTTGAAATCGATAGACGAGAGACAAATATGTTTTACTTTTCCGAGTGACTGACGAGTAGTTTTTATTTTGTAGGTTTTTTTTACACTTCCTACTCGTTTTTTTTCTGTGATTTTGTTCCCGTGGCCTTTCCCAGTGAAACAGTGCTTTTTCAGGGGGAAAAAGTAGTCATTGATACTACTACGCGGTTGTATAGCTTTGTTTCACTGAAATAATTTTCGAAACTGGATCAGGAAAAAAAACATTTTTCCTCTTAATAATATCAGTATACAACCATTTCCTGTTTAGTGACGGAAATATCATAAATACACAACCCAGTTAAGCACCATAATCCTTTAATCACCCTTAACAGAACCACGAAAGAAAATTGTACAAACCAAAAGTTTTAATACTTCTTTAAAAGTAACAAGTGTCACCAAAGAGTTTTTTACCATAAATCTCGAGCAAGCTTGCGGACGCTTAACCGAATTAATTTAAATAATTTAACTAAGTGGTTGTATTAAAACATGGCGCCACAAAACGTGGGAACTGAACTTTGAAGCTTAGTGCTACGCCTCGTAGCACTTATTTTGCTACGTGCGTAGCAAGCTCGTAGCTTCGTACACGTACCTCTACGTTAGCGACTTAAGAAGTTTTTCAAGTGTGGAATGGATTGAGTGAATGAACTTTCGAAGTTCTTTTAATAAAATTGGGTAGAATAATAAATTATATGCTTGAATACTTTTCTTTCTCTTTTATTTTATAGGGGTATTTTATTTTATTTCCACAATCGCAAACCTCATCAAAATACTAGACACAAGTATCATTTATGTCACAATAAAAAACCGTCACACGATCCTTGGATCTTCAGATATAACTACCATTAAACGTCTTTTTACGAGCCACACAAATTGTAACACGACCATAATGCGATGTAACTATAAACCGAGCATTGCCCACTAAAACTGCGGCCTATCTAAATTGGTCGTGTAAAAAGAGACGTGACTATATTTTTACCTTTGAATTTTCACGCGATTGGGCCTTCAATATTTACTGTCAATATTTTCGGGTGACAATCAATATTGATGGTTTGTCCTTTGTCCTTTGTGTTGCTATCTGGAAAGCCAGACGACCGCAGACGTTATTGAATGACGTTCTAAAATTGTAGTTAAGATTGTTTTTCCTGGGAAGAATGTCGCTGAGAAGGCTCCATTTTTCCTGTTGGAGGCTTATGGATTATTGTGTTGGTATGGCTGCCAGGATTGACTGTTATCCTTCTGTGTTAACTGCTTATATTTTTCAAACTTTTGAAGTTTATTAATCACATAAAATAATAAAGTGGCTCTAGTGTCCATTTGCAAAAGTAAGATTCTTATGGAGAAGAACGGATAAGAAACCCCATAGTTAGCACTCCTTTTAAAATAAATATTTTACAATATTAGGAATGCCAAAGAATGAATGTAAAATTGCGCTAAGCGTCCCCATAACCATGTCATCGTCTATCTAAATACAAAGCGAATTGTTTTTGTCGACACAATTAAAAATATCGGGTCCAAATTAAGCGCCTTCTGATAAATTTCCAATACACTTGCTTGCAAAATTAAAGTACCAGATAGGTATTTTAATTTTGCTAGCGATGTACGTACTTTTATCTCTGCAAAAGTAAATGAATTTTCGTTTCGTCTAAATATAAGACTAGCTAGATTTTACAAGCATTGTTATCTTTTAATCTAAACACATCAAAAGTATCTAGGGATCAACATATATTTTTGCAATAACTTTCCTCCTGATTGATATTAATTAAAATTTTCTTTAAGGATTCATCAAATAAAGTGTTTTCGTTTGTCACAGTAACGATAAACCAAGTCACCTTTGCATTAATAAAGAAATTTGCCATTTTCCTAATAAAGGGATTTTTGACATTTGAACCACTAACATTAAAGTTCGAAAAAAAGACTGAAATAACAGTTTTCTTTAAAATTTTATTGGGTAACTTAAACAATTAATAATCCGTGTTTCTACCGCGAACACTAACAACACAAGAACATCGGTTTGGCATACTCAAAATGAGTTCATCCAAATCACGCTGTGGAATGGCCGCCCATGTTCGTTGCAACAACAAAAAAAAGGTCTTCTTGCGACTGGATACCCTCCATATTCGGCAGAGCTCTTCTCTGTAGCATATCCCATGCATGCTCAATCGGGTTCAAGTCTGGCGACTGAGCAGGCCAGGGCAGGACATTGATGTTAGCTGCGGCGAGAGTCTGTCTTACAACTCTTGCGGTGTGCGGTCGTGCATTATCATGCATTAACTGAAATAAGGGACCGATTTGCACTTGTAGAGGAACGATGACGTCTGATACAATCGTCTCAGCATAAATTTGAGCGTTGAGGTTGCCTCTGATCCAAATCAACTCAGTTCTTCCGCCGATCCAAATACCCGCCCATACTATGATGGTTCCACCACTATAAGGATGGACTTCCTGGCAGGATTTTAATCGCTGTTGGCGTCCAGGGGTTCTCCAGTGTCGTATACGTCTTGTATCCGGTCTCATACCAAAACGAGACTCATCAGAAAAGCACACGAAACGCCATTGTTCTTCTGCCCAATTTCTGTGTTCAAGAGCCCATTGATATCGAATCCTACGATTGTGCATTGCTATAGGTGGTACCCGTAGCGGTCTTCGGGAATGAAGGTTCACTTCATGCAAGCGGTTTCTGACTGTTTGGTCGCTAATTAAGTTCCCTGAAGAGTGATGAAGCCTCACGGCTAACATCATGGCGGTTATTGTTGGAGCTCTTCGAGTTAAGATTTGAATGTATCGGTCTTGTCTCCGTGTGGTGCAGCGATACCGTCCTCCATGGCGCTCAGCCAAGGTAAGCGAAGAGCTCTGCCGAATATGGAGGGTATCCAGTCGCAAGAAGACCTTTTTTTGTTGTTGCAACGAACATGGGCGGCCATTCCACAGCGTGATTTGGATGAACTCATTTTGAGTATGCCAAACCGATGTTCTTGTGTTGTTAGTGTTCGCGGTAGAAACACGGATTATTAATTGTTTAAGTTACCCAATAAAATTTTAAAGAAAACTGTTATTTCAGTCTTTTTTTCGAACTTTAATGTTAGTGGTTCAAATGTCAAAAATCCCTTTATTAGGAAAATGGCAAATTTCTTTATTAATGCAAAGGTGACTTGGTTTATCGTTACTGTGACAAACGAAAACACTTTATTTGATGAATCCTTAAAGAACATTTTAATTAATATCAATCAGGAGAAAAGTTATTGCAAAAATATATGTTGATCCCTAGATACTTTTGATGTGTTTATTTTGTATAGTTTTCAGTTTACGGAACGAGGCTCGCGAGGCCTTTTAGTGTTCATATATTTTAAGTGGAAATGTGGGAATCTAAATGTTCTCTAGGATAAGTACAGACGTTCTGGCTTGAATGTATTTCTAGATTATGTGTGCCCGAGAAGTTACTTATATATTATAGATAATCTTCAATGGAAAATTGTTTTAGCCATCAGTTGGGATTTATTTTACTCTTTCAATGATTGCGTTGGGTAGGGGAGCACAGATATAAACGTATATGAGATATTTTTATAGTCTTTGTTTACCGAATTCCAAAAAAGAAGGAGGTACTCAAGTCGCTGTTTTTTGTTTGTGTTACCTCATAACTTTTTACTGGGTGCACCGAATTTGATTGAGATCTGACGACTATTACTTGAGTTATCCCTAATAATGCGTGGCTTCGACTATAATAATTATTATGTTCTTCATTCCCTCTTATCGGTGTAAAATGAAACAAATAAATTGTGTAAGATGGTTTCGAAGAGCATCTTAGTATTTCAAGGTGGTCGCTTTCTAGTTTGGTGAAGATCTGATGAAGAACAGAGATAGGAAACGGAACTCTTTAATAAATGATAGCAAATCTGATGGGATAGCTGAAATCGCATGTTTGTTAATTGTTTACACCGATTTATACCACGCACGCTGTGATGGGTACTTTTAGCTGGGAGTGTACCACTGAAAATTGAAAAATAATACTTTTTTTTGATAAAAAAATTGAGTAGAACAAGTAAGCCTTTCCATGCATCGACATTTATTTTAGCAATGAATATATATTTAATAATGTGTAGGACATCTAAAAAGACAACCCTCATATACTAATCGTTATCTGCCAAGCCTTTGCCCAACTATATTGGGGTTGGATTCCAGTCGTACTGGATCCAGCTGAATACCAGTATTTAACATGAAGCGGCTGCCTACCAGACCTCCACTACCCATTAACTATTACGGTACTTCTTGGCGAGACTTGAGTTAGCAACCGACGACTTTCGATCTTCGAGTTTTTAACGTTTTACATCAAGTTATTCTGAACCTACATCCGTTATTAATACTCGTACCCTTTGCCATCCTTTCCAAATAATATCCCACCTCATCCGTCCGACCACTCATACTTTTAAAAACATTATCCAAAAGGTAATGTACCATCCTTTCCTTTGTACAAACCAATTTAACGTGCGCCGACTGGCAAACGTATCGGGTGTATCAACCCGGGTATTCTGACCCGGGCATCCGGGTACCCGGACCGAGGACCCTTGATAGCAATGTCCGCGATTTTGATAATGCTGCTGTTCAACCCAGAATTCTGACAGTCCGTATTCGTTTAGCAGCTTTTATTTGATACTGTTTTGTATGATTGTGTAGGTACATTTTTACCTGCCTAAGTGGGTTTATTGATGTCACTTGTTATTTATGCTCATTTGATAAATAAATTCAATGATACTTTCGAGCGTTGGTCGTTTTTTTTAAAGGTTTTGTAATCATCAAATGCTGACTGGCTCGAGCGGAAGGAAGTGTCAGACTCTTATTGACTAAACCTACCCCTGTTTCTGCTAATGCCTTTGCGTTCCAGGGCCGCGGTGACTCTTATAAACAAATTCCGTAACCGCGTGTCGGTCAAGTAAAATTACGTTTTTGTTTATATCAGTTACAATGCGATCTTAGCTTTTATTTTCTGTCACAAGCTTGCCCTATAACCGCCTTCCAAAAAGGAGGAGGTTCTCAATTCGACTGTATAATTATACTGTGTGATGTAAAATGAAAAAGAAATTTGGTAAAGATGGTTTGGAAGAGCATCTTATTATTTCAACGTGGTCCCTTCCTAATTTGGTGAATATCTGATGAAGAACAGAGATGATAGGAAACGGAACTCTTCAATAAACGATAGCAAATATTTCGGAATTTTTGAAATCGCATGTTTGTTTAATGTTTACACCAATGTGATTGGTACGTTTAGGAGGTGGGGGTTTAAAAGTTTTTTTATTTTTCACATTTCAGTGGTATGGTAATAAAAAAATACTACAAAATACAACCGACTTCTCCTATCAAAAAGTATAAAATAACTTTAATTTCGGAAGTCGGTGTTCAAAAAAAAAAAAGCAACGAAATACACCGAGTTCTAGGAGGAGTCGGTTGTATTTTTTTGTAAAAATTATACGTAAATTCCTCTTCAGTTTTATGACTAACTTAAATTGCCCAGTAAATTATACCCAAACTAATAGACATGGTCCAATAACCATGACATGCAAACGTCAGCGTTCCATTAGTGAAAATAACATTTAGTTCGAAAGCGATTGATTTAACGACGGGGTTCCAGCAAATTAATATGGTGAAATGTTTGTCTAACATTGGGCACTTATGGCTTTAATTAGGCTTGCCGCACTTCAAATAGATTACCTTGTTAATACTGTGGGTGTGTGGTGGAGATTCAATAGTATAATTTTGATTGTTTTAAACGTGTAGGGTATGACAATGAATGTCCGGGTGTATCTACAGGCTGATTTTATTGGGTGGTTATTTTTTCGTCAGCTGCAATCTTTAATAAAAAGATGAAAAATATTTATTGTCAGATTAAAATCCAAATAGCGATTTAAACTGCATATATATACATACACATAGACAAGAATATATAATACTAGTAGCGCCCCGTGGTTTCACCCGCCTATAGCCTATGACACTACAATACCCGGTCCCATCTAGCACAATTACGGGCCTCATCTAGTTTTTATAACGGCCAAAAAAGATTGATTTGTAAAAGTGTTTTTTACGTACAAAATAAAAATCATTTATCAGTAACGTAGCTTTCTATTGGTGATATAGTTTTGAAAATCGGTTCAGTAGATCCCGAGAGTACACCTTACAACGTCACAAACTCACAAACTATAGATGGTGTTACACTTCCACATATGATTATATGACCGAAGTAAACTAAGACGCCGCATATCATGTTATCGGCGTATGGTAGGACTGCCACCTTTGATGCAGCGGGTTGGTCTCCCAGTCTCACCGCGGCCACCAAGGAGTTAGCGGAGTGGTGTATGGCGGAGCGAGCGATGTATAGTGTACCTGTATACCTTGGTTTGTGAATTTAAATCGGTCTTTGATAACTGTGAAAACTTGAGATTTTATAAATCTTGGAACTCGTTTCATCTCCAGAAAAAGAAACCTCTTCTATTTCTCTACAGATAAAGTAATAAAACAGCAAGACAAAAATAAAACTTTAAAAGAGGAACAAGTGCGATTCAAAATCACTTCAATGAAGATTAAATTCTTAATTTTCCTCCTCATAAAACAATGAGAGAATAAGTATAATATTTCCGTGAACAGAACTTTTCTTAACAATTTTCCTCAAGACAATTGTTCCACAGTTCAATGTGAAACTTAAACTCGAAGGGACTCGGATAACTCAATCCTAATCCACACGAATCAAAGTCGTAATAAGCTTGGAAATTGAATAAGTTCACTCAAAGTTAGCTGAATGAAAAGGAACGAACTGTGGAGTTGAACTGAACGCTATTTAACAAGATTTCAGAATACAGGTAGAAGTAAAGGCAAGTCGCAACAAAAAAAAAATGTTTCAAAATCTAAAAAAAGTTGGCCGTGCCGCGTGCAACTTGTTCTGATCTCAATAACTTAAACCCTGGATTATCTGGTACAGAAACTTGGAAATCGGCACACATAAAGAGAGGTATATGTTTCAGCATTGAGTGAAGTCAGGTTTGGGATAATGATAAGTTTAGTGTTATTTTTTATTGATGGGAAATCATCAAATGTCGTCTCACGGCTCTCGGGCTCTGCGCTGAACGGAAGAGAGTGTCAGACTCTTACTGACTAAAATCTATCCGTGTTCCTCCTAATGTCCTTTGCGTTTCTAATGCTCTTTCGAATAAATTCCGTAACCCTATCAGGAGTTTTATTACTTTCTAGCAGCGCCCCGCGGTTTCACCCGCGTTGTTCCCGTGGCAATACGCAGATAATAAGCAGCCTATGACACTCCACAATAACGTAGCTTTCTATTGGTGAAATAAAAAAAAAGAAATTGGTGAAAATCGGTTCAGTAGATCCAGAGATTACCCCTTACAACGTCACAAACTCACGACATCACAAGCTCACAACCTCACAAACTCACAAACGGTACCTATCTATACTAATATTATAAAGAGGAAAGATTTGTATTTTTGTATGTAACGAATAAACTCAATAACTACTAGACTGATTTCAAAAATTCTTTCACCATTAGAAAGCTACATTCACCCTGAGTAACATAGGCTATATTTTATTCCCACATTCTCACGGGAACCGGAACTACGCGGGTAAAACCGCGGCGAGTTACTAGTTTATAATATTAGTATAAAAGAGTACAGTCGAAACAGCAATGCTATTCTGTAAGAACTCACTCCAGTTCTCACTTCTGATTCTGCGGTGAAAACTGTATTTGGTATTCTGTAACTTGATGAAAACTACACTAGCGCCACTAAGTGAGAACATAGGTGAAGCGAACTTCACTTGACAGTCAGAATATCAAATACTTTTCACTTCAGGTGAGTTACGAAGTGTAATCGAAAATGAGATATGAATTGAATTCGCACGTGAGTTCTTACAGAATAGCACTGCTGAAGTTGAAAATAACCTATATGTATGTATCATTACTTGTCTGTACATTTTGTTTTGTCTCAAATTCCGACACAAAATCGTGGCTACTCGGCCTATTAAGAGCTTAAATGTATTTACTGTAAATTGGTATGTCTCCACGCTTCCCTAATCCAAGAGACATGCTTTAATTTTTGTTTAGGATTATAACTTTTGTTTGTTCTGGTTTGTTTTGATATACTTCGTGATCTTATGAACCTTTTGATCTCCCTTTGTAAGAGTGGGTTTGTGTGTGTGGTTGTAATTATAATAAGTAAGACATAATCACGTTCTCGATGAGAAAAGTAACACTAGAGAAGTGGAAAATATAGCTTTTAATTCGGCAAGATACTCAGGTGGATATTAAATAAGTGCAATACATAATAACAAACATGCTTATCAAGTATTTTGAATGACGAACAGCAGAGGAAAAAGCTAGCACTAGAAAAGAAAGAAAAAATGTTTATTTAGGACTCAACAAAACACAAAAACAAAGCTTATATATTATTAATTTTAAACTGTGCGAAGTCAAAAAAGGTCCCTGTCTCACCACTAATGGCATGTATGCTTTTACTCAGCTTCGATTAATTTAATTTCTCTTCTTCTTCGTTCTCTCACTGCTGAGGACCGCGACCACATACGATGCGTTTCCAAGCCATGCGGTCTTCTGAAGCGCGGACCGCTCTGCACATGCTGCCACCAACTGCCCTCTTTATGGCATCGGACCATCTTGCCGGTGTTCTACCCTGAGCGCGCTTTCCTTCGACCCGGCCCAATATCATGAGCCTCCAGATTATGCTTGGATGAACGCATAATATGCCAAAAAAGGCTGAGGGCACGTTCCTGTGTATATTGCAGAAAGCAGTTCGGTGATGTGAATTTAATTTAAACGCCTGCTTAAAAATAACTCTTTTAATGTTTTCCATCTGCTTTGTCCCACTAGGTTTGTCCAGTAGTAGGTGGTTTAAAAAAAAACAGACAAGCACGCATCTAACTTGCGCTCCGAGGGCTCCGTATAAATTCGTGTGAAGATAGATCGTATATTACGGTAATTGAGTCTCGGTTTTTTCTGAGTATACATTAACTACTGAAATGTATAAACTATGTAAGCACTCTCATTACTCTGACAAAAAGGCAAGTAGCAACTAATGAAGGACAAACTTAACTTTTCAGTTGAAAATATTTTCTCCTAAACAAAGATTTACGTCACGGTCACTTCTGCAGTTGCAAATAGTAAGTTTTTAATCGTAAAAAGTATTTATTTTTTTGGATATCAAGGTAAATTTGCTGTATTTTTTGTTTATGTCTTTTTACTTTACATGTGCTTATAATACCTTGCTTCTTGCCAAATTCATGATTCTAGGTCATTGGGCTCTCTTTAGGTTTTCATTTACATGCGATTACTAAATATGTAACAAAAATTATGCATAAATAGCCATATATTTTACTGCGTTGACTTAGAAGCTTGGTTCTTTTAGAGCTGGAAGGGACCATGGACTATCAGGTATTTGATATAAATTTCAACATGTTACATCCACGCGTTCCCTTTTAAAAAGGGGACTGACAGACGGACAACGAAGTGATCCTATCCTATAAGAGTTCCGTTTTTTCAAAAATAAATGCCGTATTAGCCCTTAAAATAAATTTCGGAACAAAACCCTAGAAATAGAAATGATCGACCCATCCATAATATAAGACAACAAACATTATCATTTCACTGACTCCTGCATTCCCTGACTCCACGCTCAAGGCACTTATATTATACATACTTACTTACCATTATTGAGATGTTCAGGCTAACATTTGTGAACATTATGGCTAAAGTTGTATTGTATCCTATTATCTCCCGTCCGCAATGGTTCGGCTCGGTTAGATATTAATAATAACAAACGTTCTCACTCCAGGTAAGGCTGCTATTATTGGCCCAGGCCAAAATAAACTGACTTTGTTGAAGATGCTGTGCATAAGTATACATGATTTAGGTTTATCCTGGGAGATAAGAGGTCAATTTGCTTGAGGTTCAAGAAAAGAATTTTCGCCGTTTTGCGCACGAAGAAATAATGCAAATGTATAAAATCTCATATCTCTAAAAGTATATAAGCTGTAATGTTCAAACCAGTTTTCGTTGGTAGTGTCTGTGAAGTTTTATTTGCACATATTAATTTAAATGATGAAAAATTAAAAGTTAAATGTGGAGGGGACGCACATTTTTTCGAATTCGTACATATCTCAAAAACTATTGCCTTAAATAAAAAGCTTTCTTAGAAACCTGTATTTCATTTTGACAGAGCTATCCAATGATATACCGACACGATTACGTTTGTTGGAATTTATTTTTTCATCCCTCAGATATATGTATGGAGTGCCAACCTAAAATTATTTTTTTCCATAATATTATAGCATTATTGAACGGTTAACAGGTTGCACCTACCTACCAATTTTCGTTTATGTAGCTTTCATAGTCTCCGAGTAAAACGACCGTGACAAACAGACGGACAGACACGACGAATCCATTAGGGTTCCGTTTTTTGCCATTTGGCTGCGGAACCCTAAAAATGAAAATGAAAATCTGTGTATGTGTGTTGTGTGTTTATTTACACATTAGAAACCTCTAAAATGATCATTGTGTCACATCGAAATACGTTGCGTAGTTTTAAAGATCTAAGCATACATAGGGACAAACAGACAGCGGGAAGTGACTTTGTTTTATAGTGTGTAGTGATAGTGATTGATTGGTGACTATTATACATGGAGTGTCAATCTCTCTCTTTCAGATCAGCAATGCTATTCTGTAAGAACTCACTCCAGTTCTCACTTCTGATTCTGCGGTGAAAACTGTATTTGGTATTCTGTAACTTGATGATAACTACACTAGCGCCACTAAGTGAGAACATAGGTGAAGCGAACTTAACTTGACAGTCAGAATATCAAATACTTTTCACTTCAGGTGAGTTACGAAGTGTAATCGAAAATGACGAAGAAAGGACGGATCTACACAAAACGAAGTAACCGATTTCCGACATTAAGTACATAACTTACGGTCGGAAATAGATTACTTCGTTTTGTATAGATACATATGCCCTTTTATCTTATGAGGGCAGAATATTGGATAGTAACTCTAGCACTAAAAGATCTAAATCAAACATTGTCTACAAGGTATCAACCCGCACTGGGCCCGCGTGGTGTAATTACGGCCCATTCCCTCTCCTAGAGAGGAGGCCTGTGTCCCCAGCAGTGGGAGCATTAAAAGGCTGATTGTATGCTACAAGGTATACATTTATATTGTTTTATTTAAGTCTCAGTTCGGCACGTTATAAGGTTCAAATTCTCGCTTGCCCAAGGTGCGTGGGATGTTCTTGAGTGCCTTTACACGTCAACGCTTTTTGTATATTATGGTATAAATAACGTGCTTATTCTGCTACTGGATCGCTGCGCTATTTGTTGCATACATTCAACTAATATTTTCACTCTGTGTCCAGTTTAAAAACGATAATCTCCTTTTGGAATGGATTTTCAAGCTACTGGCTTTTAGTGATACAGTGTACAATAAAAGCTGGGAATTCAATACGTATGTATGGTAGAGGTATGGTCAGCTACTAAAGCGTGTTATAACTGTTACTTTTACGTTTAGATACCTATTATAAAACTTAATTTAAGTTATCGAAACCAACTTGCTTTCAGGTACTTATATGTTTCATGCTATCATGTCAGAATTTGAGTTTTGTTTTATACATAATTAAGGTATGGTTTCAGATAATCATTAGTCAGTTTCCTAACTATGTTGGGGTCGGCTTCCTATCTAATTTCCATGTAGCTGAATACCAGTAAATATTAAGTTGACATGGAAACATTACTTATCTGGTCTCTAAAATCTAGTATCTGGATAATGTGGTTCCCTCCTGGTAGCACTAGTTGACAAGTTTGCTTATTGCTGCATAAAGCAATAACCATATTTTAAAAAAGACCTGAAGATTCAAACGACTTTTGCTGCCAACCGTACATGTATTGTATGTACGCAGGCGAGTGTTTTAACAAACTCAAATGTACAATTGTTCACAAAAATATATATGTACATGACATACGTACGTTTGGTAAAAATGTTAGACTCTATTTTTTGTTAGCAGTTATTAAATACCTACAGTTAGCATTATTTCAGTTTGAATGTTAAATGTCGTGGTTAATTAGTAATTTTCCCGCTTGAAAATGTTTTGTGTAATTGAAAATGAATGTAGAATTTACATGAAATTCGTAATAGTTAATTACGTAATGGTTTCGGCGTATTGTATTTAATTTTATAAATATTTTGTGTTTAATTAATGTCGTTTTAGGCATATTATTATGTAGTAATCATTTGCAATGTGTTTTGAGTATAATTTATTAGTGTTCAATAGTTTGATATTGAGTTAGCTTCGGCCTTTTGAAAGCAATAAGACTTATGTATGGTTCAGTGTCTGTCTGGCATATACCTACTCATATTTGAACTATTCCTCGACTCGATTTAACTACGACTGAGGCTCCCTGAATTTGATAGTATCAAGTAGTTTTAACTTTTTTAATTGGAGTTATGTTCTCAACTCGAAAGCTGTTGAGTGGAGATAGTTTGGAGTGGAGTGGAGGGGTGTTATGCTGTGTACTGACATAGGTAGACATTTAAGACGCTATAAAAATGCAAAATTTTACTTGAAAAAAGAAGGCTTACGATCGTTCTTTTAAAAACCATAATACTCATATACTCGAAGCAACCCTATCCTAAAATCCCTACTACCTTACTCCGGATTTCGTTGAGCACATAAGCCGGGAAGATATGAAACTGGAATATCCCGTACATCACCTACACTTTTGTGGGTTTTCTTAGCACTTACCCGTTCTTATCCAGCTTCATTTTAATCTAAGCTGTCTTGCAAGTAATATTTTGATATTAGTACAGTTTCTTGGAGAGAGAAAATTAATTGAAGTTTGCAGCTCTTGCGAAGTGAAGTTTATTATTTTTGAGTTAGAAATGTTTTGTGTACGGTATTGGATTTTCTGAATAGCAGTAGAGGAATAACAGAGGAGTAAATTGTTATTTAGTAAAGAGAAAATATTTTAGTTAGTGAAAACGATTCTCATTTTTCAAGACGCATAGAACAGTAAAAAAAACTTTTTACATAAAAATACAACCGACTTTTACACAAAAAATCAAAAAAGTGCAAAATAACTTTAATTTCGGAAGTCGGTGTTCAAAAAACGAAAAAGCAACCACAAACACCGAGTTCCCAACTTAATTTTTTTCCGTTCCGCTTTTTATTTTTCACTTTTTAGTGGTACCTACATCCCCTCCCCTCCCCCCACCTAAACGAACCAATCACATTGGTGTAAAAAAAACGTACTGCTCCTTTGCAGAGTAAACTAAGAGGTCGTCAATGTAGACAATGTAGATATTTTTTTTAGAATTTTCGAAAACCGCTTGGTCGATTTCGATAAAAATTATATGGGATTTTGTTGGAAAGTATACCCTTTCCAACAAAAAAATAATTTTTCAAATCGGTTGACAAGCGACGGAGTAATGCGCGAACAAACATAAAAAAAAAATACGAACATCCGAATTGAGAATCTCCTCCTTTTTAGAAGTCGGTTAAAATTTGCCTTAGTCTGGATAAGAAAAGATAAGAGAAGAGGGATAAGGCGAAGATGGGGATCTCGTCTCCTACTTAAGAGACTGGCTCACATTGGCAGAGCTGCTGGAGAGGGTGGCCATTCCCCAGCAGTGAGAAACATTAGACTCGATTAATAGACATGCATATGTCAATAGTATGCAGTTACCATTAAGATATTTTTTCACTTAACCAAACCAACTTGCTAAAAACATTTTCCGTATAAAGATTTTCTTTGCTGACGCTACACTTGATCATAATAGCCCCAGAACATCGCGATACTACCAACAATTCCACATAACTCTCAACACGACCGCACACAAAGTAAACCTTTACACACATATTACATTGTACTCACAACCTGTTGTATTGAAATCCCTTTGTTCAGCAACCCACCGCTGTTTTAAATCAATATAGCCGGGATTTTACACGTTGCCGTCGACCTACATTTATTAATTGCACGTTGCATCCATCCCGGGCCAGCGTAGCCACGTGAGTTCCATCTAAAACCGCCCCGTACCGGTATGACCCGGTTAATAACCGCCGTGAACCGGTTCGTACTGCCTTTGTCCGGTAATGGTGCAATTATTTCTTCGAATTGTTTCCGTTTAAATTTCAGATTATTTATTGGAATAATTTGTATTGCAATTAATTGGTAATACTCCCGTTACACATGATTAATTCTGAGAATTTAATATCCGTGATTGTATCTCAGATTTTTACTCATACATACACCGGGCTTTAAAATTTCAGGCCAATCCTATATAAGTATCAATTGTCATAGATATAAGTTAATTGTATGTAGATATGGAACGCACACTTGTGACGTCTGTCATGGTGTATTTTGACAGCTAACCTGTTCTTTCTATTTCCGATTTCTCTTGATCAGTGTTGTTGTACGTTGTCTATCTCGTATTCATTTAAATAGAAGCGAATACCAAATCCAAAGTGTACTTTGATCTTATCTAGGTAATATCAATGACTACAAAAAGCCTAACAGCATAATCCTGGTTTCAACACTAGAAACAATAACTGGCAGATGCACAGATACAGTTTTGAACAACGTAGGTACTCATCCACATCTGGTACAGCTTCAAACCATCTGGAATACACTCGGAGAAAGGTCAAGACCTTTCCAGCGCGTTGATTAACCAGTTTGAACCGCTTTTGTCCAGTAATCTCGAGAATTATTCCACATCGCTGGCTGGTTTCTCCATCCGTCTGATTTGAAGCCATTGAAAGGAGTCAGATATAATATCATGCTTTGACATAATTCCTCCTTTGAATTGATTAATTAATTGTTGTCCGGTTCTGTATTCAGTCGATGTTTGAGATGGTTTAATTGAATTGTTTATTGTTTTGTTCGGGGTCCGAACAATGAGGAATTTTGAGAAGGTTGTGGGTTATCGCGATTTGTCATACATAAGCAAAAGGCTTTATCCAAAGATGAATGGCTGTTGAATGCTTTCCGTACTAAAAGCTTGATGTAATCGTCATTGTTGTTAAGTTAGTTTGACATATATGTATCTAAAAGGAGACTAATAAAAATCAGTGCTCTAAAAACAGTGACTGCCATCAAACTAAAACGTAATTACTAGGTAAAGGATACTAATCCCAAGTGAATGCTAACAGTTACAAATGACAGCTGAACCTCCAATTTCCTTCCTAACTCCAAATTCGGTTGCCCACAAATTATGTGGGTAACATACCTACATATTATGTAATTTGTGGACAAGCGAAGTACAAATTCATTTACCAGTTAAATTGTGGTCGACTTCCAGTCTACCTGCAAGCACTTATCAGTATTGTACGTGGAGCGCCTGTCTGTGTCACCTTTGTAACTAGCTGGGTAAGGCGTCTCACCCTGAAACTCTCTTGGTAGGTTACTAGACTGGGTGTCTGTGAAAGATGAAGATAATCAAAGATTTTCAAATGACAACCAGGACTAACGGCTCAGCATGCTTTCAGTAGCACAGAGTAGTCTCGATATGTAATGGATGGTCACCCATTCCATTCCCACAAATAATATTAGCTACTAAAAATTCACAAAACTAGATAATACTGGTTTAAATGACCATGTTATTTATAGTGGTTCCGTATCATGTTAACAAGGATATAGTTAGCGGCGAGTACTAGATGATGTCATTCACAGCGGACCGTTGAACAGATGCTCTGATTTGAATAGTAGGAATTTGAGCGCTAATTGGGTATGGTATGTTTGATCTCAAGGTTGAAATTCCTATGATTATGGGTAGGTACTTATGTTGAAGTGGATGACAATAGAGTAAGAGTAGTTTGGTATTGTACTGGACTAATAAAATAACGTAGAAAGATCTATTTTAAAGAGGATTGTGACTGTGATAACAATAGTCCAGGCAAATGCTTTCAACATCTTCTTTCTAGTTTTCTAGCAGCGTTGTTCCAAACCAGTCTGAAGAGTTGTAACTGGCACATAAGACTTTCCATCCGTTTCGTCCTCTATAGATATTCTTTCCATCAGGTGGACCGCTTATATATTGTCACCTAATTATGTACATCCAGAAAAGCTCATTTTTACATACAGGTTGTTTCAGAACTGCGTGGTCATATTTCAGGGCGGTGGTCTGTATCTGCTATGCAGTAAGAAAACAAAATGGAAATAAATGATAATTTTCAAAAAAACACGACTAATACCTTGACTAAATGAACAACTAATAATTTAACGAAATATTACTACTGAAACAGTGTGATGCAGTTGGTGGCGATTATTTTATTTAAATAAGACGGGATGAAGAGTTGTTATTTTTTGTATTTTTATGCAATTTTAGGGGTCGGTATTTTTTATCAAAATAAAAATGTTTTGGTTCTTTATTGTATAGCAGATACCATGCTCAAATATGACCACACGCTTCTGGAACACCCTGTACATTGCCCACATGCGGGTCATTCACTCATTCCACCATATTCGAGTAGCGAGGTACTTTAACTGCGCCCAGATGTGTCAGCGACAATAACTTTCAACAGCCGACACAATTTGATTGATTGATGGCTGTGTAGATTTTTATTTACGGCTAAAAATGTACTAGCGAATGCGAATACGCGATATTTCGCGTTCCAATCATGTGTCATGTATTTCTATTGCCGCTTTGAGGATAAAACGGATTGAGAGTTATTTGATAGGGAAAAAGAAGAAACGTTTATTGCCAACACTATAGTTATATCATTATGAAAAAGAAGTAACAGATTTTTTATAAAAAAATAACAGTCCCCCCTCTCATTACTGTAAGCTTACAAAAAAAAAAAACTTTTCACAAAAGGTGCATACTAGTTGTTATATTTGTTTTATTCTAGATAGTATCCATTTTTCCAGGGTAGGTAAGATAAGGAAATAATCGCGCCGGGCAGAAAATACCTGGAAGAACTACTAGTCCATGAAAGAACTATTTAAGGGCACTTTGCTCATGTCCTCAAGCGGAAGATCCGACACATGTGTATTCTCCCTATTTTGACCTATGGTGCACAAACTTGGTCTCTAACATCCAAAAGTTCAAAACGTTTAGGCTCTAGAGTAGAACATACATAAATGGACAGTTAAAATCATAACCTTTCCTTTTGGCTTCGCCATAGTCGGGTAAAAACAATAATAAAACAACAAACTGTTGTCAAAAGTTGCCACAGACATAATATTTCATGCTGGCTGGCTGCCACAGCAACATTTCTATGACTAAAGCATTATAAGACTACATGGTGAATTCGACTTCAGATCCTTCTAACCTCGTCAAAATCTCTCTGGCTGCTGTGGCTTTAAGATCTGCGCGCCTACTACAGCCGCAGTAACAACTCCCTATCCCTAATATAAAATGAACAAATTGCTTAGAATATATTGTGCATGTCTGCCAAGATTCCACAACACTCACTTTCGACCTGACATCCCAATCCAGATCGCAATTACTCAAAAAAATCCCTTTCAGTCATCCCAATACTTTCAAGCGTGACCCAAAAACGTCGGCACCAATAACACTTGGTGCTGCTGCAATAATATTGACTTACCACCAAACAATGTTTGCTAGGGGAACCCCGGAAGTGGCCATTATTTGCGGAGTTACGAACAGAGGAATCAATTGATGATGTGCGTGCGTTTGTTTAACGGACTGTTATAATGTTTATGAGAGGAAAAATCTATGTGTTTATCTATTAATTTTAACTTTATGTACTGTTGTGGTACCTAGGTGGACTTAATGCAATAATGCATTATCCACCAGTCAACTTTTGGGTTAAAAAGAATACATTGTAGTAGGTGTACAATCAATAAATATTGTAATAGTAACTTTTTATCATATTTATGTAATTAATATACGTAATGACACTAATAAAATGTATATGTGTATACGAAATGAAATAAACACATCAAAAGTATCTAGGGATCAACATATATTTTTGCAATAACTTTTCTCCTGATTGATATTAATTAAAATTTTCTTTAAGGATTCATCAAATAAAGTGTTTTCGTTTGTCACAGTAACGATAAACCAAGTCACCTTTGCATTAATAAAGAAATTTGCCATTTTCCTAATAAAGGGATTTTTGACATTTGAACCACTAACATTAAAGTTCGAAAAAAAGACTGAAATAACAGTTTTCTTTAAAATTTTATTGGGTAACTTAAACAATTAATAATCCGTGTTTCTACCGCGAACACTAACAACACAAGAACATCGGTTTGGCATACTCAAAATGAGTTCATCCAAATCACGCTGTGGAATGGCCGCCCATGTTCGTTGCAACAACAAAAAAAGGTCTTCTTGCGACTGGATACCCTCCATATTCGGCAGAGCTCTTCTCTGTAGCATATCCCATGCATGCTCAATCGGGTTCAAGTCTGGCGACTGAGCAGGCCAGGGCAGGACATTGATGTTAGCTGCGGCGAGAGTCTGTCTTACAACTCTTGCGGTGTGCGGTCGTGCATTATCATGCATTAACTGAAATAAGGGACCGATTTGCACTTGTAGAGGAACGATGACGTCTGATACAATCGTCTCAGCATAAATTTGAGCGTTGAGGTTGCCTCTGATCCAAATCAACTCAGTTCTTCCGCCGATCCAAATACCCGCCCATACTATGATGGTTCCACCACTATAAGGATGGACTTCCTGGCAGGATTTTAATCGCTGTTGGCGTCCAGGGGTTCTCCAGTGTCGTATACGTCTTGTATCCGGTCTCATACCAAAACGAGACTCATCAGAAAAGCACACGAAACGCCATTGTTCTTCTGCCCAATTTCTGTGTTCAAGAGCCCATTGATATCGAATCCTACGATTGTGCATTGCTATAGGTGGTACCCGTAGCGGTCTTCGGGAATGAAGGTTCACTTCATGCAAGCGGTTTCTGACTGTTTGGTCGCTAATTAAGTTCCCTGAAGAGTGATGAAGCCTCACGGCTAACATCATGGCGGTTATTGTTGGAGCTCTTCGAGTTAAGATTTGAATGTATCGGTCTTGTCTCCGTGTGGTGCAGCGATACCGTCCTCCATGGCGCTCAGCCAAGGTAAGCGAAGAGCTCTGCCGAATATGGAGGGTATCCAGTCGCAAGAAGACCTTTTTTTGTTGTTGCAACGAACATGGGCGGCCATTCCACAGCGTGATTTGGATGAACTCATTTTGAGTATGCCAAACCGATGTTCTTGTGTTGTTAGTGTTCGCGGTAGAAACACGGATTATTAATTGTTTAAGTTACCCAATAAAATTTTAAAGAAAACTGTTATTTCAGTCTTTTTTTCGAACTTTAATGTTAGTGGTTCAAATGTCAAAAATCCCTTTATTAGGAAAATGGCAAATTTCTTTATTAATGCAAAGGTGACTTGGTTTATCGTTACTGTGACAAACGAAAACACTTTATTTGATGAATCCTTAAAGAAAATTTTAATTAATATCAATCAGGAGGAAAGTTATTGCAAAAATATATGTTGATCCCTAGATACTTTTGATGTGTTTATATGTAGTTATAAAGGAAATCTCCATTTCTAAAACGAGACGTCACTGTAAACATAGCATAATAAATCCGCACCTGAATTGCGTTGAAATCGCATATCCAAAATTGATCATATTCAATTAACAAAACCTGGAATTTATTGATCAGACGGTGAGAAATTGCAATCGGCACAACATCTCTGTCGGGGCTTAGCGCAGCCACTTATGCTGATAGATAGATAAGACAGTGAACAGGTGTAGAAACCGCGCGTTTGGACTATTTTAGTTACTTTCATAATGCTGTGAAAGTAACTAAAATAGTCCAAACGCGCGGTTTCTCGTACGGTACGTACGTGTCGAACGGTATTTTGCTGTGGGGTCGGGCTGCTGACATTGAAATCTTATTTATTTTGCAAATGCATTAAAATTCATTTATAATCTTCATCGCCACGATTATTTCAGGGAAAAAAAAAGTGACAGTCCCTTGTCAATACATTTATGAAAACGTTATGTATAAAATTGTCATTTCTTTAGCAAGATTAGTGATATTTTTATACTAGAAATAGAAATTAATAAAATGGACCATTATATGGATTAGCCAAAGTACAAACATCTTTCATGGGGTGCTATGTTAAATGTTACAACAAAAAAGTAGTGTTATTTAAGGTATATCGTCCTTACTTGATTAAAGTATACAAAATATTGTAAAACTATTGGTAAGAGTTGTAATTATAGAGTTTATTTTCATTTATCTCAATTAAAATCTGCTTTTGCGAATTAATATTAAATTAATATTTTCGGTCAATTTGTTGTTTAAAAGTGGTTTTTAATGGTCGAGTTGAAATAAATGAATTGACTTTGAATCCATCATAGTGGGCAATTAATACGTGCAATGAACAATGTTGAACTGGCTGATTCTGAAAAAAAAAATAGCGACTAATCGCATGAATATGCGTATTACGGCGGTTGACCATAGAGACCATAGATATAATTTTATATTTCTATGATAGACACCATAGAGTCTGCTTATGTTTGACCAATTTTTTGCTTGAAAACACAATCTTATATTCGCTGTTAATGCACTGTTTTCTTATTCTTGTTAAGAAAAACCTTTATGTCGCAGAAAGTGACAGGAAAACAGAATAGTGTTCGCTAAAGGCCAATGTGGAAGAAAAAGAAAACAGAATGTGCCATTGAGGGCAAGACATAGCGTTCATTTTATCAACATTGACACCTCTACCTTTTTTTACCTATGATATACGAGTAAAAAAAAAACAGTATGAATTTGAGAATAGAAGTTTTCTATCTATCATAAGTTTTAATTTTAATAAATCAATCTTTACGGAATCCCACAACACCCCTTGGTTACTATGCAATACTCCATCCAATAAAATGCACCGTCCTTTTCAAAAGTCCTACCAACAAATTAAGTAGGACCCAAACGCTCAGCTAGCGGACGGAAATTAAACTGGGTATCATAGGGTAATTCCGCAAAGCAATTTAGTATCGGAATCAATTCGGCTGATCCTCCTAAATGCGTTATCACAACTAATATCGGGATTAACTCCTCGAATGAATTAGTACTTGGGAGTGGTCAAATTTTGAATTATTCAAGTTTGAATAGTGTTGGGTGGTATGTCGTTTCAAGTTGTGTAGGGTTGCAAATGATATGACATAAGGGAGATTGTGGGTGTGTGTAGGTTATAGAGGGTGCTTTGTGTTGTGCGTGTGTGTTTATAGAGCAGGGGTGAAAATTTTTAAAATTATTTAAATTTGTAAACTCACCTACCTTATCTAGTACCAGCCGCCTATTTACTTTTTTTTATTGTATTTCAAGCAGCTAGATGAAAATAGGCATCTACTTTACCTACTTAGAGTGGTGTACTTACCAAAGAGCCTAAATTTTAAGCCCTAAATTTCTTGCTGCCAAAATTACTTGGAACAAATCCAACACCCACATCCTAACTGAAATGACGAAGATAAATTACTGTTTTTTACTCAAAACTGTACGTATAGCCTTTCTGAAGCAGGCATGTAAAGCCTACTATTTGTATGAATGACGAACCAATAAGGTTACATACACCAAATGAAACAAAACTATTTTTGGAGTATCAGTTCTCGAGTTCTATATGACTATTTGTGTAGGACGTGGTGTAACTAACTTAAAAATAACTTTTTACGCTGTCGAAAGATAGCGTAAAAAGTTATTTTTAAGTTAGTTATTATTTCATTTATAATGTTACTAGCTGACCATCGCAACTGCCTTTGTGTCACATTTTTCATGACTGCTCCGCTTCTATTGGTCGTAGCGTGATGATATATAACTTATAGCCTTCCTCAATAAATGGGCTATCTAACACCGAAATGATTTTTCAAATCGGACCAGAAAGTCCAGAGACTAGCGCGTTCAAGTAAACAAACAAACAAACTCTTCAGCTTTAATTAAAGTATACATAATAAAAAAATGTCTAAAATTATCAATATTTAGAGGTGTTGTTGACAGTTTGCGAATGCGAAAACCCCTTAAAATACAGGATTGCCAATCAGATCTCCATAAGAGCAGATTAACTCACTTGAAAAAACCTATTATCTCTGAAATGGAAAATAATAAATAAAAATAACGAACTTGGGTGCGATTAAATTACGCTTGCGGACCGTACAGCTCTGTCAGTGGAGCACAGTTAAGCCTAACAAATCGAAGGTAGGTAGGTACGTCCCTACCGACTGTGACCCAATGTTTTATGTAAACAAGGAGCCATGTACATGTTGCCACGCAGTTCGGTAACACCGCAGAATTAGGAGCTATGACCCTTGAAAAACCTTTGTTTCAGCGATCGTTAGCGCTTAAAGGGGAGTTTGGGGTTGTACCACAACACACTGAATGAAGGCAGAGCAGCGGCTAATGATACCTTTGCTAATTATATTTTTTTGGTCGCGAAATTGCTCTGGGCATAAGTTTCGGCGGTCATAGCTGTAGTGAAAATTGTCTAGGGCCTTCATTTTCTATGAGTGAACAGTGACACTTATTGAGTTTGTAGTTATTGTAAATTTTGTCGATGCGCCGTCTCTAGAAGTCGTCGGCGAGGAGTCTCGGGGTTCTATAGTCACATACAGCACTTCACAATCATTTAAAAAGATTCGAAAATACCAACTAACTAAAATAAAATAAAAACATTTTTTAAAACTTTTTCATTTTACATCGACAAGAGTAAATGAGAACATCATCAATGTAGTCGAAGCCTCGCATTATTAGGGATAACTCAAATACTAGTAATCATATCTCAGTCAATTTAAAAGACCACAGGAATCATCAAAATCGGGACAATGTTATGAGGTAAAACACACAAAAAAAATACAGCCGAATTGAGAACCTCCTTCTTTTTTAGAAGTAGGTTAAAAATAAATAAAATGCATTTTATTTTTAACACAAAAGTCGCTGATCCTCCCAACATAGCAGTTTGCAGTTCAGTTGTTCCTATTTTTCACATTCCCGATCTAGGGATCGGGAATGTGTAAAAATCGGGTTGTGTAATGAACTAACGCCGTCATTCCGAACTCCAACAAAAAATAAAATCAAAAAGCCTTCTTTTTTTGAACACATTCGAACTCCAAACTACACATAATTCGGTCACCACTGTGGTAAAATATTTCCAATGGAAAAAAGTTAACGATTCTTTTTTTAAAAAAAGCGCGCGAACATCTACCATTTTGTTTACCTTGGCTCTGACGTCACGATGCTTTGTTCCTGTTAATTTCCGCGGCGGAAGGCCCCCGTAGCGCAACCTTTGCGGATCGATGCGATTTTTTGCTGTAACGGTTCGTTACATCTGCCAAGTTTGAGGAAAAGTAAATAATTGTGGTTTTGGGACGCAATTTGTTGTATCAGATGCCATTTGAAGTGAAGCACTAGTAATTGATTGTGAGTTTATTGGATTAACTCAGGAAGTAGATACCTATACGTATACATAAAATACAAAATTCCCAAAACAATGAATTGAATATCGGCCAGCAAAATAATTCGCTCAAAACAAAGTGAAAAAAGTACCAACTCGAAACTCCAAACATTAATAATTTTGTTTGAAACTCCATAAAAGACGTAAACTCTGTGCACGAAGAGTCAGGGAGTAAGAAAACAAAGGAGGAATATTTTCATATCCCACCAACCTGTGGCCTATTTTGCAAGGACTGAAGCTTTATTACGTAAATTCGAAGTATTTTATGTTGGAAGGCAAACACTAGGTTTAGATCGAAAATAAATAAGGTTCGGAACAGTCAATTAACTTTGAAGGTCATAGATATTTTGTAAAAAAAAAGTTCTAAAGATAAAATATGAGAAGGCGTTGAGACTATCTTTTTTCAATGAAATTACGCTTTAGCGAGTAAGAAAATATATATCACTAGCAATGCCCCGTGGGTTCACCCGCGTAGTACCCGTTCCCGTGGGTATAGGGGGATAAAATATGGCTTATGTTACTCGCTGATAATGTAGCTTTCCATAGGTGAAAGAATTGTTCAATTCGGTTCAGTAGTTTTGGATCGTATTCAATTCAAACAATCAAATCTTTCCTCTTTATAATATTATTATATATACTTATATCTTATATATCAATAATTTTGAGAAAAAGTTTACATTAAAAACGCACGTTTAGATTAAAAAAAAACTTCTTTCTTCTTTATGTTCTGTTATGAAGAGTTTTCTATGTGTGAGGCTGTAGAAGTGTAGATGGATAAATAGTATATAGAAAATACTTTATTTTACATCGAAAATACTTAACTATGTTAATATTGGTTGATATAACACTAGGACTGTTGCTGCTTCAAAAAGAACTAGAGCCATATAATTGTTTTGAATCGAATCCAAGTAATACTAAATCGATTTAAAAAAAACCTTTTTTAATATATCCAGCCTTTCGACTGCAAAATCGTAAAAGAAAGTCGAATGCAAAGCGAAGTAAAATTTTGCCATTTTAACACTGCCTTTAAATATAAAAGCAATATTTCCGTATCTTTCAAAATGGAGGCAATGGGGAGGTAAAGTGATTAATAGAAAAATCTATTGAAAAAGAGCAATATTTTGCTAGCAAACGGACAAACGGACGGTCGATTGCATTAGCGACGCGGTTCTGAAGTTCTGAACCATTGAAGCGTGCCTGTGCCTGGCCGGAATTAGGTTAGATTGTATATGTTTATGATGCTAGGTCAATTGCTACATGTAATCTGACCGGCTTTTGGGTCAAAGGGAAGATATTTTTTGTAGTTGTGGTTAGGTTAATGGTTTCTATATTACGTAAATTGGATTAGTAGGTGATAGGTGTATTGCCAGGGTTGTGGAATCTGCCAGGGCTGCTGAATTCGTTTGGAACAGTCCCTGCGGCCGTGGAACGTGCGGGCATTAGGAGGAACACGGGTCCGCTCCGCTCAGAGCGGAAGAAGTCATTTGAAGATTTCACATTCATGAGAAAAAGGTAATAGGTTCATTGATTTCTTGGTAAATGTGAATACGAGCGATAATTGAATATTCGATCGGGTCCAAATAAATGAATCTTATCTTATCTTTTAAAGAGTAAAAAATAATAAAAACTCATCACTCACAGTTCTCACTCAGTTCTGTCACTCATTGTTGACATTTTAATTTTGAATGGAATTTAAATTTTGACGTTGTAATTTTGAAATGAATTTAAATTTTGAGATTGTAATTTTGAATTAAATCTCGACATTGTAGGTATTTAAAATTTCATCCAGATTTTGACATTGTAATTAATATAATTTTTTCATTTTTAATTTACTATTATCTGTCTAGTACCTACGACTAATTTTGTACGCCATAAATGGCAAAAGATGTAGCGACCTCATTTAAATTTTAAGACCTGTATACTGTACTCATGTTATACAAAATAAATATCTTATCTTATGTTATCCTGCTTTGATAAAATTTGGTCCTTTTAAATTGTTTCGGTTTGTTGTGTGACCTTTATCAATAATTTCGAACCACTATATCCACTTTTAGGGATTATGCAACATGTGAGGATGTTTCCGGTAATCCCTACTTCAAGTACTGCTTCTTTCGGATCAGAGTTCTGGAAAATCGGGTTGTGTTGACCGAATATATTTCGCGTGATCCCAGTGAGAACCGTTCGCCCAAAACAGTGCGCAGTAACTGTTCGTCCCAAAGTTTACATCACGCGCGCATACAATTTGCTAACCTTGCACTCTGCCTTACATACTTACATGTGTCGCTACATACTTTAGGCCCGAAACGTGCTGTTTAATTTAAAAACCATATCATCGTTATCACAATCTCGTATCGAAACCAATTCCAAAACGATATAGACTCATAACAATCCATAAAGTTAATCACTCTATCAATCGTAGTGACATCAGCAATCATCGTAATGTTTCAATTCGAACTAAGTATTTCAACCACATTTCGTGATTTACCACCGCATTACATAGTGTTGTCAAACCACGGGTCAAGTCCATCATCACGGGACCCGGTTTTTAAAGGGCGGATTAATTTTGGCAGCCTATAGGCGGTTGACCCTTCTCAAACAGCGTCATATCTTAAACTAATATTTTCTTTTTGGGAAGATTTTTATCTGAGTACTTATTTTGTGGGAGTTTTTACGATAGGAACATCTGGCGTTACCTGGGCTTTGATTTATGTAACCTAGATTTTTATTAAGCTTCAGAGCAAGTACCTGAATACCTAGTATGCAAAAGTTTAATTCTGATTGTGTCACAAAGTTTGCCTTTTGTGCTATTCTGTGAGCTACACTGTGAAAACTTGGTGAAGTAAAGAAGTGAGCTGCTAAGTCATACAATTGAGGTGAACTGACAGTTCATTACAAGCTTATTCCACCTAAGTTTTCACGGTTACATGTTTTGCATAATAGACCGGCTGAATAATTTGACAGCCACTTTTTCGCTCAATCCCACTCACCTATCCCGGGATATCCCGGCAAGATTCATATTGACAGCTCCCTTGCCTACCTATATCCCGATAAAATTACGTCATATTGACAGCACTATTGAACGGACGTTTATGTCATGGGACAAATTGTTTCGATTTACCGTCAGAACACGGTGTCCCATGTGGTTTGATTAATGGTCCGCCTGCATCGGTTTTCACTTTAATTTTACCTGGACTAAACCGCTCGGGGTTATTTTATTGATGTATTTGAACATTTTCCCTCTTACGTGGTTATCCTTTATGTTCCTATGTATTTTAGTATAATGTAGGTATGTATTCGGATGAAACACGTGTATGTTTTGTGATTATTTGATCGATTTCAGTACTGCAAAGGCAGAAATTCATGTGGGAGGTTCTAGTCGTGGGATGAGTCTCTCACAGATTGTTTTATGTGGTTGTTGTACTATTCACTTAATTTCTGCTTCTGTTAAAATATTTTTATATTATGTTTTTGTTGTATGTCTAATATATCCCCATCCCAAGTTCTAAATAAACACATTTACACTATTTTTTTTAAAAGATGTTCTGTCTTTGTTTTGTATTTCCGGTAATAATTACGTTTTAAGGTTTATCAAAGAGAGAAGTCCAAGAAATCGGTTTTTAATACCGTTGTTTGATTTTAATGTTTCTGGTAGATAGCGCTTATATAAAGGCAGTATTGTCCCCTTAAAATCATCATGAAAACTATTGAAACTACTGAACTCAGTACAACCTAAATTTAATATTATTTTAATGTACTTAGACGAGCAATAAAAAACAAGCCGATTAAGCCATTTTCGAGCATTAGCGAGACTCGCACGGCTATTTCTAGATTTTTACGCTAACCACTCAGGTGCTTTCAGAGTCACGGAGGAATCTCAATATGTTAAGATGGTCACCCATCCACAGCCCAACCTCGGCAAGCGTTGTCGATAAAAAACATGTACCATTAACCTTAAACATTTCTCAAACTAACCCCGTATTTCAATCTTAATCCATTTTATTTCTTCGAAGATACTCGGGACAGCTTCCCGATCTAACTGATAGGGAGATTCAATTTGTCAGGCTTTCCGATTTAATAGATTTGATTTATTATTAAAATTTTATTATTTATTAATAGATTTGATTAATTAAATTGAGCCGGGTGATGGGCCGGGTTCCGTTGTTCTCATAATGGACAGTTTAAAACCTTTGTTTGATTTTGGATATTCCGTATATACCAAATATATAAACGACTAGCAGTGCCCTGCGGTTTCACCTGCGTAGTTCCCGTTCCCGTGGGAATAAGGGAATAAAATTTAGCCTATGTCATCCTGGGATAGTGTAGCTTCCCAACAGTGAAAGAATTTTTAAAATCGGTTTAGTGGTTTTGAAGCCTATTCAATACAAACAAACAATCAAATCTTTCCTCTTTATAATATTAGTATAGAAAACTTTGGTCCTTCGAACCGTTCACCCTCTATGCGAGGCATTTTCTTTAGAATTGTCTATAAGTATATATTATATATTCTTCTTTTCTTTTCAATTATTTATTCTATGAGCCTAGTTAAGGGTATGGTTCCACTGTTCTCGTAATGTATAGTTTAAAACCATTTTTTGATTTGATCCGGGCATATCTGTGGACCTCTGACATTATTGTGAGTTGAAATTACAGGATAACAAGCGGCCATTTTGTTGTAATTATAGGGTTTGATGAATTGGTGTTGTTTGTAAAGAACTAAAATAATAATACATTTATTTGTGTCAAGAAACTTACAGATACAAACTTTATGTTTTTAAAATTAGTAATAGTAGGTATCTATCTAATAAAAAAACTTATAATATAAATTTCAAATCACATAAATAAATGCGAAAAGCTCTGCCTTTTGACTAGGGTTAGAACTGCTGAGGATGACTAGTTTTGTTTTCTTCGGACTGTATATTTAAACATTTTACTTTAAACCTGTGGCATATTGTGGAGAACTGAAAATAAAAAAAAAAACTGGCCCAATTCGAGTCTAACTCGCAATCGAATGGGTCCGTACCATAATTCATTTTATTGTCATTGTTTGGTGACATTCGCCAAGTCACACTGGGCCCGCGTGGTTGATTACGGTCCATTCCCTCTCATAGAGCGGAGGCCTTTTCTTTTTTTTTCTGGATGGGAAATCGTCCAATGACTTCTCCCACTCTGGGTGGAGCGGAAGGGAGTGTCAGACTCTTACTGACTAAAACCAACCCGTGATCCTTCTTGTACCCTTTACGTTCCAGGGCCGCGGTGACTCTTTCGAACAAATTCGCAACCTTAGCAGCCACTGACTCTGTGGGGCCCCATCTTCGTTTGTGACAGCTATTTGAGGCGCGCGTGGACATGACGCGCCGTCGACCCGGGCCTGGTTGTTATCGGACGACAAGCCACCCATAGCTCGACGTCCGCAGGTCCTAGAGAGGAGGCCCATGTCGTGGAGGAACACGAAAAGGCTGATTATATTACAGCTAACCATGGATACATAACGTGCCATCACACTACCCTTCTAATAATACCTCACAAAACTCAGACTGATACGTTGATAACACATCGTGATCAAATCTGTTCTAAACAAATTCTCGTTTGAATATTTTCGCTCGGCTCACGGGGTGCCCGGTTCAGTAGGCCGGTTCAAAGCGGCTGATATAGCTCCTAGCT